>CM038676.1:585179027-585779027 GCA_021605205.1 Aegilops longissima
TCCTTTCACTTATCTTCGATGATCATGAAAAGTCTAGATTGCATTATATTTTTTCATTTTGCTGCCCATATGAAAATTAATTTGACTTGCAAACATCACAAATTGAACCCAGTGCAGTAATTAACATGATAGGAAAATAGACCATCACTAGTTTTTCAAAATGGAAATACTAAGATACCATCTACTTGGCACAATCTACTTTGGTCAATGTCTTCCATAGAGATCCCATTTCCTAATTTGAACGAAGCACGCATGACCCACATTTAAATGAAGACCAATTATTTATTGGAATTCGATGGTCCAAGTGGCTGGTTATTATAATATAGCAGCACCACCTGAAAGCATCATATAGCAGTAGCAGCAGCTCATAGCAACTCATCATACAGCAGCAGCAGCAGCAGTAGTGTGCAATTCATCATATACCAGCAGCAGCTCATAGCAATTCATCATATAGCAGCAGCAGGAGCAGCTCATTGCAATTCATTATATAGCAGCAGCAGGAGCAGCTCATAGCAATTCATCATATAGCAGCAGCACGAGCAGCTCATAGCAATTCATCATATAGCAGCAACAGGAGCAGCACATAGCAATTCATCATACAACAACAGCAGGAGCGGCTTATAGCAACTCATCATATAGCTACAGCAGCAGCTCATAGCAATTCATCATATAGCAGCAGCAGTTCATAGCAATTCATCACATAGCAGCAGCAGGAGCAGCTCATAGCAATGCATAGCAGCAGCAGAAGCAGCTCTAATGAACATTTGGAAAAAAAAACTAAGGAGGTCCTCCCCTTGTTGGATGACCTCATCCTTCAACAGCTGTAACATCCCAAATTTTCAATTTGGAATGTTATACATTAGATCATCATTGCATATCATATTTTATTGCATTTTGGCTTGATCCTAGAAATTCTACGCAACTCAAGGACCCACGAAGAGTAGGGGATTTCGTTATTTTCATATTTGAGTTTTCTCAAATTTTCAAAACAGGATCATTTGATTTTAGTTATTTTATCTTCGAATATTTCTTTAATAATAAAAATAAAAGAGAAGGAATAAAATGACTTTCCCAAAATAAATAAATATTGGATACTTCATATTAAAATCAAATAAGAATTTAATGTGGAGTTTTATCGCTATTTTATTTGAATTAGGAAAAATAGGTGTTTTTCAAAAATAAATTAGAGGCCTAAATAAATGTTCACTTTGTCCACTATATTTTTAGAGGATGGGGAAAATTTATTTCAGGATTTTTGGGGTCCGTTTAGTATTTCTTTTATTTGTTTTCCTGGGCGGAATTATTAAAAAACGAACCGACTCCGGGCCGTAACCGGCCAGGACTCCCCAGTCGGCCCTCTTATAAGCCGCCACCCCCGAGCCGCCCAACCCACCCGAGCCCACCGTGCTAAACCCTAACCCGAGCCCTCTTATAAGCCGCCACCACCACCCACTGGAGCCCCGCCTCCCCGCCGCCCGCCGGACTCGCCGTCGCCCTCGCCGGAGTTGCCGGAGGTAGCCGCCGCCGTCGCGGTTTTCGTTAAGAAAACCGTCGGTTATTTTTTTAGAAACCGTGTTTTATTTTTTATAGATCGGTTTTATTTTTTCGGTTTAGTTATTTAGCGAACGCCTGTTCGTTCGTTCGTTTTAACGAACAATTTTCACTGTTTAGTCATAGACAGCGAACGTTCGTTCGTTAGCCTGCTCGACAGTTTTTCTTTTTCCAGTGGTCTTCCGCGATTATTTTTGATCGCGATTACTGCCCTGATTTTCGTTTTAGTTTATCTTTTCGCTCGTTTATCGGAATCATGCGATTCAAGCACCTAGAGTTTTGTCTTGAAACCCTCTTTCTGTTTAATCAACTTAAACATGTTTTGCTACTGTAAAATTTGACTTAAGTCCATATTAGTAAACGAAGCTTTGTTTCTTTTGAAGTTTGAGTTTCGTTGCTTCGTTTGATTTGATTCTTTTTGCAAACCGGAGTTCTTAAGTTGAACTTTCTGGTTAGATATCTTATTTGAGTTTTACCCATGCTGGTAGTTGAGTGCTTATTGTATGCTTGTTTGTTTGCGATAGAGTACCCGGAGTGCTAAGCGTATACTACGAAGTCTCTAGGTTTCACTTGATCATCGCAAGGCAAGTAACACTTTGATCATACCTCTTTACTACCCAGTTTTATTGCATTAGATCAATCCTCAAACAATTGCATGGTTAGGATCTGATTAATATGTGGGTTTTGGGAAGTAGATGAGGTAGTACCTATTATCCTATTTATTATCACACCTTTGGGAGTTATTTCTACGTTGCTTTTATTGCTATGCTATGCTTGTAGACGTGGATTGGGTGATTGTATCCATGACAGATGAGAGTTTTGTTAATTAATGGATAACTTAAGGTGGCTAATTTAATTCACATCTGGGTGGATTGAGGCACCTGGGGAACCCAAGAGTTTCAGATTTTTCAAATCCTCGGTACCGTGGTGATTCTCCTATGGACCGCCACCCAGGCTCAAAGGGATCATAAGATTATTCATGCTAGAAACTTCCGTGTGCAGCCACAAGCTATTGTGGGCTCTAGCATAGTTGAGTATCTTGTGTGACCTCTTTTAGTGGTAGGCTAGCAGATGTAGGGGATGTAGGTTGGTACTGTCTACCTAGAGTAAAGAGTTAATGCTTCTGAAAGACTGTGTCTCGGTCATCCGTTTCTCAAACACCATGTAGTGCAAGAAATCCAACGGAGGCGATCGAGTCTTGTGGGGAAAAGTGCGCAAACCTCTGCAGAGTGTACAAACTAATCATGGTTAGCCATGTCCCCGGTTATGGACATTTTGAGTATCTAGTTTCTTGGATTATCATGTGGATCTCATCACTCTTAATATAATTTGATTGGGTTAATGATGATGCTTAATTGGGATTGAGAGGGGGATTACCTTCTCAATGTTTAACAACCACCATGATAGTTAAATAAAATTTATTCCTTTGTTGTAGAAAAAAATTGGCTTTATGCAAAACTGTAACCATAGAGCTTACCACCAGCCATATATGCATGTAGTGATAGCTTTATTCTGTTCATTATTCTCTATGTGTCACATTGCCAGCATATTCCATGTGCTGACCCGTTTTCGGGCTACAATGTTCATGTTGCAGACTTTTCAGACGACAAGTAAGGTGCCTTAGGTCGTGATCTTTCACTCAGTGATGCCGTTGGAGTTGATGGACTCACTTTATCTTCCAAGCCTTCCGTTGTTATCGTATTTAGATGGCCTTAAGCCATATTTAAGTTCTCTTTTGAGACATTTGATGTAATAAGTGTGCGATTGCTACTCTGTTATAAATCCTTCAAGCATCGCGGCGGTCAAGATTACCGCCTGTGGATGACATCGATGCACGAGATCGATCGCTTGAGGTCTGGTCGCTACAAGATGGTATCAGAGCACACGCTGATTGTAGGACACGACCACTAAGCTAAAACCCTAGATCACTACTCTCTTCACATTTCTGACTGCTCTCCCTTTTCTACTCTTTAGGATGGCGGATGCAAGGAACAAGTTCGCGCAACCGGATGAAGATACACCTTTTGGACGCCACTTGAAGGAAGTTACTAAATACCAGAACATCGGAGTACCAAGCTTCACCAGGACCTACATCGCCACTTTACCAGAAGAGGAGCGTTGGATGATTCGAGTTCAAGTTCCAGAAGGACGCTCATGCTACCATCGGCCCATAGAGTTTTCCTTGATGCACCAACCGAGTCTAGGAAAGAGCATGGCAGCCCACATCACCATGGGACGCACTGGAGAAGTTTACCACAAGGATCTCAAGGATACTATCTACCAGATTTGTGGGTGCCGAGATGAGCAATGGGAGATGATCAGCACCAGGAAGGATAGATCTATTGCAACTTTCATCCAGCAGTTAAACTAGCACATTCGTCGCCAGGAGAACCAGATGTGCGCAGGCATTATAGATCGTAAGACGGTAATGACCAGGATCACGGAGCTGGAGGAAGAACTCAATTCTAAGCGCGATGGACATGAGGAGGAAATCGTAACATTATTGGAGAAGAATGACGACCTGATAAACAAGATCGAAGTGTTCATGGGAGACCCCGCGCCAGGAGGACAAGGCGACGATTCTACCTGTCCGGAGAACTACATCATCATCGAGGACACCGACTCGGACCCCGACGATAGCGATGATGACTTTGTTGATGAAGCTGGAGCAGATATCATGGAGTCTTCGACCGATCAATTTTTCTAGTCGACCACCATAACAGTAGTAGTATTCCCCCATGTATATAGCATAGTCCGAGCACTTTTGTAACGATAGTTAGACCGTTGTATGCCCATGTTTGAATTGATTGGAGTGATATGATTGTGTTTATCTCATGTGCATATGGGTAGTGTTTTTCCCTCTAGACCTCATTCTATTCTATTTTCTCATCTTTTCTAAAACCCTCAGATGCCTCCGAGACGCGACAATGGATTTGCTTTCCCACCGGAGCTCACTAAGTTGATCCAAAGAGCGTAATGCATTGATGCGTATACTAGTCCGTATGTAATCAGGGGAACAACAACAACAACAACAACCCACCACCACCACCACTTGTTGATCACTTAGCCCATTTCTTGAGGCTTAATGCGCCGGTGTTCTCCAGTAGCACCGAGCCGATAGTTGCAGATGACTGGCTCCGTAAGATTGGAAGGGAGTTGACCACTGCAGGATGCACAGATGCGGAGAGAGTGTGTTTTGCCACACATCAGCTTGATGGACCGGGAGCATCATGGTGGGAGAATTGCACAGCCACTTACCCCATCGACACTGTCAAATGCGACCAGTTTCAGCAAGCTTTCCGTACTGCCCATGTTTCAGCAGGAGCTATGGCCATGAAGAAGCGTGAGTTTCGCAACTTGCGCCAAGGAGGACATACAGTTGGCCAGTGTGTGGATGATTTTAGTAAGTTAGCATGTTAAGCCCCAAATGACGTATACAGATGCAGCTAAGCAGGAGAAGTTTCTGGAAGGACTGAATGACGAGCTGAGCATGCAGTTGATGGTGGCAACTTTCAACAACTACCGGGAGTTGGTAGATAGAGCTCTCATGATTGAAGGGAAGCAGCAGCAGATTGACAATCGTAAGAGGAAGTATGGACAAGGGAAGTACAATTCTGGAGCTCAGCAGAAGCCTCGTTTTACCCCGAACTCGGGAGGACCTTGCCAGCATAACCATGGAGGTCACAACCACCAGGGAGGAAGTTCGCACAACCATAGTGGCCCCAAGAATGGGAATTGTAATGGAGGAAGCAACGGCCAGAACCGTTCCAACCCAGCAACACCCGCCAAGAAGGATGTAAGCCACATTACTTGCTACAAGTGCCAGAAGACTAGAAATTATGCCAATGAATGTCCTGAAGCTAAGAATGGAAATGGCAATGGAAGCTCTGGAAGAATCCTAACCCTTTCAACAGGGGACAGGTGAACCACGTTAACATGGAGGAGGTTGAAGCGCAGCCAGATGTAGTAATAGGTAAGTTTTTGGTTAAGTCGTTTACTGCAATCGTTCTTTTTGATACTAGTGCATCGCATTCATACATATCAAGGGGATTTGTCGATAAGTTTAACCTGCCAACCCAAGCCCTTAGGACACCCATGTTAGTAGCCTCGCCAGGAGCAGAGTATATGGCTAGTCTATGGTGTGATCGGTTACCATTAAGGATTGGTAACTACGTGTTTCCCTCAGACCTAATAGTATTGGAGTCACAAGGACTGGATGTGATATTAGGCATGGATTGGTTATCAAAGTATGGAGGGAACATTGAATGCGCCAGTAAGTCGATTTTGCTTACCACCCCGTATGAGGAAGGATTATATGTATCCCAAGATGTGCCAAGAGGACTCAAGTGAATTCCTTATCAGGAGTTGTACAGGAGGAAGTACCAGTGATGAAGGATTTCCCCGATGTATTTCCAGAAGAGTTGCCAAGCATGCCACCGGATAGAGACATTGAGTTTTTGATTGAGCTTTTGCCAGGCACAAGGCCAATATCTAAGAGACCGTATAGGATGTACGCAAAGGATTTGGAGGAAATTAAGAAGCAGATTAAGGACTTACTGGATAAAGTCTATATTCGCCCAAGTTAGTCACCTTGGGGATCACCGGTGCTTCTAGTGAAGAAGAAGGATGGATCGTTGAGGATGGTTGTTGATTATCGAGGATTGAATGAAGTAACGATCAAGAACAAGTACCCACTGTCGATGATAAATGATTTGTTTGACCAGTTACAAGGAGCTAAAGTATTTTTCAAGATCGATCTATGATCAGGATACCACCAGTTGAAGATTCGAGAGCAGGATATACCTAAGACAGCTTTTACCACAAGGTACGGGCTATATGAGTATACCGTTATGTCATTTGGTTTGAAAAACACACCTGCCTATTTTATGAACATGATGAACAAGGTGTTTATGGAGTTTTTGGATAAGTTCATCGTGGAGTTCATTGATGATATTCTGGTTTACTCAAAGAACGAAGACGAGCATAAGGAGCATTTGCGTCTGGTACTTGGAAAGCTCAGAGAACATCAGTGATATGCCAAGTTCAGCAAGTGTGAGTTTTGGTTGAAGGAAGTTGGATTCCTCGGGCATGTTATATCCGGAGAGGGAATAGCAGTAGACCCCACCAAATTGTCACTGTGACAAATTGGGAAGCACCCACGTTAGTAGGAGAGATCCGGAGTTTTCTTGGACTCGCAGGATACTACCGGAGATTCATTGAGAATTTCTCGAAGATTGCAAAGCCCATCCGGAGTTGTTAAGGAAGGACACCAAATTCAAATGGACTGAGGAATGTGAGGCTAGTTTTTAGGAATTGAAGAAATGTTTGGTTACATCACCCGTGTTGATTCTGCCAGATCAACACAAGGATTATGAGGTGTATTGCGACGACTCTCGTCAAGGACTTGGAGTAGTGCTTATGCAGGAGGGAAGAGTTGTTTCTTATGCCTCACGACAGCTTAAACCCCATGAGTTGAATTATTCTACACATGATTTGGAGTTAGCAGCCGTAGTGCATGCGTTGAAGACATGGAGACATTTTCTCATCGGAAACCATTGTGAGGTGTACACAGATCACAAGAGTTTGAAGTATATCTTCACGTAGAAGGAATTGAATCTTAGGCAATGGAAATGGTTGGAGCTCATTAAGGATTATGATATGAGGTTGCATTATCACCTAGGAAAGGCTAACATAGTAGCTAATGTGTTGAGCCGCAAGAGCCATGTCAACACGCTCATGACCGAAGAATTAACCAAGGAGTTAGCAGAGGATCTTAGGGAGCTATGTTTGGGGTATCTTCACCCAGACAAGAAGAGCAAAGAGTTGCTCCTCAACCTACTGAACTTTTTGAAAATATTTACTTTGAGATTCCTTCGGATATGATAGAGAAACTGCTAGCTAATCCATTTACAGGGGATGGAACATTGCATCCCGATTTACACCTTATCTTTCTGGATGAAGTTTGTGGATTATTTAAGCTTGCAGATATTCCCGATGATGTTGTCAAAAGGAAGGTCTTCCCTTTATCTTTGAAGGGAGATGCATTGACATGGTATAGGCTATATGATGATACGAGATCTTGGAATTATAAACGATTGAAGTTGGAATTTCACCAGAAGTTCTATCATATGCATCTTGTTTATCGTGATTGTAATTACATATATAATTTCTGGCCTTGCGAAGGAGAAAGCATCGCTCAAGCTTGGGGAGGCTTAAGTCAATGTTATACTCATGCCCCAATCATGAGCTCTCCCGGGAAATGATTATTCAAAAAATTTATGCTCGGCTTTCTCTCAATGATCGCAACCTGCTTGGTACTTCATGTGTTGGTTCTTATATGCTGAAGACTATTAATTTCAAATGGGACTTATTGGAAAGAATTAAACGCAACTTTGAAGATTGGGGTTCCGACGATGGTAAGGAGTCTGGTATGACACCTAAGTTCGATTGTGTTAAATCTTTTATGGATACCGATGCTTTTCGTGGATTTAGCGCTAAGTATGGACTTGACTCTGAGATAGTAGCTTCTTTCTGTGAATCTTTTGCTACTCACGTTGATGTCCCTAAAGAAAAGTGGTTTAAATATAATCCTCCCGTTGAAGTAAAGGTAGTTGCACCTATTACAGTTGAAGAAAAGACTGTCTCTTATAGTGATCCTATTGTTATTTGGTGCAAGCGTTGAGCATGAACATTATATTTGGATCTTGTTTCACGCGATACGGTTATTCATTTAAATCTGAGAATAATGGTTGATCTATTTATATGAGTAATATCTTTTATGGTCATGCACCCTTGCTGAGTGGTCTATTTTTGTTGAATCTCGATAGTGATGATACACATATTCATTATATTGAAGCCAAAACATGCAAAGTTGATAATGATAGTGCAACTTATTGGTGGCACTGCCGTTTGGGTCATATCGGTGTAAAGCACATGAAGAAACTCTATGCTGATAGACTTTTGGAATCACTTGATTATGAATCACTTGGTGCTTGCGAACCGTGCCTTATGGGCAAGATGACTAAAACTCCGTTCTCCAAAACAATGGAACGAGCTACTGACTTATTGGAAATAATACATACATATGTATGCAGTCCAATGAGTGTTGAGGCTCATGGCGGGTATCGTTATTTTCTTACCTTCACAGATGATTTGAGCATATATGGTTATATATACTTAATGAAGCATAAGTCTGAGACATTTCAAAAGTTCAAGGAATTTCAAAGCGAAGTGGAAAATCATCGTAACAAGAAAATAAACTTTCTACAATCTGATCATGGAGGAGAATATTTGAGTTACGAGTTTGGTCTTCATTTGAAACAACATGGGATAGTTTCATAACTTACGCCACCTAGAACACCACAACGAAATGGTGTGTACGAACATCGTAACCGTACTTTATTGGATATGGTGCGATCTATGATGTCTCCTACTTATTTACCACTATCGTTTTGGGGTTATGCTTTAGAGACGGCTGCATTCCCTTTAAACAGGGCACCATGAAAATCCATTGAGACGTCGCCTTAGTTATGAACTCTGGTTTGGCAAGAAACCAAAGTTGTCATTTCTTAATGTTTGGGGCTGCGATGCTTATGAGAAAAAGCTTCAACCTAATAAGCTCGAACCCAAATCGGAGAAGTGTGTCTTCATAGGATACCCAAAGGAAACTGTTGGGTACACCTTCTATCACAGATCCGAAGGCAAGATTTTTGTTGCTAAAAATGGATCCTTTCTAGAGAAGGAGTTTCTCTCGAAAGAAGTGAGTGGGAGGAAAGTAGAACTTAATGAGGTAATTATACCTTCTCCCTTATTGGAAAGTAGTTCAACACAGAAATCAGTTCCAGTGATACCTACACCAATTAGTGAGGAAGCTAATGATGATGATCATGAAACTTCAGATCAAGTTACTACCGAATCTCGTAGGTCTTCCAGAGTAAGATCCGCACCAGAGTGGTACGACAATCCTGTTCTGGATGTCATGTTACTAGACCATGGTGAAGCTACGAACTATGAGGAAGTGATGATGAGCCCAGATTCCATGAAATGGCTTGAGGCCATGAAATCTAAGATGTGATCCATGTATGAGAACAAAGTGTGGACTTTCGTGGACTTGCCGGATGATCGGCAAGCCATAGATAATAAATGGATCTTCAAGAAGACCGACGTTGGCCGTAATGTTACTGTCTACAAAGCTCAACTTTTTGCGAAAGGTTTTCGACAAGTTCAAGGAGTTTACTACGATGAGACTTTCTCACCCGTAGCGATGCTTAACTCTGTCCGAATCATGTTAGCAATTGCTGCATTTTATGATTATGAAATTTGGCAGATGGATGTCAAAACTGCATTCCTGAATGGATTTCTGGAAGAAGAGTTTTATATGATGCAACCAGAAGGATTTGTCGATCCAAAGGGTGCTAACAAAGTGTGCAAGCTCGAGCGATCCATTTATGGACTGGTGCAAGCCTCTCGGAGTTGGAATAAACGCTTTGATAGTGTGATCGAAGCATATGGTTTTATACAGACTTTTGGAGAAGCATGTATTTACAAGAAAGTGAGTGGGAGCTCTATAGCATTTCTAATATTATATGTGGATGACATATTGTTGATTGGAAATGATATAGAATTTCTGGATAGCATAAAGGGATAATTGAATAAGATATTTTCGATGAAAGACCTCAAAGAAGCTGCTTACATATTGGGCATCAAGATCTATAGAGATAGATCAAGACGCTTAATTGGACTTTCACAAAGCACATACCTTGATAAAGTTTTGAAGAAGTTCAAAATGGATATGTCAAAGAAAGGGTTCTCGCCTATGTTACAAGGTGTGAAGTTGAGTCAGACTCAATGCCCGACCACTGTCGAAGATAGAGAGAAAATGAAAGTCATTCCCTATGCTTCAGCCATAGGTTCTATCATGTATGCAATGTTGTGTACCAGATCTGATGTGTGCCTTGCTATAAGCATAGAAGAGAGGTGCCAAAGTAATCCCGGAGTGGAGCACTGGATAGCGGTCAAGAACATCCTGAAATACCTGAAAAAGGCTAAGGATATGTTTCTCATTTATGGAGGTGACAAAGAGCTCGTCGTAAATGGTTACGTCGATGCAAGCTTTGACAATGATCCGGATGACTCTAAGTCGCAAACCGGATACATGTTTTTTATTGAATGGAGGAGGTGTCAGTTGGTGCAGTTCCAAGCAAAGCATCATGGCGGGATCTACGTGAAGCAGAGTACATTGCTGCTTTGGAAGCAGCAAATGAAGGAGTCTGGATGAAGGAGTTCATAGCCGATCTAGGTGCCATGCCTAGTGCATCGGGTCCAATGAAAATCTTTTGTGACAATACTTGTGCAATTGCCTTGGCAAAGGAATCCAGATTTCACAAGAGATCCAAGCACATCAAGAGGCGCTTCAATTCCATACATAATCAAGTGTCAGAAAGGGACATAGAGATTTGCAAGATACATACGGATCTGAATGTTGCAGACCCGTTGACTAAGCCTCTTCCATGAGCAAAGCATGATCAACACCAAAGCTCCATGGGTGTTAGAATCATTACTATGTAATCTAGATTATTGACTCTAGTGCAAGTGGGAGACTGAAGTAAATATGCCCTAGAGGCAATAATGAAGTTATTATTTATTTACTTATTTCATGATAAATGTTTATTATTCATGCTAGAATTGTATTAACCAAAAACTTAATACATGTGTGAATACATAGACGAAACATATTGGCCCTAATATGCCTCTACTAGACTAGCTCATTAATTAAAGATGGTTATGTTTCCTAACCATAGACATGTGTTGTCATTTGATCAACGAGATCACATCATTAGGAGAATGATGTGATGGACATGACCCATCTGTTAGCTTAGCATTATGATCGTTACAGTTTCATTGCTACTACTTTCTTCATGACTTATACATGTTCCTCAGACTATGACATTATGCAACTCCCGACTACCGGAGGAACACTTCTGTGTGCTACCAAACATCATAACGTAAAAGGGTGATTATAAAGGTGCTCTACAGGTGTATCTGAAGGTGTTTGTTGGGTTGGCATAGATCAAGATTAGGATTTGTCACTCCGTGTTTCAGAGAGGTATCTCTGGGCCTCTCGGTAATGCTCATCACTCTAGGATTTGCAAGCAATGTGACGAATGAGTTAGTTGCGGGATGACGTATTACAGAACGAGTAAAGAGACTTGCCAGTAACGAGATTGAACTAGGTATGATGATACCAACGATCGAATCTCGGGCAAGTAACATACCGATGACAAAGGGAACAACGTATGTTGTTATGCGGTTTGACCGATAAAGATCTTCGTAGAATATGTAGGAGCCAATATGACCATCCAGGTTACACTATTAGTTATTGACCAGATATGTGTCTCGGTCATGTCTACATAGTTCCCGAACCCGTAGGGTCCGCACGCTTAACGTTCGATGACGATTCATATTACGATTTTATGTGATTTGATGACCGAAGTTTGTTCGGAGTCTCGGATGAGATCACGGACGTGACGAGGAGTCTCGAAATGGTCGAGAGATAGAGATTCATATATTGGAAGGCTACATTCGGACACCGGAAAGGTTTGGGTCGTTTGATACGTCCATTTTGCATCATGCTTTTATATTGATCTTTATTGCATTATGGGCCGTTATTACACGTTATGTCACAATACTTATGCATAATCTCCCTTATTTTACAAGGTTTACATGAAGAGGGAGAATGCCGGCAGCTGGAATTCTGGGCTTGAAAAGGAGCAAATATTGGAGACCTATTCTGCACAACTCGAAAAGTCCTGAAACTCCCCGAAAGTCATTTTTGATTTAACAATAAATATTGAGCGGAAGAAATACCAGAGGGGGGCCACCTTCTGTCCACGAGGGTTGGGGACGCGCCCTACCTCCTGGGCGCGCCCCCTGCCTCGTGGGCCCCCTGGCAGCCATCTGGTGACCATCTTCTGCTATATGAAAGCTTTTACCCTGAAAAAAATCATAAGCAAGCTCGATGAAACACCGCCACGAGGCGTAACCTTGGCGGAACTAATCTAGGCTCCCATGAGCTGTTCGCCAGGGAACTTCCCTCCGAGAGGGGGAAATCATCACCATCGTCATCACCAACAATCCTCTCATCGGGAGGGGGTCAATCTCCATCAACATCTTCACCAGCACCATCTCCTCTAAAACCCTAGTTCATCTCTTTTATCCAATCTTTGTCCCAAATCCTCAGATTGGTACCTATGGGTTGCTAGTACTGTTGATTGCTCCTTGTAGTTGATGCTAGTTGGTTTATTTGGTGGAAGATCATATGTTCAGATCCTCAATGCATATTAATACTCCTCTGATCATGAACATGAATATGCTTGGTGAGTAGTTACGTTTGTTCCTGAGGACATGGGTGAAGTCTTGCTATTAGTAGTCATGTGAATTTGGTATTCGTTTGATATTTTGATCAGATGTATGTTGTCTCTCCTCTAGTGGTGTTATGTGAACGTCGACTACATGACACTTCACCATTGTTTGGGCCTAGAGGAAGGCATTGGGAAGTAATAACTAGATGATGGGTTGCTAGAGTGACAAATGCTTAAACCCTAGTTTATGAGTTGCCTCGTAAGGGGCTGATTTGGATCCATATGTTTCATGCTATGGTTAGGTTTACCTTAATACTTATTTTCTAGTTGCGGATGCTTGCAATAGGGTTTAATCATAAGTGGGATACTTGTCCAAGAAAGGGCAGTACCCAAGCACCGGTCCACCCAAATATCAAATTATCAAAGTAACGAACGCGAATCATATGAGCGTGATGAAAAATAGCTTGACGATAATTCCCATGTGTCCTCGGGAGCGCTTTTCTCTATATAAGAACTTGTCCAAGCTTGTCCTTTGCTACAAAAAGGATTGGGCCACCTTGCTTGTAGCGACCTGACCCAAAATCGGTCAAATCTCTGTGTCTGTACCATCCCAAGATCATGCTGGTACTAACAGTACATCGATGAAATAATCAAAGTTCAATCACACCTGAATTTATTACACGATTCTCATATAGAGTCTTTATTACAAGAGAATAAATTCGGCCGAAGGCCAACTCATGAGAAATAAACTAGTAAAGCTGTGGAAGCGTAGAAGAATAGCGAGTCCATCCGACTCCAAGGGCAATCGCCAAGCGCGGAGCGTAGCCTCACTCCTGATCGGAATACTCCTCTGCAACATAAGACGTTGCAGCCGCGTAGGTCGGCTTTTTGAATAAGCTGGCAAGTCATGAAGAGAGAATAACAATAATAAAATTACTAACACTATATGCATTTTGGCTGTGGGGCTCTAAGTTTCATCATTTTGTGAAAAGCCAATTTTTCCCTACTACAGTGGACTTGCTTGCAAATACTACAAAATTGTTGGTAGTTATTGAGATGGTTCCGCCAACCAATGTCTCATTCCCAAATTATTAAGTGATAAACCCCTCAATTAATTTATTAATTTTAGTGTTGAGATTTCAATACTTCCAAGTTCCAGAGGCTCAAATTGTCTCAGAATCGGGACACGGCTAATCGATTAGATCTTTTCTCCGCAGAGGTTTATGACTTTACCCGCAAGAATCATTCCTCCTTTTAAGTCTTCGACTTCAGTGGTGTTTGAAGACGGATGAATGAAACAGGTCTTCCAAAGAGTTCTTCCGCCACCGCAGGTACCCATCCAATCCTACCGTTCTTCTACATCTCGAGTACCGCCCAGCCAGCGCCACTACTAGGGTTGACCCAGCCAGAGCCCATAATGGCTTGCGGCTGCATGTAAGCTTCCGTCAATGGGGCATCCATCCGCCTCTTCGTGGCTGGGTGAAGCTCGCAAGATGTCATGGCGCTTCTCCATGCCTCCTAGCCAACCACCGGGTTCTCCAGTGGTGCCCGCCAACCGCCCTCCACCCAAAGAGTGAATTCCGAAGTCCATCTTGAGCTTGAAGTTCATGGGGTTGTCATCATCATTGACTCTCACATCTTTCTTATGAATTTCACTCAACCAAACCTGTCGTGGAATTGTCACGGCAGATGTCCTTAGTGTTAGGACTTAGTCGCGAGGCCAACGATCTATGTGGTAGCTTGAGAGGGGTTGAGCGGACGAGAGACGCGAGGTTTTACCCAGTGTTCGCCCCTCACGGTGGAGGTAAAAGCCCACGCCCCGCTTCATTGATATTGATGATGATGATCACGGTTACAAGAGTGCTCTAACTCGAGAGCTATTGTAAAACCTAACTTGTCCAACTTGTGGAACTTGTCCCTTTAGAGCCCCGCCTCCTTATATCTGTTGGAGGGCGGGTTACATGTAGAGTCCTATTAGGATTAGGACTAGTCTATCGCTAATACAAACCGGATACAAGTCCAGGTCTTAGCTCCTTGTAAGATATATTCCTCCTGCCTTTTCCTCTTAAACGCCCACCGTAGTCGAACCGCCTTCATGAACCGCCACCGGGCCACCGAGTCTTGTCGCTTCCTTCGACTACCGCCGGATTACCAATGAACCGTGAACCGCCAGTCGCAAGTGAACCGCCAAGTGCCAAGAGGTTCTTCGTAAACCGCTAAGTCCGCCGGTTATACTTCCGCCGGTTTACACCACGGGTATATCCTCGACATTAGCCCCCAGCTTAATTTGGATTTATCCATGTTAAACTGATCCTGTGAAATAAACACAAGAACAAACTTGACATATTATGCTCCGGTTAAGAATTTTGTAAACCGCACCGATCATCCTTAAATCCTTGTTATTTCCTCCTTCCGAAATCCTGTTTAATAGGCCAGCTTCATAATCAATTTGTCGACATTGGTTTCTCATAGAAAATATATTGTGAAGAATAATTCCTTTGATTCCGCCTCCCAATGCTTAAAAACAATATTGGTCCTTGAAATACTCATCCGATCTTCACCGGTTTAAGGACGAGAACTTGCCGGTTTATCCTTGCCAAGATCACCGGTTTATAAATATTGACAGACCGGTCATACTTGTAGTTAACATCCAGCTTGAAAATATACCTCTTATACGCCTATCACTTGTAGCCTCCAAGTCTTAAGAAGGTAGCATAGCAACAGCTTGAGACTTGCTTAAATATCACAATCTTGAAGAAATCCAGTTGTTCATCTCAATCACTAGTCGAATTGAGTATTCCACATATGTAGCCCCCAAGTGTCGGGTTGTTATGCTTGCAGCAACTCGGGACTTGTAATTGTCTCGATGCTCATAAAACTTCAACCAGTGTAGCCCCAAGGGCCGGGTCATTATGCACTAATAAGGTGGACTTGATATATATTGCAATGAAAATAACATCATATGATGTAACCCCATCATGGGACTTGGATCCACGCCCACAAGGTTAAGAGCCCTGTGTTTCTACCAACCGAAAGCAAAGGACCCTTCAATGTAATGAATAAAAGCTTTGTACCTTGAATTGTTTGGCAGAGCAATTGGTAGCCCTCAAGGGCCGGCTCATTATACTGTGATGAGTCGGGTCTTCAATAAGATAAACAAAGAATGACTTTGCATTAGCCCCCAAGTGTCATGGTGCATGCTTGCAGCGACATGAGACTTGCATATCGGATGTAATCTCAACTTAAATAATGTAGCCCCAAGTGCCGGGTTGTAAGCCCGCAGCAACTCGACTATTCCTTCAATTGTAGAATTAAAATTATATCCATTGATAATATGATAGCCATTGCGCCAAAGCGACTTTGAAAACCATAATCACAATACTGGTTATTGATAACCATAATAGAAATCCAGCCATGTTGGCTATTTGAATAATATACCCAATGATTCATAAGTTTATGATTCCAATGGCGCAATCCAAATATGTAATCGCGATTTATAGTCCAAAGCCAGGCCGGTTTAACAAACACGGATAATTTATCATCATATGGCGACACATAGTCGAAAGCCGTGCCGGTTTAATAAACGTCAATGATTTATAATCATGCTTTATTCAACCTGTTTCTGCATACAACAAGTTTAAAGTGTCCTGGCGGTTTACCGCCGGACGGGTCACAATGCCCAACATATAACCTTGCACTTAAGAATAATCAAATATGAAATATATCATACCTGTGATATTGAATCACATTGCTTGTTTTACCAACTTTTTGTAGTAAGAGTGATAACCCCAATCTTGAGTAATAATAACTCCTTTCATATTGTGTCGGTTGATGATAAACTGCATCGGGTTATGATAAACACCGTTTAACCATATATAATACCGGGCATCAGAGTCGAACCGCATCGGGCTGATAGTCTCCGGATCATAATTTGATCATGTATTGACAACTTGTAATTGAAATTCAAGCCGGGTTAATGAACACCGTTTACTCCATAATAAGATGGTAACATAAAATCAAACCGCAAATAGTCTCCGGATTAGGATTTGACCGTGTTCCGCCAATTTGTAATTGATAGTTTGAACTGGATTAATAATGTCGGTTTGAAAACACAACAAAAGAAATAATTTAAAAGAAAACAAAATTCAAGAAAAGGCAAATATAAAACCATTGCAAATGAGGCTTTGAGCCGATCAAGAGGCATTACCATGGTCGGACACCACCAAGCCCCCAAAAGGCGAAGCTATGGTTCGAGTCAGCCAGTCCCCAAATGATGCATTGGCATTACGCCGATCAAGAGGTGTAGCGATGGTTCGGGTTCACCAAAGCCCCAAGTGATGCTGTGGCACTAGGCCGATCAAGAGGCGTGACTATGGTTCTGACGTGACCACAAGTCCCCAAGTGATGCCGTGGCTTTTCGCCACCAAATGGCGCTTATGGTTCGGACACCACCAAGGCCCCCAAGTGATACTGTGGCATTGCGCCGATCAAGAGGTGTGACTATGGTTCAGACATGACCAAGCCCCCAAGTGATCAATAATATGATAAGCCAATAAGGCATGATACCCATGTTTGAACCGCGATCATGGCAGCAGGTCCTCTTTGGCACCCTTTAACTTTTTGCAAGAGATAAATCCTTCTTGAACCGGATTTTGAACCGATATTGAGAGCTTCAAAGCTTTGTGGGAGACATCTTTCCTTAAACCGGATTGTAAACCAGAATCTTCATTTTCAGCCGGAAACTTTTCGACGGCCTTTCAATTCAACTTGCGAAGTTAATTTCTTTTGAACCGACATTCTTAAACCAGATTTGAGAGCTTCGTAGCTCGGGAGACAGATTTCTTGAACCGGATTGTAAACCGGATGTTTGAGAGCTTCAGAGAGACTGACTTCCCTAGAGCCGGATTTTAAACCGAATCCTTTCTCGATAACCCGAACTTCTTCATTGAGCCGGATTTTGTAACTGTCATATACTTTCTAAGCCGGAAATTTTCTCGACGGTCTTTAAATTTTCATCAATATAATAGTAGCCTCCGGACCGGGTTATCTTTCCTCCATCGCCCCGGGTTCTTAAATTTGCTGAAACGGCAAGATTTGTTGAGCCATGTCATAGTAGCCCCGAGTCTCAAAGGTGACTCGAGACGCTGGCTTGAGACTTCCATATTTGACCATGATATAAACCGCATAACTTGTATATCATTGGTGTTGATAGCACGATGTGAATCCACGAAGGTTGTGATGATCTGCGGCGGGTTATGAATGATTCCGTATGAGCCGTGGTCAAGAATCTCGCCAATGGTTCCTTCCAATCTGGCGATTTGAAGTTAACTAAACTGTAGTGGCGGCGATTTGTGCGCCGCCCATTGAGCCATCCGTAGACGGCGTTGATAGTATATGATAATTTACCTCCATTTTGAAAGAAAACCGGCTACCCAAGCTGTGACTTGCTCATGTAGACAAAAGCGGCCTGGTATGTTGATGTAGACCAGGCCGCAATAAATGGACGGTAGAGACGCCACATGATTAGAGGTGGCTCGAACAGATGAACCGCCGCGTGTTGTAAACCGCGCGGACGGGCAAGTCAACCACGCTGCTTTGATGTAGTGAACAATTGTCCCGCATCAACAATACTGCAGCACCAAGACAAAGATAAACCGCTCTTTTGACAAAAAATACTATGTACCAATAAAATATATTTTAAATATCACCGATGTGCCAGCCGGAAATAATCCGCCATGAAATTGATGATCGCTAGGTGAGGTTGAAGTTGCTCACGGGTGAACCGCCGCGCGTGGTAAACCGTGCGGACGGGTGAGTCGGCCGCGACGCTTGTAAACCGCGCGACAACAAGTCGGTCACGGCGTTAAGTCTGGCGCGACACGTGAACTGCCGCGAGGGCGGACGGCGAAGTCGTCTGTGGCGTTAGTAAGGCAGCGCGACAACAAGTCAATCATGTGGACGGTTTCGTGAGTTGAAGTAGTCCGGGCCGCAGGGTGGCGGCTTATGCGCCCATTACCGGGTAATGAGGCATGGACGAACGCCGGGCGCAATGTTGCAAGTACGTGCTCCATACCCATGGTATAAACCACAATTGTCCTGCATACAAAACATACAACATGGCGGAGTAGTTGTTTGTCAAGGAAATCAACATGTACTTAACAAAATATGTAAGATAAACATCACCTGGTTTTAGGCTGGAGCTTGGCGACTCAAGGCCGCTGGTGAACTAACCCACAGAGGGAGCGGCGCAAGCGGGCAGCATCGCGCAAGGACCGGATGGAGTGAAGCGCTGGGGCCATGATGGCCGTTCAGAGGCATGAAGGGCGAGATAAAGTCGCTGGCCGAGGCGGCTTACCGCAACTTGGTCGACAGCTCACAACCTTGAGGCCGGGCGGTTTGAGAGGTTTACGGCCGCGGCTCAAATCAACGGCGGCGGCACCCGCGGGTGGATGACAGGTGGTAGAAGATAACCCAGCGTGGCGGACTTGGCGGTGTTTCAGAAGTGCAGCGGCGGCGACGGCAGGGCCCAGGCCAGCCGTAATGGCTCGGAGGCGTGGCGATATCTTGATGCGGCGCGTGAAGGCGAGGCCGACTCCGTGTGACCAAAATCTCCTTCGGGTCGTGCTTGGTTTGACCCATCAGTTTGACTAGTGCTGGCAGCTCCGCTAGACTTAGCCATTGAAGAAAAACAAAACTAAGCCACAAGAAGCTTCCACGGGAAGTACTAAACTAGTACTTGAATTAATGATGTGGTTTGGGTCTTTCACGCGGAGGTGCAGCCGCAACATAGCCTCGATGCGCTCCATACTTGCAGCCTCAGATGGATCAGCCAGCCTCGGTGCAAGCCACGACCGGCAAATCAACTTCGTGTCAATCTCGTTACGGCAGCGGCACAAAGAAAATTTTGTCGGTCTCGGTCTCAGAAATCGATCCGACGGATCATCGCCGCCAGCAGCGGAAAAATAGCAACCGAGATTTCGTCTTCTTGTGGAAAAGTAGAGACGGCAGTGTCTAGTTGATGTGTCTCGATCTGTAGCCCCAAGGTTTGTTGTGGTTGATTGACTACAGATCGAGACGGAGACCTTCCGGTCGTAATCTTTCCGATGGATCCAAACGGAGTTGACAAAGGAAAAAATGATTTTGTCTCGATGGCGGTCCGACCATGCACTAGTACTTGAAATCCTTGGATGCGATGAAACCGTGCTTTTGCTTATATTTTTGACTTGATCGCCGACGGTGATCGGGCTTTCGCTGTTGGCGACTTGCATCCATCCGACCCGAGAATCCTTGTTGAACCAAACAAAGATCTTCATCCTTCGAGATTACACAATGCGTAACGACAGAGCGTAAGTAGCGTCTTGGAGCTTTGAGGTGACTCTGTACGCCGGCCGTTATCAATGCAATTTCCTTCACGTGAGGTATAACAAGCCCCTAGGAATCGTGGATGTCATGTACTACAACTAGTAGTAATATGCTTTTGCTTTTCCAAATCCCTGAATGAATACGCGCCATGGTGCTTCAACTTATGCTAGTCCGCTAGCAACACCAAGATTTGTCCGATTCAAGCCCCTTTATTTTTAGCAAGCTCCACGGATCCACAGCTTTATCCAGATTGGTTTTGACTTTTGTGTGACTTAGGTCAGACAGAACCGACGAGCCACGCTGTGGATTGCCGTGAAGATTTATTAGCCATCCGGAGATTGGTCCGACCGTGGAAAGCCCGCCGCGCCGCCCGACCACGCACTACTAAGCATCACGGGCTCAACAACGGAATAGATGCCGAGGCGACTTCGGTGGCCATGGCGTAAGAACGATGATGATTTGAGGCAGGGTCGTCGACAGTGGAGGCGATTCACGATAAAAAACACCAGCGAAAGCAACAAACGGTGGCGGCTTGAAAACGGCTTGGCCTTCCTCCCATTAACTACTTTGGTTTCGTCCGTTTGATAACAACACATTGATCCTGCTGATGTACGCAACCAACCATAGTAAAACTTTCGGGATCTTCTCTGATGATTACATCAACATGATTGATGAACACCGCCAACAGAAAATTTCAGATCTCGATTTTAGTAAAACTTGACGTTGATGTAAATCCTTCACAAGCTGGCTTCCTTCATCCGGAATTTCACAAACTCTTCGAAACCCTGGGAAGGATCCTCCAAGAACTCAACACCACCGCGGCGCCTAGCCCTGTGGGCGCCAACCGTCGTGGAATTGTCACGCAGATGTCCTTAGTGTTAGGACTTAGTCGCGAGGCCAACGATCTATGTGGTAGCTTGAGAGGGGTTGAGCGGGACGAGACGCGAGGTTTTACCCAGGTTCGCCCCTCACGGTGGAGGTAAAAGCCTACGCCCCGCTTCATTGATATTGATGATGATGATCACGGTTACAAGAGTGCTCTAACTCGAGAGCTATTGTAAAACCTAACTTGTCCAACTTGTGGAACTTGTCCCTTTAGAGCCCCGCCTCCTTATATCTGTTGGAGGGCGGTTACATGTAGAGTCCTATTAGGATTAGGACTAGTCTATCGCTAATACAAACCGGATACAAGTCAGGTCTTAGCTCCTTGTAAGATATATTCCTCCCGCTTTTCCTCTTAAACCGCCCACCGTAGTCGAACCGCCTTCATGAACCGCCAGCCGGGCCACCGAAGTCTTGTCGCTCCTCGACCCTACCGCCGGATTACCAATGAACCGTAAACCGCCAGGTCGCAAGTGAACCGCCAAGTGCCAGCAGGTTCTTCAGGTAAACCGCCAAATCCGGCCGGGTTATACTTCCGGCCGGTTTACACCACGGGGTATATCCCCGACAAAACCCGTCTACGAGCATAGCAAAATAAACTACTTCGTCCCGGGGTCATGGTAACAAGGGAATTGGTTCAACCTACCACATGATACTACTCAAGAACATAACTTCAAAATTTCACCTACTGCATGCATGGTGGGGAGGTATACTACTAATGCAATAAAATCATAGGCATTGTAAATAACATGATCAATGACTTGCCTTGCTGACGATCTTCGTAAGCTAGGGATTCGTAGTAGCAAGCTTCGCACTCTGGAAACTCTACTGAGACAAACAATAATCACAATAAGCATACAGCATATGATCACTTAACACAATAGCATAGTAACATAACACACCAAAACAAACGAATCAAAAACCCAAAGGGAAACTCAAAGAAATCCAACTCAAGGTTTTTCCTACTTCAAGCAACAACTAAAAATAGTTTTACTTAACAAATTTTTTCTAACATAACCTAAGCATGAGTTTATATTAACTTAATAGAAAACAATGCATTAAGCAACTAGGAGCAAAAAGAATCAATTTAAAAGCTATTATAAAACTCCTATTAGGCCTAAAGCAATTTCTAATAAGAAAAATAAAATAAAAGTTTTATTTATTATAAATAAAAGTTCATGCTCTAAAGTGACAGAAACTAACCTAGAATAATCTATCACATATGAAAACTAAATTTATTTGCTAATTAAAATAATAGGAAAACAGTAGCTAGTTAATTAATTAAGAATAACATGATTCTGCTAGAAATTATTTTTATTAATCCTAAAATTCCCAAATAAATTCCTACGGTTTGGCAATGTCAAAACAAAGTTGTGACAAAAAGAATCATAAAAAAATAATTTTCCTAACTCATTTTATAGCAGATTTACTATTCTGTCTAAAACTAAAATAAAGCAATTTTAAATAATTTTAACATGGCTAATTATATTTTCTGAAGACACTATAAGAAATTTGCAAACCAACAAAAAAAGAATCACTTAAAAATATTTAGTAGATTAAAAGTTATGAATTTTTCAAATCTGAAACTATTCTGTTAAAACAGAAAATGAAAATAAAAGAAAAATGGCCTAATGGGCCTAACTAACGCACTGTGCGTAATATAACTAAACGAGCCTAGGGTTTAAACGAATCGGGCCGATCTAAATAAAAACCCTAACTTAAAATTAAACCGGAACTAACCGGGGAAAAACCCGGTTCACTAATTGACCTAATAAAAACCCATACCCCTTCGGGGGTTCTAATCTAGGCCGTCGAGATTAGATCGGATGGGGGAGGGAAACTCCGGCGACGTACCGGACGTCGACGGCGGCGGCGGTTTCGGGCGGCGAAAAGGCCGGCGTTCACGGTGGTCGGGGCGACGACGGGAGCTCAAGCGGTGTGCGGACGGCCGAGGGGTGGGTCTGTGGAGTTGGTGGAGCTCGGGGTGGGCTAGGGCGCCGCGACGAGGTAAATGGCGGCGGGCGTGTTCTGGCTCGAGCGCGTGAGGAGGGAGAGAGGATCCGTGAGGGGGCGAGGGGGAATGGGTGGGAGGGGTTTATATAGGCGGGGGTGCACGGCTTGGGCGAGGGGCAAGCCGGCGAGCGAATCGCGGCGGATCCCGGATCCTTCGGGATCCGGCGAGCGGCGGCGCGGGTGGTGGCGTGGGCGAGGGGAAGAGGGTGGTGGTGGCCCGCCTGTCAGCGAGAGGAGGAAGGGCGCGGCGCGGTCGGTCGGCCGGTCCGAAACCGATTCGGGCGAGGGCCTCGGTCGGTTGGCTTGCTGGGCTGGCTCGGCCGTTGGCTGGGCCGGTTCGGTGGGCCGCCTGGGTGGGTCGCCCAGGTGCTGGCTAGGCCAGTGGCCTGGCTGGCGCCTGAGGGTTTTCCCTTTTTCTAATTTTTATTTTTTTTGAAAATAAAAACAGAGTTATAAAATATAAAATATAAATATTTTATATAGGACATATATATATCAAAATGATCAGGGGAATATTCCCTATCATTTGAACATTTTTCCAGGGGCAAAATCCAAAGTTTATAAAAAAATCATTTTTTCCAAAATTCAAATAAAACTCAAATTTGAATTTCAAACTTTTGGCAATGTTTTTCCTCTGATATTTTTGGAGTGTCATGTTTACTCCTCATACTTTTGCTCAAGTATTTATCAGGCATAGTTTTTGAAATGATTCCCACTTGCCAAAGTTTGAATTCAAATTCCAAAACTCAAAATCTTCTGAAACTCCAAATGGCACTCAAATTCAAACAGAATGCATAGATGCTTAGCTATAGTTGTAAAACATTCCAAATAGGAAATTTGGGATGTTACAAACCTACCCACCTTAAGATGAATCTCGCCCTCGAGATTCGGGTTGGCTAGCAAATAGGTGCGGGTGGTCTCAAGAAGGTCTTCTTGGCCCTGTGTGGCTTCCTCTTCGAGTGATGACTCCAAAGACCTTGCAAAACTTGATGACCTTGCTGCGGGTGACTCGCTCGCAGTCTCGAGAATTCGGACGGGTTTCTCCTTATAAGTCAGATCACCGTCGAGCTGAATGGCCTCTAGGGGCACCGTGTCTCTCAACGGATATCGCCATGTCGGCATGACACTTCTTCAGGTGAGAAACATGGAAGACATCATGAACTCCGGACAATCCTTCCGGCAATTCCAACTTGTAAGCAACTTCTCCACGACGTTCGAGGATTTTTGTAGGGGCCAATGAATCGGGGTGCTAACTTTCCTTTGACACCAAACCTCTTGATTCCACGAAGTGGAGACACACGAAGATATGCTCGGTCTCCCGCTTCGTAAGTTACTTCCTTGCGTTCACTGTCGGCATAACTCTTCTGTCTCGACTGTGCTATCTTGAGTCTGTCTCGAATCAGCTTGACTTTCTCTTCGGAATCTCTGATAAGATCAGAACCGAAAAGCGATCGATCTCCAACACTATCCCACAAAGAATGGTGTTCTCGCACCTCCTTCCGTGATAGAGCTTCGAAGGGGCCATCTTCGATCGGATTGATAACTGTTGTTGTATGAGAACTCTGCGATGGCAAATTATCATCCCAGCTAGACCCATAGTCTAGCACACAAGCTCTCAACATGTCCTCCGTAATCTGGTTGACTCTCTCGGTCTGTCCATCTATCTCGGATGAAAAGTTGTATCAATTCCAGCCTCGCACCCAAAGTTTCATGCAACCGATTCCAAAACTTTGAGGTAAATTGTGTTCCTCTATCCGACACGATACTCCTCGAACTCCATGCGGACATATGATCCTGGTCATGTATATCTTGGCCAACTTAGCACTGGTATAGGTAGTCTTCACGGAATGAAGTGAGCTACCTTGGTCAAACGATCAACCACTACCCAGATAGAATCATAACCTGAACGGGTTCTCGTTAATCCTGTGATAAAGTCCATTCCAAGTTTTTCCCATTTCCAATCGGGAATCGCAAAGGTTGAAGTAACCCTGCTGGCTTCGATGTTCTGCCTTTACTGTTGACAAACATCGATATCGCTATGTACTCGGCAATATCCTTCTTCATACCGTCCACCGTAAACTTTCCTTCAAATCCGGTACATCTTGGTGTTACCGGGTGAATCGAGTACGGTGAATCATGAGCCTCTGAAGAATTAGCTTCCTGAGTTCGGGATCATTGGGCACATAAATACGATCCTCGAACCATATAGCTCCGTGTTCATCCTTACGGAACCCTTTGGCTTTTCCTTCATTCATCTTTTGCTTTATCTCATCAATTTCCTTGTCGACTTCGGGCTTCACGAATCCTTTCGCCAAAGTGGACTGAACTTCCAGAGTTGCAACATATCCTCTTGAACTATCTTCACCGGAGATCTCGAGGTCATCGACTAACTCCTGGGTAATCCTCCTGCTGTAAGAGTATTCACATAACTCTTACGGCTCAAAGCATCTGCATTTACATTAGCCTTTACGGGTGGTAATGCAATCTCATATCATAGTCCTTGATTAACTCTAGCCATCTCCTCCGCCTCGAGGTTCAACTCTTTCTGCGTGAAAATATACCTCAAACTCTTGTGATCTGTGTAAACATCACAACGGTTTCCGATGAGGAAATGTCTCCAGGTCTTGAGTGCATGCACTACGGCTGCTAATTCCAAATCATGTGTGGCATAATTCATCTCGTGAGGTCATAGCTGTCTGGAGGTATAAGCTACAACCTTTCCTTCCTGCATGAGTACTCCTCCGAGTCCCTGACGAGAAGCGTCACAATATACCGTAATCCTTGTGTATGTCCGCAAAATCAGCCTTTGGGCTGTGACCAAACGTTTCTTCAATTCCTGAAAACTGGCTTCACAATCCTCGGTCCAAATGTACTTGGCTTCCTTCTTCAACAGCTGAGTCATAGGCTTGGCAATCTTCGAGAAGTTCTCAATAAACCTTCGATAATATCCTGTGAGTCCGAGAAAACTGCGGATCTCCTTGACTGAGGTGGGTGACTGCCAATCGGTGACCGATTCAACCTTGGCGGGTCAACTCGCTATTCCTTCTCCTGAAATAACATGTCCGAGGAATCCGACTTCCTTCAGCCAAAATTCACATTTATGAACTTGGCATACAACTGATGTTCTCAAGTTTCTCGTAACTAGACGCAAATGTTCCTTATGCACTTCCTCGCTCTTGGAGAAAATCAGTATATCATCGATGAACACCACGACAAACTTGTCCAGATATTCCATAAATACCTTGTTCATCAAATTCATGAAGTATGCAGGAGCATTAGTCAATCCAAATGACATGACGGTATACTCATATAAACCATACCTGGTGGTGAATGTTGTTTTGGGTATATCCTTTTCACGGATCTTCAACTGATGATACCCTGATCAAAGATCGATCTTTGAGAATACCTTGGCTCCAACTAGCTGATCAAATAGATCATTAATCATCGGCAGAGGGTACTTGTTCTTGATGGTCATTTCATTCAACGAACGATAATCCACAACCATCCTCAAGGTTCCATCCTTCTTCTCTACCAAAAGAACTGGGGCTCCCCAAGGTGATGAGCTTGGCCGAATGTATCCTTTCTCCAATAACTCATTAATTTGATTCTTGATCTCTTTCAAATCGTTCGGTGGCATCCGATAAGGTCTCTTGGATATTGGGGCTGTGCCGGGCAATAACTCAATCAGAAATTCAATGTCCCTATCCGGTGGCATCCCTGGTAATTCCTCCGGAAACACATCGGGAAAATCTTGCACTACTGGCACTTCCTCCTGAACAACTCCCGTGAGGGAATGCACCTCATTCTTCATCTGGCTATGTCTGGATACATACTTGATCCTCTTCTGCTCCGGGTGGTGAGCAGAATAGACTTATGGGCACGCCTATGTTTCCTTCAAACTTCGTCAACCAATCCATGCCTAGGATTACATCCAAGGTCTGGGTTTCCAATACTATGAGGTCTCAAGGGAAATTTATGGTTCCCGATGTTGAGGGTTGCATGACAGCCTAAGCCCGCCATCATTTCTCCTCCCGCTGAACCGACGCCAAGGGGGCTTCTTAGGGTTTTAGTGGGCAACCCGTACTTTTCCACAACTACCCTTGATATGAATGAATGCGTTGCACCAGAATCAAAGAGTACCAATACTGAATGTGAATTCAATAAAAACTTACCAACCATAGTGTCTGGCTGATCATAGACGTCTTCCACGTCAATGTGGTTCACCTGAGCACGAGGAAAAGGGTTGGGCTTCTTCGTTGAGTTTCCATTACCGTTTCCATTCCTCTTCTTGGCCTCCGGGCAGTCGGTGGCATAGTGCCCTGTCTTCTGGCACTTGAAACAGGTGATGTGGCTCAGATCCTTCGGAGCCGGGGCAGGACGATGCTGATTGCCATTACCGTGTCCATTTCCATTACCATTGCCTGACTTGTTGTCCTGGTTGCGGTTGTTCCCATTTCCTCCATGGTTATGTCCTCCATGGTTGTGATGGGTATGCCCTCCTGAGTATGGTGCATAACGGGGCTTCTGCTGAGCTCCTGAGTTGTACTTCCCCTGGCTGTACTTCCGCTTGCGGCTATCAATCTGCTGCTGCTTGCCTTCAAGTATGGTGGCCTTGTCTACCAGCTCCTGGTAGTTAGTGAAGGTAGCCACCATAAGCTGCATGCCCAGTTCATCATTGAGTCCCTCAAGAAACTTCTCCTGCTTTGCGGCATCTGTGGCCACATCATCCGGGGCATAGCGAGCTAACTTGCTGAACTCATCCACGTACTGCGCCACAGTACGGTTCCCCTGGCGTAAGTTGCGGAACTCACGCTTCTTCAGACTCATGGCTCCAGCTGAAACGTGAGCGGTGCGGAAGGCCTGCTGGAATTGATCCCATGTGATGGTGCCAATGGGATAAGTGGCGGTGTAGTTCTCCCACCAAGAAGCTGCAGGTCCATCAAGTTGATGTGCGGCAAAGCGCACCTCTCTCGCATCGCAGCATCCAACAGTGATTAACTCTCTTCCGACCTTGCGGAGCCAGTCATCGGCCACAATCGGCTCAGTGCTGCTAGAGAATACTGGCGGATTCAGCCTTAGGAATCGAGTCAAGTTGTCAACAGGGGGTGGTGGCGGTGGGTTGTTGTTGTTGTTGTTCTGATTTTGGATGAGTATCTGCATGAGGGCATTCTGCTGCTAGAGTAGCTGGGTGAGCTCCGCGGAAAACCGTGTCACGTCTCGGAGGCATCCGTGTTTTGGAGTGGATGAGAAAATTAGAATAGAAAATGGTCTAATGAGAAATAACACTACCCATATGAATGCACAATCATAAACACACCAATCATTTATTCATTCCACTCAAACATGGTTCAATCTCGATTACAAAAGCTCACGACTAATCGAAAATATCGCCTAACTGATCGATTTAAAAAGTAAAATAACATGGTGGTCGACTAAATGTCTTCATCAATAATCCTTAAGGCCCTCCGTGCGATGTCCTCCGGTGTGGCGTCCTCTGTTACGGCGCCTCCTCTTGCGGCTTTCTCCAGTGGAACTCCCTTCATAATCCTGATCATTACTCACGAGAGGTCCGTCATCTCCACTCGGAAAAAGGTCCTCTCCCAAGTCCATCTTTTCCTCCAATGCGGCAACCTTCATCTTCAGGTCGTCGACTCTCTCCATGAAGTCCGCGATTTCTTCCTCATGGTTAAGGAAGTCTGCGTGTGCCTTCTCCTCCAGCTCCAGTTCACGGAATAACAGCCTCCTGTGTACCTTTGAGTTACGGCGAGTCTGGATCTCCCGTTTCCTGAGGAGACACTCCAAGTCTTGGACATAAGAGAGAATGGAGTCGTCCTCTATGGTACGGATGATATCTCCATTCCTTGCTCATGAGAAACCATGGCGAGGTCTCGATGGATCGAGCTCGGCCTCAGACTCTTCTCGGAGATGTCCAAGTGCACGATAGATCGCCATGTCCTTCCGAGGATCTAGTTGAAGTCGGTAAACTCAAAGTCAATAGGCTCAGATGTCCTCCCGAAGGTTCTCCTTGAATGTGCACTTCAATCAGAAGCGGTATCCATCGGAAGTGCATTGGTTGGCTTCCGGTGATTGAGGGCAGAGCAATCTTCAGCTTCTTCACCATCTGGACCAGCTTTCGCCAAGGGCATCGCCTCATCGGGCTGGCAAAACTCCGTAGCAAACTGGGGTGAACTCGACGCCATCTAAAATGTTGAAAATCGGAGAGGAGTCGAGAAATGAACAGGGAGAATTACGGAATGATAAGGATATAAAGTAAATAGTCTCTTCCTATGGCTTTTCGATCCTAGGGTTACGCCCCACGGTCAGCGTGTGCTCGATACCATCTTCAGTAGCAACCTGACCCAAAATCGGTCAAATCTACGTATGCATGCATCGTCCCAAGATCATCTTTGGTACTCAAGTACATCGATGAAATAATCAAAGTTCAATCACACCTGAATTTATTACGATTCTCATATAGAGTCTTTATTACAAGAGAATAAATTGGCGAAAATAACTCATGAGAAATAAACTAGTAAAGCTGCGGAAGTGTAGAAGAATAAGCGAGTCCATCCGACTCAAGGGCAATCGCCATGGCGTGGGCGTAGCCTCACTCTGATCGAATACTCCTCTGCAACATAAGGCGTTGCAGCCGTGTAGGTCAGCTTTTTGAATAAGTGGCAAGTCATGAAGAGAGAATAACAATAATAAAATTACTAACACTATATGCATTTTGGCTGTGGGGCTCTAAGTTTCATCATTTTGCGAAAAGCCAATTTTCCCTACTACAATGGACTTGCTTGCAAATACTACAAAATTGTTAAGTAGTTATTGAGATGGTTACGCCAACCAATGTCTCATTCCCAAATTATTAAGTGATAAACCCTCAATTAATTTATTAATTTTAGTGTTGAGATTTCGAATACTTCCAAGTTCGAGGCTCAAATTGTCCGTAACCGGGACACGACTAATCGATTAGATCTTTTCTCTTGCGAGGTTTGCACTTTACCCGCAAGAATCATTCCCTCCTTTTAAGTCTTCGCACTTGAGGTGTTTGAAGGCGGGATAGATAAACAGGGTCTTCAAAGAGTTCTTCGGCCCTTTGCGGTACCCATCAATCCTCTTGTTCTTCTACATCTCGTAGTACCGTCAGCCAGCGTCACTACTAGGGTTGACCCAGCGAGCCCATAATGGCTTGCGGCTGCGCGAGTAACTTCGGTCGATGGGGCATCCATTCGTCTCTTCGTGGCTGGGTGAAGCTTTCCGCAAGATGTCATGGCGCTTCTCCATGCATCGGCCAACCACTGGGTTCTCGGTGCCCGTCAACAAATCCTCCACCCGATGAGTGAATTCGAAGTCCATCTTGAGCTTGAAGTTCATGGAGTTGTCATCATCATTGACTCTCACATCTTTCTTATGAATTTCACTCAACCAAACCCGTCTCTGAGCATAGCAAAATAAACTACTTCGTCCGGGGTCATGGTAACAAGGGAATTGGTTCAACCTACCATGATACTACTCAAGAACATAACTTCAAAATTTCACCTCTGCATGCATGGTGGGAGGTATACTACTAATGCAATAAAATCATAGGCATTGTAAATAACATGATCAATGACTTGCCTTCTTGACGATCTTAAGTAAGCTAGGGATTAAATAGTAACAAGCTTAGCACTCCGGAAACTCTACCGAGACAAACAATAATCACAATAAGCATACAACATATGATCACTTAACACAATAGCATAGTAACATAACACACCAAAACAAGCGAATCAAAACCCAAGGAAACTCAAAGAAATCCAACTCAAGGTTTTCCTACTTCAAGCAACAACTAAAAATAGTTTTACTTAACAAAAATTTTCTAACATAACCTAAGCATGAGTTTATATTAACTTAACAGAAAACAATGCATTAAGCAACTAGGAGCAAAAATAATCAATTTAAAAGCTATTATAAAACTCCTATTAGGCCTAAAGCAATTTCTAATAAGAAAAATAAAATAAAAGTTTTATTTATTATAAATAAAAGTTCATGCTCTAAAGTGATGAGAAACTAACCTAGAATAATCTATCACATATGAAAATAAATTTATTTGCTAATTAAAATAATAGGAAAACAGTAGCTAGTTAATTAATTAAGAATAACATGATTCTGCTAGAAATTATTTTTTATTAATCCTAAAATGACCAAATAAATTCCTACGGTTTGGCAATGTCAAAACAAAGTTGTGACAAAAGAATCATAAAAAATAATTTTCCTAACTCATTTTATAGCAGATTTACTATTCTGTCTAAAACTAATAAAGCAATTTTAAATAATTTTAACATGGCTAATTATATTTTCTACAGAAACTATAAGAAATTTGCAAACCAACAAAAAAAGAATCACTTAAAAATATTTAGTAGATTAAAAGTTATGAATTTTTCAAATCTGAAACTATTCTGTTAAAACAGAAAATGAAAATAAAAGAAAAATGGCCTAATGGGCCTAACTAACGCACTGTGCGTAGTATAACTAAACGGGCCTAAGGTTTAAACGAATCGGGCCGATCTAAATAAAAACCCTAACTTAAAATTAAACCGGAACTAACCGGGGAAAAACCCGGTTCACTAATTGAACTAATAAAAACCCATACCCCTTCGGGGGTTCTAATCTAGGCCGTCGAGATTAGATCGGACGGGGGAGGGAAACTCCGGCGACGTACCGGACGTCGACGGCGGCGGCGGCTCGGGCGGCGAGTGCGTCGACGTCTCCGGTGGTCGGGGGCGACGGCGGGAGCTCAGGGAAAGTGCGGACGGCCGAGGGGGTGGGTCTGGTGGAGTTGGTGGAGCTCGGGGTGGGCTAGGGCGTCGGCGACGAGGTAAATGGCGGCGGCGGCGTGCTCGGGCTCCGGCGAGCGCGTGAGGAGGGAGAGAGGGGTCCGCGAGGGGGCGAGGGGGAATGGGGTGCGGGGAGGGTTTATATAGGCGGGGTGCACGACGGCGAGGGCAAGCCGGCGAGCGATCATCGGCGGATCCGGATCCGGGATCCGTGGCAGTGGCGGGTGGTGGCGTGGGCGAGGGGAAGAGGGTGGTGGTGGCCCGCCTGTCAGCGAGAGGAGGAAGGGCGCGGCGCGGTCGGTCGGCCGGTCCAAACCGATTCGGGCGAGGGCCTCGGTCGGTTGGCTCATTTGGCTGGCTCGGCCGTTATTGGGCGGTTCGATGGGCCGCCTGGGTGGGTCGCCCAGTGCGGGCTGGGCGATGGCTTTGGTGGCGCTGAGGGTTTTCCTTTTCTAATTTTATTGTTTTGAAAATAAAAGCAGAGATATAAAATATAAAATATAAATATTTTATATAGGATATATATATATATATATATATATATATATATCAAAATGATCAGAGGAATATTCCTATCATTTGAACATTTTCGAGGCAAAATCCAAAGTTTATAAAAATCATTTTTTCCAAAATTCAAATAAAACTCAAATTTGAATTTCAAACTTTTGGCAATGTTTTTCCTCTGATATTTTTGGAGTGTCATGTTTACTCCTCTCATACTTTTGCTCAAGTATTTATCAGGCATAGTTTTTGAAATGATTTCCACTTGCCAAAGTTTGAATTCAAATTCCAAAACTCAAAATCTTCTGAAACTCCAAATGGCACTCAAATTCAAACAGAATGCATAGATGCTTAGCTATAGTTGTAAAACATTCCAAATAGGAAATTTGGGATGTTACATTGCTACACCTTATTTACTTTCATTGCTTGTTACCCGTTACAAATTACCTTATCACAAAACTATCTGTTACCGATAATTTCAGTGTTTGCAGAGAATACCTTACTGAAAACCTCTTGCCATTCCCTTCTGCTCCTCGTTGGGTTCGACACTCTTACTTATGGAAAGGAATACAATAGATCCCCTAGACTTGTGGATCATCAAGACTCTTTTCTGGCGCCGTTTCCTGGGAGTGAAGCGCCTTTGGTAAATGGAACTTGGTAAGGAAACATTTATATAGTTGGCTGAAATTTACTGTCACTTGTTACTATGGAACATAATCCTTTGAGGGGCTTGTTCGGGGTATCTTCACCCCGACCAGCAGAGCAGAGAGTTGCTCCTCAACCTACTGAACCTACTGAAAAAGTTTACTTTGAAATTCCTTCGGTGTAACATCCCAAATTTCCTATTTGGAATGTTTTACAATTATAGCCAAGCATCCTATGCATCCTGTTTGAATTTGAATGTCATTTGAAGTTTCAGAGGATTTGGAGTTTTGAATTTGAATTCAAACCTTGGCAAGTGGAAATCATTTCAAAAACTAAGCCTGATAAATACTTGATCAAAAGTATGAGAGGAGTAAACATGACACTCCAAAAATATCAGAGGAAAACATTGCCAAAAGTTTTGGATTCAAATCTGAATTTTATTTGAATTTGAAAAAATTGATTTTATAAAGTTTGGATTTTGCCTTTTGAAAATGTTCAAATGATAGGAATATTCCTGATCATTTTGGTATATATATACCCTATATAAAATATTTATAGATTTTGTTTTATTTCTGTTTTTGTTTTTTTTAAATAAATTCAAAAAGAAAAAAAAACCCAGCGCCACCAGCCCTGCCCACCCAGCCTGAAACCCCCACCAGCCAGCCCACCGAAGCGGCCCAGAGGCCAGCCCAACACCCAAAGACCGACCGCCCACCTCCCTCAAGACTGCCGCAGCGTCGGTCGCCCGCCGCCCCCCCTCTCTCTCTCACCGGCAGTGTGGACCACCCCTTCTTCAACCCCCCCACGTCTCGGCAGCGCCACACGATCGCGGATCTCGAGATCCGGATCCCGATCCTCCCGATCGCCCCCAGGTGCCGAGGCCCCGCCTATATAAGCCGCCGCCCGCACCCCATTCCCCTAGCCCCTCGCCGACCCCTCTTCCTCTCACCCGAGCTCACGGAGCCCGAGCCATCCGCCGCCATTTTTCGCCGCCGCCGCCCTACACCTCCCGATCTCCCCGACTCCACCAAAGCCCCACTGTCGCCTCAAGACCGCCTTGGCTACTCCGTCGACCTCCCGACGACCGGAGCCATCAACGATTCGCCCGCCGCCGCCGCCGAGCTCCGGTAAGTCACCGGAGAACGCCTCCCCTGTCCAATCCCCAACCAACGGCTAGGATTAGATCACCCCCGAAGGGGTATTTCTTTTAAAATAAACCGGACCGGCCCGGTTCGTTTATGATTTATTTTCATTAGGGTTTTTATTTATTAGCCCGGCCCGACTAGTTTAACCCTAGGCCCCTTTTAGGTTATATTACGCTCAGTGCACAGTTTAGGCCCATTAGGCCCTTTTTCTTTTAATTTCATTTTCTGTTTTAACAGAATAGTTCCTGTTTTGAAAAATTCATATCTTTTATTCTGTTTAATATTTTTAGGTGATTCTTTTTTTGTTGGTTTGCAAATTTTCTATAGTTTCTGTAGAATATATAATTAGCTATGTTAAAATTAATTTTAATTGCTTTAATTTAGTTTTAGTCAGAATAGTAAATCTGCTATAACTTGAGTTAGAACAATTATTTTTGGATGATTCTTTTGTCCCAACTTTATTTTGACATTGCCAAACCATAGAAATTAATTTGGGTATTTTAGGATTAATAAATAAATAGTTTTAAGCAGAATCTTGTTAATCCTAATTAATTAACTAGCTACTGTTTTCCTATTAATTTAATTAGTAAATAAATTTATTTTAACATGTGATTGATTATTCTAGGATAGTTTCTGTCACTCTAATAGATGAACTTTTATTTATAATAAATAAAAGTTTTATTTTATTTTTCTTAATAGAAATTGGATTAGGCCTAATAGGAGTTTCATAATAGATTTTAAATTAATTCTTTTTGCTCCTAGTTGCTTAATGAAATCTTTTCTGTTAAGTTAACATAAAACCATGATTAGGTTATGTTGGGAAAATCTTTGTTATATAAAACTATTCTAGTTGTTGTTTGAAGTAGGAAAAACTTTGAATTGGTTTTCTTTGAGTTTTCCTTTGGGTTTTGCTTTGTTGGTTTTGGTGTGTTACTTTTGTTATGCTATTGTGTTATGTGATCCTATGCTATATGCTTATTGTGATTATTGTTTGTCTCGGTAGAGTTTCTGAGTGCTAAGCTTGCTACTACTTAATCTTTAGCTTACGAGGATCATCAAGAAGGCAAGTTTTGATCATGTTATTTTCTATACCTATGTTTTTGTGCATTAGAATTGTCACCACCCCACCATGCATGCAGTAGTTGAAATTTTGAAGTTATTAATCTTGAGTAGTATCATGTGGTAGGATGAACCAATCCCTTGTTACCATGACCCCGGATTTAAGTAGTTTACTTTGCTATGCTCAGATGGGTTTTGGTTGAGTGAAATTCATAAGCAAGATGTGAGAGTCAATGATGATGACAACCCCATGAACTACAATGATCAAGATGGACTTCGGAAATTCACCACTGGGTGGAGGATTTGTTGACGGGCACCTGGAGAACCCAGTGGTTGGCGGGATGCATGGAGAAGTGCCATGACATCTTTGGAAAGCTTCACCCAGCCAATAAGAGAAGGATGGATGCCCCATGACCGAAGTTACTCTGTGCAGCCGCAAGCCATTATGGGCTCGCTGGGTTAACCTTAGTAGTGACGCTGGCTGGACGGTACTACGAGATGTAGAAGAACGGTAGGATTGATGGTACGGCAGAGCCGTAAGAACTCTTTTGAAGACCCTGTTTCATTCGTCCCGTCTTCAAACACCATGAAGTGCGAAGACTTCAAAGGAGGGAATGATTCTTATGGAAAAGTGCTAAACCTCGCAGAGTTAAAGATCTAATCGATTAGCCGTGTCCCGATTACGGACAATTTGAGCCTCGAACTTGGAAGTATTCGAAATCTCAACACTAAAACTAATGAATTAATTTGAGGGTTTATGACTTAATAATTTGGGAATGAGATATTGGTTGGCGGAACCATCTCAATAACTACCAACAATTTGTAGTAATTTGCAAGCAAGTCAAATGTAGTAGGAGAAAATTTGCTTTTCGCAAAAATGATGAAACTTAGAGCTCCACAGCCAAAATGCATATAGTGATAGTAAGCTTATTATTGTTATTCTCTTCATGACTTGCCAGCTTATTCAAAAAGCTAACCTACATGACTACAACGTCTTATGTTGCAGAGGTATATTCCGATCAGGAGTGAGGCTACGCTCCGCGCTTGGCGATTGCCCTTTGGAGTCGGATGGACTCGCTTTACTTCGACGCTTCCGCAGCATTAGTAGTTTATTTCTCATCAGTTGGCCTTGAGCCGAATTTATTCCCTTGTAATAAAGACTCTATATGAGAAACGTGTAATAATATTCAGGTGTGATTGAACTTTGATTACTTTATCGATGTACTGTGAGTACCAGCATGATCTTGGGATGGTACGGACACAGAGATTTGACCGATTTTGGGTCAGGTCGCTACGTTCGGGTATGATAGAGAAACTTCTAGCTAATCCCTTTACAGGAGACGGAACATTGCATCCCAATTTACACTTAATCTATGTGGATGAAGTTTGTGGATTATTTAAGCTTGCAGGTATGCCCGGTGATGTTATCAAGAAGAAGGTCTTCCATTTATCTTTGAAGGGAGATGCATTGACATGGTATAGGCTATGTGATTATATGGGATCATGGAACTGTTGGGGAACGTAGTAATTTCAAAAAAAAAATCCTACGCACACGCAAGACCATGGTGATGGCATAGCAACGAGAGGGGAGAGTGTCTGTCCACGTACCCTCGTAGACCGAAAGAGGAAGCGTTATAACAACGCGGTTGATGTAGTCGTACGTCTTCACGATCCGACCGATCCAAGCACCGAACGACGGCACCTCCGAGTTCAGCACACGCTCAGCTCGATGACGATCCCGGACTCGATCCAGCAAAGTGTCGGGATGAGTTCCACAAGACGACGGCGTGGTGACGATGATGATGCTCCACCGACGCAGGGCTTCGCCTAAGCTCATGACGATATGACTTCTCCGGCGCAGGGCTTCGCCTAAGCTCCATGACGATATGACCGAAGTGGAATATGGTGGAGGGGGCACCGACACGGCTAAGGAACAATCCGTAGATCAACTTGTGTGTCATGGGGTGCCCCCTGCCCCAGATATAAAGGAGCAAGGGAGGAGGTGGCCGCCTAGGAGGGGGCGCCAGGGGGAGTCCTACTCCCACGGGAGTAGGACTCCTCCTTTCCTAGTAGGAGTAGGAGAGAAGGAAGGGGAAGGGAAGAAGGGGTGCGGCCCTCCCTAGTCCATTCGGACTAGGCCTTGGGCGCGGCCTGCCCTAGGCAGCCCCTCTCTCTTTCCCGCAGGGCCCAATAAGGCCCAATACTTCTCCCGGCGAATTCCCGTAACTCTCGGTACTCGAAAAATACCGAATCATTCGAACCTTTCCGAACTCGAATATAGTCGTCCAATATATCGATCTTTACGTCTCGACCATTTCGAGACTCCTCGTCATATCCCCGATCTCATCCGGGACTCGAACTCCTTCGGTACATCAAAACTCATAAACTCATAATATAAGCATCATCGAAACCTTAGCGTGCGGACCCTACGGGTTCGAGAACTATGTAGACATGACCTAGAACTATTCTCGGTCAATAACCAATAGCGGAACCTGGATGCCCATATTGGCTCCTACATATTCTCTGAAGATCTTTATCGGTCAAACCGCATAACAACATACGTTGTTCCTTTTGTCATCGGTATGTTACTTGCCCGAGATTTGATCGTCGGTATCCAATACCTAGTTCAATCTCGTTACCGGCAAGTCTCTTTACTCGTTACGTAATGCATCATTCCGTAACTAACTCATTAGCTACATTGCTTGCAAGGCTTATAGTGATGTGCATTACCGAGAGGGCCCAGAGATACCTCTCCGACAATCGGAGTGACAAAACCTAATCTCGAAATACGCCAACCCAACATGTACCTTTGGAGACACCTGTAGTACTCCTTTATAATCACCCGATTCGTTGTGACGTTTGGTAGCACCAAAGTGTTCCTCCGTAAACGGGAGTTGCATAATCTCATAGTTACAGGAACATGTATAAGTCATGAAGAAAGCAATAGCAACATACTAAACGATCAAGTGATAGGCTAACGGAATGGGTCATGTCAATCAGATCATTCTCCTAATGATGTGATCCCGTTAATCAAATGACAACTCATGTCTATGGTTAGGAAACATAACCATCTTTGATTAACGAGCTAGTCAAGTAGAGGCATACTAGTGACACTGTTTGTCTATGTATTCACACATGTATTATGTTTCCGTTAATACAATTCTAGCATGAATAATAAACATTTATCATGATATAAGGAAATAAATAATAACTTTATTATTGCCTCTAGGGCATATTTCCTTCATCTCCCACTTGCACTAGAGTCAATAATCTAGTTCACATCGCCATGTGATTTAACATCAATAGTTCACATCTATATGTGGTTAACACCCATAGTTCACATCGACATGTGACCAACACCCAAAGGGTTTACTAGAGTCAATAATCTAGTTCACATCGCTATGTGATTAACACCCAAAGAGTACTAAGGTATGATCATGTTTTGCTCGTGAGAGAAGCTTAGTCAACGGGTGCATCACATTGAGCCGTATCTATTTTGCAAATATTCTATGTCTACAATGCTCGCACGGAGCTACTCTAGCTAATTGCTCCCACTTTCAATATGTATCCAGATTGAGACTTAGAGTCATCCGGATCAGTGTAAAATGCTTGCATCGATGTAACTCTTTACGACGGGCTTTTTTATCACCTCCATAATCGAGAAATATTTCCTTAGTCCTCACTAAGGATGTTCTTGACCAATGTCCATGATCTACTCCTAGATCACTATTGTACTCCTTGCCAAATTCAGAGCAAGGTATATAATAGGTCCGGTACATAGCATAGCATACTTTATAGAACCTATGGTGAGGCATAGGGAATGACTTTCATTCTCTTTTCTATTTTCTGCCGTGGTCGGGATTTGAGTCTTACTCAATTTCACACCTTTGCAACACAGGCAAGAACTCTTTCTTTGACTGTTCCATTTTGAACTACTTCAAAATCTTGTCAAGGTATGTATTCATTGAAAAACATATCAAGCGCCTTGATCTATCTCTATAGATCTTGATGCTCAATATGTAAGCAGCTTCACCGAGGTCTTTCTTTGAAAAACTCCTTTCAAACACTCCTTTATGCTTTGCGAATAATTCTACATTATTTCCGATCAACAATATGTCATTCACATATACTTATCGAAATGCTGTAGTGCTCCCACTCACTTTCTTGTAAATACAGGCTTCTCCAAAAGTCTGATAAAACCATATGCTTTGATCAAATCATCAAGCATATATTCCAACTCGAGATGCTTGCACCAGTCCATAGATGGATCATTGGAGCTTGCACATTTTGTTAGCATCTTTAGGATTGACAAAACCTTCTGGTTGCATCATATACAACTCTTCTTTAATAAATCCATTAAAGAATGTAGTTTTGACATCCATTTGCCAGATTTCATAAAATGTGGCAATTGCTAACATGATTCGGACAGACTTTAAGAATCGCTTCAGCTTGAGAAAATCTCATTGTAGTCAACACCTTGAACTTGTCGAAAACCTTTTGCGACAAGTCGAGCTTTGTAGATAGTAACACTACTATCGTGTCCGTCTTCCTCTTGAAGATCCATTTATTTAACATGGCTTCTCGATCATCGAGCAAGTCAAAGTCCATACTTTGTTCTCATACATGGATCCTATCTCAGATTTCATGGCCTCAAGCCATTTCGCATGAATCTGGGCTCATCATCGCTTCCTCATAGTTCGTAGGTTCATCATGGTCTAGTAACATGACTTCCGAATAGGATTACCGTACCACTCTGGTGTGGACTTACTTTGGAAGACCCACGAGGTTTTGTAGTAACTTGATCTGAAGTTTCATGATCATCATCATTAGCTTCCTCACTAATTGGTGTAGGAATCACCGAACTGATTTACGTGATGAACTACTTTCCAATTAGGGAGAAGGTACAATTACCTTATCAAGTTCTACTTTCCTCCCACTCACTTCTTTCGAGAGAAAACTCCTTCTCTAGAAAGGATCCATCTTAGCAACGAATGTTTTGCCTTTAGACCTGTGATAGAAGGTGTACCCAACAGTTTCCTTTGGGTATTCTATGAAGACGCACTTCTCCGATTTGGGTTCGAGCTTATCAGGTGAAAACTTTTTCACATAAGCATCACAACTCCAAACTTTAAGAAACGACAGCTTAGGTTTACTGTTAAACCATAATTCATACGGTGTCGCCTCAACGGATTTAGATGTTGCCCTATTAAACGTGAATGCAGCTGTCTCTAATGCATAACCCCAAAACGATAGTGGTAAACTGATAAGAGACATCATAGATCGCACCATATCCAATAAAGTGCGGTTACGACTTTCGGACACATCATTATGCTGTGGTGTTCCATATGGCGTGAGTTTGAAACTATTTCACATTGTTTCAAATGAAGACCAAACTCAGAACTCAAATATTTATCTCCACGATCAGATCGCAGAAACTTTATTTTCTTGTTACGATGATTTTCCACTTCACTCTGAAATTCTTTGAACTTTTCAATTATTTCAGACTTATGTTTCATCAAGTAGATATACCCATATCTGCTCAAATCATCTGTGAAGGTCAGAAAATAACAATACTTGCCACGAGCATCAACAATCATTGGATCGCATACATCGGTATGTATTATTTCCAATAAGTCAAGAGCTTGTTCCATTGTTCCGAGAACGGAGTTTTAGTCATCTTGCCCAAAAGGCACGGTTCGCAAGCATCAAATGATTCATAATCAAGTGATTCCAAAAGTCCATCAAGATGGAGTTTTCTTCATGCGCTTTACACCAATATGACCTAAACGGCAAGTGCCACAAATAAGTTGCACTATCATTATTAACTTTGCATCTTTTGGTTTCAATATTATGAATATGTGTATCACTATGATCGAGATCCAATGAACCATTTTCATTGGGTGTGTAACCATATAAGGTTTTATTCATGTAATCGTAACAACAATTTATTCTCTTACTTAAATGAATAACGTATTGCAATAAACATGATCAAATCATATTTATGCTCAACACCAAATAACACTTATTTAGGTTCCACACTAATCCCGAAAGTATAGGAGTGTGCGATGATGATCATATCAATCTTGGAACTACTTCCAACACTCATCGTCACTTCCCTTCAACTAGTCTCTGCTTATTCTCAGAACTCCTGTTTCGAGTTACTAATCTTAGCAACCTAACGAGTATCAAATACTCAGGGGCTACTATAAACACTAGTAAGGCACACATCAATAACCTGTATATCAAATATAACCTTGTTCACTTTGCCATCCTTCTTATCCACCAAATATTCAGGGGTAGTTCGCTCCAAAGGACCAGTTCCATTGCAGCAAAAGTACTCGGTCTCAGGCTTAGGTCTAGACTTGGGCTTCTTCACCGAGCAGCAACTTGCTTGCCGTTCCTTTTAAAGTTCCCTTCTTCCCTTTGCCATTTTCCTTGAGACTAGTGGTCTTGTCAACCATCAACACTTGATGTTTTTCTTGATTTCTACCTTCGCCGATTTTAGCATCGCCAAGAGCTCGAGAATCTTTTTCGTCATCCTTGCATACTATAGTTCATCACGAAGTTCTACTAACTTAGTGATGGTGACTAGAGAATTCTGTCAATCACTATCTTATCTCGGAAGATTAACTCCCACTTGATTCAAGCGATTGAAGTACTCCGACAATCTGAGCACATGCTCACTAGTTGAGCGATTCTCCTCCATCTTTTAGCTATAGAACTTGTTGGAGACTTCATATCTCTCAACTCGGTATTTGCTTGAAATATTAACTTCAATTCCTGGAACATCTCATATGGTCCATGAGGTTCAAAACGTCTTTGAAGTCCCGATTCTAAGCCGTTAAGCATGGTGCACTAAACTATCAAGTAGTCATCATATTGAGCTAGCCAAACGCTCATAACGTCGCATCCGCTCCTGCAATAGGTCTGTCACCTAGCGGTGCATTAAGGACATAATTCTTCTGCGCAGCAATGAGGATAAACCTCAGATCACGGATCCAATCCGCATCATTGCTACTAACATCTTTCAATACAATTTTCTCTAGGAACACATATAAAAACATAGGGAAGCAACAACGCGAGCTATTGATCTACAACATAATTTGCAAAATACTACGGGACTAAGTTCATGATAAATTAAAGTTCAATTAATCATATTACTTAAGAACTCCCACTTAGATAGACATCTCTAGTCATCTAAGTGATTACGTGATCCAAATCAACTAAACCATGTCCGATCATCACGTGAGATGGAGTAGTTTCAATGGTGAACATCACTATGTTGATCATATCTACTATATGATTCACGCCGACCTTTCGGTCTCCGTGTTCCGAGGCCATATCTGTTATATGCTAGGCTCGTGAAGTTTAACCTGAGTATTCGCGTGTGCAACTGTTTTGCACCCGTTGTATTTGAACGAGAGCCTATCACACCCGATCATCACGTGGTGTCTCAAAGACGAAGAACTTTCGCAACGGTGCATACTCAGGAGAACACTTCTTGATAATTTTAGTGAGAGATCATCTTATAATGCTACCGTCAATCAAAGCAAGATAAGATGCATAAAGGATAAACATCACATGCAATCAATATAAGTGATATGATATGGTCATCATCATCTTGTGCTTGTGATCTCCATCGCCAAGCACCGTCATGATCACCATCGTCACCGCGCGACACCTTGATCTCCATCGTAGCATCGTTGTCGTCTCGCCAACTATTGCTTCTACGACTATCGCTACTGCTTAGTGATAAAGTAAAGCAATTACATGGCTTTTGCATTTCATACAATAAAGCGACAACCATATGGCTCCTGCCGATTGCCGATAACTCGGTTACAAAACATGATCATCTCATACAAAATATAGCATCACGCCTTGACCACATCACATCACAACATGCCCTGCAAAAACAAGTTAGACGTCCTCTACTTTGTTGTTGCAAGTTTTACGTGGCTGCTACGGGCTGAGCAAGAACCGTTCTTACCTACGCATCAAAACCACAACGATAGTTTGTCAAGTTGGTGTTGTTTTAACCTTCGCAAGGACCGGCATAGCCACACTCGGTTCAACTAAAGTGAGAGAGCAGACACCCGCGGTCACCTTTAAGCAACGAGTGCTCAAGCGGTGAAACCAGTCTCGCGTAAGCGTCACGCGTAATGTCGGTCCGGGCCGCTTCATCTCACAATACCGCTGAACCAAAGTATGACATGCTGGTAAGCAGATGACTTATATCGCCCACAACTCACTTGTGTTCTACTCGTGCATATGACATCAACGCATAAAACCAGGCTTGATGCCATTGTTGGGGAACGAGTAATTTCAAACAAAATTCCTACGCACACGCAAGACCATGGTGATGGCATAGCAACGAGAGGGAGAGTGTCCGTCCACGCACCCTCGTGAGACCGAAAGCGAAGCGTTATAACAACGCTGTTGATGTAGTCGTGACGCCTTCACGATCCGACCGATCCAAGCACCGAACGACGGCACCTCCGAGTTCAGCACACGCTCAGCTCGATGACGATCCCGGACTCCGATCCAGCAAAGTGTCGGGATGAGTTCCGTCAAGACGACGGCGTGCAGGACGATGATGATGCTCCACCGACGCAGGGCTTCGCCTAAGCTCCGCGACGATATGACTTCTCCGCGAGAGGCTTCGCCTAAGCCCGCGACGATATGACCAAGTGGAATATGGTGGAGGGGCACCGACACGGCTAAGGAACGATCCGAGATCAACTTGTGTGTCATGGGGTGCCCCCTGCCCCGTGATATAAAGGAGCAAGGGAGGAGGTGGCGGCCTAGGAGGGGCGACAAGGGGGAGTCCTACTCCCACCGGAGTAGGACTCCTCCTTTCCTAGTAGGAGTAGGAGAGAAGGAAGGGGAAGGGAAGAAGGTGCGGCCTCCCCTAGTCCAATTCGGACTAGGCCTTGGGGCGCGCGCCTGCCCTAGGCAGCCCTCTCTCTTTCCGCAGGCCCAATAAGGCCCAATACTTCTCCCGGCGAATTCCCGTAACTCTCGGTACTCTCAAAATACCGAATCATTCGAACCTTTCCGAACTCCGAATATAGTCGCCCAATATATCGATCTTTACGTCTTGACCATTTCGAGACTCCTCGTCATATCCCCGATCTCATCCGGGACTCCGAACTCCTTCGGTACATCAAAACTCATAAACTCATAATATAACCGCCATCGAAACCTTGCGTGCGGACCCTACGGGTTCGAGAACTATGTATACATGACCTAGAACTATTCTCGGTCAATAACCAATAGCGGAACCTGGATGCCCATATTGGCTCCTACATATTCTACGAAGATCTTTATCGGTCAAACCGCATAACAACATACGTTGTTCCTTTTGTCATCGGTATGTTACTTGCCCGAGATTTGATCGTCGGTATCCAATACCTAGTTCAATCTCGTTATCGCAAGTCTCTTTACTCGCTACGTAATGCATCATTCCGTAACTAACTCATTAGCTACATTGCTTGCAAGGCTTATAGTGATGTGCATTACCGAGAGGGCCCAGAGATACCTCTCCGACAATCGGAGTGACAAAACCTAATCTCGAATACGCCAACCCAACATGTACCTTTGGAGACACATGTAGTACTCCTTTATAATCACCCATTACGTTGTGACGCTTGGTAGCACCCAAAGTGTTCCTCCGTAAACGGAGTTGCATAATCTCATAGTTACAGGAACATGTATAAGTCATGAAGAAAGCAATAGCAACATACTAAACGATCAAGTGCTAGGCTAACGGAATGGGTCATGTCAATCAGATCATTCTCCTAATTATGTGATCCCGTTAATCAAATGACAACTCATGTCTATGGTTAGGAAACATAACCATCTTTGATTAACGAGCTAGTCAAGTAGAGGCATACTAGTGACACTCTGTTTGTCTATGTATTCACACATGTATTATGTTTCCGGTTAATACAATTCTAGCATGAATAATAAACATTTATCATGATATATGGAAATAAATAATAACTTTATTATTGCCTCTAGGGCATATTTCCTTCAGGAACTACAAACGATTGAAATTGGAATTTCATCAGAAGTTTTATCCTATGCATCTTGTTCATCGTGATCGTAATTTTATATATATATATATATATATATATATATATATATATATATATATATATATATATATATATATATATATATATATATAATTTTGGCCTCGTGAAGGAGAAAGCATCGCTCAATCTTGGGGGAGGCTTAAGTCAATGTTATATTCATGCCCCAATCATGAGCTCTCAAGAGAAATGATTATTCAAAAAATTTATGCTCGGCTTTCTCTCAATAATCGCTCCATGCTCGATACTTCTTGTGTTGGGTCTTTTATGATGAAGACTATTGAATTCAAATGGGATTTATTAGAAAGAATTAAACGCAACTCTGAAGATTGGGATCTCGACGAGGTAAGGAGTCAGGTATGACACCTAAGTTTGATTGTGTTAAATCTTTTATGGATACTGATGTTTTCCGTGAATTTAGCACTAAATATGGACAGAACTAAATATGGACTAGACTCTGAGATAGTAGCTTCTTTCTGTGAATCATTTGCTACTCATGTTGACCTCCCTAAGGACAAGTGGTTTAAATATAATCCTCCCACTAAAGTAAAAGTAGTTGCACTTATTACAGTTGAAGAAAAGACTATCACTTATAATGATCCTATTGTTCCTACTACCTATATTGAGAAACCACCTTTCCCTATTAGGATAAAGGATCATGCTAAAGCTTCAACTTTAGTTCGTAAGAGTAATACTAGAACATATACACCACCTGAGCAAATTAAAGTTGAACCTAGTATTTCTATGGTTAAAGATCTCTTGGCTGATAATATTGATGGGCATGTTATTTATTTCTGTGATGCCACTGCTAGAATTGCTAGACCCGATGCTAAGAAACATAGACCTGTTGTAGGCATGCCTGTTATTTCTGTTAAAATAGGAGATCATTGTTATCATGGCTTATGTGATATGGGTGCTAGATCTAGTGCAATACCTCATTCCTTATACAAAGAAATTATGCATGATATTGCACCTGCTGAGATAGAAGAAATTGATGTTACAATTAAGCTTGCCAATAGAGATACTATTTCACCAATTAAATATCTTGTGTGGGAAAATTATACAAAGATGTTGAAGTCTTGTGTGGGAAAATTAAATATCCTGCTGATTTTCTTGTTCTTGGTTCCCCACAAGATGATTTTTGTCCCATTATATTTGGTAGACCCTTCTTGAATATTGTTAATGCTTAGATAGATTGCGAAAAGGATGTTGTTACTATTGGTTTTGGGGATATGTCTCATGAGTTTAACTTTGCTAAATTTTGTAGACAACCCCATGATAAAGAATTGCCAAGTAAGGATGAAATTATTGGTCTTGCTTCTATTGCCGTGCCTCCTAATGATCCTTTAGAACAATATTTGCTAGACCATGAAAATGATATGTTTATGAATGAAAGAAGGGAGATAGATGAAGTATTCTTTAAACAGGGACCTATTTTGAAACACAACTTGCATGTTGAAATCCTAGGGGATCGTCCACCACCCAAGGGTGATCCCGTGTTTGAGCTCAAACCATTACCTGATACTCTCAAATATGCTTACCTTGATGAAAAGAAGATATATCCTGTTATTATTAGTGCTAACCTTTCAGAGAAGGAATAGGAAAGATTATTGAAAACTCTGAAGAAGCATCGTGATGCTATTGGATATACTCTCGATGATCTTAAGGGCATTAGTCCCACTCTATGCCAACACAAAATAAATTTGGAGAAAGACGCCAAACCAGTTATTGATCACCAACGACGGTTAAATTCTAAGATGAAAGAAGTGGTAAGAAAGGAAATACTAAAGCTCCTAGAGGAAGGTATAATTTATCCCGTTGCTGATAGTCAGTGGGTAAGCCCTATCCATTGTGTGCCTAAAAAGGGGGGTATTACTGTTGTTCCTAATGATAAAGATGAATTGATCCCGCGAAGAATTATTACAGGTTATAGGATGGTAATTGATTTCCGTAAGTTAAATAAAGCTACTAAAAAGGATCATTACCCTCTACCTTTTATTGATCAAATGCTAGAAAGATTATCTAAACATACACATTTTTTATTTCTAGATGGTTACTCTGGTTTCTCTCAAATACCCGTGTCAGCAGAGGATCAAGAAAAGACCACTTTTACTTGCCCTTTCGGTACTTTTTCTTATAGACGTATGCCTTTTGATTTATGTAATGCACGTGCTACCTTTCAGAGATGTATGATGGCTATATTCTCTGACTTCTGTGAAAAGATTTGTGAGGTTTTCATGGATGATTTCTCCGTTTATGGGTCTTCTTTTGATGATTGCTTGAGCAACCTTGATCGAGTTTTGCAGAGATGTGAAGATACTAGCCTTGTCTTTAATTGGTAGAAGTGCCACTTTATGGTTAATGAAGGCATTGTCTTGGGGCATAAAATTTCCGAAAGAGGTATTGAAGTTGATAAGGCTAAAGTTGATGCTATTGAAAAGATGCCATGTCCCAAGGACATTAAAGGTATAAGAAGTTTCCTTGGTCATGCCGGTTTTTATAGGAGGTTCATTAAGGACTTCACTAAAATTTCTAGGCCTCTAACTAATCTATTAGAAAATTATATTCCTTTTGTCTCCGATGATGATTGTGTAGAAGCATTTGAAATACTTAAGAAAGCTTTGATTTCTGCACCTATTGTTCAGCCACCTGATTGGAATTTACCATTTGAATTTATGTGCGATGCTAGTGATTATGCTGTAGGTGTTGTTCTAGGACAAAGAGTTGATAAGAAACTAAATGCTATTCAATATGCTAGTAAAACTCTAGACAGCGCCCAGAGAAATTATGCTACTACTGAAAAAGGATTTTTAGCAGTTGTATTTGCTTGTGATAAGTTCAGACCTTATATTGTTGATTCTAAAGTAACCATTCACACTGACCATGCTGCTAATAAATATCTTATGGAAAAGAAAGATGCTAATCCTAGACTTATTAGATGGGTTCTCCTACTACAAGAATTTGATTTGCATATTATTGATAGAAAGGGAGCTGAGAACCCCGTTGCAGACAACTTGTCTAGGTTAGAGAATGTTCTTGATGACCCACTACCTATTGATGATAGCTTTCCTGATGAAAAATTAGCTTTCATAAATGCTTCTCGTACTGCTCCATGGTATGCTGATTATGCTAATTACATTGTTGCTAAATTCATACCACCAAGTTTCACATACCAGCAAAAGAAAAAATTATTCTAGGATTTAAGACATTACTTCTGGGATGACCCACGCCTTTATAAACAAGGAGTAGATGGTGTTATTAGATGTTGTGGACCTGAGCATGAACAGGAACAGATCCTACGCAAGTGCGACTCCGAGGCATATGGAGGACACCACGCTGGAGATAGAACTGCACATAAGGTATTGCAATCCGATTTTTATTGGCCTACTCTCTTCAAAGACGCATGTAAGTTTGTCTTGTCTTGTGATGAATGTCAAAGAATTGGTAATATTAGTAGACGTCAAGAAATGCCAATGAATTATTCTCTTGTTATTGAACCATTTGATGTTTGGGGATTTTATTATATGGGACCATTTCCTTCCTCTAATGGATATACACATATTTTAGTTGGTGTTGATTACGTTACTAAGTGGGTAGAAGCTATTCCAACTAGTAGTGCTGGTCATAACACCTCTGTTAAGATGCTTAAAGAAGTTATTTTTTCCGAGGTTTGCTGTCCCTAGATATTTAATTACTGATGGTGGTTCACATTTTATTCATGGAGCTTTTCGTAAAATGCTTGCTAAGTATGATGTTAATCATAGAATTGCATCTACATATCACCCACAGTCTAGTGGTCAAGTAGAATTGAGTAATAGAGAGCTCATATTAATTTTGCAAAAGACTGTTAATAGATCTAGAAAGAATTGGTCCAAGAAACTTGATGATGCATTATGGGCTTATAGAACTGCATATAAAAATCCTATGGGTATGTCTCCATATAAAATGGTTTATGGAAAGGCATGTCACTTACCTCTGGAACTAGAACATAAGGCATATTGGACCATTAAAGAGCTCAATTATGACTTCAAACTTGCCGGTGAGAAGAGGTTATTTGACATTAGATCACTTGATGAATGGAGAACCCAAGCCTATGAGAATGCCAAACTGTTTAAAGAAAAATTTAAAAGATGGCATGTCAAAAGGATACAAAAGCGTGAGTTTAATGTAGGTGATTATGTGTTGCTATTCAACTCTCATTTAAGATTTTTTGCAGGAAAACTTATCTCTAAATGGGAAGGCCCTTACGTCATCGAGGAGGTCTATCGTTCTGGTGCCATAAAAATCAACAACTTCGAAGGCACAACTCCAAAGGTGGTGAATGGTCAAAGAATCAAACATTAGATCTCAGGTAATCCTAGAAATGTTGAAAGTAATGTTATTGAAACCTTAACCCCGGAAGAATACATAAGGGACACTTTCCAGAACGTTTCAGACTTTGAAAAGGAATAGGTATGTTGTACGGTAAGTAAACCGACTCCAAAACAGTTCTAATAGCAATTTTTCTCCGTTTTGGAATATTTAAGAAAATAGGAAAATAATAAATAGTCCTGGAAGGACACGAGGCATCCACGAGGGTGGAGGGCGCGCCCCCTGCCTCGTGGGCACCTCGTGTGCTATCCGGACTCTGTTTTCTTGCACGATACTTCTTTTGGTTGGTAAATATTCATTATATAATATCCCGAAGGTTTCTACCATCGTATCAATCAAAAATCCTCTGTTTTTGTCTTGAGCTACTTCTGCCGCAGATTAGAGCAATATGTCATCCCAGGATTTGGAGGGAGAAAGCCATGTGGCTGATTACCTTGCAGAACCTAAGGTCTACGGGGACTTGGAGCATTATGGCTGGACCACTGAGGAAGAAGAATATTTCGAGCCTAACGGAAAGGAGGAGACAAGCTCAGATAAAGATGATGCCCCATTACCTCAACCTGGGGACATGCATGTGGAGTTTAAAAAGTCAAGCCTCCCTGATAGAGCAAAGAAACCAAAGGTCGAGTTTATCCCTTTTCGTCCCTTGCAGGAAAACAAACAGGAACTATGCAAAAGGATATTAAGCCTTGAGGAGGAGCTCGATGATCTAAGGGAGCAAAATTCTATCCTCAAGCGCAAACTGAGGAAGAAGCCTACATCATCAACAACATCATCACCACCTCTGAAGAACTAATCACATGGGTATGGGCACTCCCCTTGGCAACTGCCAAGCTTGGGGGAGGTGCCCCGGTATCGTATCACCATCACACTCCTATCTTTACCCTTTTTCTTAGTTCGATCCTTTTAGTAATATCTTGATCTAGTACAATAAAGTTTTGGTATGATTTAGTTTTGAGTTTTTGCCTTATGACCCCTCTATGTAATCGAATCCGTGAGCTATACATAATAAAGATTAGTGTTGAGTCAAGGGCTTTGCTATCTTGCTATGATCTTGAGGGAATAAAATAAAGAATAAAAAGAAATAAATAGATCATATTGATCTTATGGAGAGTAATGACTTCACATATAAAGAGTATGATGCATAAAAGTTGTTGAGAGTTGGAAAACATAGCTTTGGTCATTGTTGCAATTAATAGGAAGTAATAAACAAAAGAGAGGTTTTCACATATAAATATACTATCTTGGACATTATTTATGATTGTGAGCACTCATTAAAGTATGACATGCTAAAGATTTGATGTTGGATAAGGAAGACAACGTAATGGGTTATGTTTTCTTATATCCGAAATAAAGTATATTGTCATGGATCGTCCAACATGTTAGCTAAATTCTTTGCACCAAGTAGAGATACTACTTGTGCTTCCAAATATCCTTAAACCCAGTTTTACCATGAGAGTCCACCATATCTACCTATGGATTGGGTAAGATCCTTCAAGTAAGTTGTCATGTTGCATGCACTAAAAATTTCTCTCTAAATATGTATGACTTATTAGTCTGGAGAAAATAAGTTTTATACGATCTTGTGATATGGAAGCAATAAAAGCGACGGACTGCATAATAAAGGTCCATATCACAAGTGGCAATATAAAGTGACGTTCTTTTGCATTAAGATTTCGTGCATCCAACCAAAAAGCACATGACAACCTCTGCTTCCCTCTGCGAAGGGCCTATCTTTTACTTATGCCTTTTACATTATGCAAGAGTCAAGGTGATCTTCATCTTACCTTTTTATATTTTATCTTCGGCAAGCGCCTCGTGTTGGAAAGATATATATATATATATATATATATATATATATATATATATATATATATATATATATATATATATATATATATATATATATATATATATATATATATATATATATATATATATCCAATTGGATGTAAGATAGCATGATCTATTATTGTTGACATTACCCTTGAGGTAAAAGGTTGGGAGGCAACACTACAAGCCCCTATCTTTCTCTGTGTCTGATTAAAACTCCATAACCATAAGTATTGTGTGAGTGTTAGCAATTGTAAAAGACTAAATGATAGTTGAGTATGTGGACTTGCTGAAAAGCTCTTATATTGACTCTTTCCGATGTTATGATAAATTGCAATTGCTTCAATGACTGAGATTATAGTTTGTTAGTTTTCTATGAAGTTTTTGATTCATATTTCACATTGTGAATAGATTGCTAGTTTAGCATAAGAAATCATATGACAATATAATATATATATGTTGCTGTTATAAGAATGATCATGATGCCCTCATGTCCGTATTTTATTTTATCGACACCTCTATCTTTAAACATGTGGACATATTTTTCGATATCGGCTTCCGCTTGAGGACAAGCGAGGTCTAAACTTGGGGGAGTTGATACGTCCATTTTGCAGCATGCTTTTATATTGATATTTATTGCATTATGGGTTGTTATTACACGTTATGTCACAATACTTATGCCTATTCTCTCTTATTTTACAAGTTTTACATGAAGAGGGAGAATGCCGACAGCTGGGATTCTGGGCTGGAAAAGGAGCAAATATTAGAGACCTATTCTACACAACTCCAAAAGTCCTGAAACTCCCCGAAAGTCATTTTTGATTTAATAATAAATATTGATCAGAAGAAATACAAGAGGGGGGCCACCTTCTGTCCACGAGGGTGGGGGAGCGCCCTGCCTCGTGGGCCCCTGGCAGCCATCCGGTGACCATCTTCTGCTATATGAAGGCTTTTACCCTGAAAAAATCATAAGCAAGCTTTCGGGACAAACACCGCCGCCACGAGGCGGAACCTTGGAGGAACTAATCTAGGGCTCCGGCGGAGCTATTCTGCTGGGGAAACTGCCCTCCGGGAGGGGGAAATCATCACCATCGTCATCACCAACAATCCTCTCATCGGGAGGGGGCCAATCTCCATCAACATCTTCACCAGCACCATCTCCTATAAAACCCTAGTTCATCTCTTGTATCCAATCTTTATCCTAGAACCTCAGATTGGTACCTGTGGGTTGCTAGCAGTGTTGATTACTCCTTGTAGTTGATGCTAGTTGGTTTATTTGGTGGAAGAGCATATGTTCAGATCCTTAATGCATATTAATACTCCTCTAATCATGAGCATTAATATGCTTTGTGAGTAGTTACGTTTGTTCCTGAGGACATGGGTGAAGTCTTGTTATTTGTAGTCATGTGAATTTGGTATTCGTTCGATATTTTGATGAGATGTATGTTGTCTCTCCTCTAGTGGTGTTATGTGAACGTCGACTACATGACACTTCACCACTGTTTGGTCCTAGAGGAAGGCATTGGGAAGTAATAAGTAGATGATGGGTTGTTAGAGGGACAGAAGCTTAAACCCTAGTTTATGAGTTGCTTCGTAAGGGGCTGATTTGATCCATATGTTTCAAGCTATGGTTAGGTTTGCCTTAATACTTCTTTTGTAGTTGCGGATGCTTGCAATAGGGGTTAATCTTAAGTGGGGTGCTTGTCCAAGAAAGGGCAGTACCCAAGCACCGGTCCACCCACATATCAGATTATCAAAGTAACGAACGTGAATCATAAGAGTGTGATGAAAACTAGCTTGACGATAATTTCCATGTGTCATCGGGAGCGCTTTTCTCTATATAAGAACTTGTCCAGGCTTGTCCTTTGCTACAAAAAGGATTGGGCCGCCTTGCTGCACCTTATTTACTTTCATTGCTTGTTTCCCGTTACAAATTACCTTATCACAAAACTATCTGTTACCGATAATTTTAGTGCTTGCAGAGAATACCTTACTGAAAACCGCTTGTCATTTCCTTCTGCTCCTCGTTGGGTTCGACACTCTTACTTATCGAAAGGACTACGATAGATCCCCTACACTTGTGGGTCATCATCGATTCAGATAAGTTTTGGAGTACCGAGGGTTACCGAACCCCGGGTTATTGGGCCTCATGGGCCTAGTAGTGGAAGAGAGGAGGCTGGCCAAGGAGTGGCGTCGCCCCCCAGCCCAAACCGAATTGGAATAGGGTTGGGGGGAGGCCCCCCTTTCCTTCTCTCCTCCTCCTCCTTTCCCCCTTCTCATTGTGGGAATAGGAAAGGGGGTTGGCGAATCCTCCTTGGAGTAGGACTGCCCCCCCCCCTTGGGCGCGCCACCCTTGGCCGGCCTCCTCCTCCCTCCCTCCTTTTTATACGTGGGGAGGGGGGCACCTTAGAACACACAAGGTGATCTTTTAGCCGTATGCGGTGCCCCCCTCCACAGTTACACACCTCGGCCATATCATCGTAGTGCTTAAGCGAAGCCCTGCGCCGTAACTTCATCATCACCATCGCCACGCTGTTGTGCTGACGAAACTCTCCCTCGGCCTCAACTGGATCAAGAGTATGAGGGACGTCATCGAGCTGAACGTGTGCTGAACACGGTGGTGCCGTACGTTCGGTGCTATGATCGGTCGGATCATGCAGACGTACGACTACATCAACCGTGTTGATAAAACACTTCTGCTTTTGGTCTACGAGGGTACGTGGACACTCTCTCCCCTCTCGTTGCTATGCATCACCTAGATAGATCTTGCGTGATCATAGGATTTTTTTTTAAATTATTGCATTCTCCAACACCATAATCCCCATTCCTGTTGTACTCAATCCGGATCTGAAACCTCATATGTACCGGTAGTCATGACGATGTTATGATCACTTCTATGGTGTTTATCTTGATTCCCCATTCCCCTAACGTGGATCGAATCGAAACTCGAATCGAATGCGATGTAGGATGCAATGAGGGGGGGGGGATAGCTTATCACCATAGCCGACGTGCTGCTACGGATGCCGGTGAAGGTGGCCAGAGGTCGACTTGTTGTTCTCCGATCTGCTGCACCTCACTGCCACTACTGTCGGTGGGAGTGGGGAGAGGGGAGAGGGGAGAGAGAGGTGAGGGAAGGTGAGGGTAATAACTGTCGGTGCTTCGAGAAGCAACGTGGCTTCTCGAGGGTGGCTCCTCACGTGTAGCCCCTGCCGCCCACGTGCCTCACTCGGGCTTGGGTTGCAAGAAAATGCTAATTCGAGTGTTCCTCGCGAGACAGGCCCAGAGGTGCTATAAACTTCGTGCGGTGCAGGCCCAATAGTGTAAGCTGGCAACCAAAGAACCCAGTTTTTTCATGCGCGGACCTAATTTGGCCTTATACTGGCAACCAAACACGCCCCCCAGATGTCAATCATAGTCCACATCATGTGATGTAAGCATGGAAATCGCAAATGTGATAGGTACGTGCATTGACCGACTAGCACAGGTATTAACGTCATGGCTCACAAGATGACAAGCACTACGTACTGTACTTTGTAGTACTATAATTCAGGTTGCATGGTGGCTTAGTTTTGCTGACAGGGTGGCTCTGCCCGAGGGAGTGCTTGATGGCTTCGCTGCTAATCTGGTTCTCGAAATAGGTTTTCATCCCACTATATAGATATAACAATGACCCGATACATCTGAGAATCCACTGCTGGGGCAGAAAACACAAGCACGCCAAAAAAATGACAACAGAGTCAAATCGACGAAAACGATGATGATCTGCAGCCGCTGCGCCCTACGAAGATTTTCACCGCACTCCTAGCACTTCGGACCACCGCATACCAAGCAACACCTTCACGAAGGAACGCGACGATGACGACGCTGCTGCCCGGACTGGTCCTAGGGTTTCCCCCCGGTATGCAGAGGGGCATGGGTGAGGGGGATACCCACGCCCTTCAGGAAGGAACAATGACGCCCATGGGCGTTGCCACGTCAGTGACGACCAGGCCGACAGGGATTTCTCCCGTCCGCCACACACCCACCACCCCGACCGATCCGTCGCGGTCCACCACACTTGCCGCCCACCACCATGCGTCACCACGGTCTTGGAGTCACCATCGGCGTCTCACCATGGAGTCCGAATTGGGACCGACGGGTCCGAGAGGGAGCAGTCGAGAACGAGGAGCAGCAGCGTCAGCAGCCACGCGGGAGGGGACAACCTCCACTGCCATCGGCGGTCACCGACCAGACGCAGCAAGAGGAGAAAACCAGACATAGCAGGGGGAAGGAGGAGGGAGGAGGAGGGGAAGCTCGTGGCAGGGGGATCTGGATGCCCTCCCTGGCCGCCTCGCGGGTGGCGGTGCAGGGGGTAGGGTTCGCGGAGGAAGGAGCCACCAGGAGCAGTCTACCAAGCATGGTGGAAGATTGTGATCTGATCTTGTTCACCAGGGCGAACGCTGGGTAGCCCTCCTCATCCTTGATTATGTACCTCATGTCCTTCACCTAGTGCTTTTTTTGTCACGCTCAAGGCGTCCTGCGGGTTGAAATCTATAAATGGCAAGTGGGTATTTGCAAAAACATGCAACACTGACCGGCTCGATCTCGCTAGATCCACTTGGCTGCTAGTGATTGGACGACAACTAAATGTACACATCTGAGACAAGTTCTAAGACCAAATTGTTGCCTCTTACAAGTTGTAGGACCAAACCATCACATTCAGGACAGGTTCTAGGACCTGTAGTGTCATTACCTCTTTCAGAAGGCATGTATCATGACACAAAGCCTCTTTGGCTAGGCACTGGTGTTTGGTGGTCTTGTTTGTCCCATCTACTTTCTAGAGATCCTTCTCATCAGCTTTTCTGGTCCAAACTCATGAAGCTTGTACTTTCTTCCAGAAGACATGAGACCGCTTTTTGTCAACTTACTCAGATGCTTCTGGTTGTGGTTTCAACACTCCCGTGCTTTCTTAAAATAGGTTTTTGGCATGCTTTATAAACAAAGCAACCATCAAGTCCATACAACAAATTCAAGTGCAAGCAAAGGAAAAATAAAGTTTGTTGGAGCAACGACATAAGCATACCCTAATAAGTACAAAAGAGAAGAAAAAGGTCACCAGGTAGTCAATAGATTAGTGGCTATGTGACGAAGCAGGGCGACGACCATTGTTGAGGAAATCGTTAACTAGTAGCATCTCGGTTGGCAGGTGAGTAGGGGATTAATGGACTAATTGGCACGTTAATCAGCCGATATATCACTTTATCGGCTACTCGGTGAACCGACGAGTAGGGATTAATCGGAAAGTTAACTTGTTACTAATTCTTGAAGGTGTGCTGCTGATACATCCCCAACGTATCTATAATTTTTGATTGTTCCATGCTATTATATTACCCGTTTTGGATGTTTATGGGCTTTACTTTACACTTTTATATCATTTTTGTGACTAACCTACTAACCGGAGGCCCAGCGCGAATTGTTGTTCAGTGTTTCGAAGAAAAGGAATATCAAACGGAGTCCAAACAGAATGAAACCTTCGGGAGCGATTGTCGGTGTCAAAACTAGCGGATCTCGGGTAGGGGGTCCCGAACTGTGCATCTAAGGCTAATGGTAACAGGAGGCAGGGGACACGATGTTTTACCCAGGTTTGGGCCCTCTCGATGGAGGTAATACCCTACTTCCTGCTTGATTGATCTTGATGATATGAGTATTACAAGAGTTGATCTACCACGAGATCGTAGAGGCTAAACCCTAGAAGCTAGCCTATGATTCTGATCATTGGTGTCCTACGGACTAAACCCTCCGGATTATACAGACACCGGAGGGGGATAGGGTTACACAGAGTCGGTTACAGAGAAGGAGATCTATATATCCGAATTGCCAAGCTTTCCTTCCACGCAAAGGAGAGTCCCATCCAGACACGGGACGAAGTCTTCAATCTCGTATCTTCATAGTCCAATAGTCCGGCCAAAGTATATAGTCCGGCTATCCGATGACCCCTTATTCCAGGACTCCCTCAGTAGCCCCTGAACCAGGCTTCAATGACGATGAGTCCGGCGCGCATATTGTCTTCGGCATTGCAAGCGGGTTCCTTCTCCGAATACTCCATAGAAGATTTTGAACACGAGAATCGTGTCCGGCTCTGCAAAACAAATTCCACATACCACCATAGAGAGCACAATATTCCACAAATCTAATATGCTTGACAGCTTTTTATAGCATGACATCACGCCACGGCCCGGTCATTATTCGAACCGTTTTTCACAACCAGCTACAGCACGTAATGTGAGGCGGTTTCCTTGACACGTCTTGTCGAAGCAGAGATCATGTCCCCTTATCACGGGATTCTCATCAATACGGGAACTGGTAACCCAACCGCGCCATCAATCGTGGCGCTTTGGGAATAAGCGATTTTAATGGGCAGGTGGGGAGGCGCACAATTTCTACCGCCTTTATAAAGAGATAGGGATTCTCCTCTTTCACCCACGCCTTCTTCTTCCGTCGCTCATCCATTCTCGCACACTCGAGCTCCAGCGCCCAAGTTCTCACCTTTCTCCGTTAAGCCATTCCAGACATGTCCGGAGCGGGAGGCAAGTGGATGGCCTCCTCCGTTACGGAGGAGGACATCACGAAGCTCTGGGAGGCTGGATACTTGGCCGCAGACATCGCGCACCGGCTCCCGAACAAAGGGCAGATCATCCCTACTCCGGGATCCCATGAGAGGGTTGTGTTCCTCGCTCACTTCGTCCGCGAACTGGGATTCCCCATCCACCCATTTTTCCGTGGGCTCATGTTTTACTATGGGCTAGATTTTCACGATCTGGCCCCAAATTTCATCCTCAACATCTCGGCGTTTATCGTCGTGTGCGAGGCCTTCCTCCACAACAAGCCACACTTCGGCCTGTGGCTGAAGATCTTCAACATGAAGCCGAAGATAGTGGTCGGCCAGCAAGCGGAGTGCGGAGGCTCTATGGTGGGCAAGATGCCCAACGTCACCTGGCTCGAAGGCTCCTATGTGGAGACCGTGAAGGGGTGGCAGTCGGGGTGGTTCTACATCACCGAGCCGCGCGACGCCAACTGGGTGGCGGCCCTCGAATTCCAATCCGGCATCCCCATGCAGCTCACCTCCTGGAAGAAGAAGGGCTTAGCCTGGGGTGCGCCCGTGGAGCTGACCGGACTCCAGAACTGCGTCAAAAATATGATAAGCAAGAAGATCAAGCTTGTCAACGTGGTCCAGGTCATGCTCTTTCGCCGGATCCTCCCGTGTCAAAGACGGGCATTCAACATGTGGGAGTTCGATTCGGCCAAACACCAGACGCTGCGAGAGCTCTTCGACATGACGCATAAAGACGTCTGGAAGGTGTTGTTCAAGGCCGCCGAAGTACCTCCTCCCACCACCGAGGACCGCGGACTTAGCGCAAAGCGCCACGCCAATTCGGTAAGCACTTTGTATTTCACAAGATGTGCCTTTCCTCAGTATATTCGTGGGAGGAATATAAGCCATCGTACTGTTTTAACATGACTATGTGGTGACAGCGGAGCTGATCGACTGTCCAGCTCTGTTGCCTGAAGATCCAGCAAATGATCTCCTGACAGAGATGCTGTTTCCGGCGCCCTATGAGGTGCCGGAGAAGAAGTCCAAGAAGAAGGCCACGGGGACCAGGAAAGGTCTCCTGTGCAAGGTTGTGCCGGACTTGTCATCCGAAGACACCAAGGCGCACTCCTCCAACGAAAACAAGGAGGAGGAAGAGGAAAACCCCCTCCCTCAAACCGAGGGGGAGAAGAAAAGGAAGGCCGCCCCATCCGGGGAGGCCGAAGGGTCCAAGAAAGGGAGGACCCTCCCTCCGGACCACTCCACGACAGCCGCCTACAGCGACAAGGAGTGTCTACCGAGGGACAAGCCCTTGGTGAAATCGTAAGTATCCTGATACCATAATACTTCTGGTATGTTTAGCTTTATGGCTTCTTATCGTGTTTAAGGTATGTTCCTACAGCCCGTCCAAAGCCCGCATCGACCTATCCTCCTCGGATGGGTCTTTGAGCTCGTCGGTGATGAACAGCGATTCGCTCCCAACGGCTTCCACTCCCCGGCCCGTAGACGACACCGAAGTGTTGTCTTAGAGGATACCGGGCCAGGGGGAGATAGTTCTGGAGGCGCCTCAAGGTGAAACCTCCGATGCCGGGCTCATGGGGGGGAAGATCCCATGGATTCTGATGAGGGGGCCGCCGCAAGCTTGGCCCCCAGCCGGATACTGCGCCGGAACCTCCCGTGGTTCCGGATTCAGGCAGGCAGCCCCCTGCTAAGGAGGGCGAGCCATCTGTGTCAATGACCTCTGTCCATCCAGAGGCATCGGACAACTTGCTGGAAGCACTTCAACGCGCTTCCATTGATGAAGAACACCGTACTCTGATGAGTACGGTGATTGCGAAGGTTCAGTCCGCAAAAAATGGTGACCGAAGCCTGCGCGAGCCTCTTAACAGGCTTTGAGGTAAGTAATTAAATAATGAGAAAATATCACAATATAGACAGTAGCCCCTGATGCTCTATTTGGTGTTCAGAAAGAAAGGCCGAACAGAGGATCACATTTTATTCCCACGAGTCTAATCATATTATGTCTATGTGAATAAGCAGGCGTTGCTGCTGGCCGCCGCCGCCCTCACAACGCAGGTCTCCGGACTGAAGCAGGACCTGGGGCGGGCCGAAGAAGAGCTCGGCCTTGTGAAGAGGCAGCTCGAGGAGAACAAAGGTAAGTGATACCCTGTCTGAATGTTATATAAAGGATAAATTGTTGACGCTAGTAGAAGCATCATGTGTATAGTAGGGGCCACGACCGAAGTGGCGGCCCTTAAGAAGGCGTTGTCCGAGGCCGAAGACAAAGTGGCCAAGGAGCACACCGAGCGCGAAAAACAGGAGGCTCGGGTTAATGAGGTCCAGCAAGAGCTCAAAGATTTTGTCAAGAAATTCGAGACCTTGGAGCGTGACTCCAAGACACAAGAGTCGGAGCTTGCGAAGGCCCGTCGGAGCACGAAAGACACCAAGGTCGAAGCCCAGAAGGCCCTCCAGGAGATTGAGGCAGCCAAGAAGATAGCGGTTGGTAAGGCTTTCATTATGCAAATCAAGCATGTGAAGGAGACTTTCCTTTTACTTACCCGAATTCGGAGCTCTCCAGGAGCATTCACTGATTTGCCGCACAACATCTCTGATGCCGCAGAGTTCTACCGAGCTGAGGAAGGGAGCTCGACGGATAAGCTGTTTTGGTCCTAGTATATTGGTGCCAAACATCTGATGCCTTTGAGCGACCAGCTGAAGCAACTGGTCGAGCTTCACAAGGCGGCCGAACTGGCCATGAAGGACCTCATAGTCCGGCTGTGGCCTGGCGAGCCCCTGCCCGGCAGCTACTTTGGCCTTATCAAGCGGATGGTAAATGCATGTCCGCGGCTTGAAGTCATTAAGCGGTCCGTCTGTATTGAAGGTGCACGCAGGGCCTTAGCCCGTGCAAAAGTGCACTGGGCGAAGATGGATGCCGAGAAGCTGGTGACAAAGGGGCCACCGAAGGGCAAGGAACATCGCCACCCCGAACAGTACTATGACAATGTTATTAAGGGTGCCCGCCTTGTGGCGGATGAATGTGCTAAGGATGTCATATTTGAATAAACGTACTCAAGTCATCCTGTAATATGAAAACAAGTTCGTGTGCGCTATATGGCGCTTGTTAATTTAAAATATTACCTTCTGTGCGGCCGTTTATAAAATCTTGAGAGTTGGCCAGTCGTCGGCTTCTGCCCCCATGTAACTAGTACTGGGGTGTTCGGGATAAATATAAACACTCTTTATCCAAAAATTTTGTCCTTTTAAGGAGGTGTTTAACGCATCGAACAAGGCAATAGGACTATACAGCTTTATCACTCTCACTTGGCCATAGAAGTCTACAATTTTAAATTTTGGCGAAGCCCTAGTGTTCGGAAGGCCGAACCTTGGGGTGCTATACACGCCTAAGTCGGACAAGGCCGATTCCTCGGCCGAAGCGGAAAAAATCTTTAAGGATTTGAGACCTCTCGAACAGCGACCAGCTCTCGCCTTATCATGACAGTCAGTTTTCGGCTTTCTCTACTGAGGTGCTCGTCCGGAAGAACCGGGACACAATCGCAGTAGTTCTCCCTGTGCTACCTTAGCCGATATAGCGGAACGTAAGGTACCAAAACATAGGAGCCGGGCAGACCCAACTATTGACCCAAGACATGATTCGTAGCTGATGCATATAATGATATAAGTTCGGGGTGCCGCACTGTCGAAAGTGTTCGGACTTTTCTTGCCGTGTTATGGGGTACACTGAAGCCCCTGGCGAGCCGGACGTACCAAAGTGTATGGGTGCAATAAATAAGCAGTAAATAAAAGGCATAAATAAATTTAATAGTAAGCTGACATTGTACATTATTTTTCCTTATTATTCAAATAGTACGTCAAAGCGTATGTATACAAGTAGTGCAATAAGCAAAAATAGGACCGTTTGACACATCCTGACCAGGAGCGAGCTGTGTGCGGGTATGTAAAACAGGTATAACGCTCGTTATCAGAGACCACCTGAGGATTCCCTTGTACACCAAAGCTTCTTGTCTTCTTGGTGTGTCCGTCCCGCTATGTGTCCTATAATTGATCTATCGAAGAGCCTCCCGAAGATAGGGACTAGAAAGAAAAAAGGTGCAAAGATGTGTGGGTCCTAGGGCGGTCGAACCGCATTGTGGACCGTGTAATAGTCGTGCCTCCGCCTATGCCCATGGTATTTTAAGTGCGTAATTGTGTACGCGCGGCACAAATTTCACCACTTGACTGGGACTAGGACGGAGGCCGAATTGCTAGTCGAGCTCTGGACGTGCCGGATGTTCCTGTTGTGGGGTACTCCGGACTCGCTTGACGGTGTCCGGGTTCTTTATCGCCGAATTGGCTGTTTGCCTAAGAAGGTTGTTTTGTACTTCCGCCGCGAGGGCCGCAGTGTGCTCCTCCGTACGGAGCGAGCGCTCTGTGTTTCCATTAACTGTTATAACCCCGCGAGGTCCTGGCATTTTGAGCTTGAGGTATGCATAATGCGGTACCGCATTGAATCTGGCAAGTGCGGTTCGTCCGAGCAATGCATGATAGCCACTGCGGAAGGGGACGATGTCGAAGATTAACTCCTCGCTTCGGAGATTGTCCGGAGATCCGAAGACCACTTCCAGTGTGATTGAGCCCGTGCAATAGGCCTCCACACCTGGTATGACACCTTTGAAGGTGGTTTTTGTGGGCTTGATCCTTGAGGGGTCGATGCCCATTTTGCGCACTGTATCCTGATAGAGCAGGTTCAGGCTGCTACCATCGTCCATGAGGACTCGTGTAAGGTGGAACCCGTCGATGGTGGGGTCAAGGACCAATGCGGCCGAACCGCCATGACGGATACTGGTAGGATGGTCCCTGCGATCGAAAGTGATCGGATAAGAGGACCATGGGTTGAACTTTGGGGCGACTGGCTCCAACGCATAGACGTCCCTTAGTGCGCGCTTCCGTTCCCGTTTGGGAATATGGGTTGCGTATATCATATTCACCGTTTTCACCTGGGGAGGGAATTTCTTCTATCCTCCTGTGTTCGGCGGCCGGGGCTCCTCATCGTCATCGCTATGCAGCCCCTTTTCCTTGTTTTCGGCATTCCACTTGTCGGCCTGTTTAAACACCCAGCATTCCCTGTTGGTGTGGTTGGCTGGTTTATCTGGGGTGCCGTGAATTTGACATGAGCAATCGAGTATGCGGTCCAGGCTGGACGAGCCCGGATTGTTTCTTTTGAATGGCTTTTTCCATTGTCCGGATTTAGAGCCTCTGAATCCGGCATTGAATGCCGTGTCTTCGGCGTTGTCGCCATTGTTGTGAGGCTTGTGTCTATTTGCGTCGTGGCTTGCCATTGCTATCTCCGGCATCTGAATCGCCAGAGTTTTTTGGTGTGATGTTGCTACGAGCCAGCCAGCTGTCCTCGCAAAAGCGGGTCATGAGTGTCGTGAGGGCTGCCATGGACTTTGTCTTCTCTTGTCCGAGGTGTCGGGCGAGCCATTCGTCATGGATGTTATGCTTGAAGGCTGCTAAGGCTTCGGCATCCGGACAGTCGACAATTTGGTTCTTTTTGGTTAGGAACCGGGTCCAGAATTTCCTGGCTGACTCTCCGGGCTATTGGGTTATGTGACTTAAGTCATCAGCGTCTGGTGGTCGCACGTAAGTTCCCTGGAAGTTGTTGAGGAACGCATCTTCCAGGTCCTTCCAACTGCCAATTGAACTTGCTGGCAGGCTATTCAGCCAATGCCGAGTCGGTCCTTTGAGCTTAAGTAGTAGGTACTTGATGGCATGTAGGTCATTGTCGCGGGCCATGTGAATGTGTAGGAGAAAATCTTCAATCCATACCACGGGGTCTGTTGTGCCATCATATGATTCAATGTTCACGGGTTTGAACCCTTCTGGGAATTCATGATCCATTACTTCGTCAGTGAAGCATAGGGGGTGTGCGGCGCCTCTATGCCGAGCTACATCTCGACGTAGCTCAAATGAGTCTGGTCTGTTGTATTCGGCCCGGCCGGACTTTTGTTTGTATCCGGCGTGATGGTCATCGTCATGCGTTGTGGCGCACCCACGTGATCCGTAGGTCGATCTTGACTGTCCTGCTTTGTTTTCCAATACGTCTCGCAGGTCCTTCGTGTAGCCCTGGGCCTTAGTATTATTGTTTGATTGGAGACGGGGTGCGGTATGGACTTCGAGCTGGTACACCGCTTTGTCTCGGCCACGGGGTGGCCGTTCAGCCGCATCATGCGCTGGTAGTGTGGGCTTTAACGCCTCCTCCTCAAGTTGAGGTAGCAACCTGCACTTTGGGTAACTTTTTGTAGGGCGCTCGAGTCCGTATTCCTCGGCAGCTAGGACCTCGGTCCATCTATCAGTTAGCAGATCTTGATCAGCTTGAAGCTGTTGCTGCTTTTTCTTCAGGCTTTTTGCAGTGGCTATAAGTCGGCACTTGAAGCGCTCCTGCTCGACGGGATCCTCAGGCACAATGAATTCTTCGTCGCCAAGGCTCACTTCGTCTTCGGAGAGAGGCATGTAGTTATCATCCTCTGATTCTCCATCAGTTGCCTGTTCTTTGGGGCTAGCTTGCCCATCTTCTTGCTCGGCTTGCTTGAAGCCTGGCTGGGCATGATTGTTTTCGTCTTTGGCACCATCCGGATTGTTGTCATCTCTTGTGCCGGTATCGCTATTTTTGCTATGGCGGGGCTTGGAGCGGCGCCTATGATGCCGGTGCCTAGGTTGCTTATCCAAAGGATTATCTTCGGTTGCCTCATCGCCATTGCTTTCTTTGGGGGTGTCCACCATATATATCATACGATGAGGTGGCTGTCCAGCGCCCTATAGGCGGCGGTTCCTGTTCTTCTCCTGCATCGTTGTCCATACCGTCGATGTCTTCGGAGTTGAAGTCAAGCACGTTGGTTAAGTCATCGACAGTGGCTATTAAGTGGGTGGTGGGTGGGGAACGAATTTCTTCGTCATCCGCTTCCCACTCGAGCCGAACATAGTTTGGCCAGGAGTCTCCTGACAAGGAAAGAGACCTTAATGAATTTAGCACATCACCCAAGGGCAAGTGCTGAAAAATATCCGCGGAGGTGAACTCCATGACCGGTGCCCAGTCAGATTTGATAGGCACAGATGTATGTGGTTCGGATCCTGTAGCCGGAGTCGAGTCCGGGGGTCCGACAACACCGACCTCATAGGAGGTGGGACCAGTGTTCGGCTCCAAGGCCGATGAGTATGCTGCCTCCATGGTGGGGCCCATCCACCCTTCCTCGGAGGGCGCGATCTGCTCCGGGTTGATTCCCGGGGCCGCCGCCGCAGGTGTGATCTCCCGAACACTGTCTGATGGCAGATCTAAGTCATGCTCGTCGTGACTGTTCGGCTTTCCTGACATGGGCTCGAATCCGTCGAAGATCAAGTCTCCGCGGATATCGGCAGTATAGTTCAAGCTTCCAAACCTGACCTGATGGCCAGGGGCGTAGCTATCGATCTGCTCCAGGTGGCCATCCGAGTTGCCCCGCAGTACGAAGCCGCCGAATACGAAGATCTGTCCGGGGAGGAAAACCTCCCCCTGGACCGTGTCGTTGAAGATGATTGAAGGAGCCATCAAGCCTTATCGCGACGGCACAGTGGAACTCTCAATGAAAGCAGCAATGTCAGTGTCAAAACCGACGGATCTCGGGTAGGGGGTCCCGAACTGTGCGTCTAAGGCTAATGGTAACAGGAGGCAGGGGACACGATGTTTTACCCAGGTTCGGGCCCTCTCGATGGAGGTAATACCCTACTTCCTGCTTGATTGAACTTGATGATATGAGTATTACAGGAGTTGATCTACCATGAGATCGTAGAGGCTAAACCCTAGAAGCTAGCCTATGATTCTGATTGTTGGTGTCCTACGGACTAAACCCTTCGGTTTATACAGACACTGGAGGGGGCTAGGGTTACACAAAGTCGGTTACAGAGAAGGAGATCTATATATCCGAATTGCCAAGCTTGCCTTCCACGCAAAGGAGAGTCCCATCCGGGCACGGGACGAAGTCTTCAATCTCGAATATTCATACTCCAACAGTCCGGCCAAAGTATATAGTCCGGCTGTCCGAGGACCCCTTAATCCAGGACTCCCTCATCGATCTTTTTGGAACGAACGCAATCCAAGAGACTTGGAGTGGATTTCAAGAAGCAGCCGAGGCGGCCACAAGGGTGCCAGGCGTGCCCACTGAAGGTGGGCGCGCCCCCCACCCTCGTGGGCCCCTCGTGGCTCCCCTGGCCTACTTCCTTCACCTATATGTATCCATATACCCCGAAAACATCCAAGAGCACCATGAAAAACTATTTCCACCGCCACAACCTTCCGTATCCGCGAGATACCATCTTGGAGCCTTCGCCAGCGCTCCGCCGGAGGGGGAATCAAGCATGGAGGGCCTCTGCATCATCTCCAAGGCCTCTCTGATGAGTTGTGAGTAGTTTACCACAGACCTTCGGGTCCATAGTTATTAGCTAGATGTCTTCTTCTCTCTCTTTTAACCTCAATACAAATTTCTCCTCGATCTTCTTGGAGATCTATTCGATGTAACTCTTTTTGCGGTGTGTTTGTCGAGATCCGATGAATTGTGGGATTATGATCAAGTTTATCTATGAGAAATATTTGAATCTCCTCTGAATTATTTTATGTATGATTAAGTTATCTTTGCAAGTCTCTTCGAATTATCAGTTTGATTTGTCCTACTAGATTGATCTTTCTAGCAATGGGAGAAGTGCTTAGCTTTGGGTTCAATCTTGCGGTGTCCTTTCCCAGTGACAGCAGGGGCAGCAAAGCACGTATTGTATTGTTGCCATCGAGGATAAAAAAGATGGGGTTTATATCATATTGCATGAGTTTATCCCCTACATCATGTCATCTTTCTTAATGTGTTACTCTGTTCTTTATGAACTTAATACTCTAGATGCAGGGAGGAGTCGGTCGATGCGTGGAGTAATAGTAGTAGATGCAGGCAGAAGTCGGTCTACTTTTCATGGACGTGATGCCTATATACATGATCATGCCTAGATAATCTCATAACTATGCACTTTTCTATTAATTGCTCGACAGTAATTTGTTCACCCACCGTAATACTTATGCTATCTTGAGAGAAGCCACTAGTCAAACCTATGGCCCCTGGGTCTATCTTTTATCATGTAAAGTTTATCATCTACTTTTATTTGCATCTTTTACTTTCCAATCTATATCACAAAAATACCAAAAATATTTATCTTATCATATTATCTCTATCAGATCTCACTTCCGCAAGTGGCCGTGAAGGGATTGACAACCCCTTTATTGCGTTGGTTGCGAGGTTCTTGTTTGTTTGCGTAGGTGTGTGGGACTTTTGAGGAGCCTCCTACTGGATTGATACCTTGGTTCTAAAAAACTGAGGGAAATACTTACGCTACGTTGCTGCATCGCCCTTTCCTCTTCAAGGAAAACCAATGCAAGCTCAAGACGTAGCAAGAAGGATTTCTGGCGCCGTTGCCGGGGAGGTCTTCGCTCAAGTCAAGACATACCAAGTACCCATCATAAACTCATCTCCCTCGCATTACATTATTTGCCATTTGCCTCTCGTTTTCCTCTCCCCCGCTTCACCCTTGCCGTTTTATTTGCCCTCTCTTTCCCAATATCCTCTCTCTTTCGCTTGCCTTCTTATTTGCTTGTGTGTTGGATTTCTTGTCACGATGGCGCAAGATAATACCAAATTGTGTGACTTTTCCAATACCAATAATAATGATTTCCTTAGAACTCCGATTGCTCCTCTTAATGATGCTGAATCTTGTGAAATCAATGCTGCTTTGCGGAATCTTGTTATGAAAGATCAATTCTCCGGCCTTCCTAGCGAAGATGCCGCTACCCATCTAAACAACTTTGTTGATTTGTGTGAGATGAAAAAGAAGAAAGATACGGATAATGATATTGTTAAATCGAAATTATTTCCGTTTTCACTTAGAGATCGTGCTAAAGTTTGGTTTTCGTGGAATAAGTGCAAACATGCTTTTATCTCGAAGTATATTCCTCCCGCTAAGATCATCTCTCTTAGGAACGATATTATGAATTTTAAACAACTTGATCATGAGCATGTTTCCCAATCTTGGGAAAGAATGAAATTAATGATTCGCAATTGCCCTACTCATTGTTTGAATTTATGGATGATCATACAATTTTTTTACGCCAGATTGAATTTTGCTTCTAGAAATATTTTAGATTCGGCCGCGGGAGGCACTTTTATGGAAATCACCTTAGGAGAAGCTACTAAACTCCTTGATAACATTATGGCTATTTATTCTCAATGGCACATCGAAAGATCTAGTAGTAAGAAAGTGCATGCTATAGAAGAAATTAATGTTTTGAGTGGAAAGATGGATGAACTTATGACATTGTTTGCTACTAAGAGTTCTCCTATTGATCCCAATGATATGCTTTTTTCTACTTTGATTGAGAATAATAATGAATCTACGGATGTGAATTTTGTTGGTAGGAATAATTTTGGCAACAATGCTTATAGAGGAAACTTTAATCCTAGACTGTTCCCTAGTAATTCCTCTAATAATTATGGAAATTCCTACAATAATTCTTATGGTAATTTTAATAAGATGCCCTCTGATTTTGAGAATAGTGTTAAAGAATTTATGATATCTCAAAAGAATTTTAATGCTTTGCTTGAAGAAAAATTGCTTAAAGTTGATGAATTGGCTAGGAACGTTGATAGACTTTTGCTTGATGTTGATTCTTTGAAACCTAAGTCTATTCCACCTAAGCATGGTATCAATGAGTCTCTCAAAGCCATGATAATTTCCATTCATGAGTGCAAAGAAAGAACCGCTAGATTGCGTGCTAAGAAAGATTGCTTTGTAAAAGCGTGTTCTTCTAGTTTCCATGAAAATAATGATGAAGACCTAAAAGTTATTGATGTGTCCGCTATTAAATCTTTGGTTTGCAATATAAATCTTAATAATGATGGGACTGGAGATGAGTCAACTTTAGTTACAAGGCGTCCCAATGATTCGGAGTTGTTAGATCTTGATGCTAATTTTGGTAAAAGTGGGATTGGAGAGGTCAAGACTTTAAATAGCATTGAACCCACTATTATGGATTTCAAGGAATTTTATTATGATAATTGTTCTTTAGTAGATTGTATTTCCTTGTTGCAATCCATGTTGAATTCTCCTCATGCTTTGTAACGCCCCGGATTCGATGCGCCAGGTGTCTGCCAGTTATTCGCCGTCGTTGCCATGTCATTGTGCTTGCGTGTATCTCTTTGCCATGTCATCATTTGCATTTCATATCATGTCATCATGTGCATTTCATTTTGCATACGTGTTCGTCTCATGCATCCGAGCATTTTCCCCGTTGTCCGTTTTCCAATCCGGCACTCCTATGTCTCCGGCGCCCCTTTTACCTCTTTTTCGTATGCGGGTGTTAAGCGATCTCGGAATGGACCGAGGTTTGTCAAGCGGCCTTGGTATAGCACCGTGAACCGCTGTCAAGTTTCGAGATCATTTGGAGGTCGTCGGTACTCCAGCAGTTAAAGCTAACCGCAAAGCCCTCTTTTGTTGCAGCCCAACTCCCTTTCTAAGTGGCCCAAAACCCATCTAACTCCCTCCATGCTCTCGGTCGTTCGATCACGATCGCGTGGCAAAACCGCACCTCATTTGGACTCTCCTAGCTCCCTCTACCTATATATTGCTATTCCTCCAAAATTCGCGGTCCAAACCCTAGTCTAGCTCCTCCGCAGCCACGGACGCGTCCGCACCCCTGCCGGACGTGTCCGATCGCCGCCGCCACGTCGCTCGACGAATCGGAGCCCGCCACCTCAGCGCCGCCGCCCCTTCTCCACTCGCGCGCGCCACGTCGCCCCTCTCTCTCTCCCGCCGCTGGCCTGCGGGCCCACGGCCGCCCGCCCGGCCGGTCGCCGCCCGCCGCCGCCCGCGGGCTCCGCGCCTCGCGAGCCGCGCCCGCCGCCGCCTCCGCCCGGCCAGCGCCGCCGGCAGCGCCCGCCGCCGCGGATCCCGTCTGCGTCGCCCCTCGTCTTCGCCGGTGGGCGGCGCCGCCCCTGTAGCGTGCTCCCGAAGCTCACGCCGCCGCCTCGCCTCCCGTCGGCGCCGCCCTCCTCGCCGCCTTCTCCGGCCACCACCACCAGCCGCGCTGCCCGGATCCATAACCTCGCCGCCGCCCCACAGCTCCCTGCCGGCTGCCGTCGCCGCCGCGCGCTGAATCCGGCGGATCCGGCCGGAGAGACCTCCCGCCGAGTCCGGCCACCCGGCGTCGTCCTCGCGAGTCGCCCGCGTTGACCCGTCGCGGGACCGCCTCGTCCCGGATCGGCCTCGTCCACCCTGAGCCCTCAAGCAAACACAGTCGCGCCCCGTCCTGGATCCCGCCGTCCCGTTGACTTCTCTCGGAGGGGTATATTTTTCTAAGTCCTTTTTCTGCATATATTTTGTTCCATTTTCATTGCATCATATCTCAGTCATCTTTGCTCCGTTTTGCGCGTGTAATATGTCAAAATGTTCGCCTCGAAGAGTAGATCATTTCATCTCATTGCATCATTTTCATTTGAGCTCATCTTGACGCCCGAAATGCTGTTGGAAGAGTGCTATGTGATGTTAGTTTCTGATTTTTATCAGAACTTGCACTTTTGTCATTTTTGCTATGATTGATGTGTGCCCCCTATGGACTTGAGTCCTACATGTGTTTTGTTATATGCCATGTCTTCTTTACAGTGGTGCTTGCTATGTATTTTTGTGATCTATGTGGTGACTAGCACAAGCTTGCAAACTAGGTGTCTTGTTGTTGCTGATTTCAGCCCTGTTTTGCTGATATTTTGATGTCATGTTAACTTGATGCTACATAGAGTTCCATGCATGTTTTGAGATACTTCAGTAAGGATGTTTGCTAAAGCATGTCTTGATCTATCCATCCATGCCCTTGCTTGCAATTATGGAGTGTCATAGCTTGAGTCAATCGAGCTCTACTTTTGCTATCAAATGTTCCTGGCAGATTGTTTACAGGTTATTCAATTTTGCCAAGTTTGTTGGGATTGATCCTTGCATGCTATGTTATTGTTCTTGCCATGTATGTCTTCTATGCCATGTCTTCTTGATGTATGTATGCTTAGTTTATCTTATAAGGCTCTGTAGTGAGTGCATTGAGCTTGTAAACATGCCTACTTGTTATCAGTTTTTGACATGCCATCTTGCTGAATCTGTTAACGAAACTTTCAATATTGACATGGGTGTTACTATATTTTCTGATCCTTTTTGGCTTATGGTCAGTAAGGGACTTTTGTTCTATGCTTTGAGTAGATTCATGCCATGCCTTTGTTTACCATGATAAGTTCCTGTAACATGTTGTTTCATAGCTCTAAACATTGCAACCTGATGTTATTTCTGCCAATGCCTGAAACTGTTATTAGTTGCGATCTTGCCATGTCATTTTGAGCATGTTCTAGTCATTTCTGGAGGTAGCTCAGTTCTCATGTTTTGTAATGCTTTACCTGTACATCATGCCCATGCCTTTTTTTTCTTGTTGAGGTGCTGTAGCTTATTGTTTTGATGCTTGCAATATGCCTAGTTGCTGTTTTGGACAGCTTGTTCTTTAAACTTGTATAGGGTGTATGCGTTGAACCGTTGCTCCGTTTTGAGTGTGCTCTATATGAAACTTGCTTGATTTTGCATGTAGTCTCATATTATCATGTTGGATCCTTGTTTTGAGGTGTTTTCTTGATGTTTATATGCATTTTTCACCAATGCCATGTTCATCTTGTTTTGCTCATATCTTCTAGGCCGTAGCTCCGAATCTAATGAACTTTATATGTAACTTGACTAGAATTTCGTGTAGATCATCGTGGTGCATATTAAATTGCTGTTTAACAACTTGAACATAATTTTTATTCAGATCTGGAACAATTTCGAAATTTGCATATGAGGACTTACCGGAATTGTTATATGATGTTCCCGGCCTCATTTAAACTTGCCTTGATGTGTTGTTCTTGTTTGCATCATCCCTTGCCATGAGTAGCTTCATGTAGCTTTGTCATGCATCATGCTTGGTTGTGCATCATGTCTTGTTCATGTGTGGAGTGTTTACTATGTTGTGTGCTTCTTCTTGTTAGTTCCTGTTTCGTTGCGATCGTGAGGATTCGTTCGTCTACGCTTGGTTCGGCTTCATCCGTTCATCTTCTTCATGGACTCGTTCATCTTCTTCATGGACTCGTTCTTCTTCCTAGCGGGATTTCAGGCAAGATGACCGCTACCCTGGATCTCACTACTATCATTGCTATGCTAGTTGCCTCGTTCTTTCGCTATGCTGCGCTACCTATTACCTGTTTATCAAGCCATCCCAATTGCCATGTCAGCCTCTAACCTTTTGCACCCTTCCTAGCAAACCGTTGTTTGGCTATGTTACCGCTTTGCTCAGCCCCTCTTATAGCATTGTTAGTTGCAGGTGAAGATGAAGTTTGTTCCTTGTTGGAACATGGAGATGTTGTTCCTTGTTGGAACATGTTTACTTGTTGGGGTTATCACAATATATCTTATCTAATTAATGCATCTATATACTTGGTAAAGGGTGGAAGGCTCGGCCTTAGGCCTGGTGTTTTGTTCCACTCTTGCCGCCCTAGTTTCCGTCATATCGGTATTATGTTCCCGGATCTTTGCGTCCCTAACGCGGTCGGGTGATTTATGGGACCCCCTTGACAGTTCGCTTTGAATAAGACTTTTCCAGCAAGGCCCAACATTGGTTTTTCCATTTGCCTCACCACCACCTATATTTCCCTTGGGAGTAATTAACCCAAGGGTCATCTTTATTCAGCCCCCCGGGCCAATGCTTGTCTAAGTGTTGGTCCAAACTAGAGCACCGTCTTGGGACCATCCCTTGGCAACATGGGTTACGTCGGTTCTAGACGCTTCGCTTATCCGGTGTTGCCACGAGAACGAGATATGTGCAGCTCCTATCGGGATTGTCGGCGATCAGGCGGCTTTGCTGGACTTGTTTTATTGCTGTGAAATGTCTTGTGGCAGGATTCGAGACTGATCGGGCTTCCGGGAGAAGGTCTATTCCCGTTGATCGCGAGAGCTTATCATGGGCTAAGTTGGGACACCCTGCAGGGTTTGAACTTTCGAAGCCGTGCCAGCGGTTATGTGGCAGATGGGAATTTGTTAATGTCCGGTTGTAGAAAACCGAAGTTGATCTCAATTAAAATACACCAACCGTGTGCGAAACGTGAGTGTCTCTTTTCGGGGTTGATCGAGAGGAGAACACGGTTTCTTGGGTTATGTCTGACGTAAGTAGGTGTTCAGGATCACTTCTTGATCATTACTAGTTGACGACCGTTCCTTTGTCTCTCTTCTCGCTCTCATTTGCGTATGTTAGCCACCATATCATGCTTAGCCGCTGCTGCAACCTCACCACTTTACCCCTTCCTTTCCCATTAAGCTTTGCTAGTCTTGATACCCATGGTAATGGGATTGCTGAGTCCTCGTGGCTCACTGATTACTACACCACCAGTTGCAGGTACAGGTTTCGCGATGATCATGGCCGAGAGCGATGTTTGCTTGTATTGGAGTTCTTCTTACGCTTCTTCTTGATCGGGGATAGGTTCGGTCGGCAGCCTGGGCTAGCAGGGTGGATGTCGTTTGAGCTTCTGTTTATGTTACATCCGTAGTCGGATGTTGATCTTGTATATGATGTTGATGTATTCTGTGGCATTTGTGCCTTATGTTTGTATCCCCATCTATTATGTAATGTTGATGTAATGATATCCACCTTGCAAAAGCGTCTCAATATGCGGGTCTATCCTTGGCGGGACCGTCGAGTTCCTTTTGGATAGGGTCGCATATTGGGCGTGACATGCTTATAGTCAAAATAAAGCTTTTATCAAACATATCGTTGATGCCTTGATGCAATCTTATGATGAAAAACTTAATTTGTAAGTTTCTATACCTAGAAAACTTTATGATTAGTGGGAACCTACTATAAAAATTAAAATTAAAGATCATGAGTGCTATGCTTTCTGTGATTTGGGTGCTAGTGTTTCCACGATTCCGAAAACTCTATGTGATATTCTAGGTTTCTATGATTTTGATGATTGCTCTTTAAATTTGCACCTTGCGGATTCCACCATTAAGAAACCTATGTGAAGGATCAATGATGTTCTTATTGTTGCAAATGGGAACTATGTGCCCATATATTTTAGCGTTCTTGATATAGATTGCAATCTTTCATGTCCTATTATTCTTGGTAGATCTTTCCTTAGAACGGTTGGTGCAATTATTGATATGAAGGAAGGGAATATTAGATTCCAATTTCCATTAAGGAAAGGCATGGAACACTTCCCTAGAAAGAAAGTTAAATTACCTTATGAATCTATCATGCGAGCTACTTATGAATTGAGTCCCAAAGATGGCACTACTTAGATTTATCCTCGCTTTTATGCCTAGCTTGGGGCGATAAACAATAGCGCTTGTTGGGAGGCAACCCAATTTTATTTTATTTTTCTGTTTTTTCTTCTGTTTAGTAATAAATAATTCATCTAGCTTTTGTTCTGATGTGGTTTTATGTTTTAATTAGTGTTTGTGCCAAGTAGAACCTTTGGGAAGACTTGGGTGATGTTTATATGATCTTGCTGTAAAAAATAGAAACTTTAGCGCTCACGAGATTTCCTACCATTTTTTACTGGAGAGTGCTTTTTAATTGATTATTTTTTCAGATGATTAATAGACATGTTCCTCACGTCCACCAATTTAGTTTAGTTTTTTTGTAGTTCCATAAGTATTCGAAAGTTACAGATTGCTACAGACTGTTCTGTTTTTGACAGATTCTGTTTTTCGTGTGTTGTTTGCTTATTTTGATGCATCTATGGCTAGTATTGGGGGGTATGAACCTTAGAGAAGTTGGAATACAGTAGGTTTGACACCAATATAAATAAAGAATGAGTTCATTACATTACCTTATGTGGTGGGTTTTTTTCCTTCTTGCACTAACGGAGCTTACGAGATTTCTTGCTGAGTTTTGTGTTGTGAAGTTTTCAAGTTTTGGGTAAAGATTTGATGGACTATGGAATAAGGACTGGCAAGATCCTAAGCTTGGGGATGCCCATGGAACACCAAGATAACCTAAGGACACCAAAAAGCCTAAGCTTGGGGATGCCCCGGAAGGCATCCCCTCTTTCGTCTTTGTTCATCGGTAACTTTACTTGGAGCTATATTTTTATTCGCCACATGTTACCTGTTTTGCTTGGAGCGTCTTGTATGATATTTGTTGGGGATATAACTATTTGTGTAAGCTGCCCAGGAGGGGCCGGGTTACGCAAAGGCGATTCATCATATGAAGCCCAAGATCAAGCATGAAGATGGCGGTTCAATAAAGGGTCTAAAGCCCACATGCGACTTAAGGCCCGTAGTGATAAACCGCCGTAATGGCATGACTTGTATCATAAGGCAGGATTAATTAGTCACCAAGCCGGACACTGTTTATGAGCCGGCCGGGACTCTGTAGGCCGCAGGGCATCAATCCGTGTATATAAGGGGACGACCCGCTGGCGACTTAGGGCAAGTAACAACCAATCGAGAGCCGGGCATAGCGTATCTCGCTCCCTGGTCATCGAAACCCTAGCAATACCAAGCCAACTAGACGAAGGCTTTTACCTTCATTGTAAGGGGCCGAACTAGTATAAAAACTCTCTCGTGTCCCTTGTCCCGTTAACCCCTTTAAGCTTCCTAGTTGCGATGGCTCCACGACTAAGTCCTTTCACAAGGACATCTGCCGTGACAATTCCACGACAGTTGGCGCCCACCGTGGGGCCAGCGCACGGTGGATTTGAGTTCTTGAAGGGCAACTTCGAAGGGCTCAAGGGATACGCTGTGGGCCGGATGACCATGAGTCATCGCGGCAAGATCTACATCGACGACGAAGGCTGGGGCTCCGACGCCGGCTCAATTGAGTACGGGTACCGGGTCCCCTTCGGCGGAATCCACGTCTTCATCGGCCGGATTGGTGAGCCAGGCCCTGAGCCGAACAACTGCACCAACATCGTCGAGATGGCTCAGCGCGTGAGACCCACCCGGGCTCAACCCGCCATGAAGCGTGCCTTCGTGGGTTGTATCCATGGAGAGGAATTTTCTGAAAGGTCCGTAGATGGTGATGAGACGGCCGTCCACTCCGATGGCGATTCATCCACTGGTGAAACGGATTCGTTGTATCAACTGCAAGATGGAAGGCTTGGGGGCTGTTCCGATGGCAGCAGTATTCTGGACCCCTTTGAGCCGCCAAGCAGGGTAGGGATCTTCATGGCCGGAACTCAACCCGGCCAAAACTCTACGGCTGCGGCAGGAATAACGTCTGGGTCAGGAGCGGCCGGGGCAGGAGGCCCTGCGCGACTGTCGGCTCAGGTGCTGATTGATCTCATGGACAAGTTGACGGCCCTGTTAACCGCCACAGTTATTCCTGCAAGTCAAGATGAGCACGATGTCGAGGTGGCACAGGTACGTGAGGAAATAGCCCGGGCCAAGGAGGCCTTAGCAGCTGAAGATACCAGGTTGGCCGCAGAACAGGCGGCTTTGGATGCACGGGCCCAACATCTCCAGTCAGAGGATTTCCAGCTTACGATGAGCCTAAACGCGTCTAATGAGGTGATGAGGAGGAGACACCAGAAAACTCAATCCCGTTTGCCTCCGGTTTATGATCCTCGGAACCTTTTCTCCACACCCGGAACCGGCCCTAGTAACCTGCCAGAGGAAAATCAATCCGTAACATCCGAAGCAGGGGGACCGGTTCAGCCTCAGGTGATGGCACCTCCTCATGTGAATATGGCCCCGCCCCGCTACGTACCAACACCACCGGGTCACTTTTCTAACCCCATGGAGAACCTGATCGTAGCATCGGCACGTTTGGCGGCTCTCCCAGTGGACGGCGACAATCCAACAGCGTTGGAGACGCGAAGGATCAGAGAACTCGTCCAGACGACTCTGGTTCAGCAGGAGGCTTATTCCTATAGTCGAGACAGGATTCATTCGACTCCTCGCCCAAGCTGGAGTCCGAGTTACAGCAGGCATATGGAGTCAGAGGCTTTGTCAAGCAACGCCCAGCGCCGTAATCAGCCCGACGGTTATAATCTAGTGCAGGACAGGATACGTCAAGAGGATGAGCGGGCGGCTCAACTAGCGGCTCGGCACGTGGTTTATCAAACCTTCCCGGGCTATTCAACGACTTCTGTTGAGGCAGGAGTGGCCACTAGAACCGGTGGCGTTCCTTGTTTAGTTTCGTCTTTGCGTAATGTGCATCTGCCCTAGGACTTCAAGGGACCCCGAAAGGTGCCAAATTATACAGCCGACTTACCGCCCGGGGCGTGGATCAAAAGCTATGAGATGGCCATGGAGCTGTTGGAGGTTAGTGACGCGGCAATGGCTAAGTACTTCACCGTGATGTTGGATGGAACGACCCGGACTTGGTTAAAGGGCCTGCTGCCTAATTCTAGTGGCTCATGGGCGGAGTTAAAAGCCTAGTTCATTCAGAACTTCAAAGATACCTGCAAGCAGTCCATGTCGATTGTGGACTTGACTAATTGTAAACAAGAAGAGGGTGAATCTACCACTCATTGGGTACGCCGGGTCAAAGAGATAATACATTCGTCTGACAAGATGGATGCCGGCTTTGCAGTCTTAATGTTGGAGAAAAATTGCCGATTTGAGCCGGTGAGACAGAAGCTGGGGCGCCTCAAGCGTGATTGTAATGATATGGGTCAGTTGATGGCGGCTCTAGTTAAATACGCCGATTCTGATAGTACCAAGGATCCCGCGTCTGATGAGGAAAAGACAGGGAAGGGAAAGAAGAACGACAATGGAAAGGGTCAGCAGCATAACCCAGCGAATCAGGGAGGTAATAAGCGTAAGGCCGATGGTAACCCGGAGTTTTTGGCCAACGCTAATGCACAGGGTAACAATCAGAGACGCAAGGGGAGGCCACCCCCTCGATCTGGCGGGTCAGGTCCATCTCTTGAGCAACTACTCATTGAACCCCGTCCGAGACATGGCACCCGGGAAAGGTCGGCCACACACTTATGGAAGGATTACGCGATCATGAAGGCTTAAAAAAATTCCAACACATTCGACGGCAATCATGGGTCGGGTGGCGGCTCAGGTGCCGGTGGTTTTCATGGCCCGGGTGCCGGTTCAAATTCAGGTTTTCAGGGAAATCAAGGTAGCTATAATCAGTAGCAGTCTGGTCAGGGAAGTCAGCAGCAGCAGCAGTCAGGTTACCAGAGCAATCCAAAGCAGCTGAATAGTGGACAGTATCATGTATTCACCACTAGCTTATGCAAACGAGACCAGAAGATTCATAAAAGGGTTGTGAACGCTGTTGAGCCGGCGGTTCCCCGTTATTTGAGGTGGTCAGAGCAGCCTATTGTCTAGAGTAGGGAAGATCACCCTCCCCGGGTTGACAATCCGGGTCAGTTAGCCTTGGTGGTAGCGCCTCAGGTTGGTGGTTATAAATTCACTAAAGTACTCATGGATGGAGGTAGCAGCATCAATATCCTCTATTATGAGACCTTTCGACGTATGGGGTTGACTGACAAAAATTTAAAGACGTCCAACACCGTTTTCCATGGAGTGGTGCCTGGTAAGTCGGCATACCCGGTTGGTAAGATTGAACTGGAGGTAGCCTTTGGAGATGAGTATGATTCTAGGGCTGAGAAATTAACTTTTTGAGGTGGTCAAAATCAGGAGCCCATATCATGCTCTGTTTGGGCGGTCGGCTTACGCCAAATTCATGGTGCGGCCGTGTTATGTTTATTTGCAGCTTAAAATGCCGGGTCACAAGAGCACCATTACTGTTCATGGGAGTCGAAAGATAGCCCTGGAATGTGAAGAGGGGGATGCGGCTTATGCCGAGTCTGTTTGTGCAGCAGAGGAGCTGAAGTTTTATCAAGATAACGTTGACCCGGCGGATATGACATCTCTGAAAAAGCCAACCACAGAGCATGACCCAGCGATGAAGTTTAAGTCAGCTGATGAAACCAAGCTTGTTGACTTTACTCCAGGCGACTCATCCAAACAATTCAGCATCAGTGCTACTCTGGATCCTAAATAGGAAAGCACACTCATCGAGTTCATCCGTGAGAATCGGGACATCTTTGCATGGAAACCTTCTGACATGCCAGGTGTACCGAGAGAACTCGCTGAGCACACGCTTAATATTAATCCGAAATTTAAGCCGGTCAGGCAATTTCTGCGGCGGTTCAACAAAGAGAGACGGAAAGCTATTGGTGAGGAGGTAACCTGGCTCTTAGCGGCTGGGTTCATTGTTGAAGTTTTTCACCCAGAGTGGTTGGCTAACCCGGTGCTTGTACTCAAAAAGAACGGCACCTGGCGGATGTGTGTGGATTACACGGACTTAAATAAGGCTTGTCTGGCTGATCCTTTTGCTCTCCTCCGTATTAATCAAATCATTGATGCTACGGCGGGTTGTGAGCGTTTGAGCTTTTTGGATGCTTACTCCGGTTATCATCAGATCAAGATGGCAGTTCAGGACCAGGAGAAGACGGCCTTCATCACTCCGTTTGGAGCCTTCTGCTATGTGTCTATGCCTTTTGGGCTCAAGAGTGCCCAGGCGACTTATCAGCGGTGTGTACAGAATTGTCTCCACAATCAGATTGGGCGCAATGTTCACGCTTATGTGGATGATATAGTGGCGAAATCCAGAGAGAAGGAAACCTTGATAGATAATCTGAAGGAAACCTTTGATGATCTTCGGGTCTATAAGATGATGCTTAACCCGGCCAAATGTGTGTTTGATGTGCCAGCAGGCAAGCTTTTGGGTTTTCTAGTCTCCAACATGGGTATTGAAGCTAATCCGGAGAAGATCAAGGCAATTACCTCTTTGGCTAAGCCGGCGTGCATCAATGATGTTCAGCAACTAGCGGGTCGAATCACAGCTTTAAGCCGGTTCATAAGCCAGTTAGCTGAGAAGGCCATACCGCTGTATCAGATGATGATGAAAATGGACACTTTTGTCTGGAGTGATGCTGCTAATGCCGCCTTTGAAGATTTAGAGAGACAGTTATCTGAGCCGCCAGTCCTTGCGGCTCCCATTGATAAAGAGTCGTTGCTGTTATACGTGTCCGCTAACTCACGTGCTGTCAGTGTTGCAATTGTGGTGGATCGCAAGGAGGCTGGCAAGGAGCATCCGGTTCAACGGCCGGTTTACTACATCAGTGAGGTGCTTATTGAGTCTAAGCAAAGATATCCACATTGGAAGAAGCTTGCTTACGGGGTGTTCATGGCAAGCCGGAAACTTAAGAAATACTTCTAGGGTCACCCCATCACCATGGTAAGTTCTGCTCCTTTGGGAGACATCATCCAGAATAGAGAGGCCACGGGACGAGTCGCCAAGTGGGCCATTGAGCTTGGGCCTCATGGTTTGAAGCATGTGCCATGTACTGCTATTAAGTCTCAAGGCCTGGTGGACTTCATCAATGATTGGACAGAGCTACAGACACCTGAGGAGAAGCCGGATAACACATATTGGACCATTCACTTTGATGGATCCAGGCAGTTGGAAGGCTCGGGTGCTGGAGTCGTTTTAGCTTCCCCTCGAGGTGACAAATTTTGTTATGTGCTCCAGCTCATGTTTCCTTGTACCAACAATGCAGCTGAATATGAGGCCTTGCTCCATGGTCTTCGGATGGCCAAGGAGATGAATTTAAGCCGGGTAAGGTGCCTGGGCAACTCAGATCTGGTGGCTCAACAGGTGTCAGGCAAGTGGGACTCCAAGGATCCCTTCATGGCGGCTTATCGTCGAGAAGTTGAAGCTGTAGCCGGGTACTTCAAGGGTTATCAAGTGGAGCACATTGATCGAAGGAAGAATGAGGCGGCTGATGCTTTAAGCCGGCTGGGATCTCAGCGTAAGCCGGTACCGCCTAACACTGTTTTGGATGTCTTGCATAATCCTTCTGTCAAGTTATCCACAGAGGAAGACATAGTTGTTCCAGACCCAGAAGCGCAGATTGTGGCGGCTCTTCATGTCATCCCGGATTGGATAGTGCCATAGACCCGGGGAGAGTTGCCCGAGGATGAGACCTTGGCGAGACAAAGCATACGGCGGTCTAAATCCATGACAATTGTTCATGGTGAGTTGCATCATGGCAGTGTCACAGGGGCGTTTCAACGTTGTGTGTCACCTGCGGAAGGTCAGGAGATACTTCGTGAGATCCATGAAGGTGATTATGGTCATCATGCCAGCTCAAAATCTCTTGTGGCCAAGGCTTTCTGCCATGGTTTTTATTGGCTGACGGCTCATGCTGATGCGGAAGATCTAGTCAGTAAATGTGACGGTTGTCAAAAATTCTCACAACGAGCTCATGTGCCAGCTCAAGAATTGAGGATGATTCTAATTACTTGGTCATTTGCAGTCTGGGGGCTTGATATGGTTGGGCCTTTCAAAAGGTCCAAGGATAAAAAGACACACCTCCTGGTGGCGGTGGATAAATTTACAAAGTGGGTTGAGGCAGAGCCGGTCAGTAAGTGTGATGCAGCCACAGCGGTTCAATTCATGAAAAAGGTGATCTTTCATTTCGGTTTTCCACACAGCATCATAACTGACAATGGCACTAACCTCTCCAAAGGAGCTATGGAAGAGTTCTGTCAACGAGAACATATCCGGCTTGATGTTTCAGCTATAGCTCATCCTCAATCCAATGGTCAAGCTGAAAGAGCCAATCAGGAGATCTTGAAAGGTATCAAACCCCGGCTCATGGTCCCCTTACAGCGGATGCCGGGTTGTTGGGTGGAGTTACCCTCTGTGATTTGGAGCATCAACACTACACCTAACAGGTCTACGGGTTATACACCTTTCTTCATGGTCTACGGAGCAGAGGCGGTCCTGCCAAGTGACATCCGTCATGACTCGCCCCGAGTAGCGGCTTACATTGAGGCTGATAATGAACAAGCTCATCAGGATGTGCTTAATTTGTTGGATGAGAAGCGAGATTTGGCGATAGCCCGCTTGACGATTTACCAACAGGACCTGCATCGTTATCACAGTCGTCGGGTTAGATCCAGAACCTTTCAAGAAGGTGACTTGGTGCTCCGGCTCATCCAGGATCAATCCGATATGCACAAATTATCCCCCCCCCCCTTGGGAAGGACCTTTTGTGGTCAGCAAGAACCTGAACAATGGGTCATATTACCTCATCAATGTTCGAGAGCACAAAGACTCACGTAAGTCGGAGGAGGAGACCCACCGGCCGTGGAATATCGCTCATCTTCGGCCTTATTATACTTGAGCCACCAGCTATCAGGATGTACATATTTTGACGATGTATATATTATGAGAAGCAATAAAGCAGGACCTATGTCCCTTTCATCCTCAAAAGTTTGCATGTCTTCCTTATTATGTTGTTGAAACACCCAACAGGAAGAAGATCATATTTGAATCCGGCTTTCCCTTTGGTACGGCTTATGATCATATCTGAATCTAGCCATGATCACTTGGGGGCTTCCTGTTCAAACATAGGTCGTATTCGAACCAAAGAGAACATAGGTGTCGATACCCTCTTGATCGGCATATTGCCAAGCTCACTAGGGGGCTTCTTGATCGTATCCAAATCATAGCTCAACCCATTTGAGTCTGACGTGGATCGTATTCGAATCAGCGTCATTAAACAACTTTCAAGGTCACTTGGGGGCTTCCTGTTCAAACATAGGTCGTATTCGAACCAAAGAGAACATAGCTGTCGATACCATCTTGATCGGCATCGCCAAAGCCACTGGGGGCTATATGATCGTATCTGAATCTTAGCTTAACCCCTTTGGAACGGTTTACTGATCGTATTCGAATCAGAAGCCTTTGAATTTTATCTATTTCTCCTAACACTATGCAATCACAATTATTTGACTGTTTTTTAGATCCTATTTATGGGGTGGTTTTTTCTTCCACCGGCTTAACCTTGATCAAATGCAGTTGTTAGCACATAACAAGCATTATGTGTGCCGGATTTTTTTAGGATTGAGCTCTTACCCTCATCTGTTCGGGTCATATAAACCGGTAGTGTAATCAAAGGATCCCAGGTATGCTGTTACGATTATGTCTTACGGATATAATTGAGAACCGTCTTTTATAATTTTTGACTTGTACTCCGGGTTATCTATACATTATATGACCCTCTATGCGGCAAGCCGCCAAGGGACTGGTGTTTGTTCTATATGCAGGGCAATGAAAGCAATTCTTTAAGCATAAGGAAAGTAGAAAACCAGTATAAAGCGGAAGAATATAACGACGGCGTCTTAAAAAAGTGTTGAGCGCCTCAAACGTGCGCGATGGCACGACAAAATCAAGTGTTTTTCTACCCTATTACAAGACTCCCCGAGTCTGGATAATGAAGCATTGTTTTCCACAAGGCATAAAAATAAGACGGCCGACGGATCACTCGTTTTGTTGGCCTGAAGCTTCCGGGTCATCCCTTTCCGCTCCTCCGTCGGCTGCCCTATCCTGGAAGGTTGATGATGAACAGTCAATGCCACTCAAAGCTTCAAATTCAGCCTCATCATCAATTAACCCGGTCGGATCGAATTCGGAGGCGAAGGTATGCTTACGAATTGGAGGGATCAAGATGACGGTGTCATAATGTGGCGTCGGGATTCTCTAATTCTGGCTGTCATAACCTGGCTGGTACTTGGTAAGGTCCGTGTCATTCCCAATCAGAGTGGCCACATGACGTATTTCCCTCACACAGGCGGTGAAGTCCTTCTGGTCAAATGTGGTGCCATCCTCTTTCAAGCTTGGATACCCAAGGGCGATGTCGGCCGGGTCTAGTTCTGGTAGCCACGCCTTGGCCCTGCTTAATGCAGCTATGGCTCCGGCTCTTGCCGACGCCCGCCTTAACTCTTGGACCCGTTGAAGTAGCACAGCAAGCCGCCTTAGTACGTCCGTCAGAAGGTTGGGAACCTCATTTGACAAAGCCACAATGGCTAAAGCATGTTGTGACCCGGTATAGAGTTGTTCCACCAGAGTGTAAACTGCCTTCAACTTTATCACCATACTCTGGTTCAGATTGGAGCTCCTAGGGTCTGCATTAAACAACATCAAGTAAGTCGTTGATAATTGAGGTGCTTGTTGACAAAGTGTTTAAAGTGTCTAACATTTGCAGAGTAACCTACCAAAGATTGCTGAGACCATCTGAGATACATGGCGTTTTAAGCCGGATAGCTCGGCAGTTGTTTCTGCAAGAGATGCCTCCGCTTTCTCTGCCCGGTTGATCAAGGAGACCTTTTCATCAGCCCATGCTTTCTTGTCTGCTTCAAAGCTTTTCCTCAATTTCTCTTGTTCAGATACACTGAACTCAAATTTGGAGTTGGCCTTTTGGGTTTCAGTCTCCTGAGCTTCCAGGTGATTCTTCAAGTCAGCAATCTCCGACTCAAATTGACTCATGGCGGCCTGTTTCAAGGCTGGGTTACAGTCAGAATTGTCATAATGCAACATTAAGTCCCAAGCACTTTGCAAGCAAAGATACTTGACACTTGGGGGCTAATGTATGCTGAAGAACTCTATTTACTGCGGCGGTTCAAGGAAATTAAGTCCCAAGCGCTTTGCAAGCAAAGATACTTGGCACTTGGGGGCTAATGCATATTGCAGTTAAAAGTATTATATTACGCCGGCTCAAAACGTTTTGTTTTAAGCCGTCCTTCGGGTGCTACAGGCTAAGCCGGGTGTCTAGCAAACATTACTAAGCTGATATTAAAGTCTACAGCATATTTCTTCATAAGCAATAGACTTGGGGGCTGGTATTGTAAGGATAAATAAAGAATAGCAACAAGAGTCATACCTCAGATTTTTGGTGAATCTGTTTTACCATGTCAATTTCCAGATCACGGCTGGTGTGCACTTGACTAATGTAACCGGAGACAATTTCTCCAATACTCGGATGAGTATAGTCAGTGACGTCCAGTTTGGCCTTACGGCGTTCCAGAAATTCCTCCTTGGCAGAGCATTTGGCTAGCATAGTGGGTCTTCCCGGTTCAACAAAAGCAGTCTTAATAATCTCAACTTCCGGGTCATCTGTCTTGGCCGGGCTAGGAATCTCCGGGTTTTCAGAGCCGTCAAGAGCTTGTTCGGCAGGCGGATCAGAAGTAGGCGCTGCAATGTCGTGGGATGGCTCAGGCAGCGTTCATGTGCAGAGATATCAGGAGCAGCCGTTTGGAGCTCCAGTTCAGTCATGACCGGTTCTTCGGCCGACTTATTTTTCTTCTTCGCCCTCTTGTTGGGCTTCACTTGTACGCTGTGTGCAAATCAGAAGGGTTAGTACAAAAGCATGAGTAAGATAAGCATAAGATAAACAGGTTATCATTACCCTGGAGCGGTTTTGAAAGCCGGCATGTTGAAATGCATAGATTTGCCAGAGGAAGGTGAAGTTTCCTGATAGTTTGAGTCAGATGAATTGAGAGGTTGACGAATGAAACCCGCCAAAGGTAAAAAGGGTGTAAATCAGAAATGACCTCAGTCCGGCACTTCCTTGTTACATCAGGTAAGCCGGAGGAGAGTTCCGCGTCTTTGTTGGTCCGGGTCTGCCTCCGGCTCTCATGAATCTGTCGCTTCAAAAGAAATTGAGGATCTTGGTAAGCTAAAGGATGTGAAAATCTTACTTTCCGGGTCACTCTTCGGACTTTCTGCCTCGGCAAAGGCTCGGAGTCGGAGGAAATTATAGTTACCTCTTCCTCAACTGCTTGGTTGTTTCCCGTGTCCTCTTGAAGAGAATTAATGTCAATAATATAATGGTAAAGGAGTCAGGGGAGTTAAGGATTACCTCTTCTTGATCATCCGTAGTGTCATCAGTTTAAGTAAACCTGAAGCACTTGGCTTCTTCTTCTTCTGGGCTCCTGTCTTGGCGGCTTTCCTCTCGGCTCTTTTGGTCGCCCTGGCCCGTTTGGTAGCTTCATGGTCATACTGGACCTTCCAGAATATGTCATTGGCCTAGGAATAATGAGAAGGGGTTATAAGTAAAAGCAAGGCGTTACACAATGAAAGTACAAATTTTTTGGGTTGATGACTTACTGGAGGAGCCGGATTATTCTTACAGAACGAAAGTAAGACGAAGGTGTTATTAACCACTGAGCCCTCTTTCAAAAGAGATTGGGTCGTGGCTTCAACCATTTCATCAGGTAAATCGTCGGGACAATGACGCAGCGGGTCATCCTTTTCGCCTGTGTAAGTGCACATCAGGCCAGGGCAGCGGCTTAACGGAATCACCCGCCAGGAGATCCAGACTCGGGCCAAATCAATGCCATCTAAGCCGTTCCCCAAAAGAGCCTTGATTTTCTTTATGGTGGGAGCAAGTTGTAGACGTTCAATGGCAGATAACTTATCTCACAGTGGATGGTTGGATTCGAGGCGCAGAGCGCGAAAGCCGGGCAGCGGGTTCTTATCAGCTGGAGAAGCATCCTGGCAATAGAACCACGTCTGGTTCCAGTCCTTAGGGTGGCTCAGCAGCTCAGCATATGGGAAGAGGTTGTCCCTCCATAGCTGAATTGAGATACCACCAAGTTCCAGGCTGGGCCTATTGGCACGTTCATTCTGACGGTTTAAGTAAAACAACTCTCTGAAAAGTAATAGATTGGGTTCTTCTCCAAGATACACCTCACAAAAGACTTGGAAGTTGCAAATTTTTGATACGGAGTTGGGCCCGATATCTTGAGGTCTGAGGTCAAAAAAGTGTAAGACATCCCTGAAGAACTTTGAGCCGGGTGGAGAAAAGCCCCGGCTCATATGATCAGTAAAGACGACCACTTCCCCTTCCTTGGGTTGAGGTTTTTCCTTTGACGGATTAGGAGCACGATAATACATGACTTCTTTTTTGTGCAGGGAGCCAGTCTTCACAAAATGGCGGCTATACGGTCTATTCAAAATGGTGGCTCAATTTAACCCGGAGGAGAACATGTTAAGGTCTATTCAAAATGGCGGCTTGTGAAGGGGCCTAATGACATATGGCTAATTGTATCTGGTTATTTAAGCCGCCATGGGAAACAGAAGCAGTAAGTTATTTTAAACCGCCAGGAGCAGGCAAGGCTGTTAATCAGTGCTGTCTTTTGAAACCGGCTATACGGATTGCCAAGGTTAATCGGATCTAACAGACGCAGTTTTTTGACTAAGTATGGAACAAACAGGTTTCGCAGGTGGCAGCTATTATTTTGGATCAAACGGTCGTTCAGAAAAGGAAATATTCTAGACCTAAAACTAGTATAGATAAGTTCATAAGCTCGAATGAGGCCTCTGTACAAAGGAAAGGGATCTATTTGCATTCAAAATAAGTGTGAAACAGCTACCGCATTAGTTTGTATTATCTTAAGATCAGAAAAGGGCGGTGGTGGTGAAATCTATGAAGGGTTCATGATGAACGGTGAAGAACACCAAAGAACTCGCAATATTAATGTGGATCTGAGGTACAGGGAGGAAGAAACTTACAGATGCAGATTTGCTGCGGGGGTTCATCGCGGTTTTCTGGACGATTCAGGTCGATGCAGCGGCCAAGGTCGATGAAGATACGGCGCTCTGCTGCGGCGACGGCGGCGGCGGAGCTCGAGCAGCAGAGGAGTAGCGAGAGGAAGAAGACGATAGAAGGGGGAGAATGGAAAGGACCTAGGGGTCGTGCCTATTTATAAGGGGAGGACCGACTGAGAAAGCGCGAGAAACAAGGAGGCCAGGCATCATTATCCAACGACTCCGACGCCTTGATTTTCGGAATGGTCAGTAAAGATAAAGATCCGTTAAAAATATGACAGAATAAAATATGAATTTAATGGAAGATGACATCACGGTGGATTATCACGGATCCAGAAAATGACGTCACGGCGGGTTATAACCTTTGCAAAGACAGACGACAGAAGGCTTTTCTTTAAGGTATTTCAAGATTGACATGAACCGGTTCAAATCAATCGGGGGCTTAATGTTGGGGATATAACTATTTGTGTAAGCCGCCCAGGAGGGGCCGGGTTACACAAAGGCGATTCATCATATCAAGCCCAAGATCAAGCATGAAGATGGCGGTTCAATAAAGGGTCTAAAGCCCACAGGCGACTTAAGGCCCGTAGTGATAAACCGCCGTAATGGCATGACTTGTATCATAAGGCAGGATTAATTAGTCACCGAGCCGGACACTGTTTATGAGCCGGCCGGGACTCTGTAGGCCGCAGGGCGTCAACCCGTGTATATTAGGGGACGACCCGCTGGCGGCTTAGGGCAAGTAACAACCAACCGAGACCCGGGCATAGTGTATCTCGCTCCCTGGTCATCGAAACCCTAGAAATACCAACCCAACTAGACGTAGGCTTTTACCTTCATTGTAAGGGGCCGAACTAGTATAAAAACTCTCTCGTGTCCCTTGTCCCGTTAACCCCTTTAAGCTTCCTAGTTGCGATGGCTCCACGACTAAGTCCTTTCACGAGGACATCTGCCGTGACAATTCCACGACAATATTAGTCTTTGCTTTTTAGTTTACCACAATCATCCTTGCTGTACACACCTTTTGGGAGAAACCCACTTGTTTGGAATTTATTAGAATACTCTATGTACTTAGCTAGATAATTTTTGCTCTAGTGCTTCACTTATACTTTTTATAGCATGGCGGTGGCTTGATTTTGTAGAAATTGTTGATCTCTCATGCTTCACTTATATTATTTTGAGAGTCTTTTAAAACAACATGGTATTTTCTATGGTTATAAAATTGGTCCTAGAATGATGGGCATCCAACTTGGGTATAATAAAAACTATCATAGAAAGTGAATTGGATGTTATGATCAATTTGATGCTTGATAATTTTTTTGAGATATGAAGATGGTGATATTAGAGTCATGCTAGTAGAGTAATTGTGAATTTAAGGAATAATTGTGTTGAAGTTTGTGATTCTCGTAGCATGCACGTATGGTGAACCGCTTTGTGATGAAGTCGGAGAATAATTTACTTATTGATTGTCTTCCTTATGAGTGGCGGTCGGGGACGAGCGATGGTCTTTTCCTACCAATATATCCCCCTAGGAGCATGCGCGTAGTACTTTGTTTTCAATGACTTGTAGATTTTTGCAATAAGTATATGAGTTCTTTATGACTAATGTTGAGTCCATGGATTATACGCACTCTCACCCTTCCACCATTGCTAGCCTCTCTTGTGCCGCGCAACTTTCGCCGATACCATACATCCACCATATACCTTCCTCAAAACAGCCACCATATCTACCTATTGTGGCATTCCCATAGCCATTCCGAGATATATTGCCATGCAACTTTCCACCGTTCCGTTTATTATGACACGCATCATCATTGTCATATTGCTTTTGCAACTTTCCACCGTTCCATTTATTATGACATGCATCATCATCATCATTGTCATGATCATGTAGTTGACATCGTATTTGTGGCAAGGCCACCTTCATAATTCTTTCATACATGTCACTCTTGATTCATTGCATATCCCGGTACACCGCCGAAGGCATTCACATAGAGTCATATTTGTTCTAAGTATTGAGTTGTAATTTTTTAGTTGTAAGTAAATAAATGTGTGATGACCATTATTATTAGAGCATTGTCCCAAGTGAGGAAAGGATGATGAAGACTATGACTCCCCCACAAGTCGGGATGAGACTTCGGACTTTATAAAAATAAAAGAGGCCAAAGAAGCCCACAAATAAAAAAAAGAGGCCAAAGAAGCCCACCAAAAATGAGAGAAACGAGAGAAGGGACAATGCTACTATACTTTTTACCACACTTGTGCTTCAAAGTAGCACCATGATCTTCATGATAGAGAGTCTCCTATGTTGTCACTTTCATATACTAGTGGGAATTTTACATTATAGAACTTTCTTGTATATTCCAATGATTGGCTTCCTCAAAATGCCCTAGGTCTTCGTGAGCAAGCGAGTTGGATGCACACCCACTTAGTTTCTTTTGATGAGCTTTCATACACTTATAGCTCTAGTGCATCTGTTGCATGGCAATCCCTACTCACTCACATTGATATCTATTGATGGGCATCTCCATAGCCCGTTGATACGCCTAGTTGATGTGAGACTATCTTCTCCTTTTTGCCTTCTCCACAACCACCATTCTATTCCACGTATAGTGTTATGTCCATGGCTCACGCTCATGTATTGCGTGAAAATTGAAAATTTTTGAGAATATTAAAGTATGAAACAGTTGCTTGGCTTGTCATCGAGGTTGTACATGATTAAATACGTCGTGTGATGAAGATAGAGCATAGCCAGACTATATGATTTTGTAGGGATAACTTTCTTTAGCCATGTTATTTTGAGAAGACATGATTGCTTTCTTAGTACGCTTGAAGTATCATTGTTTTTATGTCAATATGAACTTTTATTTTGAATCATTTGGATCTGAACATTCATGCCACAATAAAGAAATTTACATTGATAATTATGCTAGGTAGCATTCCACATCAAAAATTCTGTTTTTATCATTTACCTACTCAAGGACAAGCAGGAATTAAGCTTGGGGATGCTTGATACGTCTCCAACGTATCTATAATTTTTGATTGTTCCATGCTATTATATTACCCGTTTTGGATGTTTACTCGCTCACCCTTGGCTCTAGGACAAGCATTCCTCTACTATTGGCACCGGCGGCGGCGATGACTCGGATCTGCGGCTGTGACAACGGCGGCAACGTTGTTGACGGCAGCAACACTCCCGATAGCGACAACTGCTTCTCCCCTTCTTCTTCGACTCTGTGCGACCATCCTCGTCTTGGCCATGTCTCCCCCGATCCCGAAGCTAGTAAGCTACCCCCTCCCCCTCCTCTGTTAGGTCGTTCGGTAGGAGCGTTTAGGGTCGATTGGGTCATTATTGACCACATCATGGATGCGCTTAGGTTGCGGATGAACGGATGAAGCTTCTAGTTCAGGCAGCAGTGCTAATAGTTGTGGTTCAGGCCTGGATCTTGTTGATCCATTAGAGAGTTGTTCGTTAGAATTACAAACCTCTCATCTGGTATGGTCCGATGTTAATCCGGGATCAGGAGAGGATAGCCAATCTGAACTACATCTACAACTGCAATGACACAGAGGCTCTGTGGATGCTTTGAATGAAAAGAGCACCTTTCACCACGCTTGTGCAGACGTTCAGATGCAGGGGGCTGCTAGAAGATAGCATCTACACCAATGTGGAAGAGCAAGTAGTCATGTTCCTTCCTGTTGTTGATCATACCTAAAGGTTCAGGGTTGTACACAACACCTTCAAGAGATCAATGGACACCATCTCCAGGTACTTCTAGCAAGTGTTGTATTCTGTTGGGGAACTTAGAGGAGAGATGATCGTGTTGCCAACTGGCCAGACTCCTACCAAGATTCGCACTAGCCCAAAGGTATCCATACTTCAAGGTGAGAAATGATATGCTCTTATTGTTTTGTTGTTGCCATAACACCATCTTGTAATGTCATTTCAGGATTGCATTGGTGCAATAGATGGTATTCATGTCACTGCTACAGTGTTAAGGTCACAAGCTGCATCATATAGAGGGAGGAAGCACTACCACTACTAGGGAAAACTTTATACACGGGATCTTACTAGTTGCACTTTTTAAAAGGCGATGCTGCTACTAATTATTAGTAGCGCTTGGCCGCAGAAATCCCTGCTACTATGCACTTACCAGTAGCGCTGTAGTTACAAAACTCGCTCCTACTATAATTGCCAGACTGTTGCCGGCAGGCCAGGCATACTAGTAGCGCTTGTGTGCAAAAAGCGCTACTGCTATTGTGCGTAGCAATAGCGCCTTCCTCTGACTAGCGCTACTGCTAAATTCAGCCCCCTCCTATGACCAAAGTTTAGTCCCACCTTGCTCCGTGAACAAAATTTTTACCACCTTAAATATGGTGCTTCCCAAAATATCACAACCAATTGGTCTACATTGAACTCTATGTGTAGGATCTGTGGCAATATGAATCTTTGCCTGTACCTATACAGGCAAAGATTCAAACTGACAATTTAGATTCTACTCAAAAAGATCAATGATGACCAATGCATTTTTTTAATTTGATGCCTTTTTTACATGCTAATGATCATAGCCTTAGTAGTAGCGCTGGTTAAGAAAAAACGTACTACTAATGATCGTAGCAGTAGCGCTATTTACGGGCAAGCGCTACTACTACGGGTATCTTATCCACACCCGCGCGCGGCCTCACTATCCCCTCACACTCTCACTCGCCCACTCCACCGCGCGCCGTCACCGTCGTCGCCCGTCGTCACCTACCAGCGCCCCCAAGGTACGTATCCTCCTCCCTCCCTCCCTTTCTGCCCTCATCTCCCCTCCCTGTCACTGCCCTCCTCCTCTCACCACCCTGCTCTCCCCTCCCGTCGCCCCACCTCCATCCGCCGCCCCTCCTCCATCCTGCTCCTCCCTCCTTCCTCCCCCTCCATCTGTCGCCATCTAAGCCTCCTCCCTCCCTCCTACCTCCCTACCTCCCTCCCTCCCTCTTGCCTCCCTCCATTCCTCCCTCCTCCCTTCCTCCCTCCCTGTAGCGACCAGACCTCAAACAGTCCGATCTCTGTGCCTCAGTGTCATCCCTGGATCAGTAATGCTGACACGCATAGTACTTGAAGGATTTATAACAGAGTAGCAATCACACACTTATTACATCGAATGTCTCCAAGAGAAACTTATTACAATAGATATGGCTTAAGGCCATCTAATAACGATAACAGCGGAAGGCTTGGAAGCTAAGTGAGTCCATCAACTCCAAAAACATCACTGAGTACAGAACCACGATCCTAAAGCATCTTACTCAACGTCTGAAAAGTCTGCAACATGAACGTTGCAGCCCGAAAACGGGTCAGCACATGGAATATGCTGGCAATGTAACACATAGAGAGCAATATGAAAGAGTAATGCTATACTACATGCATATATGGCTGGTGGAAAGCTCTATGGTTACAATTTTGCGTAAAGCCAATTTTTCCCTACTACAAAGGAATAAATTTTATTTAACTATCATGGTGGTTGTTAAACATTGAGAATGGTTGATAGCATTCTCAATCCCAATTAAACATCTTCATTAAAACCCAACAATATTAATTAAAGTAACATGATGAGATTCACACGAAAATCCAAGTACTAGATACTCAAGATGTCCATAACCGGGGACACGGCTAATCATGATTAGTTTATACACTCTGTAGAGGTTGCGCACTTTTCCCCACATGACTCGATCTCCTCCGTTGGTTTTCTCGCACTACATGGTATTTGAGAAACGAATGACCGAGACATAGTCTTTCAGAAGCGCTAGCACCTTACGATGGGTAGACCGGTACACCTACTTTCCCCTACATCTGCTAGTCTACCACTGTAAGAGTTCGCACGACTTAATCAACTATGCTAGAGCCCATAATAGCATGTGGCTGCACACGGAAGTTTCTAGCATGAATAATCTTATGATCTCTTTGAGCATGGGTGGCGGTCCAAAAAGAAACAGGCAATCCTGGAATAACCAGGTACCTCAATCCACGCAGATGTGTATTAATGTTGCCACCTTAAATAAACCATTAATTAACAATCTCACATCTGTCATCGAAAAATCTCTCACCCAATCCATGTCTACTTGCATAGCATGGCAAAATAAGCAAACGTAGAAGTAACTCCCAAGGGTTTGATAATAAAACAGGTAATAGGTACTACCTCAATCTACTTCCCAAAACCCACAATTTAATTAGATCCTAATCATGCAATGTTTGAGGATTGATCTAATGCATAAAAACAGGGTAGTAAAGAGGTATGATCAAAGTGTTACTTGCCTTGCTGATGATCCGCGTAACCTAGGGATTCGAAGTAGCAAGCGGCGCAATCCGGGTACTCTATCGCAAGCAAACAATCAAACAAGCATACAATAAGTACTCATCTTATGCACGGGTAAAACTCAAATAAGATGTCTAACCAGAAATTTCAACTTAAGAACTCCGGTTTGCAAAAAGAATCAAATCGAACGAAGAAACAAAACTCAAACGGCGAAAGAAACAAGCTTCGTTTACTAATCTGGACCTAAGTCAAATTTTACAGAAGCAAAAACTGGTTTGAGTACATTATTCGGAAAAAGGGTTTCGAGACGAAACTATAGGCGCTTGAATCTCCTGTTTCCGATAAACGAGCGAAAAGTTATACTAAAACAAAAATCGGATCAGAAATCGCGATCAGAAAAATCGCGGAATAAATCCGAGAAAAAGAAAAATGACGAACAGATTAACGAACGAACGTTCGTTATCTGGATCTAAACGATGAACACGTTCATTAAAAACGAACGAACGAGTGAACGTTCGCTAATTAATCCAAACCGGAAGAAAACCAATCTAACAAAAAAAGGGAAACTAAAAAAACCGACGGAAAAACCGAACGGTTTTTCACAAAAAAAGGCGGCGGCGAGGTCAACCTCGGGGTGCGGGTCGGCGGATGGCGGCCCGGCGAGGCGGCGGTGGTCGGCGGCGACGGCGGCTGGTCTGGCGGTGGTGGTGGTGGCGGCGGCAGCGAGGCGGCGGCGGCGGCGGCGCTGGTTGGCGGCGGGCGGCGCTAAGGTTAGAGTTTTGGCGGCGGCGGCGGCGGCGGTGGAAATGGCGGCGGCGGCTGGTTGGCGGCGGGGCGGCGCTAAGGTTAGGGTTTCGGGCGGCGGCGGCGGGTTGGGCTGGCGGCGGCGGTTGGGTTGGGGTGGCAGTTTGGGCTGGGGCAGGGCTATATAAAGACCCGGCCAGCGGAGTCTGGCGATTACTACCGTAGTCGGTTCGATTTTTTAATAATTATCGCGCAGAAAAACAAACGAAAGAAATACCAAACGGACTCCAAAAATCCCGAAATAAATTTTCCCTGGCTTCTAAAATCAAGCCGGTTTAGATGAACATTTATTTGGGCCTAAATGCAATTTTTGGAAAACACGCATTTTCCTAAATTTAAATAAAATAGCCGGAAAATCCAAAATAAAATATTATTTGATTTTTTATTAAATCCTTAATATTTCTTTATTTTGGGAAAGTCATTTTATTCCCTCTCTCAAATTTATATAATTGAAATAACTGAAGATAAAATAAATAAAATCAAATTATCCTACTTGCAAAATTTGAGAAAACTCGAATATGAAAATATCAAAATCCCCAACTCTCTCGTGGGTCCTTGAGTTGCGTAGAATTTCTAGGACCGAAGCAAAATGCATTAAATATGATATGCAATGATGATCTATTAGTATAACATTCCAAATTGAAAATTTGGGATGTTACAAACCTACCACCCTTAAGATGAATCTCGCCCTCGAGATTTGGGTTGGCAAGAGAATAGGTGAGGGTGGTCTTTCAGCAAATCTTCCTCTCGCTCCCAGGTGGCTTCATCCTTGGTGTGGTGGCTCCACTGAACTTTGCAAAACTTGATAACTTTTGCTGGGTGGCTCGGTGGCATACTCAAGAATCTTGGTGGTTTATCCTCATAGGTCAAATCACCGTCCAATCAATCGCCTCTAGCGGCACACGGTATCTCTTAACGGTATATCAGCCATCTCTGCGTGGCACCTCTTCAACTGAGGGACGTGGAACACGTCGTGAACTCCTGACAATCCCTCAGGTAATTCCAACTTGTAGGCAACCTCTCCCATACGTTCCAAAACTTTGTATGGTCCCACAAAACGCGGCGCTAACTTTCCTTTAACACCAAAACGCTTAACTCCTCAATGTGGTGATACCCGAAGGTAAACTCTATCCCCAACTTCGTAAACTGTCTCCCTGCGTTTTGCATCAGCATAGCTTTTCTTCCTGGATTGGGCTACCTTGAGCCTGTCGCGAATCAACTTCACTTTCCGTTCAGACTCCTTAATCAAATCTGGTCCAAACAACTGACGGTCTCCAACTTCGTCCCAAGACAACGGGGTTCTGCACCTCCTTCCGTATAAGGCTTCAAAAGGGGCCATCTTCAAACTAGATTGATAACTGTTGTTGTAAGAGAACTCTGCATACGGCAAATTGTCATCCCAACTAGATCCATCTGTCTGCGGATGAAAAGCGGTACTGAACTCTAGCCTGGTACCCAAGGTTTCGTGCAACTGATTCCAGAACCTTGAGGGGAATTGGGTTCCTCTATCTGATGCAATGCTCCTTGGAACTCCATGCAGACATACGATCCTGGTCATGTAAATCTTGGCCAATTTGGCACTGGTGTAAGTAGTCTTCACTGGGATGAAATGAGCTACCTTCGTAAAACGATCGACTACCACCCAAATCGAGTCATAGCCTGAACGAGTCTTGGGCAATCCCGTAATAAAATCCATGCCTAGCTTATCCCACTTCCATTCGGGTATCGGCAATGGTTGCAACAATCCTGCTGGCTTCTGATGCTCTGCCTTTACCCTCTGACATACATCACAAACTGCTACATACTTGGCAATGTCCTTCTTCATTCCGGTCCACCAGAAACTCTCCTTCAAATCCAAGTACATCTTGGTATTCCCTGGGTGAATTGAATACGGCGAATCATGGGCCTCTTGCAAAATCAACTTCCTGATCTCAGGGTCATTGGGTACATAAACGCGGTCCTCAAACCAGAGGGTATCATGCTCATCCTCACGAAATCCCTTGGCTTTTCCCTTGTTCAACCTCTCCTTTATCTCTGCAATCTCCTTATCGGTCTTTTGAGCTTCTCTGATCTTATCCATCAAAGTCGACTGAATTTCCAATGTTGCTACATAGCCTCTCGGAACTATCTCCAAACGTAGCTCGCAAAAGTCCTCGGCTAACTCCTTTGGTAGTCCTTCGGTCATGAGTGTATTAACATGGCTCTTACGGCTCAACGCGTCAGCTACTACGTTAGCCTTTCCGGGGTGATACTGCAATCTCGTATCATAATCCTTGATGAGTTCCAACCATCTCCTTTGCCTAAGGTTTAACTCCTTTTGCGTGAAGATGTACTTCAAACTCTTGTGATCCGTGTACACCTCAGAATGATTTCCGATAAGAAAATGTCTCCATGTCTTCAATGCATGCACTACGGCTGCTAACTCCAAATCATGTGTGGCATAATTCAACTCATGGGGTTTAAGCTGTCGTAACACATATGAAACAACTCTTCCTTCCTGCATAAGTACTGCTCCAAGTCCTCGACGTGAAGCATCGCAATACACCTCATAATCCTTAGTCTGATCTGGCAGAATCAACACTGGTGAGGTAACTAGACGTTTCTTCAATTCCTGGAAACTGACCTCACATTCCTCAGTCCAATTGAACTTGGTATCCTTCTTCAACAACTCCGTCATGGGCTTTGCAATCCTTGAAAAATTCTCAATGAATCTCCGGTAGTATCCTGCCAGTCCAAGAAAACTTCAGATCTCTCCAACTGTCGTTGGTGCTTCTCAATTAGTCACGGTGACAACCTTGGTGGGGTCTACTGCTATACCCTCTCCGGATATAACATGTCCGAGGAATCCAACTTCCTTCAACCAGAACTCACATTTGCTAAACTTGGCATATAACTGGTGTTCTCTGAGCTTCTCCAATACCAAACGCAAGTGCTCCTTATGCTCCTCTTCGTTCTTCGAGTAGACCAAGATGTCATCAATGAACACCACGACGAACTTATCCAGAAACTCCATAAATACTTTGCTCATCATGTTCATGAAATATGCAGGTGCGTTAGTCAGACCAAATGACATCACGGTATACTCGTACAGCCCATACCTAGTGGTAAAAGCTGTCTTGGGTATATCATGTTCTCGAATCTTCAACTGATGATCGCAAATCGATCATGGTAAACACCTTTGCTCCTTGTAGTCGGTCAAACAGATCATTGATCATTGGCAGTGGGTACTTATTCTTGATGGTTACCGCATGTAATCCTTGATAATCAACAACCATCCTTAATGATATGTCCTTCTTCTCCACTAGAAGTACTGGTGATCCCCAAGGTGAAGAACTTGGGCGAATGTATCCTTTATCCAGTAACTCCTTAATCTGACTTTTAATCTCCTCCAAATCTTTTGCGGGCATCCTGTATGGTTTCTTGGATATTGGCCCTGTGCCTGGCAAAACTCGATCCAAAACTCAATGTCTCTGTCTGGTGGCATGCCTGGCAACTCCTCTGGAAATACATCAGGAAAATCCTTCACTACTAGTACTTCCTCCTGCACAACTCCTGATAAGGAATTTACGTGCATCCTCCTCGCTCATGCCTTGATACATACTTTATCCTTTTCCTTCGGGGTAGTAAGCAGAATCGACTTCATGGCGCAATCAATGTTTCCTCCATACATTGATAGCCAATCCATACCCAGAATCACATCCAAACCTTGGGATTCCAAAATGATTAAATCCGAGGGAAAAACATGCTTGCCTATACCCAAGGGAACTTGAAAACATCCTCGACTGGCCATATTCTCTGCTCCTGGTGAGGTTACTAGCATGGGTGTTTTTAGAACCCTAGTGGGCAGTCTATACTTATCCACAAATCCCCTTGATATGTATGAATGCGATGCACCAGTATCAAGAAGAACGAGTGCAGTAAATGACTTAACCAAAAACTTACCTCTTACTGCATCTGGCTGAGCTTCAACCTCCTCCACGCTAACGTGGTCACTTGTCCTCTGTTGAAAGGGTTCGGCTTCTTCCCGGAGTTTCCATTGCCATTTCCAGTCTGGCCATCAGGACATTCATTTGCGTAATGTCCGGTCTTCTGGCACTTAAAACAAGTGAATTGACTCAGATCTTTCTTGGTTGGTGTTGAGGGGTTGGTACGATTCTGGCTACTACTTCCTCCATTCCCGGTACCATTCTTGGGACCATTGTGATTGTGCGAGCTACCTCCTCCATGGGTATGCTGAAACTATCCTCCTGACTTCGGAGTAAAACGGGGCTTCTGCTGAGCTCCAGAATTGTACTTCCCTTGTCCATACTTCCTCTTGCGGTTTTCAATCTGTTGCTGCTTCCCTTCAATCATGAGAGCATGATCTACAAACTCCTTGTAGTTGTTGAAACTTCCTACCATCAAATGCATGCTCAGCTCATCATTAGCCCTTCTAGAAACTTCTCTTGCTTAGTTGCATCCGTACCGAAGTCATCTGGGGCATAACGTGCTAGCTTACTGAAATCATCCACATACTGGCCAACTGATCTTCCTCCCTGGCGCAAGTTGCGAAACTCACGCTTCTTCATGGCCATAGCTCCTGTTGAAACAGGGGCAGTACGAAAAGCCTGCTGAAACTGATCCCATGTGACAGTGTCTGTTGGATAAGTGGCTGTGAAATTCTCCCACCATGATGCTGCGGGTCCCTCAAGCTGATGTGCGGCAAATCGCACCTTCTCCGCATCTGTGCATCCTGCAGTGATCAACTCCCTGGCTGTCTTGCGAAGCCAATCATCTGCAACAATCGGCTCGATGCTACTGGAGAACACCGGCGGATTCAGTCTAAGAAAATGGGTTAAGTGATCAACAGGTGGTGGTGGTGGTGGATTGTTGTTGTTGTTGTTCCCCTGATTCTGATTCTGGACTAGTATCTGTATCAATGCATTCTGCTGCTGGATCAACTGGGTGAGCTTCGGTGGGAATGCGAATCCGTTGTCACGTCTCGGAGGCATCTGAGGGTTTAGAAAAGACGAGAATACAGAATAGAATGAGGTCTAGAGGGAAATCACTACCCATATGCACATGAGGCAAAATGCAATCAAAACACTTCATTCAAACAAGCAAGGGCATACAACGGTCTAACCATCGTTACAAAAGTGCTCATACTATAATAGATACATGGAGGGAAATTCTACTACTTTATGCTGGTCTACTAGAAAAACTGCTCCGATGAAGACTCCATGATATCCGCTCCAGCTTCATCAACGTAGTCATCATCACTATCATTCGGGTCCGAGTCGGTATCGTCGATGATGATGTAATTTTCGGGACAAGTGCGATCTTCGACTTCTCCAGTTGCTGGAAATCCCATGAACACTCTTAGCTTCTTCTTCTTCAGATCATCATTCTTCTCGACTAGAGTTGATATTTCCTCCTCATATCCATCGCGTGTAGACTTGAGTTCTTCCTCCAGTTCCGTGATCTTGGTCATGGCTTCCTTCAGATCCATCATGCTTGCACTCATTTGGTTCTCCTGGCGTCGAATGTGCTGGTTTAACTCCTGGATGAAAGATGCAACTGATCTGTCTTTTCTGGTGTTGACAATCTCCCATTGCTCATCTCGGCGCCCATAAATCTGGTAGGTAGTATCCTTAAGCTCCTGGTGATAAACTTCTCCAATGCGTCCCATGGTGATGTGAGCTACCATGCTCGTCCCTAAACTCCAGGTTGGTGCATCAAAGGAAAACTCTCTAGGCTCAGTGACTGGCATGAACGTCCTTCCTGGAACTTGAACTTGAATCATCCAGCGCTCCTCTTCAGGTAAGATGGTGTTGTAGGTTCCGGTGAAGCTTGGTACTCCGATCTTCAAGTACTTGGTTACTTCCTTCAGGTGTCGTCCAAAGGGTGTATCTTCATCCGGTTGCATGAACTTGTTCCTTGCATCCGCCATCCTAGAAGAATAGAAAAGATGAGGAGTTAGAATGAGAAGAGATAGTAATGATCTATGGTCTTTGCTTAGCGGTCGTGTCCTACAGTCAGCGTGTGCTCTGATACCATCTTGTAGCGACCAGACCTCAAATAGTCCGATCTCTGTGCCTCAGTGTCATCCCTGGATCAGTAATGCTGACATGCACAGTACTTGAAGGATTTATAATAGAGTAGCAATCACACACTTATTACATCGAATGTCTCCAAAGAGAAACTTATTACAATAGATATGGCTTAAGGCCATCTAATAACGATAACAGCGGAAGGCTTGGAAGATAAGTGAGTCCATCAACTCCAACGGCATCACTGAGTATAGAACCACGATCCTAAAGCATCTTACTCGACGTCTGAAAAGTCTGCAACATGAACGTTGCAGCCCGAAAACGGGTCAGCACATGGAATATGCTGGCAATGTAACACATAGAGAGCAATATGAAAGAGTAATGCTATACTACATGCATATATGGCTGGTGGAAAGCTCTATGGTTACAATTTTGCGTAAAGCCAATTTTTCCCTACTACAAAGGAATAAATTTTATTTAACTATCATGGTGGTTGTTAAACATTGAGAATGGTTGATAGCATTCTCAATCCCAATTAAACATCTTCATTAAAACCCAACAATATTAATTAAAGTAACATGATGAGATTCACACAAAATCCAAGTACTAGATACTCAAGATGTCCATAACCGGGACACGGCTAATCATGATTAGTTTATACACTCTGTAGAGGTTATGACTTTTCCCCACATGACTCGATCTCCTCCGTTGGTTTTCTACAAGACTACATGGTATTTGAGAAACGAATGACCGAGACATAGTCTTTCGAAGCGCTAGCACCTTACGATGGGTAGACCGGTACACCTACTTTCCCCTACATCTGCTAGTCTACCACTGTAAGAGTTCGCACGACTTAATCAACTATGCTAGAGCCCATAATAGCATGTGGCTGCACACGGAAGTTTCTAGCATGAATAATCTTATGATCCCTTTGAGCCTGGGTGGTGGTCCAAAAAGAAACCGGCAATCCTGGAATAACCAGATACCTCAATCCACCCAGATGTGTATTAATGTTGCCACCTTAAATAAACCATTAATTAAAAATCTCACATCTATCATGGAAAAATCACTCATCCAATCCACGTCTACTTGCATAGCATGCCAAAATAAGCAAACGTAGAAGTAACTCCCAAGGGTTTGATAATAAAACAGGTAATAGGTACTACCTCAATCTACTTCCCAAAACCCACAATTTAATTAGATCCTAATCATGCAATGTTTGTGGATTGATCTAATGCATAAAAACTGGGTAGTAAAGAGGTATGATCAAAGTGTTACTTGCCTTGCTGATGATCCGCGTAACCTAGGGATTCGAAGTAGCAAGCGGCGCAATCCGGGTACTCTATCGCAAGCAAACAAACAAACAAGCATACAATAAGTACTCATCTTATGCACGGGTAAAACTCAAATAAGAGGTCTAACCAGAAAGTTCAACTTAAGAACTCCGGTTTGCAAAAAGAATCAAATCGAACGAAGAAACAAAACTCAAACGGCGAAAGAAACAAGCTTCGTTTACTAATCTGGAACTAAGTCAAATTTTACAGAAGCAAAAACTGGTTTGAGTATATTATTCAGAAAGAGGGTTTCGAGACGAAACTCTAGGCGCTTGAATCGCGTGATTCCGATAAACGAGCGAAAAGTTATACTAAATCAAAAATCGGATCAGAAATCACGATCAGAAAAATCGCGGAATAAATCCGAGAAAAAGAAAAACGACGAACAGGTTAACGAACGAACGTTCGTTATCTGGATCTAAACGATGAACGCGTTCGTTAAAAATGAATGAACGAGTGAACGTTCGCTAATTAATCCAAACCGGAAGAAAACCGATCTAACAAAAAAACGGAAACTAAAAAAAAACCGACGGAAAAACCGAACGGGTGTGGGTCGGCGGCTCCACCGGGGCGGCGGTGGTCGGCGGCGGGGTCCGGCTGTGGCGGCGGCGGTCGGCGGCGACGGGCGGCGGCTGCAATGAGTGGCGGTGGCGGCTGCGCTGGTTGGCGACGGGCGGCGCTAGGGTTAGGGTTTCGGGCGGCGGCGGCGGATTGGGCTGGCGGCGGCGGTTGGGCTGGGGTGGCGGTTTGGGCTGGGACGGGGCTATATAAAGACCCGGCCAGGTGGAGTCCTGGCCGGTTACGGCCCGTAGTCGGTTCCAGTTTTTTTAAATAATTATCGCGCAGAAAAACAAACGAAAGAAATACCAAACGGACTCCAAAAATCCCGAAATAAATTTTCCCCGGCTTCTAAAATCAAGTCGGCTTAGATGAACATTTATTTGGGCCTAAATGCAATTTTTGGAAAACACGCATTTTTCCTAAATTTAAATAAAATAGCCAGAAAATCCAAAATAAAATCTTATTTGAATTTTTTATTAAACCCTCAATGTTTCTTTATTTTGGGAAAGTCATTTTATTCCCTCTCTCAAATTTATATAATTGAAATAACTGAAGATAAAATAAATAAAATCAAATGATCCTACTTCCAAAATTTGAGAAAACTCAAATATGAAAATATCAAAATCCCCAACTCTCTCCGTGCGTCCTTGAGTTGCGTAGAATTTCTAGGACCGAAGCAAACTGCATTAAATATGATATGCAATGATGATCTATTAGTATAACATTCCAAATTGGAAATTTGGGATGTTACACTCCCCCATCTATGTTAATTATTTGAGTAAAATAGAACATATAAGTTATATGAAAAGAATGTAGGTATTTTGAATAGAATAAAATAGATAATATAGGTAGAGTGTAGGTATTTCGAATAGGATAGAAGAGTAGTGAATAGGCTTTTTGAATATAAAAAGTTTTAGTAATAGAAAAATTTAGTTTATAGAAATCTATTGGAATGCTACATGAGAAATTTTTAGATATCAAATTTAGTAATAAAAAATTTAGTAAGAAAATTTAGGTATGGAAATTGTTTGTACTTTTTATTTTCAATATAGAAATGTATTGGAAAAAATAATTATTTTTATGTCGTTATCACTTTGTCATCAAAGAATGCTATATGAGATTCTATGATCTAAAGTTTTCACTCCGTGGAATATGCAGGCTTTGTAGGGTCGTGTCTACTTGGAGTGATCGCCATCCGAGCTACCTCTACTTCCTCTACACCCGAGTCAGTGAGCTAAAATTCCACCTCCTCCTTCTCTACTCCTAGGTGTTGAATAGAGTAGAACTAGAGTATAAATATATTGAAATGTTTTTGTCAATATTGAAGCATTGGAATGCAATGAGCACCAGTTTATACTCATGTGCAAATGTGGAAAAATCCAAGTGGCTTATGTTTTGCCGGAGTTTCGATTCATTTCCATTCCGACAAATTTCAGGCGCTCGATATGTCCTATTTTAGCAAAGGTCATGCCGGATTTCTCCGTGAATTTAAGCATGACTTGTGCTAGAATGTGTAGGAAATATCGAGTGCCCCGGATTTGCTAGAAAGAGAATTAAATGACATTTTGAGTTGACCTTAATTCTGTCAGGGCTCCATACATGACAGTCAAAAATTTAGTGAGGGAGAGTCTCCACCATATATGGGAGAAGAAGAATGCCGACTGTTGTCGTGGGGGTCGCTTCTCCTTCTTCTCTTTGTGCTAGACCTTTGTTATGCACTAGGGGAAGAAGGATTAGCAACCATCATGGATGGTCGAAAAATCGATGAAGAGGTGTCCACCATATATGAGAGAAGAAGAATGACGACTGTTGTCGTGGGGGTCTCTTCTCCTTCTTTTCCTTGTGCTAGATATTTTTAATGCACTAAGTAAAGGAGGAGTAGCGAACATCACCGACGGTCACAATATCAGAGAGGGAATGCCCACCATATACGTGAGATAAGAGTTCAGGAAGGAAGACTGGACAGACCTAAAGTCAACACGTTGCATATTGAGTAATAGCGATCTGTGTGTTGAGTTTCCTGGTAGTTGCCTTCGACTGATTTTCAATGTTTGAAATATGAACATATATAGAAAATGTCTAACGATGAAAGGGAATTCGGTGTGTGCAAATACTGTGAAGACGAGTGCGACATGTGCGACAGGCCTCACCTAGTTGGTGGTAGGCGCTTCATCATCGTGCTGGATGAGAACTTCGAAGTGGATGCAGTAAGTCACAACAACAAGTATTTTTTTTGTAATTAAGCATGACTTCTTCTACTTTTGCTTCTTTTGCTCCAACTTATAATTTTAATTTTTTACAATTCTACTAGCATAGCCCCTGCCATGCAAGAATCTATGTCTTGGATAAGATTGGTTTCAGTACTATGGGAAGTATAGAGGTAAAGAGGGTTCACTTGAGGACCGAGCATGGTTATACTTTTGCCGTAAAATTATATAATGCAGACACCTACACCTATTTTGAATGCAAAAATTGGATAGCACTATGCCAGGCTTATGCATTTGAGCCTAATATGCTTATCACGTTTGATATTTTTCCGGAAGATGAAATTGAAGGTAATATCGACATCTGGGTCGATGTGCAGACGCCTCCAATTCTACCATTATGTGAGTTTCTCAACCATATTTACTAAGTAATTTATATTGTTTATTTAAAAAAGTTGACAACTAATTTCTATTGGCAACTTATTTCCACTCAAAAAAACATGTCCAGCGCTTGGTAGATAGCACCTACTACTGTCCTGGGGCTGAACTAAACTGCGAGGAGATAGGTCATTATGTTTCATGGCTCGAGGATTTTGATACTGTCAAGACATGTTATTTTTCTGGACTTTGAGATATTAGTACTCAAACGTGAGACCACTAGTGTGCGTATTGAACTACGCTCACATCTATTTAGGAAAGATGGTATGATTTTTACTATTTGTCCTCAGTGCATCTTTTGCATACATTATTTTTTAAGCTAAACTTCATTGCTAAGTATGTTACTGCGATGTTCTTCAACAGGGACTCCCGATGTGTATTGTGCCTCGTTGGATCGAGCCTAAAGGTCGCATGACAATGGTTAGCTTACGACCAAGATATCCTGCATTGCATATGAGTGCATTCATCATTTCTCGAAGCCAGCAAGTCTTAATAGTCAAAGACTGGAGCAAAATTGTGAAGGATCGCAGCAGAGAAGTACTAGGGGGCAGCAATCAGAAGCGCAGCCCACAATTAGGAGACAGGTTCATCTGCACGCTCCAATATAATGAAGCAGGAGTGCTACACATGTTTTATGCTATTTTACCTAAGAGAGAGCAGCAGGAGTGATTAGCTAGCTAGAATGAGTTTGAAGATGATTATGTGCTACACTATGACTATGATGATTAAATAGCTAGTATTGGTGGTGATGACTATGATGATTATTATTAGCTAGTGTTGGTGGTGATTAGATTGCTACCGTAGCTAGTGTTGGTGGTGATTAGCTAGCTAGAATGAGTTTGAAGATGATGATGTGCTACACTATGACTATGATGATTAAATAGCTAGTGTTGGTGATAATGACTATGATGATGATTAAATAGCTTGTGTTGGTGGTAATTACTATGATGATTAAATAGCTAGTGTTGGTGGTAATGACTAGGAACACGGATTAAATTCAAGTGGAGGCAAGATGTGGTGCACATCGAAATGATTAGTTAGTATATACAACACTGGGTGAAATGAATGTGGATTAGGTTCAAGTTGAGGCACTTGAACCTAATCCACATTCATTTCACCCACTGTTGTATATACTAACTAATCATGGTCATAAAATCATATGATGAAAGTACTGTATATAAAACCTATACAAATACAACAAAAATAAGATGCAATTTGAAAAATACAGGAAAAGTAGTAGCTCTTTTCAAAATAAACGCTACTGCTACTTACTACTACTAGTGGCGCTTTTCCAGCACGAGCACTACTGCTAACTAGGTATACCAGTAGCGCTGGGAAGCCAACGCTACTGCTACCAGTTAACTGTAGCGCCTTACTGGTAGCGCTTGTACAAGCGCTACTAGTAGCTCTAAAACCAGCGCTGCTGCTAGAGTTTTCCCTAGTAGTGTACACAAGACATAATGTACTTGTTGTTATTGACTTTGATCCGAAGTTCACATATGTGATGGATGGCTAGAAGGATCAGCACATGATGCTAACATTCTCAATGACAGCATGAGTCGTCATGATGGCATCAACATCCCCGGTGGCAAGTGAAACGTCCATTTTGCATCATGCTTTTATATCGATATTTATTGCATTATGGGCTGTTATTAGACGTTATGTCACAATACTTATGGCTATTCTCTCTTATTTTACAAGGTTTATCATGAAGAGGGAGAATACCGGCAGCCGGGATTCTGGGCTGGAAAAGGAGCAAATGTTGGAAACCTATTCTGCACAGCTCCAAAAGTCCTGAAACTCCATGAAAGTCATTTTTGGAATTAATAAGAATTATTGAGCAAAGAAAGTACCAGAGGGAGCCTACACCCTGGCCAAAAGGGTGGGGGGAGCGCCCACCCCTACTGGGCGTGCCCCCTACCTTGTGGGCCCCCTGGTGGCCCTCTGGTGTCCATCTTCTGCTATATGAAGGATTTTACCCTGGAAAAAATCATAAGCAAGCTTACGGGACGATACTCCACCGCCACGAGGCGGAACCTTGGCGGAACCAATCTAGGGCTCCGGTGGAGCTGTTCTGCGGTGGAAACTTCCCTCCGGGAGGGGGAAATCATCACCATCATCATCACCAACGATCCTCTCATCGGGAGGGGGTCAATCTCCATCAACATCTTCATCAGCACCATCTCCTCTCAAAACCCTAGTTCATCTCTTGTATCCAATCTTGTTGGGGATATTACTACTGGGCGTAAACCGGCCAGGAGAGGCCGGGTTAACTTCATCAGTAGTCAAGTATGCTTGAAGCCCGTGAGGATATTCTATAAGGGCCCAAGGCCCAGAACCGGTTTAAGGCTTGTAGCCGTGAACCGGCATTAGTATGTAACTTGTGTTGTAAGTTATAAATACTAGAGACCGAACCGGACACGTCTATGAGCCGGTCTCGGGACTCTGCAAACCGACGGGCATCACCCATGTATATAAGGGGGCGACCTGGCGGCGGTTCAGAACGACAGACAACAACTCGAGACTTAGGCGAAGCTTGTTTGCTCCCTAGTCATCGAAACCCCCATCAATTCCGTCACAACTAGACGTAGGCTTTTACCTTCATCGAAGGGGCCGAACTAGTATAAACTCTCTTGCGTCCTTGTGTCCGCTTTAACCCCTTCAAGCTAACCCGTAGCAATGGCTCCACGACTAAGTCCTTTCACGAGGACATCTTCCATGACAAAACCACGACAGTTGGCGCCCACCGTGGGGCTATCGCACGATGGTTTCAAGTTCTTGGAGGGCAACTTCGAAGGACTCAAGGGTTATGCTGTGGGCCGGATGACTAAGAGTCGTCGCGGCAAGCCCTACATCGGCGATTCGGGCTGGGGCCCCGAGGCCGGCTCTATTGAGTACGGGTACCGGGTCCCCTTTGGTGGTATACACGTCTTCATTGGCAAGATCGGTGAACCGGGCCCTGAGCCGGACTTCTGCACCGACCTCGTCGAAACGGCTCGGCGTGCGAGATCTGCCCAGGTTAAACCAGCCGTGAAGCGTGCCTTCGTGGGAGTCATCCACGGAGGAGAATATGAAGATGGATCGGCATCTGGTAGCGAGACTGTCGTTTATTCCGGCGACGAGTCCTCGACCGAAGAAACCGAATCATTGTATCAGCTACAGGACGGTCGGATTGGGGGCTGTTCCGATGGCGACAGTATTCCGGACCCCTCTGATCTGCCCAACCGGGTTGGGATATTCATGGCCGGTACACAGGCGTCGGTCCACTCTTCGACCGCAGCAGCAATGTTCTTCGGATCAGCGGCAGCGGCAGCGGCCAGGGCAGGAGGCTCTGTGCGCCCGCCGGCTCAAGTTTTATCTGATCTGTTTGATGCGTTGGCTGTGCTTATGGCAGAGGCTAACCCGGCGGATCAGGACGCCCACAGCGTGGAGATTGCAAAAGTGAGGGAACATATCACTCAGGCCAAGGCCGACCTAGCGGCTGAGAACAACAGGATGGTCGCAGAGCGGGCCGCTTTGGATGCGCAGGCCTATAGGCTTATGCTGGACCAGAACGCGTCGCACGAAGTCTTGAAAAGGAAGCATCGGTCTCGCCTACCGACGGTTTTCGATGCCAGAAACCTCTTTAATACCCCAGGAGCAGGGGCTCGCAACCCGCCGTGGCTAAACCGGGTGGAGGCACCTGTGACGGGTGCGCTGGTTCAGCCTCGTCTGATGGAGCCGCCTCGACAGAATAACATCGTACATCAGCCTGTCCAGACACCTCCAGGTCATTATTCCAATCCGATGGACAATCTTATCGCCGCCGCTTCACGGCTGGAGGCCATCCCGATTGAAGGTGATTCTCCGCAAGCGGTGGAGACGCGTCGGGTTAAGGAACTTCTTCGAACAGCTTTGGTTCAGCAGGAAGCATATTCATATAGCCATGACGAATTCATTCCACACCCTGTCCAAGCCGGATTTACAGCAGGCGGATGGATGAACCGGCCGTATCTAGTAATGCACGGAACCGTGAAGCGCCCTGTGGCCATAACCCGACGGGTGATGCTCAGGAAGTGGTGGACCGGGCCCGAGCACGAAGGGATGCCGAGTTAGCAGCACAGCATGAGGCTCGTTAGCTTACGCCAGTTCGTCCAACCACCTCGATCGAGCCAGGAGTTACTTCTAGTTCTTTGGGAGTGCCTTGTCTTGTCCCCGCTTTACGCAATGTGCGCCTGCCCAAGGATTTCAAGGGCCCGCGCAAGGTGCCAAATTACACGGCCGATTTTTCTCCGGAAGCATGGGTAGAGAGTTATGAGATGGCCATGGACATGCTTGACGTAGATGAAGCGGCATGTGAAAAGTATTTCACCATGATGCTTGAAGGGACAGCCCGTATTTGGTTAAAGAGCTTACCAGCCAATTCTATCAGTTCATGGGCCCAGTTGCGAGCCCGGTTTATCCAGAATTTCAAGGATACATGTAAGCAGCCCATGTCGATAGTGGATTTAGCGGCCTGTGTCTAGGAGGAAGGAGAGTCAACAACCCGCTGGGTACGCCGAGTCTCGGAAATTTTGCACTCACCAGACTGTATCAACGCTGACTCTGTGGTTATAACTTTGGAAAGCAACTGCCGGTTTAAACCTCTAAAGTTGAAATTGGGACGGATGAAGCGCCATTGTAATGATATGGGGACCCTCATGACTGCGTTAGTGAAGTATGCTGATTCTGATGGTACCAAGGATCCCGAGTCTGATGATGACAAGACAGGGAAGGGAAAGAAGAACAGCAACTCCAAGGGGCAGCAACACAACACGGCAGGTCATGGTAACGGAGGCAAGCGTAAAGCGGATGGCAGCATGGACTTTGTGGCTAATACTAGCGCACAAGACAGGGGCCAGCGACGGAAGGGTAAACCGCCAAATCGCGGTGGAGCTCCAAACCCCAATCCAGACCGCCTGATTTATCTATTAAACCAGCCCTGTCCAAAACACGGGACGAAGGAGGCGCCAGCCACCCACCTTTGGAAGGATTGCTATATTATGCAGGAGTTCAAAAATTCTAATGCTTTCCGGTATGATCACGGATCAGGTGGTGGCTCAGGATCCGGATTCCATGGGCCGGGTCACGATGGAGGAAATGCGGTTCAAAGCTTCAATGCGATCGTGGTGGACATAACAATCAAAACAATCGAGTAGCTGTGGTGGTTACAGCCAAGCAGCAGCGATCGGGTTATCAAAGCAATCCAAAACAGTTGAATAGTGGGCAATATCATGTATTCACCACTAGCTTGGATAAACGAGACCAGAAGCTTCACAAGCGAGCAGTGAATTCTGTTGAACCGGCCGTGCCTCGTTATTTATGCTGGTCAGAACAGCCAATCATATGGAGCAGAGAGGATCACCCTCCCCAGGTTGACAATCCTGGTCAGCTAGCGTTGGTGGTGGTACCTCAGGTGGGAGGTTATAAGTTCACCAAAGTGCTCATGGATGGAGGAAGCAGCATTAATATCTTGTACTATGAGACCTTCCGTCGTATGGGGCTAACAGACAAGAATCTTAAACTGTCCAATACGGTATTCCATGGTGTAGTACCTGGTAAGTCTGCATATCCCATTGGCAAGATAGTTCTGGAGGTGGACTTTGGAGATGATCATGATTCCAGGTCAGAAACAATGGTTTTTGAGGTGGTTAAGATCCAGAGCCCGTACCACGCTTTGTTTGGGCAGCCGGCTTATGCCAAGTTTATGGCACGGCCCTGTTATATTTATCTGCAGCTCAAGATGCTGGGTTACAAGGGGACCATAACCGTTCATGGAAGTCGCAAGATTGCCTTGGAGTGTGAAGAAGGTGATGCGGCCTATGCAGAGTCGGTTTGTGCCACTGAAGAGTTGAAGTACTACAAGGATAATGTTGATCCGGCGGACATGACTCCGTTGAAGAAGCCAACCACAGAGCATGACCCGGCATTAAAGTTCAAATCGGCAGCTGAGACTAAGCTTGTTGACTTTGTACCTGGTGATTCGTCCAAGCAGTTTAGTATTAGCACCAACTTGGATCCGAAATAGGAAAGCGCACTCACCGAGTTCATCCGTGAGAACCGGGACATTTTTGCATGGAAGCCTTCTGACATGCCAGGTGTACCGAGGGAACTCGCTGAGCACACTCTTAATGTTGATCCTAAGTACAAACCGGTGAAGCAGTTTCTCCGCCGGTTCAACGAAGAAAGGCACAAAGCTATTGGAGAGGAAGTGGCCAGGCTCTTAGCGGCTGGCTTTATTGTTGAAGTGTTCCATCCTGAATGGCTGGCTAATCCGGTGCTGGTCCTTAAGAAAAACGGCACCTGGCGACAATGCGTGGATTACACAGATCTTAACAAGGCTTGTCCAGCAGATCCTTTGCCCTCCCCCGCATCGATCGATTATTGATGCTACGGCGGGTTGTGAGCGTTTGAGTTTTTCGGATGCATATTCTGGTTATCATCAGATCAAGATGGCAGTTAAGGACCAGGAGAAGACGGCGTTCATAACTCCCTTTGGAGCCTTCTACTATGTATCTATGCCCTTTGGGCTCAAGAGTGCTCAAGCAACTTATCAATGGTGTGTACAAAATTGCCTTCATAAGCAGATTGGCCGTAATGTACATGCCTATGTGGATGATATTGTGGTTAAGTCAAGGGAAAAGGAGACTCTGGTTGATGATTTTGAAGGAAACCTTTGATAACCTATGGACATAGAAGATGATGCTCAACCCGGCCAAGTGTGTTTTTGGTGTACCGGCAGGCAAGTTATTGGGTTTTCTGGTGTCCAGTAGGGGAATTGAGGCTAATCCGGAGAAGATCACAGCTATCACCTCTCTGGCTAAGCCGAAATGTATCAATGATGTCCAGCGCTTGGCAGGCCGGATTGCCGCGTTGAACCGGTTTATCAGCCGCCTCGGTAAGAAGGCGATACCTTTGTATCAGATGCTGAAAAATGCGGATCCCTTTGTCTGGAGTCCGGCCGCTGATAAAGCATTGGAGGACTTAAAGCGGCAGCTAGCCAATCCGCCTGTTCTTGCTGCTTCGATTGACAAGGAACCATTGCTACTCTATGTGGCAGCTAATGCTCGTGCAGTCAGCGTAGCTATCGTGGTGGAGCGCAAGGAGGCGGGCAAGGAATATCCGGTTCAGCGTCCGGTTTACTATATCAGCGAGGTGCTTATTGAGTCCAAGCAAAGATACCCGCATTGGCAGAAGCTGGTGTATGGAGTTTTCATGGCAAGCCGGAAGCTTAAGCAATACTTCCAGGGACATCCCATCACAGTGGTCAGCTCTGCTCCTTTGGGAGATATAATTCAAAACAGGGAGGCAACTGGCCGGATTGCCAAGTGGGCTATAGAGCTTGGGCCGCACGGTTTGAAATACGTGCCTCGGACGGCGATCAAGTCTCAAGCACTTGTGGATTTCATCAATGATTGGACGGAGCTACAAGCACCTGAAGAAAAACCGGATCACACCTATTGGACTATTCATTTTGATGGGTCCAGGCAATTGGAGGGCTCGAGGGCTAGAGTCGTATTAACTTCCCCACGAGGTGATAAGTTCTATTAAGTTCTCCGCTTAATGTTCCCTTGTACTAACAATGCAGTTGAGTATGAAGCTTTACTCCATGGTCTCCAGATGGCCAAGGAGATGAATCTCAGCCGAGTCAAGTGCTTCGGTGACTCGGACCTGGTGGCCTAACAAGTGTCTGGTACTTGGGATTCTAAGGACCCGCTCATGGCAGCATACCGTCGTGAGGTGGATATCATTGCAGGCCACTTCAAGGGATATCAGGTGGATCATGTGGACAGACGGAAGAACGAAGCGGAGGACGCTTTAAGCCGGCTGGGCTCTCAGCGTAAACCGGTCCCGCCTAATGTTTTCTTAGATGTCCTGCATAACCCATGGGTCAAGCTCCCTGGCAAAGAGGATTTGGCTATTCCTGATCCGGAGGCTCAGTTGGTGGCGGCCCTACATGTCATTCCGGATTGGACGGTTCCTTATCTTGCGTACATGAACCAGGGCGAGTTACCAGAGGATGAAACGCTGGCCAGACAGATAATCCGGCGATCCAAGTCCATGACTATTGTCAATGGCGAGTTGCATCATTGTAGTGTGTCAGGAGCGTTTCAACGTTGTGTGTCGCCGGAGGAAGGTTGTGAGATCTTGCGTGAAATCCACAAAGGAGATTGTGGTCACCATGCCGGTTCAAAATCTCTGGTGGCTAAGGCGTTTCGTCATGGTTTCTATTGGTTGACTGCTCATGCTGATGCGGAAGACCTGGTTAGGCGATGTGACGGCTGTCAGAAGTTCTCAAGACGCGCTCATGTGCCGGCTCAAGAATTGAGGATGATTCCAATTACTTGGCCTTTCGCGACTTGGGGGCTGGATATGGTTGGGCTTTTCAAACGGTCCAAGGACAAGAAAACCCACCTTTTGGTGGCGGTTGACAAGTTTACAAAGTGGGTAGAAGCGGAGCCCGTCAGCAAATGTGATGCAGCCACGGAGGTTCAATTCATTAAAAAGGTGATTTTCCGGTTTGGCTTTCCACACATTATCATTACTGATAATGGTACCAATCTATCTAAGGGTGCTATGAAGGAGTTCTGTGAACGTGAGCACATCCGGCTTGACGTTTCATCAGCGGCTCACCCACAGTCCAACGGCCAGGCAGAGAGAGCTAACCAAGAGATCTTACGAGGCATCAAACCCCGGCTTATGGTTCCTTTGCAGCGGACGCCGGGTTGTTGGGTTGAGGAGTTACCATCTGTGTTATGGAGCATCAATACTACACCCAACAGATCGACAGGATACACACCGTTCTTCATGGTCTACAGAGCGGAGGCGGTTCTCCCCAGTGATATCCGTCATGATTCACCTCGTGTAGCAGCTTATGTGGAAGAGGACACCGAGGTAGCACGGCAAGACGCTTTGGACCTGTTGGATGAGGAGCGTGACATTGCAGCCGCCCGTTCGGCGATCTACCAGCAGGATCTTCATCGCTATCACAGTCGCCGAGTTAGAACCAGAACCTTTCAAGAAGGAGATTTGGTGCTCCAGCTCATCCAAGACTAGACTGATATGCACAAGCTATCCCCACCTTGGGAGGGACCTTTCGTGGTCAGCAAGAATCAGCACAACGGGTCATACTATCTGATTGATATTCGAGAGCATAAAGACTCACGTACATCAGAGGAGGAGACCAACAGGCCGTGGAACATAGGTCATCTTCGGCCCTACTATACTTGAGCCATAGGCTCTACTTATGTACGTATTATGACAATGTATATATTATGATCAATACAATAAACCGGAGCCTTACCTAAAGCGGGGTCTCTATTATTTTTACATCATGAGTGGTTACACGGAGATTTTATCTTAAAGCGGTCTCCGGTTTACCCCTTGAGTTAGCTTTTTAACAAAGCTTTATATCATGTCACTTGGGGGCTTGGTCGTGTCCGAACCAATGCAACACCTTTTGATAGGCGAAAGCCACGAGATCATTGGGTCCTTGGTCACGTCTGAACCAGTCACGCCTCTTGATCAGCCTAAGGCCACAGAATCACTTGGGGGCTTGGTTGAACCCGAACCATTGCTACACCTCTTGATCGGCGTAATGCCACTGCATCATTTGGGGACCTGGCTGACATGAACCGTAGCTACGCCTATTGGGGGCTTGGTCGTGTCCGACCATGGTAATGCCACTTGATCGGCTCAAACAGCTTCTTTTCGCAAAAGGTTTTGCCTTTGCCTTTACTTGCAATTTGTTTGTCTTTTTGCATATTTCTCTTGTTGTGTTCTTAAACCGACAATTGTTAAACCGATTCGACTGTCAGTTGACGGGACACGGTTTTTTTTTCATCCAGAGACACTTTTGCCCGGTTTGATTTTTGATAAACATCCTATTATGGAGTAACACCGGTGTTCATCTTAACCCGGAACGGTTTACCTGGTAAACCGACCCTATAGACACAGGAGTTGTTTTCTCCTTCAGCAGAGCAGCTTTCTTACAACTCCGCTTCAAGGTTGGCACAGCCAACTTCATGCCCTATGATGGCAGGTATCATATATTCCCATATTTTATCATATGTTTAATCTAAAGTATTATCTTTAATTTCATATGCATGGATATGATGACCCACCTGGTGGTACAACCACAATGGCGTTTTAAGCTTTTTGCTGCAGACAACAGTTTAAGGTTGATGATTCAACAAAAACATAAGTTGCAATAAATATGCACGAAGGCATATCAACACAAAGTGTGGCAGCTAGTTCTATTACAAGGCAACACGATTGCCCAGATAAGATAATTGTTTTGGAACAACATAAGGAAGCAGATTATGTAAACCGCCTCCGGTTTATGCTTGATCGCCACTTGGCACGATGGTTGCGGGTCATCCTGCGCTTCAACTTCTGATTCCCTACCCAGCGGCTGAAAATCAACAATCGTCGAATGATTCCCATTAATGCTTGAATACGGCTTCATCATTGATCAGCAACGATGGTTCAATATCAGGAGCGTAAGTATGCTTACGGATTGGTGGTATAAGGTTCTCCGCTTCAGGAATCGGTGCAGACACTCGTTTATTTTCTCCATCATATTGGTCCTGATAGTGAGACAGATTTGCCTCTTCAACCAGCTCGCAAGCCAAAGGGTGCACTTCCCAGTTTATAGCTCGAAGATCCTCTTCGCTGAATTCCGTCCCGTCTTCCTTCAAGCTTGGGAAGCCTTGGGCCGCTTCAACAGGATCAAAGTCCGGCACCCACGCTTTGGCCCGGATTAAGGCGTTTATGGCACCGGTTCTAGCAGCAGATTTCTTTAATTCTTCAAACCGGGCAGGAAGCATTGACAACCTTTTCAGGGTGTCCTGGATCTAGGTCGGTGCCGGGTTGTTATGAGAAGCGGTGTTGATGATCCGCTGCGCACCAGTATAGAGTTGCTCTATCAATGTGTAAGAGGCTTTCAATTTCTTCCCCACATCTGATCCCAGGTGGACAATACGTGTCCCTATATCATTCAAAGGGTTAATAAACTGGCAATTACATGAGAAAGCTTCATTATGTCAGAAATTAAAAAAAAGGCTTACCAAAGACAGCGGCGGTCATGGCATGCACTTCCCGCTTTACACTGGTCAGTTCATCCACCACCGGTTTAAGGGCAGCTTCAGCATGCTCTGCCCGTTGAGTTAAAGCGGCCTTTTCAGTGGCCCAATCCGCCCGCTCCTTGTTGAAGCCCTCCTTAAGCTTTTCCATGACGCTTAAAGCGCTGGTTAATTCGTTCTATGCTTTGGAGGTTTCAGCTTGCTGGGATTTCAGGTTTTCTTGGAGATCAGCGATTTGGCTTTCTTTCTTGTTCAGATCAGCCTACATGCAGAAAATCGTTTGATAAAGATTAAGATGCAGACCTAAAGTATTCAGTTTATCCTACAATTTCTATATCAAGTCCCAAGCTCAATACAAGTATTCAGTTTGGCACTTGGGGGCTAATGCCTATTTGCTTTGTCCTTGAGAGATACTGGATTTCTTATAAAAGTCTCGGTTTAACTACATTAAGTTGAACCGGCCCTTGGGGGCTACTTTCCCAAAAGTACAGCTTTGCTCAGGATTATATTGGGAAGTCCCGGTTTATGTTCACATCTTAAACCGTCACTTGGGGGCTAAAAGAGTTGACAGATTGAAATATACAAGCAGGGAGTTGTGGAGTTTACCTCATATTTGTCCTTCATCATATTCACCAGACCGGCTTCATAATCACGGCTGGTATATAACCGGTTTAGATAACCAGAATGAAGATCTTGCGGATTCAAAGCGGCATAAGTTGCCAAATCGGCATTCCACTTGCCTTTACCAAACGAGTAAATTCATCCTTGGCAGTGTGCTTGGACAAGGCGACAGGATTACCTGGCTCGGAATGGCCAAAGCCAGTAATAACAACATCGTCATCCTTGGCTTCACCGGTTTGCACTGGGGTCGCCGGTTTATCCGTCTGCTTTGGTGGACTCGCTTTCTTGTTAGTTTGAGCAGGACTCGTGGGTTGATTTAAAGGGCCGGTGGTATCAACATGTGCCTCTTCAACAGTAACGTCATGATCTTGCAATGGTGGGTCGGTCAGCATATCATCCAGGATGTGTTCCTCGGGATTTGGAATCTGGGTCGGTTCAGGAGCATCATCTTCTGCCGCTTTGTCCAGGCGAGCTTTCTTGCTTGGCCTAGGCTTGGCCCTGAAAGGAAAAAGACGGATCAGTCCAATGAATATTGAAAGTGGTATACCAAACAGCATTATCAGGAATATGGCTCACCCAAGTACTGCCTTGAGTGGTGGGAGTTGGGTGCCTGTTGACTCGCCAGAGGAAGAATGAGAAGTCACCTGATAATCGGAGTCAGATGGATTAAGAGGTTGGCGAATGCAACCCGCTTTAGGATAAGCATTGACGAAATAGTTAGAGACCTCTGAACGGCGTTTCGAACCGGACTGTTCGTAAACCGTGGAGGTGACTACACAGCCACTGTGTGCGGGTTGCGCGACGAGCTTCATGCTGTTGTGTCTTCATAAGAAAGTTTCGATCCAAGTAAGCAAGAGGATGAGAAAATTTAACTTTCCGGTTTGCCCGACGGATTTTTACTGAAGGTAAAGGGTTTGAATCGGAAGAAAGAGCGGTTACCTCTACAACATCAGCATGACTAGCTTCAGCATCATCCTGGCAATAATCATTATCAATAAGGCATGTAAAAAATAGACCAAGTGAGTCAAGTTCTACCACAAGGTCCGGATTACCCACATCATCGTCAGCTGGTGGATCGGAGGAGGTAGTGGTTTTCTTTCTATTTGCTGGTTTCTTCACAACTTTGGTCTTGGGCTGGGTTGTTGCTACCGGTTTCTCTTGTGGAGTCTTCCTGCTCCAAAATGGATCATCACCCTGTTTGAAAGATGTTAATATCAACAAAGAGTATTTAAACATAGTCAGATTTTATAAAGACATAAGATATGAGTCTTACGACTGGCGGTTTGTTAATGGCAGAAAAGGGAGCCAGGCCGGTTTGAGCGCAAGCAGATTCCGGTTCGTTTAGCATCCTCTTAACAGCTTCAGTAACTTCGTCGTCTGTCAGCTGGATCTCAATATGTTGTAGAGGGTCTTTCACATCTTCTATGTATTTGCACATCAAACCAGAGCGCGGGCTTAGGGGCAGTATACTCCAAGATATCCAGCATCGAGCAAGCCATGAAGGCCCTGAGCTTGGATAGTTGAGGGGCATATTTGCTTCTCTCCTTAGCAGTCAGTCTGTGAGGGAGGGGATGTGTGTTGCTTAGCCGCTCCGGACGGTAACCCGGTAAGGGATTTTCTCCCTCAGGGGAGGTATCTTTGCAGTAAAACCATGTTGAATTCCACTCTTTGGGATGGTTGTGTAGTTTGGCGTGAGGGTAAGTGACCTCTTTCCGCTTCTGAATCGCCACACCACCCAACTCAGTGTTGGGACCATCAGAAAATTCAGTACGGCGGTTTAGATGGAAGCAATCTCTGAACAATTCAACTGTGGGCTCCTCTTGAAAAAACACCTCACAGAGCACTTGAAAGTGACAGATATTGGTTATGGAGTTGGGGCCAATGTCTTGTGGACGCAGTTGGAAGTTGGCCAAGACATCCCGATAAAACTTTGAACCGGGTGGACTGAAGCCCCGGGCTAAATGATCAGCAAAAACAACAACTTCTCCATCCTTGGGTTCTGGAGAACTCTCCGGGCCAGGGACCCTCCAGTGAATGACGTCTTTTTTTCCTAAAGCGCCGGTGCGGACTAAGTTATCCAGTTGAGTTTCAGTCACTCAAGAAGGGACCCAGTTACACTCGTACACTTGCTTGGCCATGATGCAATCTGTAAAGCAGTAATACCGGTTCAAGAATATGTTGGAAGGCTATATATTGATACATTCATTGTTAAATCGGAAGAAGTTGCTTATAAACCGGATTTTTGCAAGGGACAATACATAACCGGAAAACCTTTGGCGGTTCAACAAGGGGACTAATGGTATAGGCCCAGTTGTCAATTTCTCTACAAAGTTAAACCGCCTGGTCTGAAACATTGATGAATCAAGAGTGGATATGTGAAAACAGGTTTCACAAAAGCTTGTCACAGTTTTGGATCTGGAGCATATTCAGAAAAGAAATAAATATTCAAGGTCTAAAACGGAGCGGTACCGAATCAATGAGCAAGGACACAGGGAGATCTATGACCTTGAGATGCGCAAGTGACAGCGGATGCTAAAAAACTACCGCTACGCGGAACAAAGATTCGCAGACTTAACTAAAAGTTAGATATGAGCAAGAAGCAAGCGATGAGCACCGAAGAACAGGGAAACCCTAGAACAGATCTATGGTGAAAGGATAGAAGACTTACCGGGGCTGAGGAAGAAGCGGAAGGTCACCGCGATGCTCTGGTACGTTCAGGGTGATGCAGCGGCCAAGGTTGGTGCAGAAGTTGACGGCGACGGTGGAGCTCCGAAGCTGGGCGGCGCGAGGAAGACGAAGAAGAGGGGCACGAAGGAGAAAAAAGAAATGACCCTTCGGTCTATTTATAAAGGCAAGGGATATGTATGTCAGGCGCGAAAATCAAGGGGCCGCAAGTTTGGAAGCAGAGCTGTCACCCCGATTGTTGCAGACTCATTAATGAAAAGATGTTATATACAGTTCTTTATGACAGATGACGTCATGCCAGTTCACCACAATCTGAGAAGATGACGTCACGGCGGTTCAACCAAGAAGATGTTGAAGACGAAGTTTTTTACTAAGGATTGACATGAACCTGTTCAAATCAATCTGGGGCCTAATGTTGGGGATATTAGTACTGGACGTAAACCGGCCAGGAGAGGCCGGGTTAACTTCATCAGTAGTCAAGTCTGCTTGAAGCCCGTGAGGATATTCTATAAGGGCCCAAGGCCCAGAACCGGTTTAAGGCTTGTAGCCGTGAACCGGCATTAGTATGTAACTTGTGTTGTAAGTTAGAAATACTAGAGACCGAACCGGACACATCTATGAGCCGGTCTCGGGACTCTGCAAACCGACGGGCGTCACCCATGTATATAAGGGGGCGACCCGACGGCGGTTCAGAACGACAGACAACAACTCGAGACTTAGGCGAAGCTTGTTTGCTCCCTAGTCATCGAAACCCCCATCAATCCCATCACAACTAGACGTAGGCTTTTACCTTCATCGAAGGGGCCGAACTAGTATAAACTCTCTTGCATCCTTGTGTCTGCTTTAACCCCTTCAAGATAACCCGTAGCGATGGATCCACGACTAAGTCCTTTCACGAGGACATCTTTCGTGACAAAACCACGACAAATCTTGTATCAAAACCACAAATTGGTACATGTGGGTTGCTAGTAGTGTTCATTACTCCTTGTAGTTGATGCTAATTGGTTTACTTGGTGGAAGATCATATGTTCAGATCCTTAATGCATATTAATACTCCTCCGATCATGAACATGAATATGCTTTGTGAGTAGTTACATTTGTTCCTGAGGACATGGGTGAAGTCTTGCTATTAGTAGTCATGTGAATTTGGTATTCGTTCGATATTTTGATGAGATGTATGTTGTCTCTCCTCTAGTGGTGTTATGTGAATGTCGACTACATGACACTTCACCATTATTTGGGCCTGGAGGAAGGCATTGGGAAGTAATAAGTAGATGATGGGTTGCTAGACTGACAGAAGCTTAAACTCTAGTTTATGCGTTGCTTCGTAAGGGGCTAATTTGGATCCACTAGTTTCATGCTATGGTTAGGTTTACCTTAAAACTTCTTTTGTAGTTGCGGATGCTTGCAATAGGGGTTAATCATAAGTGGGATGCTTGTCCAAGAAAGGGCAGTACCCAAGCACCGGTCCACCCACATAGCAAATTATCAAAGTAACGAACGTGAATCGTATGAGTGTGATGAAACTAGCTTGACGATAATTCCCATGTGTCCTCGGGAGCGCTTTTCTCATTATAAGAAATTGTCCAGGCTTGTCCTTTGCTACAGAAAGGATTGGGCCACCTTGCTTCACTTTATTTACTTTCAATGCTTGTTACCCGTTACAAATTATCTTATCACAAAACTATCTGTTACCTACAATTTCAGTGCTTGCATAGAATACCTTACTGAAAACCGCTTGTCATTTCCTGCTGCTCCTCGTTGGGTTCTACACTCTTACTTACTGAAAGGACTATGATAGATCCCCTATACTTGTGGGTCATCAAGACTCTTTTCTGGCGCCGTTTCCAGGGAGTGAAGTGCCTTTGGTGAGTGGAACTTGGTAAGGAAACATTTATATAGTGTGCTGAAATTTTCTGTCACTTGTTACTATGGAAACTAATCCTTTGAGGGGCTTGTTCGGGGCATCTTCACCCCGACCAGTAGAGCAAAGAGTTGCTCCTCGACCTACTGAACCTACTGAAAATGTTTACTTTGAGATTCCTTCGGGTATGATAGAAAACTTGCTAGCTAATCCCTTTGCAGGAGATGGAACATTGCATCCCGATTTACACCTTATAAATGTGGATGAAGTTTGTGGATTATTTAAGCTTGCAGGTATACCCGATGATGTTGTTAAGAGGAAGGTCTTCCCTTTATCTTGGAAGGGAGACGCATTGACGTGGTATAGACTATGTGATGATACGGGATCTTGGAACTATAAACGATTGAAATTGGAAATTCACCAGAAGTTCTATCCTATGCATCTTGTTCATCGTGATCGTAATTACATATATAATTTCTGGCCTCGCAAAGGAGAAAGCATCGCTCAAGCTTGGGGGAGGCTTAAGTCAATGTTATATTCATGCCCTAATCATGAGCTCTCAAGAGATATGATTATTCAAAAATTTATGCTCGGCTTTCTCTCAATTATCACACCATGCTCGATACTTCCTGTGTTGGTTCTTATATGCTGAAGACTATTGAATTCAAATGGGATTTATTAGAAAGAATTAAACGCATCTCCGAAGATTGGGGTTCCAACGATGGTAAGGAGTCAGGTATGACACCTAAGTTTGATTGTGTTAAATCGTTTATGGATGCCGATGCTTTTCGTTGATTTAGCGCTAAATATGGACTTGACTCTGAGATAGTAGCTTCTTTTTGTGAATCTTTTGCTACTCACGTTTATCTCCCTAAGGAGAAGTGGTTTAAATATAATCCTCCCATTGAAGTAAAAGTAGTTGCACCTGTTATAGTTGAAGAAAATATTATCACTTATAATGATCATATTGTTCCTACTATTTATGTTGAGAAACCACATTTCCCTGTTAGGATAAAGGATCATGCTAAAGCTTCAACTGTGGTTCGTAAGAGTAATACTAGAACATATACACCTCCTGAGCAAATTAATGTTGAACCTAGTATTGCTATGGTTAAAGATCTCTTAGCTGATAATATAGATGGGCATGTTATTTACTTCTGTGAGGAAGCTGCTAATATTGCTAGACCCGATGCTAAGATACATAGACCTGTTGTAGGCATGCCTGTTATTTCTTTTAAAATAGGAGATCATTGTTATCATGGTTTATGTGATATGGGTGCTAGTGCTAGTGCAATACCTTATTCCTTATATGAAGAAATTATGCATGATATTGCACCTGCTAAGATAGAAGATATAGACGTTACAATTAAGCTTGCTAATACAGATACTATTTCACCATTTGGGATTGTTAGGGATGTTGAAGTCTTGTGTGGGAAAGTTAAATATCCTGTTGATTTCCTTGTTCTTGGCTCCCCACAAGATAGCTTTTGTCCCATTATATTTGGTAGACCCTTCTTGAATATTGTTAATGCTAGGATTGGTTGCAAAAAGGATGTTGTTACAATTGGCTTAGGGGATATGTCTCATGAGTTTAATTTTGCTAAGTTTCGTAGACAAACCCATGATAAAGAATTGCCTAGTAAGGATGAAATTATTGGTCTTGCTTCCATTTTCGTGCCTCGTACTGATCCGTTAGAACAATATTTGCTAGACCATGAAAATGATATGTTTATGAATGAAAGAAGGGAAATAGATGAAGTATTCCTTCAATAGGGTCCTATTCTGAAACACAACTTGTCTGTTGAAATCCTAGGGGATCCCCCTCCACCCAAGGGTGATCCCGTGTTTGAGCTCAAACCATTACCTGATAATCTTAAATATGCTTATATTGATGAAAAGAAGATATATCTTGTTATTATTAATGCTAACCTTTTAGAGCAAGAAGAGGAAAGATTATTGAAAACTCTGAAGAAGCATTGTGCTGCTATTGGATATACTCTGGATGATCTTAAGGGCATTAGTGCCACTCTATGGCAACGTAAAATTAAATTGGACGAAGGCTCCAAACCAGTTAGAGATCATCAACGACGGTTAAATCCTAAGATGAAAGAAGTGGTAAGAAAGGAGATACTAAAGCTCCTGGAGGCAGGTATAATTTATCCCATTGCTGATAGTTATTGGGTAAGCCCTATCCATTGCGTCCCTGAGAAGGGAGGTATTACTGTCGTTCCTAATGATAAAGATGAATTGATCCCGCAAAGAATTATTACAGGTTATAGGATGGTAATTGATTTCCGTAAATTAAATAAAGCTACTAAGAAAGATCACTACCCATTACCTTTTATTGATCAAATGCTAGGAAGACTATCCAAACATACACATTTCTGCTTTCTAGATGGCTATTCTGGTTTCTCTCAAATACTTGTGTCAGCGGACGATCAATCAAAAACTACCTTTGCTTGCCCTTTTGGTACTTTTGCTTATAGACGTATGCCTTTTGGTTTATGTAATGCACCTGCTACCTTTCAAAGATGTATGATGGCTATATTCTCTGACTTTTGTGAAAAGATTTGTGAGGTATTCATGGATGACTTCTCTGTTTATGGATCCTCTTTTGATGATTGCTTGAGCAACCTTGATCGAGTTTTGCAGAGATGTGAAGACACTAGTCTCGTCTTGAATTGGGAAAAGTGCCACTTTATGGTTAATGAAGGCATTGTCTTGGGGCATAAAATTTATGAAAGAGGTATTGAAGTTCATAAAGCTAAAGTTGATGCTACTGAAAAGATGCCGTGTCCCAAGGACATTAAAGGTATAAGAAGTTTCCTTGGTCATGCCGGTTTTTATAGGAGGTTCATTAAGGATTTCTCTAAAATCTCTAGGCCTCTTACTAATTTATTGCAAAAAGATATTCCTTTTGTCTTTGATGATGATTGTGTAGAAGCATTTGAAATCCTTAAGAAAGCTTTGATCGCGGCACCTATTGTTCAGCCACCTGATTGGAATTTACCCTTTGAAATTATGTGTGATGCTAGTGATTATGCTGTAGGTGCTGTTCTAGGGCAAAGAGTTGATAAGAAATTAAATGTTATCCAGTATGCTAGTAAACTCTTGATACTGCCCAGAGAAATTATGCTACTACTGAAAAAGAATTCTTAGCAGTTGTATTTGCTTGTGATAAGTTCAGACCTTATATTGTTGATTCTAAAGTTACTATTCACACTGATCATGCTGCTATTAAATATCTTATGGAAAAGAAATATGCTAAACCTAGACTTATTAGATGGATTTTCTTGCTCCAAGAATTTGATTTGCATATTATTGATAGAAAGGGAGCTCGGAACCCCATTGCAGACAACTTGTCTAGGTTAAAGAATGTTCTTGATGACCCACTACCTATTGATGATAGCTTTCTTGATGAACAATTAGCGGTCATTAATGCTTCTCGTACTGCTCCATGGTATGCTGATTATGCTAATTATATTTTTCCTAATTTATACCACCTAGTTTCACATACCAGCAAAATAAAAGTTCTTTTATGATTTACGACATTACTTTTGGGATGACCCACACCTTTATAAAGAAGGAGTAGATGGTGTTATTAGACGTTGTGTACCTGGGCATGAACAGGAACACATCCTACGCAAGTGTCACTCCGAACCATATGGCACCACGCTAGAGATAGAACTGCACATAAGGTATTGCAATCCGGTTTTTATTGGCCTACTCTCTTCAAAGATGCTCGTAAGTTTGTCTTGTCTTGTGATGAATGTCAAAGAATTGGTAATATTAGTAGACGTCAAGAAATGCCTATGAATTATTCTCTTGTTATTGAACCATTTGATGTTTGGGGCTTTGATTATATGGGACCTTTTCCTGCCTCTAATGGATATACACATATTTTAGTTGATGTTGATTACATTACTAAGTGGGTAGAAGCTATTCCAACTAGTAGTGCTGATCATACCACCTCTATTCAGATGCTTAAAGAAGTTATTTTTCCGAGGTTCACATTTTATTCATGGTGCTTTCCGTAAAATGCTTGCTAAGTATGATGTTAATCATAGAATTGCATCCCCATATCACCCACAGCCTAGTGGACAAGTAGAGTTGAGTAATAGAGAGCTCAAATTAATTTTGCAAAAGACTATCAATAGATCTAGAAAGAATTGGTCCAAGAAACTTGATGATGCATAATGGGCCTATAGAACTGCATATAAAAATCCTATGGGTATGTCTCCGTATAAGATGGTTTATGGAAAAACATGTCACTTACCTCTCGAACTTGAACATAAGGCATATTGGGCTATTAAAGAGCTCAACTATGATTTCAAACTTGCCGGTGAGAAGAGGTTATTTGATATTAGCTCACTCGATGAATGGAGAACCGAAGCCTATGAGAATGCCAAGCTGTTCAAAGAAAAAGTTAAAAGATGGCATGACAAAAGGATACAAAAGCGTGAGTTTAACGTAGGCGATTGATACGTCTCCAACGTATCTACTTTTCCAAACACTTTTGCCCTTGTTTTGGACTCTAACTTGCATGATTTGAATGAAACTAACCCAGACTGACGTTGTTTTCAGCAGAACTGCCATGATGTTGTTTTATGTGTAGAAAACAAAATTTCTCGGAATGTCCTAAAAATCCACGGAGGCACTTTTTGGAAAATATAAAAAATGATGGCAAAAGAATCAAGACCATGGGGGCCCACACCCTGTACACGAGGGTAGGCCCCCCCTGGGCACGCCCCCTGTCTTGTGGGCCCCCTGAGGCTCCGCCGACGTCAACTCCAACTCCATATATTCCGTCTCGTGGAGACAAAATCAGAGAGAAAGTTTCATCGCGTTTTACGATACGGAGCCGCCGCGAAGCCCTAATCTCTCTCGGGAGGGCTGATCTGGAGTCCGCTCGGGGCTCCGGAGAGGGGGATTCGTCGCCATCGTCATCATCAACCATCCTCCATCACCAATTTCATGATGCTCACCGCCGTGCGTGAGTAATTCCATCGTAGGCTTGCTGGACGGTGATGGGTTGGATGAGATTTACCATGTAATCAAGTTAGTTTTGTTAGGGTTTGATCCCTAGTATCCACTATGTTCTGAGATTGATGTTGCTATGACTTTGCTATGCTTAATGCTTGTCACTAGGGCCCGAGTGCCTTGATTTCAGATCTGAACCTATTATATTTTCATGAATATATGTGTGTTCTTGATCCTATCTTGCAAGTCTATAGTCACCTATTATGTGTTATGATCAGACAACCCAGAAGTGACAATAATCGGGATACTTCTCGGTGATGACCGTAGTTTCAGGAGTTCATGTATTCACTATGTGCTAATGCTTTGTTCCAGTTCTCTATTAAAAGGAGGCCTTAATATCCCTTAGTTTCCGCTAGGACCCCGCTGCCACGGGAGGGTAGGACAAAAGATGCCATGCAAGTTCTTTTCCATAAGCATGTATGACTATTTATGGAATACATGCCTACATTACATTGATGAATTGGAGCTCATTCTCTGTCACCCTATGTTATAGCTATTACATGAGGAATCGCATCCGACATAATTATCCATCACTGATCCATTCCTACGAGCTTTTCACATCTTGTGTCTCGCTTATTTACTTTTCCGTTGTTATTGTTACAATCATTACAAAACCCAAAAATATTACTTTTGCTACCGTTACCTTTATTATCATACTACTTTGCTACTAAACACTTTGCTGCAGATACTAAGTTATCCAGGTGTGGTTGAATTGACAACTCAACAGCTAATACTCAATGATATTCTTTGGCTCCCCTTGTGTCGAATCAATAAATTTGGGTTGAATACTTTACCCCCGAAAGTTGTTGTGATCCCCTACACTTGTGGGTTATCAAGACTAATTTCTGGCGCCGTTGCCGGGGAGCATAGCTCTATTATCTGAGTCACTTGGGATTTATATCTGTTGATCACTATGAAGAACTTGAAAGACGCGAAAACTACAATTTTTCCCTGAACTACGAGGGGAGGTAAGGAACTGCCATCTAGCTCTGCACTAGATTCTCCTTCTGTTTTGAGTAAGCTTGCGACACCTAAACCTGCTACTGCTATGAATTCTGATATGTCGCATGTTATTGATGATGCCACTTCTGCTACGCATGACACTTATGATGAAACTACTTCTGTGTGTGATACTACTTTGCCATTAGGTGAATTTCTTGATGAACAACTTGCTAGGGCTAGGGAGAATGAAAGTATTGAAGATGCTATTATTGATGATAGTGATGATGAAGGTTCTCCTAATGATTATGAATTGCTTGTTGTTCCTGAGGGTAATGTTATGGAAGAGGAAGCTGCTAGAGCTATCTTTGCCTATAAAGATAGATATGATCTTAAGAAATTATTAGCTAAATGGAAGCAACAGTCTCTTAATGCTAGAATGAAACCTGGCCCTACTTTTTCTACTTCACCTATTTGTGTTACTGATAAGGATTATGAATTCTCTGTTGATCCTGAAATTATCACTTTGGTTGAATCTGATCCTTTTTATGGCCTTGAATCTGAAACTGTTGTGGCACATCTTACCAAGTTGAATGATATAGCCACCCTGTTTACTCATGATCATAAATCTCACTATTATTATATCCTTAAGATATTTCCGTTCTCATTAAAGGGTGATGCTAAGACTTGGTATAATTCTCTTGCTCCTGGTTGTGTGCATAGTCCCCAGGATATGATTTATTACTTCTCTGCTAAATATTTCCCTGCTCATAAGAAACAAGCTGCCTTATGGGAAATATATAATTTTGTGCAAATCAAAGAAGAGAGTCTCCCACAAGCTTGGGGGAGGCTTCTCCGATTACTTAATTGTAACACCCCGGGTGTAACTTTCCATATTTGTAACTCCAACTCTTGCCATTTTCGGCATTGTGATATGATATTCCCTCCGTGGTTGGGTTTTTCTTCATTTTGCATTTTGTCCATGTCATGCATTTTTATCATGCCATCATGTGCATCGCATTTGCATACGTGTTCGTCTCATGATTCCGAGCATTTTTCCCGTTGTCCGTTTTGCAATCCGGCACTCCTATCTCCCCCGGCGGCCCTTTTACGTTTTTCCGTGTGCGGGTACTAAACCTTCTCGGAATGGACCGAGGTTTGTCTAGTGGCCTTGGTATACCACCCGTAGACCACCGGTCAAGTTTCGGGTCATTTGGAGCTCGTTTGGTACTCCAACGGTTAACCGCACTCTCGCAAAGGCCTCTTTTAAGTTGCAGCCCAACACCCCTCCAAAATAGTCCAATAACCCATATAAGTCACTTCCATGCTCTCCGTCGTTCGATCATGATCGTGTGGGCGAAAACTACACCTCATTTGGACACTCCTAGCTCCCTCTATGCCTATTTAAGCAAACTCCCCCGTCCAAATCCGGGTCTTCTTCCCCCGAAACCCTAAATTTCCTCCCCGCGCCCGTATGGACACGTCCGCTGCCGTCGGACGAAACGCCGCCGCGTCCGAACCAATCCGCCGCCGCCACGTGTCAGCGCCGCCTCCTCCGCCGCCCTTGCCGCCCAAACAGCAGGAGCCCTCCCCGCCCGGGTCGCCGCCGCGCTGCCATGGGCGCCGAAGCCGCGCCCGAGCCGCCCGCCGGCCAGCCCGCCGCCACCTCGCCTCGACCGCCGGCTCGCCGCCGCCCTCGCCGGCCGGCGCCACCACGGATCTCCGCCGCCCGGCCTCCCTCGACGCCGCCGTCCCGCCGCCTGGCTCGGCGCCCGCCGCCACCGGCTCCCTCATTGGCCGCCACCGCCGGCGGTCTCTCATGAAGCTTGCCCCTCCACCGGAGCTCGCCGGCCTCCATCTCCCTCCGGCGAGCCGTGCCAGCCGCCGCCGCCCTCGATCGGATCGGCCTCGATCGGATCCGGCCTCGGGTCGCGTGCGTTGGGTTGACTTCTTCCCCCTCCTCTTTTCCTCTAAGTTTTTGCATCCTGTTGATATTTTGTGTCATTTTCAACATAGCATAACTTTGCATCTGTAGCTCCATTTTGCGCGTTTAATATATCAAAATGTTCATCTCGAAGAGTAGATCATTTCATCTCATTGCATCGTTTTCATTTGAGCTCATCTTGATGCCCGAAATGCTGTTGGAAGAGGGCTATGTGATGTTAGTTTCGCTTTCTTAATGTAACTTGCACTTTTGTTATTTTGCTATGATTGATGTGTGCACCCTATGAATTGGAGTCCTACATGTGTTTTGTAATATGCTATGCCATCTTTCCAAGGGTGTATGCCATGCATTTTTGTGATCTATGTGGTGACTAGCACAAGCATGCAAAGTAGGTGTCCTGATGTTGCTGTTTTCAGCTCTGTTTAGCTGATATTTTGATGCCATGTTAACTTGATGCTACCGAGAGATCCATGCATATTTTGAGATACTCCAGTAAGGATGTTTTGTTAAACATGTCTTGCTCTATACATCCATGCCCTTGTTTGCAAATATGGAGTGCCATAGCTTGAGTCAATCGAGCTCTACTTTTGCTATCAAATGTTTCCTGGCAGATTGTATACATGTTATTCAATATTGCCAAGGTTGTTGTGGTTGATCCATTTATGCTATGATGTTGTTCTTGCCATGTATGTCTTCTATGCCATGTCTTCTTAATGTATGTATGCTTAGTTTATCATGAAAGGCTCTGTAGTGAGTGCTTTGAGCTCTCAAACATGCCTACTTGTTATCAGTTTTTGACATGTCATGTTGCTGAATCTGTTAACGAAACTTGCGATATTGACATGGGTGTTATTATATTTTCTGATCCTTTTTGGCTTATGGTCAGTAAGGGACTTTTGTTCTATGCTTTGAGTAGATTCATGCCATGCCTTGTTTTGCTATTATAAGTTCCTGTAGCATGTAGTTTTCTTGCTCTGAACATTGCTACCGATGCTGTTTTTGCCATGTCCAGCTCGATATTTTGTGCACTTTTGCCATGCTTGTTTGAACCTGTTATGATGTGAACTAGCCATAGCTCAGTGCTCATCTTTTGTCAAGCATCTTGTGTAGATCACTGCCATATACTTTGTTGGTACGTTTGGGTGCAGTAGCTTAATTTATTGTTGCTTGCTAAGTGGCATCATGCTGTTAATGGCAGATTTGTGCCATTCTTGTTTTGCTTGTCATTTGCAAACCGTGCATCCGATTCCGGTGATCTTTATATCGATTTCAACCGAAATCATCTCGTCTTTCCAGTGGCATACTTGGTTTGCCAAGTTGATGCCTGGTTCATCATTTCCCTTCCGGAGCGCGCATACGCATTGCATATCACATCCCGCATATCATGTCATGTTTTGCATCATGTTGCTTGTGCATTGCACCGTGATTTATTGTGGTTCCTTTGTTTGTGTTCTTGTTTTGGGTAGAGCCGGGAGACGAGTACGCGAACGAGGAACCTGTTGGGAACGCTTACGAGGATCAAGCTTTCGACAACTCTGAGAACTTTGCAGGCAAGATGACCATACCCTCGAAATCACTTTTATCTTTGCTATGCTAGTTGCTCGCTCTTTTGCTATGCCTATGCTGCGATGCCTACCACTTGCTCTATCATGCCACCCATATTGCCATGTCAGCCCCTAACCATCCTTTCCTAGCAAACCGTTGATTGGCTATGTTACCACTTTGCTCAGCCCCTCTTATAGCGTTGCTAGTTGCAGGTGAAGTTGAAGTTTGTTCCTTGTTGGAACATGGAGATGTTGTTCCTTGTTGGAACATGTTTACTTGTTTGGGATATCACAATATATATCTGCTATAATTAATGCATCTATATACTTGGTAAAGAGTGGAAGGCTCGGCCTTATGCCCGGTGTTTTGTTCCACTCTTGCCACCCTAGTTTCCGTCATACGGTGTTATGTTCCTTGATTTCGCGTTCCTTACGGTTGGGTGATTTATGGGACCCCCTTGACAGTTCGCTTTGAATAAGACTCGTCCAGCAAGGCCCAACTTTGGTTTTACCATTTGCCACCTAAGCCTTTTTCCCCGGGTTTTCGCGAGCCCGAGGGTCATCTTATTTTAAACCCCCGGGCCAGTGCTCCTTCGAGCGTTGGTCCAAACTAGAGCACCGTGCGGGACCATTCCTTGGCAACTTGGATTACGTCGGTTCCTGTACGCTTCGCTTATCCGGTGTGCCCTGAGAACGAGATATGTGCAGCTCCTATCGGGATTTGTCGGCACATTCGGGTGGCTTTGCTGGTCTTGTTTTATTGCTGTCGAAATGTCTTGTAGTCCGGATTCGAGATTGATCGGGTCTTCCGGTAGAAGGAATATCCTTCGTTGACCCCGAGAGCTTATAATGGGCTAAGTTGGGACACCCCGCAGGTATCATCTTTCAAAGCCGTGCTCATGTTATGAGGCAGATGGGAATTTGTTAATGTCGGTTGTAGAAAACCCAAAGTTGACCTTAAATAAAATACACATCAACCGTGTGTGTAACCGTGATGGTCTCTTCTCGCGGAGTCCGGGAAGTGAACACGGTGTTGGAGTTATGTCTGACGTAAGTAGTTCAGGATCACTTCTTGATCGCTACTAGTTTCACGTCCGTGCTTTGCTCCTCTTCTCGCTCTCTTTTGCGATGTAGCCACCATATATGCTAGTCGCTTGCTGCAGCTCCACCTTGTAACTCTGTCCTTCTTATAAGCTTAAATAGTCTTGATCTCATGGTGTGAGATTCCCGAGTCCCGTGACTCACAGATTCTACCAAAACAGTTGCAGTGTGCCGAGCGGTGCAGGGTGACGAACCGAGCTCAAGTGGGAGTTCGACGAGGAACGTGGTCGTTACTATGTGTCTTTTCCTGATGATCAGTAGTGGTGCCCAGTTGGGACGATCGGGGATCTGTGTAGCATTTGGGGTATCTTCTTTTATTTTGGTTCCGTAGTCGGACCTTGAGTGTACTCGAATGATGGATGTTTATTTATGTCTTGTGTGAAGTGGCGATCGTAAGCCAACTATGTATCTCTTTCCTTATGTATTACATGGGTTGTGTGAAGATTACCTCACTTGCGACATTGCTTTCAATGCGGTTATGCCTCTAAGTCGTGCTTCGACACGTGGGAGATATAGCCGCATCGGGGCGTGACAAGTTGGTAATCAGAGCCTTCCCCGACTTAGGAGCCCCTACTTGATTGTTTGTGGCGTTGTTGAGTCTAGAATGGAAAATGTTTTGAGTCTTAGGATTATATATATCGGAGAGTATGATTCTTTTACTCCCCAGTCCCTAAATCGCTCTGTGAGGTCTCCGACGAGAGTTTTGACTCTCCTCTTCTCAAATTTCACTAAAAAATTTAGGATCACGCTGGTATCTTGGGATCGTTCCGATGGTTTTGTGACGAGAACATTGTTCTTGGTGCCTCCTGACATTTAGGGGTTGTGGCAGTGTCCCGGGGAGTTGAGCTCCGAGGTGTTGTCGTCACAATTTTATCGTTGCAGTTCTGGAATACCTGAGTTTTGCCGACATCGAAATCTCTTTTGTGCAGTTGTTGGTGAGATAACCCGATAACCCAAAGATCGGGCGAGCTCGAGTATTGCCATGACTTGTATAACGGATGTTTTTCAAGGTCGAGGTACATGATTTCGAGGATTTCTTGGTTATGTGTTGACGGATGGATACAGCTGGATCTAGGTATTGTTAGTTTGGGTGATATATTTTGTGTCCCTGTATCCCCAACACCAGATTGCATAACCGAAAGTTTCGGAGTTTATAGGTGGGAATTCTAGTAGCTTACGGGATATCTTTTCGATGATGTATGATTTGAGATTGGGGTTCAACGTCTAGTGGTCCGCCCATTCACGGTCGATTTACAGTGGTCGCGAGACGTCTTAAAGAATCCTTGGCTATGCTGATTCGGGGACGTCTTGTTTGTCATTCATGATGTCCGCTATACGTCGTGCCCGTGTGGGCCCCACCACGAACACTTTGGGCGAAATCTCTATCATGTGTTTGTTCCGGCTCATTCTAGAGGCCAATCTTTTGTTTTCAGTTGTGATATTCGAGTTGTTTCAAAGGCAGATGGTGATTTCATACCTTTATCTAAGTGGCTTTTCACCTTAATGGACGTGTGATGATTAACTTTTGGAATTCATTTGTTCATTCTTGTTCGAATGTTTATTGTGAAGACTATATGTTGCAATTTCTATCCGTTGATTCAACTTGACTATTTGTCTATCAAGGACTAACGGATGTCACCCTCTTCAGGATGGCTCCGCCAACACGTCAGAATCCGGAACGGAATGAAGGGAATCAGTCGAACCCTCCACCTCCACCTCCGCCTCCGGAGGCCTGGCAAGCTATCATGGCAGCCACCAATGCCAATGCTCGGATGATTTTGCAGCTCTTGCAAGAACGTACTCAAGGGCAAGGCAGTCAAGGAAATCAAGGTCAAGGCAACAACCAGCCGCACTTTGCTACTCTCAGTCAGTTCCTCGCTAATCAGCCGAAGTCTTTCGGTTTACGTGTCGAGGCTACTGACGACGACGATTGGCTTGTGGACATCTGCAAGCATTTTGATTGTAGCAATGTCGGACCGAGGACTTTGTCAAGTTTGCATCGCTTCAACTCAAGGACCAAGCTGCTGAGTGGTACCAGCAATACAAAGATTCCAGAGGAGGTCGTGTCATTACCTGGGATGAGTTCCGCCGAGATTTCAGAGCTCACCACATTCCGAAAAGTGTTGTTGAGAGCAAGCGTGAGGAGTTCCGCAATCTCAAGCAAGGCAACATGTCGTGTATCAATACAATATCCAGTTCGAAACTCGCTCGCTTTGCTAAGCAAGACGTACCTGATGAGAAAAGCATGATCTATCAATTCAGAGGTGGTGCGAGAGAAGATCTGCAATTAGCTCTTGTGCTTTTGAGCCGAAAAGTATGATGAATTCTACAACATGGCACTGAAGCAAGAAGCTGCCCAGCTCAAATGTGAGGCTTCTAAGAAGAGAATCAGGGATGCAGTTCAGTCTTCTTCTTCCTCTCAAGTGGCAGCTAAGCAGCAGAAGTTCTACCTTCCTCCTCCTCCGTTTCGTCAGTCTTATCAGCAGAAGAACTCAGGTGGTCGTGGATCTTCCCACCCACCCAACCCAGGCTATCAGAACAAGTCTAATTCTCAAGCTCCAAGGTCAAGTGCTCCTTACCATCGTCCGCTCTCAGAGGTGACTTGCAACAAGTGTCAGCAGAAAGGTCACTATGCGAACAAAAGCTTCAACCAGAGGCGCCTTCCGCCTCCTCCTCCTGTGAAATCTTCCAGCAATGCAGTGGTCAAGCATAATCCCAAGTCTGCAAAGGTGAACATGATGAATGCAGCTCAAGCAGAGGAATCTTCTGATGTGATAATGGGTAATCTCTCAGTTAATGATATTCCTGCAAAAGTCTTATTTGATACTGGTGCATCGCATTGTTTCATGTCAAGATCGTTCTTTGCAAAGAATGATTTTTCTTGGTCTTACCTGGATAAACCTTTGGGTATTATTTCTCCGGCGAAGTCAATGAGAGCCAACTCAATTGTTCATGATGTCTCTATCAAGATGGGCGACTATAGATTTCTATCTAAACCATTTGTCCTTGGTGACTCGGATATTGATCTTATTCTCGGAATGGACTGGCTTTCTCAGCACAAAGCTCAGCTTGATTGTGCTGCCAGGGAAATTCAATTGGCTCACTCTTCTAATGATGTGATCATCTATGCCGCTTGTGATGAAACCATTCGGTTGTTTTCTCTCAATGAGAAGGGCGAATTGGATGCTATTTCTCAGATTCCAGTCGTTTGTGAGTACCAAGATGTCTTTCCAGAAGAGCTTCCGGGTATGCCTCCTCATCGGCCAGTTGAGTTCGTTATCGATCTTGAGCACGGCATGAACCCGCTTGCAAGCGCCCATACAAGCTTGGACCTGATGAGCTGAAGGAATTGAAGAAGCAGCTCGATGAACAAGAGCGTCTGGGTTTGATCAGACCGAGTTCATCTCCTTGGGGTTGTGGTGTTCTTTTTGTCCAAAAGAAGGATGGCACGGACCGACTTTGCGTCGATTACCGTCCATTGAATAAGAAGACAATCAAGAACAAGTATCCACTTCCCAACATCAATGAGCTTTTCGAGCAACTCAAAGGTGCTAAAGTGTTCTCCAAGCTTGACCTTCGTATGGGTTATTATCAGATTCGCATTCGTGAACAAGATATTCCCAAGACAGCATTCAGAACAAGCTTTGGTTCTTATGAATATACTGTCATGTCTTTCGGCCTTGTCAATGCTCCTCCAACATTCTCTCGGATGATGGATTTCATCTTCAACCCCTACACCAATGAATTCGTCTTGGTCTATCTGGATGATATTTTGGTCTTCTCCAAGAATAAGAAGGATCATGCCAAACATTTGCGATTGGTGCTAGACAAGCTCAGAGAGCATCAATTCTATGCGAAGTTCTCCAAATGTGAATTTTGGCTTGATGAAGTGCTTTACCTTGGTCATATCATCTCCGCCAAGGGCATCGCTGTTAATCCCGAGAAGGTGTCCGCAATTGTGAATTGGGAACCTCCTCAGAATGTCAAGCAGCTCCAGATTTTCTTGGTCTTGCAAGCTATTGTCAAGATTCGTTGAGAACTTCTCCAAGATTGCAAAGCCTCTTTCCAACCTCCTCCGAAGCATGTGAAGTATGTCCGGTCTCCCGAGTGTGACGTTGCTTTCAATACTCTCAAAGAGAAACTCGTCACAGCTCCTGTCTTGACTCCTCCTGATGAATCCAAGCCATTTGAAGTTTTCTGTGATGCTTCTCTTCAAGGTCTCGGGGCTGTGTTAATGCAAGAGAAGAGAGTTGTGTCTTATACCTCTCGCCAGTTGAAGCCCAACGAAAGGAACTACCCCACTCACGATCTTGAGTTGGCGGCAGTTGTCCATGCATTGATAACATGGAGACATCTCTTGTCGGGAAGGAAAGTGGACATTTTCACCGATCACAAGAGTCTCAAGTATATCTTCACTCAACCCAACCTCAACCTCAGGCAGACTCGATGGGTCGAAATGATTCAAGAGTACAACCCAAGTATTGAATATACTCCGGGCAAGGCCAATGTCATTGCAGATGCTTTGAGCAGGAAGGCTTACTGCAACAGCTTAATCCTCAAGCCCTTCCAACCGGATCTCTGTGAAGCTTTCCGCAAGCTGAATCTTCAAGTTGTTCCTCAAGGCTTTCTTGCAAACCTCATAGTCTCTCCTACTTTGAAAGATCAGATTCGTGAGGCTCAACTCCTGGATGCCATGGTGAAAAAGGTGAAACGTGGTATCGACAAGGGCATTTTCAAGTACAAGTGCTTCCACGTTGATGACAAAGATACTCTTTTCTTCGAGGACCGGATTGTGGTTCCAAAGGGTGATCTACGTAAAGTCATTATGAACGAGGCTCACAATTCGCTTCTATCCATTCATCCTGGAAGTACGAATATGTACCAGGACCTCAAGCAGTCATATTGGTGGACTCGAATGAAGCGAGAAATTGCTCAATTCGTGAATGAGTGTGATGTCTGCAGAAGAGTGAAAGCAGAACACCAACGACCAGCTGGTCTCCTCCAACCTCTTGCTATTCCAGAATGGAAATTTGATCATATTGAAATGGACTTCGTGACTGGGTTTCCAAAGTCCAAGCGTGGAAGTGATGATATCTTCGTTGTCATTGACAAGCTTACTAAAGTGGCTCATTTTCTTCCTATCAAAGAATCCATCACAGCAGCTCAGTTGGCAGAGCTATACACCTCCAGGATTGTCTCCTTGCACGGCATTCCACAAGTGATCTCTTCAGACCGTGGCAGCATCTTTACCTCCAAGTTTTGGGATTCTTTCCAGAAGGCCATGGGCACCAACATTCGTTTCAGCACAGCTTTCCATCCTCAAACAAGTGTCCAAGTTGAGCGAGTTAATCAAATCCTTGAAGATATGCTCAGGGCTTGTGTCATTTCCTTCGGTATGAAGTGGGAAGATTGTCTTCCATATGCCGAGTTCTCCTACAACAACAGCTTCCAAGCGAGTTCGGCAAGGCCCCATTCGAAATTCTCTATGGCGAAAGTGTCGTACTCCTCTCAATTGGTGCGAGACAGGTGAACGCCAACTTCTTGGCAATGACTTGATCTGAAGTATGTAAGAAATGTGCAAAGTCATTCGTGAGAATCTCAAAGCCGCATAATCGCGCGGAAGAGCTATTATGATGATAAGCACCGTGATGTGGCTTTTGAAATCGAGACCATGTCTACCTCCGCGTCTCTCAATGAAAGGCACTCGTTAACCCGGTATCAAAGGAAGCTTGCCCCTAGATACGCCGGTCCTTTCAAGATCATTGGCAAAAGAGGCGATCTCGCCTATCAACTCGAGCTTCCATCCAACTTTGCAAACGTGCACGATGTGTTTCACGTGTCAAAGCTTCGCAAGTGCTTCAAGACTCCTGAACGCACTATCAACTTCGAAGAGATTGACCTTCAAGAAGATCTCTCTTATCATGAGCACCCCGTTGCTATTCTTGAAGAAACCGAGCGCAAGACTCGCGACAAGTCAATCAAATTCCTGAAAGTGAAGTGGTCACACCATTCCGACCGAGAAGCCACCTGGGAGCGCGAGGATCACCTCCGTTCCGAATATCCGGAGTTCTTTCAGTCCTAGATCTCGGGACGAGATCCTCTTGTAGTGGTGGAGTGTTGTAACACCCCGGGTGTAACTTTCCATATTTGTAACTCCAACTCTTGCCATTTTCGGCATTGTGATATGATATTCCCTCCGTGGTTGGGTTTTTCTTCATTTTGCATTTTGTCCATGTCATGCATTTTTATCATGCCATCATGTGCATCGCATTTGCATACGTGTTCGTCTTATGATTCCGAGCATTTTTCCCGTTGTCCGCTTTTGCAATCCGCACTCCTATCTCCCGGCGCCCTTTTACGCTTTTTCCGCAAAGGGTACTAAACCTTCTCGGAATGGACCGAGGTTTGTCTAGTGGCCTTGGTATACCACCGTAGACCACCGGTCAATTTTCGGTCATTTGGAGCTCGCTTTGTACTCCAATGGTTAACCGCACTCTCAAAGGCCTCTTTTAAGTTGCAGCCCAACACCCTCCAAAATAGTCCAATAACCCATCTAAGTCACTTCCATGCTCTCCGTCGTTCGATCATGATCGTGTGGCGAAAACTACACCTCATTTGGACACCCTAGCTCCCTCTATGCCTATTTAAGCAAACTCCCCATCCAAATCCGGTCTTCTTCCCCAAACCCTAAATTTCCTCCTCATACCAGACGGACACGTCCGCCGCCGGACGAAACGTCGCGCGTCGAACCAATCCGCCGCCGCCACGTGTCAGCGCCGCCTCCTCCGTCGCCTGCTGCTCGCCCAGGCCCAGCAGGGGCCCTCCCGCCGGTCGCCGCCGCCGCCGCCACGGGCGCCCGAGCGCCCGAGCCGCCCGGCCGCCAGCCCGCCGCCACCTCGCCTCAGACGGCGGCTCGCCGCCGCCCTCGCTGCCGGGCGCCACCACGAATCTCCGCCGCCCGGCCTCCCGACGCCGCCGTCCTCGCCGCCTCGGCGCCCGCCGCCACCGGCCGGTCTCCGGCGAGCCACGCCCCTCCACCGGAGCTCGCCGGCCTCCATCTCCCTCCGGCGAGCCGCGCCAGCCACCGCCGCCCTCGATCGGATCGGCCTCGATCGGATCCGGCCTCGGGTCGCGTGCGTTGGGTTGACTTCTTCCCCCTCCTCTTTTCCTCTTAAGTTTTTGCATCCTGTTGATATTTTGTGTCATTTTCAACATAGCATAACTTTGCATCTGTAGCTCCATTTTGCGTGTTTAATATATCAAAATGTTCGTCTCGAAGAGTAGATCATTTCATCTCATTGCATCATTTTCATTTGAGCTCATCTTGATGCCCGAAATGCTGTTGGAAGAGGGCTATGTGACGTTAGTTTCGCTTTCTTAATGTAACTTGCACTTTTGTTATTTTTGCTATGATTGATGTGTGCACCCTATGAATTGGAGTCCTACATGTGTTTTGTAATATGCCATGCCATCTTTCCAAGGGTGTATGCCATGCATTTTTGTGATCTATGTGGTGACTAGCACAAGCATGCAAAGTAGGTGTCCTGATGTTGCTGTTTTCATTTCTGTTTAATGATATTTTGATGCCATGTTAACTTGATGCTACCGAGAGATCCATGCATATTTTGAGATACTCCAGTAAGGATGTTTTGTTAAACATGTCTTGCTCTATCCATCCATGCCCTTGTTTGCAAATATGGAGTGCCATAGCTTGAGTCAATCGAGCTCTACTTTTGCTATCAAATGTTTCCTGGCAGATTGTATACATGTTATTCAATATTGCCAAGGTTGTTGTGGTTGATCCATTTATGCTATGATGTTGTTCTTGCCATGTATGTCTTCTATGCCATGTCTTCTTGATGTATGTATGCTTAGTTTATCATGAAAGGCTCTGTAGTGAGTGCTTTGAGCTCTCAAACATGCCTACTTGTTATCAGTTTTGACATGTCATGTTGCTGAATCATAACTAAACTTGCGATATTGACATGGGTGTTATTATATTTTCTGATCCTTTTGGCTTATGGTCAGTAAGGGACTTTTGTTCTATGCTTTGAGTAGATTCATGCCATGCCTTGTTTTGCTATTATAAGTTCCTGTAGCATGTAGTTTTCTTGCTCGAACATTGCTACCGATGTTGTTTTTGCCATGTCCACTGATATTTTGTGCACTTTTGCCATGCTTGTTTGAACCTGTTATGATGTGAACTAGCCGTAGCTCAGTGCTCATCTTTTGTCAAGCATCTTGTGTAGATCACTGCCATATACTTTGTTGGTACGTTTGGGTGCAGTAGCCTAATTTCTTGTTGCTTGCTAAGTGGCATCATGTTGTTAATGGCAGATTTGTGCCATTCTTGTTTTGCTTGTCATTTGCAAACCGTGCATCCGATTCCGGTGATCTTTATATCGATTTCAACCGAAATCATCTCGTCTTTCTAGTGGCATACTTGGTTTGCCAAGTTTATGCCTGGTTCATCATTTCCCTTCCGGAGTGCGCATATGCATTGCATATCACATCCCGCATATCATGTCATGTTTTGCATCATGTTGCTTGTGCATTGCACCGTGATTTATTGTGGTTCCTTTGTTTGTGTTCTTGTTTTGGGTAGAGCCGGGAGACGAGTACGCGAACGAGGAACCTGTTGGGAACGCTTACGAGGATCAAGCTTTCGACAACTCTGAGAACTTTGCAGGCAAGATGACCATACCCTCGAAATCACTTCTATCTTTGCTATGCTAGTTGCTCGCTCTTTTGCTATGCCTATGTTGCGATGCCTACCACTTGCTCTATCATGCCACCCATATTGCCATGTCAGCCCCTAACCATCCTTTCCTAGCAAACCGTTGATTGGCTATGTTACCGCTTTGCTCAGCCCCTCTTATAGCGTTGCTAGTTGCAGGTGAAGTTGAAGTTTGTTTCTTGTTGGAACATGGAGATGTTGTTCCTTGTTGGAACATGTTTACTTGTTGGGTATATCACAATATATATCTGCTATAATTAATGCATCTATATACTTGGTAAAGAGTGGAAGGCTCGGCCTTATGCCTGGTGTTTTGTTCCACTCTTGCCACCCTAGTTTCCGTCATACCGGTGTTATGTTCCTTGATTTCGCGTTCCTTACACGGTTGGGTGATTTATGGGACCCCCTTGACAGTTCGCTTTGAATAAGACTCGTCCAAAGAAGGCCCAACTTTGGTTTTACCATTTGCCACCTAAGCCTTTTTCCCCCGGGTTTTCGCGAGCCCGAGGGTCATCTTATTTTAAACCCCCGGGCCAGTGCTCCTTCGAGCGTTGGTCCAAACTAGAGCACCATGCGGTACCATTCCTTGGCAACTTGGATTACATCGGTTCCTGTACGCTTCGCTTATCCGGTGTGCCCTGAGAACGAGATATGTGCAGCTCCTATCGGGATTTGTCGGCACATTCGGGTGGCTTTGCTGGTCTTGTTTTATTGCTGTCAAAATGTCTTGTAGTCCGGGATTCCGAGATTGATCGGTCTTCCGGTAGAAGGAATATCCTTCGTTGACCGTGAGAGCTTATAATGGGCTAAGTTGGGACACCCTGCAGGTATCATCTTTCAAAGCCGTGCCCATGGTTATGAGGCAGATGGGAATTTGTTAATGTCGGTTGTAGAAAACCCAAAGTTGACCTTAAATAAAATACACATCAACGCGTGTGTAACCGTGATGGTCTCTTCTCGCGGAGTCCGGAAGTGAACACGGTGTTGGAGTTATGTCTGACGTAAGTAGTTCAGGATCACTTCTTGATCGCTACTAGTTTCACGTCCGTGCTTTGCTCCTCTTCTCGCTCTCTTTTGCGATGTAGCCACCATATATGCTAGTCGCTTGCTGCAGCTCCACCTTGTAACTCTGTCCTTCCTATAAGCTTAAATAGTCTTGATCTCGCGGGTGTGAGATTGCTGAGTCCCCGTGACTCACAGATTCTACCAAAACAGTTGCAGGTGCCGACGAAGCCAGTGCAGGTGACGCAACCGAGCTCAAGTGGGAGTTCGACGAGGAACGTGGTCGTTACTATGTGTCTTTTCCTGATGATTAGTAGTGGTGCCCAGTTGGGACGATCGGGGATCTGTGTAGCATTTGGGGTATCTTCTTTTATTTTGGTTCCGTAGTCGGACCTTGAGTGTACTCTGAATGATGGATGTTTATTTATGTCTTGTGTGAAGTGGCGATCGTAAGCCAACTATGTATCTCTTTCCTTATGTATTACATGGGTTGTGTGAAGATTACCTCACTTGCGACATTGCTTTCAATGCGGTTATGCCTCTAAGTCGTGCTTCGACACGTGGGAGATATAGCCGCATCGGGGGCGTGACATTAATGCTTTGCCTGATCATCCTCTTAAGAAAAATGAAAACTTGATATCTTTTATAATGGACTAACCGATGCTTCCAAGAACTACATGGATAGTTGTGTTGGTTGTGTTTTCAGGGAAAGAACAGTCGACGAAGCTGAATTACTATTGAATAATATGTTGACTAATGAAAATAATTGGACTCTTCCTGAGCCAATTCCTGAAGCAATTCCTGAACCAATTGAGCCAACTCCTGAGCCTATTCCTAAACCCACTCCGAAGAAGAGAGGTGTTTTATTCCTCAGTCCTAAAGATATGCAAGAGGCAAAAAAATCAATGAAAGAAAAAGGTATTAAAGGTAAATTCTCTTATTGAAGATGTTAAGAATTTACCTCCTATTGAATAAATACATGGTCTTAATATACCGCCTGTCGAAGAACCACATTGTCTTGATAACCCGACACAGCTAGTAAAGGTAAATTCTCTCTATAGATATGATAAAGTTGAAATTCCCTCTACTAAATTTCATAGCCCATGCTTAGATGAATTTGATGACTTCATGGTTAGACAAGAAAGTTTTAATGCTTATGTTGGTAGAGAGTTAAAGAATAATGCTTTTGAAATAGGACGCTTGAGTGATTATATGGCTAGAGTTGAAGGTGAACTTAAAATCGTTAGCAAATATGCTTCTATGGTTGCTACTCAAGCTGAGCAAGTACATAGGGCTCAAGATGATTTGCTTGATGAATTAAATAATAAATCTGACTTTGCTGTTAGAGTGGCTACTAGAACTGGTAGAATGACTCAGGAACCTTTGTATCCTGAAGGCCACCCTAAGATAATCGAGCAAGATTCTCAGAGAAATAATTTAGAGGCACCTAGTTCTTCCAAAAAGAAGAAAAAGAAAAACGATAGGACTTTGCATGCTTCTAGTGAACCTACTGTAGACACACCTGAGAATCCCAATGATATTTCTATCTTTGATGCTGAAACACAATCAGGTGATGAACATGAACATAGTGATAATGTTAATGATAATGTTTATGTGGATGCTCAACCTAGCAAAAACAATGATGTAGAGATTGGACCTGCTGTTGATCCTGATAACCCACAATCAAAGAATCAATGTTATGATAAGAGAGATTTTGTTGCTAGGAAGCACGGTAGAGAAAGAGAACCATGGGTTCAGAAACCCATGCCCTTCCCTCCTAAACCATCCAAGACAAAGGATGATGAGGATTTTGAGCGCTTTGCTGAAATGATTAGACCTATCTTCTTACGTATGCGTTTAACTGATATGCTGAAAGTAAACCATTATGCGAAGTATATGAAGGATATCATTACAAACAAAAGAAAGATACCGGAAGCTGAAATTTCCACCATGCTTGCTAATTACACTTTTAAGGGTGGAATACCAAAGAAACTTGGTGATCCGGGGGTACCAACCATACCTTCCTCCATTAAAACAAATTATGTTAGAACTGCTTTATGTGATCTTGGAGCCAGTGTTAGTGTTATGCCTCTCTCTTTATATCATAGACTTGAATTGAACAAGTTGACACCTACTGAAATATCTTTGCAAATGGCTGATAGATCAACTGCTATACCTGTCGGTATTTGTGAGGATGTGCCTGTTGTGGTTGCAAATGTCACTATCTTAACGGACTTTGTTATTCTTGATATTCCCGAGAATGATAGTATGTCTATTATCCTTGGTATACCCTTTTTTGAATACTGCAGGGGTTGTTATCGATTGCAACAAAGGCAATGTCACTTTTCATGTTAATGGTAATGAGCATACGGTACACTTTCCGAGGAAACAATCTCAAGTTCATAGCATCAATTCTATTGGAAAAGTTCCAACTATTATTATTGGAGGTTTTGAATTTCCTCTCCCTACTGTCAAGAAAAAGTATGATATTCTTATTGTTGGGGATTTTCATATCCCCGTTGAGGTAACCTGGTGTTATTCGAAATTTCTCCGATTCCGTGTTATTCGGAATGAGTTTGTTAATAAGACTTGATCAACCTTGTTAGTGGATTCATTTTGATGATCACGAGATGTATGAAACTAGAAGGCACAACCTTCTGTACTCTCTTTTTACTTTCTGTTATTTAGAATAAATAAAGCAAAAATAGTATTATACGTCTGTTTTCTGAATTATCCGTGCAATAAAAAATATCCTGAAAATAAAAGTGCTCCAAATGCCTTGCAAATTTAGTATGGTTTTTTATGGAATATTTGAGGATTTTAGGCACTGAAATCGCTGCGGGAGGAGCAAGCACCAGGCCACGAGAGTGGAGGGCACGCCCACCTTCCCTGGGCGCGCCCCCTGTCTTGTGGGCCCATGGTGGCCTCCTCCACTTATGCCAGCACCCACACACTCCATATTCTTCCCAAAAAAATCCCCATCCAGCTCAAGCACGAGTTCTAGCTCATTTTGCTGCGATTTTCGATCTCCTTGCTCAAAGCTCCATTCACAAAACTGATTTGGGAGATTGTTGCTTAGTATGTGATTCCTCCATTGGTCCAATTAGTTTTTGTTCTAGTGCTTTATTCATTGCAAATTTTTGCTGCATAGGTGACCATGTTCTTGAGCCTGCATGTTAAATTTATGAGGTCCCAAGCAATTCTAATGCATGATATAGGCTCTAGGCACTTGTAGGAGTAGTTGCTATCAATCTTGTTTAGTTTTATTCACTTTTATTTTGAAGTTACTAAAATTTCAGAAATTTTTTAGAAAAAGAATTATGTCTAGGAGAATGTACCAAGGTGGTTCCTCGGTAAAGAAAGGGCCCAGGATTGCTATACGTGAGCAAGACATTGAATTACCAAGGGACGCAGATGTTCGAGCTTGTGAGTGGCCATCCGATGATTTTATGGTCGAAGCAGGCTTTAAGGAGGAATTTGACGCATATGTGCGTAATGCTGATCTGGAGGACTTCTTACAAGATAAGTGTCCTCAGTACTATCAATTGACTGATTCATTTTTGCAAAGGTTTAAATATAAATGTACACGTAATTCTCCGAGTTTCCTATTTGATATTAATGATACATCTTATACCATGGACTTAGAGGATTTTACAACTGCTTGCAAACTTCCGCAGTGGGGTAATATTAATGATCCCCACAAATCTGAATTTGGAGATTTTTCTTGCTAGTATTACTGTGGGAGAATCCAAGGACATAGCACAAGCTACCATAGGGAGCATTCATTTTCCTGCTATACATTATTTTGCTCTCTTCATTGGTAGATGCATTAACGGTAAAGATGAAGCATTTCATATGTGTGTCCCTGATCTTTGTTTCCCCAAGAGTGTTGTGTTAGGTTATAAAGATTAGAACTTGGGGGCAATAGTTGCACGTACGTTGCCTAATAATGGTAGGGCAGGAGATTTATTTGGAGGAATTTATGCGACCCGTGTGGCTAATTATCTTGGTATAGCCCCACGAGAGGGGGATATGATGTTACCTCCTGCTTATTTAGAATATGACTCTATGGTCCAACATCATTTTCTTAAGAGAAATGAACAATTCCTCCAGTATCGACTAATCTATGACAGACGCAACGCTGTCCATGTTACTCTTCCTGCTCCTCTCCTTTTTGATTACCAGGCAAAAGGAAAATATGTTGTTACCAGGGAGGAAGCAGCTGAACACGAGGGAGAGCGGAGGCGGCTCGCCAACATGCCGCAGCTCAGGAGGCATTTGCTACTGCATCTCGGTACGACCCCAGTTACAACTACGGATATCAGCCAGGTTACCCTTGGCATTAGACCAACTTGGGCCAAAAGGCTAAGCTTGGGGGAGTACGTATTTCTCACCGACTTTACATTCATGTTCACACACTTTTCTAGTCGTTAGTGCTCATACTCTTTCATTGTATTATCCATGCTAGTTTCATTTCCTTTTTCTCGCTTTATTCTTGTGTGTTTGATAAACCTTAAGAAAAACCAAAAAAATTAGTTAGTTTAAATTCCATGCTTGTAGTAGTAATTAAAATGAAAACCCAAAAAAAATTCTCGTTCTTCTTCTTACTTGTTGGGAGCTTTCCCATGTAAATAGTTTTATTTTTTTTTCTTTCGTTTGGGGGTCGAGAGTATAAGACCATATTGAAAATGTTTAGTGGCTCTCATATGCATGATTTTTTATTTAACTTAGAGCCCATATTACTTTGTCTTCTCTCTTGAGTTGAATGCTTGCAGATTCCATCTTAGTCAATGCATGTGCACTATTATTATTATACACATCGTTCGGTCGTGCAAGTGAAAGGCAATAATGACGATATATGATGGACTGATTGAGATGAGAAAAGCTGGTATAAACTCGACCTCTCTTGTTTTTGTAAATATGATGAGTTCATCGTTCCTGATTCAGCTTATTATGAGGTAAACATATTTGCAATGACATTTAGAGATTATAGTTGCTTGTACCATGCTTGATTAGCTATGAGTTATAATGGTTTACCTTGCGTGCCAACATGCTATTAGAATGATTATGATGTGGTATGATGAGATGGTATCCTCCTTCGAATAAATTGAGTGACTCGACTTCGCACATGTTCACACATGTAGTTGAAACAAATCAACATAGCCTTCATGATATTTATGTTCATGGTATATTATATCCTACTCATGCTTGTACTCGGTGTGAATTAATTTTAATGCATGTTTATGACTGTTGTCGCTCTCTCAGTTGGTCGCTTCCCAGTCTTTTACTAGCCTTCACCTGTACTAAGCGGGAATACTGCTTGTGCATCCAAACTCCTTAAACCCCAAAGTTGTTCCATATGAGTCCACCATACCTACCTATATGCGGTATTTACCTGCCGTTCCAAGTAAATTTGTATGTGCCAAACTCCAAACCTTCAAATGAAATTCTGTTTTGTATGCTCGAGCAGCTCATGTTACAACTAGGGCTGCCTATATCTTCCATGCTAGGTGGGTTATTCTCAAGAGGAGTGGACTCCGCTCCTCATTCAAGAGAAAGGGTCAGAAACCAGGATGCCCAGTCCCATGATCCAAAAAGATCAAAGCAAATCAAAATAATTAAACAAAACTCCCCCAGGGCTGTTGTTAGTTGGGGCACTCGTTGTTTCGAGCAAGCCATGGATTGATGCTTGTTGGTGGTTGGGGGAGTATGAACCTTTACCATTCCGTTTGGGAACTGCCTATAATGCATGTAGTATGGAAGATACAGCCATCTCATAGTTGTTGCGTTGGCAGTGAAAGTATGCCGCTCAAAATATTATTCAGTCTCTATTTTAAAATTGAGCTATGGCACCTCTACAAATCCCTGCTTCCCTCTGCGAAGGGCCTATCTATTTAATTTTATGTTGAGTCATCACCCTTCTTATTAAAAAGCACCCGCTGGAGAGCACACTGTCATTTGCATTCACTATTATTGGTTTATATTGGGTATGACTTGACTGGATCTCTTTTACCATGAATTACAATGTTTAGTCAGTCCTTGATCTTTAAAGGTGCTCTGCATTTATGTTTTGCGGTCTTAGAAAGGGCTAGCCAGATGCCATTTTGTTATATCATATTATGATTGTTTTGAGATAGTGTTGTCATCCGAGTTATATTATTATGGCTCGCTAGCTGATTATGCTATTGATATGAGTAATTGTCAGACCTAAGTGTTATTGTGAGTATGGTTAGTTCATAATATCTGCTGAAACCTGAATGATGGCTTTGCATGTTTACAACAACAAGAGCAAACAGAGTTTGTAAAAGTTTTTCTTTATCACTTTCAGTCTATCAACTGAATTGCTTGAGCACAAGCAAAGGTTTAAGCTTGGGGGAGTTGATACGTCTCCAACGTATCTACTTTTCCAAACACTTTTGCCCTTGTTTTGGACTCTAACTTGCATGATTTGAATGAAACTAACCCGGACTGACGCTGTTTTCAGCAGAACTGCCATGATGTTGTTTTATGTGTAGAGAACAAAAGTTCTCGGAATGTCCTGAAAATCCACGGACGCACTTTTTGGAAAATATAAAAACTGTTGGCGAAAGAATCAAGACCAGGGGGCCCACACCCTATCCACGAGGGTGGGGGCGTGCCCATCCCCCCTGGGCGCGCCCCCATGTCTCGTGGGCCCCCTGAGGCTCCACCGACCTCAACTCCAACTCCATATATTCCGTCTCACGAAGGTAAAAATCAGAGAAAAAGTTTCATCGCGTTTTACGATACGGAGCCACCTCCAAGCCTTAATCTCTCTCGGGGGGCTGATCTGGAGTCCGTTCGGGGCTCCGGGGAGGGGGCTTCGTCGTTGTCGTCATCATCAACCATCCTCCATCACCAATTTCATGATGCTCACCGCCGTGCGTGAGTAATTCCATCGTAGGCTTGCTGGACGGTGATGGGTGGATGAGATTTACCATGTAATCAAGTTAGTTTTGTTAGGGTTTGATCCCTAGTATCCACTATGTTCTGAGATTGATGTTGCTATGACTTTACTATGCTTAATGCTTGTCACTAGGGCCCGAGTGCCTTGATTTCAGATCTGAACCTATTATGTTTTCATGAATATATGTGTGTTCTTGATCCTATCTTGCAAGTCTATAGTCACCTATTATGTGTTATGATCCAACAACCCTGAAGTGAAAATAATCAGGATACTTCTCGGTGATGACCGTAGTTTGAGGAGTTCATGTATTCACTGTGTGCTAATGCTTTGTTCCGGTTCTCTATTAAAAGGAGGCCTTAATATCCCTTAGTTTCTGCTAGGACCCCGCTGCCACGGGAGGGTAGGACAAAATATGTCATGCAAGTTTTTTTTCCATAAGCACGTATGACTATTTACAGAATACATGCCTACATTACATTGATGAATTGGAGCTAGTTCTGTGTCACCCTATGTTATATCTATTACATGAGGAATCGCATCCGACATAATTATCCATCACTGATCCATTGCCTAGGAGCTTTTCACATCTTGTGTCTCGCTTATTTACTTTTTCGTTGCTATTGTTACAATCATTACAAAACCCAAAAAATATTACTTTTGCTACCATTAACTTTAGTATCATACTACTTTGCTACTAAACACTTTGCTGCAGATACTAGGTTATCCAGGTGTGGTTGAATTGACAAATCAACTGCTAATACTCAATAATATTGTTTGGCTCCCCTTGTGTCGAATCAATAAATTTGGGTTGAATAGTTTACCCTCGAAAGCTGTTGCGATCCCCTACACTTGTGGGTTATCGGTGATTATGTGTTGCTATTCAACTCTCGTTTACGATTTTTTGCAGGAAAACTTCTCTCTAAATGGGAAGGCCCTTACGTTATCAAGGATGTCTATCGTTCCGGCGCCATAAAATCAACAACTTCGAAGGCACAAGTCCGAGGGTGGTGAACGGTCAAAGAATCAAACATTATATCTCACGTAATCCCATAAATGTTGAAACTAATATTATTGAAACCGTAACCACGGAGGAATACATAAGGGACACCTTCCAGAACGTTTCGGACTCCGAAAAGGAATAGGTATGTGGTACGGTAAGTAAACCGACTCCAAACCAATTCAAATAGAAATTTTTCTCCATTTTGGAATATTTAAGAATTTAGGGAAATAAGAAGTAGTCCGGGAAGGACACGAGGCTGATACGTCTCCGTCGTCTCTACTTTTCCAAACACTTTGCCCTTGTTTTGGACTCTAACTTGTATGATTTGAATGGAACTAACCCGGACTGACGCTGTTTTCAGCAGAATTGCCATGATGTTGTTTTATGTGCAGAAAACAAAAGTTCTCAGAATGACCTGAAACTCCACGGAACATCTTAGAAAAAATAATAAAAAATCCTCGCCAAATATGAAGACCAGGGGGCCCACACCCTATCCACGAGGGTGCCCCCCCCCTCTAGGGCGCGCCCCCCTACCTCATGGGCCCCCTGGAGACCTTCCGACGCCAACTACAACTCTATATATTGCCTTTCGGAGAGAGAAAATAAGAGAGAAGAAATCATCATGTTTTACGATACGGAGCCACCGCCAAGCCCTAAAACCTCTCGGGAGGGCTGATCTGGAGTCCGTTTGGGGCTCCGGAGAGGGGGATTCGTCGCCGTCGTCATCATCAACCATCCTCCATCACCAATTTCATGATGCTCACCGCCGTGCGTGAGTAATTCCATCGTAGGCTTGCTGGACGATGATGGGTTGGATGAGATTTATCATGTAATCGAGTTAGTTTTGTTAGGGTTTGATCCCTAGTATCCACTATGTTCTGAGATTGATGTTGCTATGACTTTGCTATGCTTAATGCTTGTCACTAGGGCCCGAGTGCCATGATTTCAGATCTGAACCTATTATGTTTTCATGAATATATGTGTGTTCTTGATCCTATCTTGCAAGTCTATAGTCACCTATTATGTGTTATGATCCGACAACCCCAAAGTGACAATAATCGGGATACTTCTCGGTGATGACCATAGTTTGAGGAGTTCATGTATTCACTATGTGCTAATGCTTTGTTCCGGTTCTCTATTAAAAGGAAGCCTTAATATCCCTTAGTTTCCATTGGGACCCCGCTGCCACGGGAGGGTAGGACAAAAGATGTCATGCAAGTTCTTTTCCATAAGCACGTATGACTATATTCGAAATACATGCCTACATTACATTGATGAATTGGAGCTAGTTCTGTGCCACCCTATGTTATGACTGTTACATAATGAACCGCATTCGGCATAATTATCCATCACCGATCCAATGCCTTCGAGTTTTCCATATACTGGTTTACGCTTATTTACTTTCTCGTTGCTACTGTTACAATCACTACAAAATACCAAAAATATTACTTTTGCTTTCATTACTCTTTTGTTACCGTTACCGCTACTATCATACTACTTTGCTACTAAATACCTTGTTGCAGATATTAAGTTATCCAGGCGTGGCTGAATTGACAACTCAGTTGCTAATACTTTAGAATATTCTTTGGCTCCCCTTGTGTCGAATCAATAAATTTGGGTTGAATACTTTACCCTCGAAAGCTGTTGCGATCCCCTACACTTGTGGGTTATGAAGACTAATTTCTGGCGCCGTTGCCGGGGAGCATAGCTCTATTCTTTGAGTCACTTGGGATTTATATCTGCTGGACACTATGAAGAATTTGAAAGACGCTAAGACAAAAATTTATCCCTCAACTACGAGGGGAGGTAAGGAACTGCCATCTAGCTCTGCACTTGATTCACCTTCTGTTATGAGTAAGCTTGCGACACCTAAACCTGCTTCTTCTATTCGTTCTGATATGTCGCATGTTATTGATGATGCCACTTCTGCTATGCATGATACTTATGATGAAACTACTTCTATGCTTGATACTACTATGCCCCTTGGTGAATTTCTTGATGAAAAAATTTCTAGGGCTAGAGAGAAAGAAACTATTGAAACTGATAATGTTGATGAAAGGGATGATGAAGATATGCCTGGTATTCCTGAGGGTTATGTTTTTGATATGGAATCTTCTGCAGCTATTTTTTCCTGCAAGGATAGAAACGAACTTAAGAGGCTGTTAGTTAAATGGAGTAGAGAATCTCTTAGAGATAGAATAAAACCTGGCCCTGCTTTTGCTACTTCACCTATTTGTGTTCCCGATAAGGATTATTATGAATTCTCTGTTGATCCTGATATAATTACTTTGGTTGAATCGGATCCTTTTCATGGTTATGAATCTGAAACTGTTGTGGCACATCTTACTAAATTAAATGATATAGCCACCCTGTTCACTAATGATGAGAGATCTCGCTACTTTTATATCCTTAAAAGATTTCCGTTCTCATTAAAGGGTGATGCTAAGATATGGTTTAATTCTCTAGATCTTGGTTGTGTGCGTAGACCCCGGGATATGATTTATTACTTCTCTGCTAAATATTTCCCTGCTCATAAGAAACAAGATGCTTTAAAGGAAATATACAACTTTGTGCAAATTGAAGAAGAGAGTCTCCCACAAGCTTGTGGGAGGCTTCTCAAGTTACTTAATGCTTTGCCTGATCATCCTCTTAAGAAAAATGAAATACTTGATATCTTTTATAATGGACTACCGATGCTTCCAGAGATTACCTGGATAGTTGTGCTGGTTCCCTTTTTAGGGAAAGAACACCGGATGAAGCTGAAATTCTATTGAATAATATGTTGACAAATGAAAATAATTGGGCACTTCCTGAGCCAGGTCCATAGCAAATTACTCAGCCTATTCCTAAACCAACTCCGAAGAAGAGAGGTGTTCTATTTCTCAGTCCTGGAGATATGCAAGAGGCAAAGAAATCTATGAAAGAAAAAGGTATTAAAGCTGAAGATGTTAAGAATTTACCCCCTATTGAAGAAATATATGGTCTTAATTTACCGCCTATTGGAGAAACATATGATCTTGATCCATTACCTATTGAAGAACCTCCTGATCCCGATAACCCGACACAGGTAGTAAAGGTAAATTCTCTCTATAGATTTGATGAAGGTGATATTCCTCACTATAAGTCTGCTAGGCAATACTTGGATGAGTTTGATAATTTTATTGTCAAACAAGAAAATTTTAATGCTTATTTTGGTACACAATTGAAACAAAATACCTATATGATTAAACACTTGGGTGATTATATGGCTAATGTTAGATGTGAACTTAAACTCATTAGCAAACATGCTTCTATGGTTACCACTCAAGTAGAACAAGTACTTAAGGCTCAAAATGATTTGCTTAATGAAATGAATAGTAAGAAAAATGATTATGATGTTAGAGTGGCTACTAGAACTGGTAGAATGACTCAGGAACCTTTGTATCCTGAAGGCCACCCTAAGAGAATTGAGCAAGACTCTCAGAGAAATAATACTAATGTGCCTAGTTCTTCTAAAAGGAAGAAAAAGAAAAATGATAGGACTTTGCAAACTTCTAGTGAACCTATTGCTGAACCACCTGAGAATCCAAATGATATATCTATTTCTGATGCTGAAACACAATCTGGTAATGAACATGAACCTAGCAAACATAATAATGATGATGTTCATGATGATGCTCAACCTAGTAATGATAATGATGTAGAAGTTGAACCTGCTATTGATCTTGATAACCCACAATCAAAGAATCAACGTTATGATAAGAGACTTTGTTGCTAGGAAACATGGTAAAGAAAGAGAACCATGGGTTCAGAAACCCATGCCTTTTCCTCCCAAACCATCCAAGAAAAAGGATGATGAGGATTTTGAGCGCTTTGCTGAAATGATTAGACCTATCTTTTTACGTATGCGATTAACTGATGTGCTCAAAACTAATCCTTATGCTAAGTATATGAAGGATATCATTACTAATAAAAGGAAGATACCGGAAGCTGAAATTTCCACCATGCTTGCTAATTATAATTTTAAGGGTGGAATACCAAAGAAACTTGGAGATCCAGGAGTACCCACTATACCATGCTCCATTAAAAGGAATTATGTTAAAACTGCTTTATGTGATCTTGGAGCCGATGTTAGTGTTATGCCTCTCTCTTTATATCGTAGACTTGATTTGAATAAGCTGACACCTACTGAAATATCTTTGCAAATGGCTGATAAATCAACTGCTATACCTATCGGTATTTGTGAGGATATGCCTGTTGTGGTTGCAAACGTTACTATTTTAACGGACTTTGTTATTCTTGATATTCCCGAGGACGATAGTATGTCTATTATTCTTGGAAGACCTTTTCTGAATACTGCAGGTGCTGTTATTGATTGCAACAAAGGCAATGTCACTTTTCATGTTAATGGTAATGAGCATACGGTACACTTTCCGAGGAAACAACCTCAAGTTTATAGCATCAACTCTATTGGAAAAATTCCATCGATTATATTTGGAGGTTTTGAATTTCCTCTTCCTACTGTCAAGAAGAAATATGATATACTTATTATAGGGGATGTGCATATCCCCGTTGAGGTAACATAGTGTTATTCGAAATTTCTCCGGTTCCATGATATTCGGAATGAGTTTGTTAACAAGACTTGATCAACCTTGTTAGTGGATTCATTTTGATGACCATGAGACGGATGAAACTAGAAGCCACAACCTTTTGTACCCTCTTTATACTTTCTGCTATTTAGTTGAAATAAAGTAAAAATAGTATTTTTCTGTCTGTTTCCTGATTTATCCGTGCAATATAAAAATATCCCGGAAATAGAAGTCCTTAGAATGCCATGCCAATTTAATATGATTTTTTCGGGAATATTTGAGGATTTTTAGTGCAAAAATTACCGCGGGGGGAGCTGCCACCTGGCCACGAGGGTGGAGGGCGCGCCGTACCCCCTGGGCGCGCCCCCTGCCTCGTGGGCCCACGGTGGCGCTCCTCCACTTATTCCTGCACCCATCCTCTTCTTCTTCCTCCCACAAACACGGATATCTGGCTCAAACACGAGTTTCAGGCCCCGTTGCTGTGATTTTCGATCTCCTTGCTCAAAGCACCTCTCACAAAACTACTTTGGGAGATTGTTCCTTGGTATGTGACTCCTCCATTGGTCCAATTAGTTTTTGGTCTAGTGCTTTATTCATTGCAAATTTGTGCTGCATAGGTGACCATGTTCTTGAGCTTGTATGTCAATTTTATATGGTTCCAAGTAGTTCTATTGCATGATAAAGGCTCTAGGCACTTGTAGGAGTAGTTGCTATCAATTTTATTGAAGTTGGTTCACTTTTGCTTGAAGTTACTAAAAATTTCAGATTATTTCAGAAAATAATGAAGAGACTTTTGAGGGGCTCGTCGAGTCAAGCTCAAGGAAAAACAAAATGAAGAAGCACGAAGCCCAAATATAATTTGCCTCGCATCATGGAGGTCCGGCCGTGTGAATGGCCTTCCAATGACTTCTTGAGGAGAGCCGGAATTTATGAGGATTTTTATTTATTGATTGAGAATGCTAGCCTCACCGACTTCCTCCGCGACCAACGTCATCAGTATCTACTTTTGTGCAGAACTTCTACTTTTTTCCTAACGAATCACCCCCATCAGTAGAGTTTCATTTATATGACGTTGTTAAGAAGATGCCATTAGCTGAATTTTGCGAGATTTGCAAAATACCCTTTGAGGGTACCTTAGATGAACCACACCGTAATGAAGTGGAAGCATTTATTAACACTATCACTGTGGGAGAAACCAGGAAGGTTTCTGATGCAAGAATTACTAGCATACATTTTCCTGTTTTATGCTACTTTGCCTTATTTGCTAGTCATTGCTTGATTGGTCGTGGAAACTGTGGAAACCTTAGTGTTCCTGATATTATCATTCTGTTCCACGGTTTATACCGCAATAACTCTGTTAGTATGGGTGGAATTGTTGCTAGACGGTTAAGTCTGAACCGTACTAAGGGCCCCATCTTTGGAGGCATCAATGCTTCACGCCTAGCTGAATACTTTAGCGTACCTATTAGGCATTTTGAGAAAGAAGAAAAATTGCTGCCTAGTGCTTATCCAGATTATAAGAGTATGCTAGCACATGGTTTTATTGTTAAGAGTCGTGAAGGGGAGCTTAAATACAAATTGTACTTTGAAAAACATCACCCTGAGACTATTACTTTGCATGCTCCTTCTTTGTTTAACTTGTCTGCAGGACCTTATCTCATTACATGGGCTACCGTCCAAGCCTACCGGAATCCTGCACCAGCCCCAGAGCCGGAACCACAATACGAACCTCCACGCCAGTCTGTTTATTCTTGGGATCCGGAAGTGGCTGCAGCCGATGGCGATCGAGTCCTCTTCATCGCAAGAGACGACCCAGCTACACCTACGGGTATCCGCCAGGCTATCCCTGGCAATAGACCAACTTAGGCCAAAAGCCTAAGCTTGGGGGAGTACGTATTTCTCACCGACATTACATTTATGTTCACACACACTCATTGCTAGATGTCGGTGCTCATACTCTTTCACTTTAATATCAATGCTAGTTTATTTCCTTTTTCCTGCTTTCTTATTGTGTGCTTGTTAAAATTTAAGAAAAACAACAACAAAAAATTAGTAGTAACTTTTAGTTAGTTTACTTTTCTTGCTGTAGTAGTAATAATTAAAAAGAAAACCCAAAACGATTTCTTGTTATTCTATTGCTTGTTGGGAGCTTTCCCGTGTAAATAGTTTTATTTCTTTTCTTTCCTTTGGGGGTCGATAGGATAAGACCATGATTAAATTATTGAAGTGGCTCTTATATGCATTATTGTTGAAATAACCAAGAGCCCATATTGCCTTTTCTTCTCATGTTTATTGAATGCTCGCAGATTCCATCTTAGTCCAATGCACGTGCACTCTTATTATTCGCATTGTTCGGTCGTGCAAGTGAAAGGCAATTATGATGACATATGATGGACTGACTGAGGTGGGAAAAGCTGGTATGAACTCGACCTCTCCTGTTTTTGCAAATATGATGAGTTCATCATTCTTGATTCATCTTATTATGAATAAACATGTTTGCAATGACAATTAGAGATCATAGTTTCTTATGCCATGCTTGATTAGCTATGAGTTATAATGGTTTACCTTGCGTGCCAACATGCTATTAAAATGGTTGTGGTGTGGTCTGATGGGGTGGTATCCTCCTTTGAATGATTTAGGTGACTTGACTTGGCACATGTTCACACATGTAGTTGAAACAAATCAACATAGCCTTCAGGATATTTCTGTTCATGGTGGATTATATCCTACTCATGCTTGCATCCAATGTTTATTAATTTTAATGCATGTTCATGACTGTTGTCGCTCTCTAGTTGGTCGCTTCCTAGTCTTTTGCTAGCCTTCACTTGTACTAAGCGGGAATACTGTTGTGCATCCAATCCCTTAAACCCCAAAGTTATTTCATATGAGTCCACTATACCTTCCTATATACGGTATCTACCTGCCGTTCCAAGTAAAAATGTATGTGCCAAACTCGAAACCTTCAAATAAACATTCTGTTTTGTATGCTCAAATAGCTCATGTATCAACTAGGGTTGCCCTTATCCCTTATCTTCCATGTTAGGCGGGTTATTCTCAAGAGGAGTGGACTCCGCTCCTCACTCACGAGAACATGGCTCGTCACCGGGATGCCCAGTCCCATGCTTTATGCAAACTAAATCAAATTTGTTGCAAACAAAACTCCCCCTGGGACCTGATGTATGTTGGAGGCACTCATTGTTTCGAGCAAGCTGTGGATTGATGCTTGTTGGTGGAGGGGAGTATAAACTTTACCATTCTGTTTGGGAACCGCCTATAATGTGTGTGACATGGAAGATATCGCCATCTCTTAGTTGTTATGTTGACAATGAAAGTATGCCGCTCAAAATATTATTTATCTCTATTTCAAAACCGAGCTCTGGCACCTCTATAAATCCCTGCTTCCCTCTGCGAAGGGCCTATCTATTTACTAGTCATCACCCTCTTATTAAAAGCACTAGCTGGAGAGTGCGGCTGTCATTTGCATTCATTACTGTTAATTTATATTGGGTATGACTATGACTGGATCTCTTTTACCATGAATTACAATGTCTAGTCAGTCCTTGGTCTTTAAAGGTGCTCTGCACTTATGTTTTGCGGTTTCAGAAAGGGTAGCGAGATACCATCCTGTTATATCATATTATGATTGTTTTGAGAAAGTGTTGTCATCCGAGATTTATTATTATGACTCGCTAGTTGATTATGCCATTGATATGAGTAAACATGAGACCTGAGAACTACTGCAAACGTGGTTAGTTATAATTCTTGCTGAAAACTTGAATGATGGCTTGATATATTTACAACAACAAGAGCAAACAGAGTTTGTAAAAGTTTTTCTTTTTCTCTTTCAGTTTATCAACTGAATTGCTTGAGGACAAGCAAGGGTTTAAGCTTGGGGGAGTTGATACGATCCGTCAGATCTACTTTCAAACACTTTTGCCCTTGTTTTGGACTCTAACTTGTATGATTTGAATGGAACTAACCGGACCGACGCTGTTTTCGGAAGAATTGCCATGATGTTGTTTTATGCGTAAAATGTAAGTTCTCGGAATGACCTGAAACTCCATGGAACATCTTAGAAAAATAATAAAAATCCTCGCCAAAGATGAAGACCAGGGGCCCACACCTGTCCACGAGGGTGGGGCCCCCCCCTCTAGGGCACGCACCCCTACCTCGTGGGCCCCCTGGAGACCTTCCGACGCCAACTCCAACTCTATATATTGGCTTTCGGAGAGAGAAAAATCAGAGAGAAGAAATCATCGTGTTTTACGATACGGAGCCGCCGCCAAGCCTTAAAACCTCTCGGGAGGGCTGATCTGGAGTCCGTTCGGGGCTCAGGAGAGGGGGATTCGTTGCCGTCGTCATCATCAACCATCCTCCATCACCAATTTCATGATGCTCACCGCCGTACGTGAGTAATTCCATCGTAGGCTTGCTGGACGGTGATGGGTTGGATGAGATTTATCATGTAATCGAGTTGGTTTTGTTAGGGTTTGATCCCTAGTATCCACTATGTTCTGAGATTGATGTTGCTATGACTTTGATATGCTTAATGCTTGTCACTAGGGCCCGAGTGCCATGATTTCAGATCTGAACCTATTATGTTTTCATGAATATATGTGTGTTCTTGATCCTATCTTGCAAGTCTATAGTCACCTATTATGTGTTATGATCCGACAACCTCGAAGTGACAATAATCGGGATACTTCTCTGTGACGCCCCCGATTCAATCGTACACTAATCATACACGCAAACGTGTACGATCAAGATCAGGGACTCACGGGAAGATATCACAACACAACTCTAAAAATAAAATAAGTCATACAAGCATCATAATACAAGCCAGGGGCCTCGAGGGCTCGAACACAAGTGTTCGATCATAGACGAGTCAGCGGAAGCAACAATATCTGAGTACAGACATAAGTTAAACAAGTTTGCCTTAAGAAGGCTAGCACAAACTAGGATACAGATCGAAGAGGCGCAGGCCTCCTGCTGGGATCCTCCTAACTACTCCCGGTCGTTGTCGGCGGGCTGCTGCGTAGTAGTAGGCACCTCCGGTGTAGTAGTCGCCATCGACGGTGGCGTCGCCCTGGGCTCCATCGTGCAGTCGCAGCAACCGGGTAAAGAAAAGGGAAAAGGGGAACAAGGCAACCGTGAGTACTCATCCAAAGTACTCGCAAGCAAGGAGCTACACTACATATGCATGGATATATGTGTAAAGGGCCATATCAGTGGACTGAACTGCAGAATGCCAGAATAAGAGGGGGATAGCTAATCCTGTGGAAGACTACGCTTCTGGCAGCCTCCGTCTTGCAGCATGTAGAAGAGATGTAGACTGAAGTCCTCCAAGTAGCATCGCATAGCATAATCCTACCCGGCGATCCCCTCCTCATTGCCCTGTTATAGAGCGATCACCGGGTTATATCTGGCACTTGGAAGGGTGTGTTTTATTAAGTATCCAGTTCTAGCTGTCATAAGGTCAAGGTACAACTCCAAGTCGTCCTCTTACCGAAGATCATGGCTATTCGAATAGATTAACTTCCCTGCAGGGGTGCACCACATAACCCAACACGCTTGATCCCATTTGGCGGACACACTTTTTCGGGTCATGCCCGCCGCGGAAGATCAACACGCCGCAGCCCCACCTAGGCACAACAGAGAGGTCAGCACGCGGTCTAAACCTAAGCGCCACAGGGTCTGGGCCCATCGCCCATAGCACACCTGCGTTGCGCTGTAGGGCGGCCGGAAGCAGACCTAGCCTAGGAGGCGTTCCAGTCCAATCCGACGCGCGCCGCTCAGTCGCTGACGTCACGAAGTGCTTCGGCTGATACCACGACGTCGAGTGCCCATAACTGTTCCCGCGTAGTTGGTTAGTGCGTATAGACCAAATGGCCAGACTCAGATCAAATACCAAGATCTCGTTAAGCGTGTTAAGTATCCACGAACGCCGACCAAGGCTAGGCCCACCTCTCTCCTAGGTGGCCACAACCTGCCCTGTCGCTCCGCCACAAAGTAACAGTCGGGGGCCGTCGAGAACCCAGGCCCACCTCTACCGGGATGGAGCCACCTGTCCTTTCAGCCCCCATCTCCGAACAGTATCACAGGTAATGTAATAGTGTAAAGTATATAGTATGTGCCCGTGATCACCTCCCGAAGTGATCACAGCCCAGTAGTATAGCATGGTAAACGGACAAGAGTGTAGGTCCACTGATGGAACACTAGCATCCTATACTAAGCAGTAGGATAGCAGGTAAAGGTAACAACGGTAGTAGCAAGGACAGGCTATGCAGGAGTATAGGATTAACTGAAAGCAGTAACATGCTACACTACTCTAATGCAAGCAGTATAGAGAAGAGTAGGCGATATCTGGTGATCAAAGGGGGCTTGCCTGGTTGCTCGAGACAAGAAGGAGGGGTCGTCGGTGGCGTAAGTCGACCACAGGGCATCAAGATAAATCACGGGTCTACCAAGAGAAGAGGGGGAGAAACAGTAAATACATAGCAAGAAAGTGCATAACAGGATAACAGACAGAGCTAGACGTGTTCTAACGCGGTATGAGGTGATACCGGTGAAGGGGGGGAAACATCCGGGAAAGTATCCCCGGTGTTCCGTGTTTCCGGACAGATGAACCGGAGGTGAAATGTTGCAGGTTCACTATGCTAGGGACGCATGGCGGACGAACGGGCTGCGTTTCCGGGTTCGTCTCATCGTTCTGAGCAACTTTCGTGTAGAAAGTATTTTCATCTGAGCTACGGTTTATTTTATATAAATTTTAAAAGATTTAAATCATTTTTAAGATTTATTTAATTATTTTAAAACAACATTATCCATTACAGTGTTTGCTAACGTCATCATGACGTCAGCATGACGTCAGCAGTCAACAAAGGTGTTGACTGGTCAACTGACGTGTGGGTCCTAGCTGTCATTGACTGTTTAATTAGCAGGTTTAACTAAACAAAGTTAATTAGGTTAGTTAGTGATTAGAATAATTTAATTGTGATTAATTAACTTAATTAATTATTTATTTAATTAATTAATATTTTATTTATTTTTATTAGTTACTTAATTATTTTAATTCTTTAACTCTCTTTTTTATGTTCTGGGGCGTGGGGCCCCAAGGTCAGTGGCTCAAGGGGGGCCCTAACGCGCGAACGGGCACGGGTCTCGGCGTGGCGCCCGTCGGGCGGACGAGGAGCGACGGCGCAGCCACACGGCGGGCGCGGGCCGGGCGGCAGAGAGAGGCGGGCGTGGGCTGTGTGAGCGGGAGGCGGCCGGTCGGGGTGAGGCGAGCGGAGCGGGAGCTGCAGTGGCGGGGACGCAAGGGCGGGGTCGGCCGCGGTGCAGCAGTAGCATCGCACGGGGCGAGGGAAAGAGAGGAGGGGCGCGGCTCACAGCGGGTTAGCAGGGACGGGGCAGCGTCGGAGGAGGACGGGGACGTCGTCGGCGTGGAGGAGGCAGGTCGTTGAGGTGGTCCAGCGAGGAAGCTCCGGTGAGGTGGCCGCGAGGTCCAGCGGCGTCAGAGGCGGGGCGGCGTCGTGCGTGTAGCGGCGGGGATCGATCCCCCCGATCCAATCGGGGGCAGAGGAGGGGAGGTGGATCGAACCCCTCCCCGATCCAGATGGGATCGAGAGGAGTGGGGGAGGAGACATGGGTGTGGGGAAAATGGGGTGTGTAGCTAGGGTTTACAGTAGTCGAGGAACGCGGGCCAAGTAGGCTGGGCGCATGGGTGGGCGGCAAGTCGGTCGGCTGCCCGGCCAACTGGGCCAAGGCCCAAACGGGAAGGTGTTTCCTTTTGTGTGTGTGTGTGTGTGTGTGTGTGTGTGTGTGTGTGTGTGTTCTTGTTTTGCATTTTCTTTTATTTATTTTCTTTTCTGTTTTAAATCATTTTTAATTATCTAGGCACTTTATAAAAATGTGTTTATTACACCTTATTTACTTAAGCAAAATATGGCACCGCCTGAACATTTTAGTTTTAATATTTGAAAACTTTGGTGGTTTGCCTTTAACTCAAATTTGAATTTGAATCTTTTTGAACTAACGTGAGATTAACAACAGTAACCGCGATGATGTGGCATGATTAACAGGGAATTACTATAGCTTAAATATTCGGGCGTCACAATTCTCCTCCACTACAAGAAATCCCGTCCCGAGATTTAAGAGGGGAGTAAGGGGGAAGGTTTGGTAACGAATCTAGCGGGTCTTCTCATCCTGGCTTGCTCTTCTCGAAGAGGCCGGTCCAATACATTGATGTCTTCATTTCCCTGCTTCAAGTCATCATGATCAAGTCGTCATCCTTTCTTCGGGAGTTCCATCGTACTTATGAATAGGTAACGGGGCAGATCAGCAACGACAGAATGCTATAAGGGTAATAATCTGGGATTAACCCATGAATGAGCCTAAGAGTACCTCTCGAGTCGAACAAATAAACCATATCGAGAGTAAAGTTCGAAGGTACAATCTAGAGTTTCAAGTAGCCAGGCAATCATTCAATGCCTAGTCAGAAGGTGAAAGGGTTCAGGGCAACGTGAATAAGTATTGCGTCTGATACCAGAATAGATCACTAGGAATGTGGCTTGTGAATAGCATACGAAGCCAAGCGCGAGGATTAACTTTGGAAACAGGGTGTACAAGAGAGTCGGGTTTCGATCCTGTGGAACTGTGGGTTATGGGCCCACCATGTGGGTTAAAAGCAGGAAGGCGCTAACATTTGCACGGTCAAGATAGCAAGGTATGTCAGAGGATAGACTGTCAGTTTTGTTGGCAACAATGTTGGTACCTAGGGCGAGGGACGAAGAGAACCATTTTCCTGCTCGTTGAAACGAGGCTGACCAATAGGCAAAGTTCTCGTCCATCGGTGGTTACCGAAATGTCATCAACAATAGTAACACGGTCTTACTGACAAGGTCGTACACCAGGGTGTTTACATAGGTACCGAATTGTTACTGCTTAGTTTATATAGACCACAAGAAAGGTTAAACCAAACCATGGAAGGAAAATGTGATTATCAGATTAAACAGAACAATGGAAAGGAAAATGTGTGTATACACATATTTCAGGGGGTATATCCTTCGCCAGGACAAGTAGAGCATGATATCCGTGACAAGATATAATGTAGAAAATCCTCTAGGTGAGGGGAGTCAAATTTCATGACGTTACCCATACAATGGTGTTTGGATAATTGAGCAGGAAGCAATTAGCATTGGGCTTCAAATGTTCTTGTTGAAAATCAGAGTACAACCGACATGCTTTGAGATAGCATTGACATGGTCATCAGGTGAAGATCAGACTTTGGAAACACAAAGGATTCATCAGGAATAACTTATAGAATAAGTCTTACATTTCCCTCATGGAAGAATGGTTAACCTTGCCAAAAAGGAACAACTATAACAATAGGTCCTCCGGCCAGGTGTGCTAGGCATGACATCACCTTACCGGGTCATATAAAGACCGATGTTATAACTCTTGGAAATATGTTCCAACCATCATATCTGACCGAGGTTCAGATCCGATTGGTGTCAGGATACCTCCGACTTAGTATGCCTGAGAAAAAAAGGTGCAACACAATTGACGAGATGACAAGGTAAGATTCTCGGGAAATGAACTATGAAGTGATTTCGTTAACAAGAGTTCATCATTAACCCAAGGAGAGGACAAGGAGGTGTCTGGTGAACTCAACGGCAATTCATCGAGATTTCCAAAAGATGGATTTCCACAATTAAGTGAACAAGGAGATAACATTTGTCAGATCAAATGATATAAGGAAGTATGCTCGAGGAAAACACACACAATTAAACGTTGGTTGAAAGGTGCGCCCAAAATATGGGTTGGGTTGCACGACCAATGTCAGAATGGTGATTCAATAAGCCATAGACGTATAATGAAACTATAGACCAATAACTTCAAAGCAAGAGGGTTGCTCGAAGTTTAGAATTTACACATCACAGACCATTTGATGGTATTCCAGTTAGAAACATCACGGGGACCAAGAAAAGAACGGTGATGTTAATAAGTATCATTGGTATCAAGAATTCTTAAGGGTGGTGAATTTCTCACAACATTGAGGACATAAGAGATGTTAATGTTCCAAGGTAAAGAAGAACAATTATTGGATAGCAAGGAACTCAAGGTATAACACCAAACACGAACAAGCTTGTGTTGGTGGGAAGGCAATAAAGTGGTCGATGATAACGCAGATCATCGAGGGCAAGGATGGTATTTCTCATCATGAACTCATTTGATATCCTGGAAGAGCTCATAAGGTTGATGATGATCACGACACACTTTGTCGAGAGATTTCAAGATGTAATCGATCGGCGATGACATCAAGTCAAATGAATGGTGAAGCGAAAGGTTATTGGAACCAAGGGTACGACACAAACTCAAAATCAAGTCTGTTCAAGGAGAAATGATATGACGAGGAAGATCACGGAAGATTAGCTCACCATCTAAATCTGTGCTCCGGAAAGAGGGGCCAGGTAGCACAGTTAAAAAGTTGCACGATAATGATATAGCCGATCAGGCTAGCAATGACTTGAAGGATTAATAAACTCATAAGCAATGAAGAATACTTAGAGTTATCGAATCGGAGTGCGGAATTGATTCACTTATCAGTGTTCTCGGTTGACGACAACCCAGAACCCAGGAAAATTGGAATCGGTGAGAAATAACAGTTGATGAAGAACCCATAAGAAGTTATGTAGTTTCATGATATTCTCGCGGTACCAGAGGGTATACTCAAGGGTAGAGCGGGATAGAGGTTGGACAAGTGAAATCATTTGCAGAAGGCAAGCACTTAAACTTGTCCAAGAAATGGGATCAAGGAAGAACAATATGGTCGAAACCACGGTCGCAAAAGACCAAGCATAGATAAGAGAAGAAGTTATAACAAGGGGATTATTATTACTATGAGAAGCTTCCATGATAAGTTCCACCTCGGGTCCATGGGCATGAACACAAAGTTCAAGGTCGACTCCCACTTCTCCAAAGCATAACCTTACATTCACTTCTCGTTTCGATAATGGCATTAGTGTTGAAAGTTTTACGGTGAAATACCGATGGGTATGACCCGTGAAAACTTCCGAGTTCACACATATTAAGGAAGGCATAGGTTCAACCCATCAGGGCATCTTGGAACATATACCACAAACTTCGGGGTAATTAATACAAGCTCGAAAGTAGAGCATTTTTCAAAAGCAGATGATACAATTTACCAAAGGCATTATATACCCATGGAAAGGCTCTCAAGGTTATTCAATATGAAGGACACTGTCGGATAAAATCCAATAAAGGTTCTGGTGGTCCACAAGGGATCTGACGTGAGCATCGGTACTCAACTAGAGGAAGAAGAATGCAAGGAGATCAGATTATAGAAACAACTGACTAACTCAATTGTCAAATGCAAAGGAATTATGATTTCCAAATCAAGGGATCAGAAGCAATGCTCTGATTAGGGATGGATAAGTTGAATAGCCTTAGGGTACAATCAACGACAATTGGATTGGTCGAGAACCAATTCCAGTTAAAGAATGGTAGCTCAGCCGGAAAGGTAATTTATAAGGATCAATGATGATTGTGTGTATTCGCAAACATATTGAGTCAACAGACTCAAAATGATAATGACAAGGAATGTCAATAAGACTACGAGAATTATGGGGTTAACCATAATGCAAGCAAGCAAGAATTTCAAGAGCCAAAGGCTCCAGAGGATTTTCAAAAGATCGAATAGTATTTTGAATACTTTTGTGAAACACAAGAACAACTGGGGATGAGCGGATACTCGACAAGTGCAAGGATTTATTTGAAGGGGTATTCATGTGGCAAAGAACTGCTAGATAGTAGGCACAAAGTATTCTCGGAACAATAGAGAAAACTTCGGGGTATCATGTAATAACAAGATCAATGGGGGATGATCGTATGAATGGAAAGTGTAAGTAGTTATCCATAAGGGTTTATCGGTGGTCGGGAATTGCAAAATCAACGCCATAAAGTCTCAAGAGAACATCGGAGAGTATCTTCAGATTCTTCTGGTGCAGTAGACGATCATCTGTAATAAGGGGCTCTCCGGGAGAAAGTATTTTCGAGAACCTAAAGTTAGTTTTGTTTTTAGCAAAATCATTTAACCTGAATAGAAGAGAGATCAGAGTCCCAGAGTATAGGTCGAGGAATAAAAGATCCTAATACCACCCGATGGCGACGTGGACCCGTAAGGCACACAGCCATGTTAGTAAAAGTTTTGCAAGGTCTAGACTTGACTTCGGACAAGGAGTGTGGAAGGGGGATTCCTACAGGCAAACCTGGCTCTGATACCAACTTGTGACGCCCCCGATTCAATCGTACACTAATCATACACGCAAACATGTACGATCAAGATCAGGGACTCACGGGAAGATATCACAACACAACTCTAAAAATAAAATTAGTCATACAAGCATCATAATACAAGCCAGGGGCCTCGAGGGCTCGAATACAAGTGCTCGATCATAGACGAGTCAGCGGAAGCAACAATATCTGAGTACAGACATAAGTTAAACAAGTTTGCTTTAAGAAGGCTAGCACAAACCGGGATCAGATCGAAGAGGCGCAGGCCTCTGCCTCAGGATCCTCCTAACTACTCCGGTCGTCGTCCGGGCTGCATGTAGTAGTAGGCACCTCCGGTGTAGTAGTCGCCATCGACGGTGGCGTCGCCCTGGGCTCCATCGTCGTCGCAGCAACCGGTAAAGAAAAGGGGAAAAGGGGGAACAAGGCAACCATGAGTACTCATCCAAAGTACTCGCAAGCAAGGAGCTACACTACATATGCATGGATATATGTGTAAAGGTCCATATCAGTGGACTAAACTGCAAAATGCCAGAATAAGAGGGGGATAGCTAATCCTGTCGAAGACTACGCTTCTGGCAGCCTCCATCTTGCAGCATGTAGAAGAGATGTAGACTGAAGTCCTCCAAGTAGCATCGCATAGCATAATCCTACCCGGCGATCCCCTCCTCATTGCCCTGTTAGAGAGCGATCACCGGGTTATATCTGGCGCTTGGAAGGGTGTGTTTTATTAAGTATCCAATTCTAGTTGTCATAAGGTCAAGGTACAACTCCAAGTCGTCCTGTTACCGAAGATCACGGCTATTCGAATAGATTAACTTCCCTGCAGGGGTGCACCACATAACCCAACACGCTTGATCCCATTTGGCCGGACACACTTTTCTGGGTCATGCCCGGTCGCGGAAGATCAACACGTCGCAGCCCCACCTAGGCACAACAGAGAGGTCAGCACGCCGGTCTAAACCTAAGCGCACAGGGGTCTGGGCCCATCGCCCATAGCACACCAAGACGCTGCGTTAGGGCGGCGGAAGCGCACCTAGCCTAGCAGGCGTTCCAGTCCAATCCGGCGCGCGCCGCTCAGTCGCTGACGTCACGAAGTGCTTCGGCTGATACCACGACGTCGAGTGCCCATAACTGTTCCGCGTAGTTGGTTAGTGCGTATAGACCAAATGGCCAGACTCAGATCAAATACCAAGATCTCGTTAAGCGTGTTAAGTGTCCGCGAACGCCGACCAGGGCTAGGCCCACCTCTCTCCTAGGTGGCCACAACCTACCCTGTCGCTCCGCCACAAAGTAACAGTCGGGGGCCGTCGGGAACCCAGGCCCACCTCTACCGGGATGGATCCACCTATCCTTTCAGCCCCCATCTCCGAACAGTATCACAGGTAATGTAATAGTGTAAAGTATATAGTATGTGCCCGTGATCACCTCCCGAAGTGATCACAGCCCAGTAGTATAGCATGGCAGACGGACAAGAGTGTAGGTCCACTGATGGAACACTAGCATCCTATACTAAGCAGTAGGATAGCAGGTAAAGGTAACAACGGTAGTAGCAAGGACAAAGCTATGCAGGAGTATAGGATTAAGCGAAAGCGATAACATGCTACACTACTCTAATGCAAGCAGTATAGAGAAGAGTAGGCGATATCCGGTGATCAAAGGGGCCTTGCTGGTTGCTCGAGACAAGAAGGAGGGGTAAATCGGTGGCGAGTCGACCACAGGGCATCAAGATCGCCACGGGGTCTACCGAAGAGAAGAGGGGGGAGAAACAGTAAATACATAGCAAGCAAGTGCATAACAGGGTAACAGATAGAGCTAGACGTGTTCTAACTTGGTATGAGGTGATACCGGTGAAGGGGGGGGAACATCCGGGAAAGTATCCTCGGTGTTCCGTGTTTCCGGACAGATGAACCGGAGGTGAAATGTTGCAGGTTCACTATGCTAGGGACGCATGGCGGACGAACAGGCTGCGTTTCCGGGTTCGTCTCATCGTTCTGAGCAACTTTCGTGTAGAAAGTATTTTCATCTGAGCTGTGGTTTATTTTATATTAATTTTAAAAGATTTAAATCATTTTTAAGATTTAATTAATTATTTTAAAACAACATTATCCAGAACAGTGTTTGCTGACGTCAGCATGACGTCAGCAGTCAACAGAGGTGTTGACTGGTCAACTAACGTGTAGGTCCCAACTGTCATTGACTGTTTAATTAGCAGGTTTAACTAAACAAAGTTAATTAGGTTAGTTAGTGATTAGAATAATTTAATTATGATTAATTAACTTAATTAATTAATTATTTAATTAATTAATATTTTATTTATTTTTATTAGTTACTTAATTATTTTAATTCTTTAACTCTTTTTTTATGTTACAGGCGTGGGGCCCCAAGGTCGATGTTCGGGGAGCCCTAGCAGGCGAACAGGCACGGTCTCGGGCTTAGGCGCCCGTCAGGCGACAGGAGCGACAGGCGGCAGCCTGGCGGGAGGCGGCGGGCGGAGAGAGGCGGGCGGCCTGTGAGTGGGAGGCGGGCGGTCGGGTGAGGCAAAGCGGAGCGGGAGCTGCAGTGGCGGGGACGCAGAGGCGGGTCGGCCTTGGTGCAGTGATAACATCGCACGGGGCGAGGGAAAGAGAGGAGGGGCGCGGCTCACAGCGGGTTAGCAGGGACGGGGCAGCGTGTGTCGTGGAGGAGGACGGGGACGTCGTCGGCGTGGAGGAGGCAGGTCATTGAGGTGGTCCAGCGAGGAAGCTCCGGTGAGGTGGCCGCGAGGTCCAGCGGCGTCAGAGGCGGAGCGGCGTCGCACAGAAGCGGCGGGATCGATCCCGATCCAATCGGGGGCAGAGGAGGGGAGGTGGATCGAACCCCTCCCCGATCCAGATGGGATCGAGACGAGTGGGGGAGGAGACGTGGGTGTGGGGGGAAATGGGGTGCGGTAGCAAGGGTTTCTGGTAGTAGGGGGGAACGCGAGCCAAGTAGGCCAGGGGCGTGCGGGGGTGGGCCGGCAAGTCGGTCGGCTGCCCGGCCAACTGGGCCAAGGCCCAAACGGGAAGGTGTTTCCTTGTGTGTATGTGTGTGTGTGTGTGTGTGTGTTCTTGTTTTGCATTTAATTTTATTTATTTTCTGTTCTGTTTTAAATCATTTTTAATTATCAAGGCACTTTATAAAAATGTGTTTATTACACCATATTTACTTAAGCAAAATATGGCACCGCCTGAACATTTTAGTTTTAATATTTGAAAACTTTGGTGGTTTGCCTTTAACTCAAATTTGAATTTGGATCTTTTTGAACTAACGTGAGATTAACAACAGTAACCGCGATGATGTGGCATGATTAACAGGGAATTACTGTAGCTTAAACATTCGGGCGTCACATTCTCGGTGATGACCATAGTTTGAGGAGTTCATGTATTCACTATGTGCTAATGCTTTGTTTCGGTTCTCTATTAAAAGGAGGCCTTAATATCCCTTAGTTTCTATCAGGACCCCGCTGCCACAGGAGGGTAGGACAAAAGATGTCATGCAAGTTCTTTTCCATAAGCACGTATGACTATATTCGGAATACATGCCTACATTACATTGATGAATTGGAGTTAGTTCTGTGTCACCCTATGTTATGACTGTTACATGATGAACCGCATCCGGCATAATTATCCATCACCGATCCAATGCCTACGAGTTTTCCATATACTCGTTTACGCTTATTTACTTTCTCGTTGCTATTGTTAAAATCACTACAAAATACCAAAAATATTACTTTTGCTTTCATTACTCTTTTGTTACCGTTACCGCTACTATCATACTACTTTGCTACTAAATACCTTGCTGCAGATATTAAGTTATCTAGGTGTGGCTGAATTGACAACTCAATTGCTAATACTTGAGAATATTCTTTGGCTCCCCTTGTGTCGAATCAATAAATTTGGGTTGAATACTTTACCCTCAAAAGCTGTTGCGATCCCCTACACTTTTGGGTTATCAGAGGCATCCAAGAGGGTGGAGGGCGCGCCCACCCTTACTGGGCACGCCCGCCTGCCTCGTGGGCACCCTGTGTGCTCTCCGGACTCCGTTTTCTTGCACGTTACTTCTTTCTGTCGGTCAAAATTCATTATATAATATCCCGAAGGTTTTTACCACCGTATCACGCAAAAATCTTCTGTTTTGTTTCGAGCTGTTTTTCTGACAGATCTAGAGCATCATGACGTCACCCTCCTCCAACAATGAAGACAAGGATGCTTGGCTATTGAAGATAGAGCTGAAAAGAGAAGAATCGGAGGAGACCAACAAGGATGAAGGGATCAAGAAGGCCATGGAGGATCAAGCTCCGGCGGCGGAAGAAGAAAACATCTCTCAACCTCTACCTAACCTCTTTACCCCAACTGAGATTGAAGCTTTCAAGATGATTGAGTTAGCTCGCATACAAAACAAGTATCTCACACAGGAAAATATTTTGTTGAAGGATCATATCGTCGCACTCAAGGGCATTATCCGCAAGTTGGAGGAGCTTCTATGCTTGATGTGCGATTATCCACCATCATCATCACCACCTTCATCACCTCCGAGGACATAATCACATGGGTATGTGATGTCTACTACACAACCTTCTTCTTGTAGACGTTGTTGGGCCTCCAAGTGCAGAGGTTTGTTGGACAGTAGCAAATTTCCCTCAAGTGGATGACCTAAGGTTTATCAATCCGTGGGAGGCCTAGGATGAAGATGGGCTCTCTCAAACAACCCTGCAACCAAATAACAAAGAGTCTCTTGTGTCCCCAACACACCCAATACAATGGCAAAATTGTATAGGTGCACTAGTTCGGCGAAGAGATGGTGATACAAGTGCAATATGGATGGTAGATATAGGTTTTTGTAATCTGAAAATATAAAAACAGCAAGGTAACTAATGATAAAACTGAGCGTAAACGGTATTGCAATGGTAGGAAACAAGGCATAGGGTTCATACTTTCACTAGTGCAAGTTCTCTCAACAATAATAACATAATTGGATCATATAACTATCCCTCAACATGCAACAAAGAGTCACTCCAAAGCCACTAATAGCGGAAAACAAACGAAGAGATTATGGTAGGGTATGAAACCACCTCAAAGTTATCCTTTCTGTTCTATCTATTCAAGAGTCTGTAGTAAAATAACATGAAGATATTCTTTCCGTTCAATCTATCATATAGTTCATACTAGAATAACACCTTAAGACACAAATCAACCAAAACCCTAATGTCACCTAGATACTCCATTGTCACCTCAAGTATCCGTGGGCATGATTATACGATATGCATCACACAATCTCAGATTCATCTATTCAACCAACACAAAGTACTTCAAAGAGTGCCCCAAAGTTTCTACCGGAGAGTCAAGACGAAAACGTGTGCCAACCCCTATGCATAGGTTCATGGGCGGAACCCGCAAGTTGATCACCAAAACATACATCAAGTGGATCACGTGATATCCCATTGTCACCACAGATAAGCACGGCAAGACATACATCAAGTGTTCTCAAATCCTTAAAGACTCAATCCGACAAGATAACTTCAAGAGGAAAACTCAATTCATCACAAGAGAGTAGAGGGGGAGAAACATCATAAGATCCAACTATAATAGCAAAGCTCGCGATACATCAGGATCGTGCCATAGAGAGAACACGAGAGAGAGAGAGAGAGAGAGAGAGAGAGAGAGAGAGAAAGAGAGATCAAACACATAGCTACTGGTACATACCCTCAGCCCCGAGGGTGAACTACTCCCTCGTCGTCATGGATAGCGTCGGGATGATGAAGATGGCCATTGGTGCAGGATCCCCCATCCGGCAGGGTGCCGGAACGGGCTCCTGGGAGGTTTTTGGTGGCTACAGAGGCTTGCGGCGGCGGAACTCCCGATCTATTGTTCGCTTCGATGTTTTTAGGGTATATGGGAATATATAGGCGAAAGATGTCGGTCGGGGGAGCCACGAGGGGCCCATGAGGGTGGAGGGCGTGCCCAGGGGGTGGGCGCGCCCCCTATCTCGTGGCCTCATCGAAGCTTCCCTAGCTTGCACTCCAAGTTCCCGGGATTGCTTCTGTTCCAAAAATAACTTTTCCGAAGGTTTCATTCCGTTTGGACTCCGTTTGTTATTCCTTTTCTTTGAAACACTGAAATAGGCAAGAAAACAGCAATATGGGCTCGGCCTCCGGTTAATAGGTTAGTCCCAAAAATGATATAAATGTGTAAAGTAAAGCCCATAAACATCCAAAACGGGTAATAATATAGCATGAATGCTTCATAAATTATAGATACGTTGGAGACGTATCAGCATCCCCAAGCTTAATTCCTACTCGTCCTCGAGTAGGTAAATGATAAAAGAAAGAATTTATGAAGTGTGAATGCTAGCAGGTGCACAAGTTTGATCAATGATAATTTCAGTCACCTTTCTAGCATGATTATATGTCATAACAATAGTTCATCTCATAACACTTCTCACGAACAAGTAACAATCAATTCACATGTTGAAGCATAGACCATAAACTTTCTTGAAAACTAGCAATGTTCTCAGTCATCAAACAATTGCAATTCATCTTATTTTCAGGAAGGGTCTATGTCAGAGCTTTGATTTAGCAAACTCCACATACTAAACTATCATATAGTCTTCTACAATTGCTAACACTCACTCAATACTATTGGTTATGGAGTTTTAATCAGATACTGAGAAAGATAGGGGCTTATAGTGTTGCCTCCCAACGTATTCACCTTTGGGTGATGTCAACAATAATAGTTCATGCTAACTTACATCCAATTGGATATATATATCAGGATCCTTCCAACACGAGGTGCTTGCCAAAAGATAAAATGAAAAAGGGAAAGGTGAAGATCACCTTGACTCATGCATAAAGTAAAAGACATAAAGTAAAAGATAGGCCCTTCGCAGAGGGAAGCAGAGGTTGTCATGCGCTTTTATGGTTGGATGCACAAAATCTTAATGCAAAAGAACGTCACTTTATATTGCCACTTGTATATGGACCTTTATTATGTAGTCCGTCACTTTTATTGCTTCCATAACAAGATCGTATAAAGCTTATTTTCTTCACACTAATAGATCATACATATTTAGGGAGCAGTTTTTATCGCATGCACCGATGACAACTTACTTGAAGGATCTTACTCAATCCATAGGTAGGTATGGTGGACTCTCATGGCAAAAACTGGGTTTAAGGATATTTGGAAGCACAAGTAGTATCTCTACTTGGTGCAAGGAATTTTAGCTAGCATGAGGGGGAAAGGCAAGCTCAACATGTTTGAATGATCCATGGCAATATACTTTAACTGAGATGTGAGAAAACATAAACCATTACGTTGTCTTCCTTGTCCAGCATCAACTCTTTAGCATGTAATACCAAATGAGTGCTCACAATTATAAAATATTTCTAAGATAGTATATTTATATGTGAAATCTCTCTTCCTTCAATATTCTTTCATGAATTGTTCAAATGACCAATACAATGCTTGCTAACCTTAAATAAATTTACAACCTCTACTTCTTAGATGTGAAGTCATTACTCCCCATGGGATAAGCAAATGAAACATATATAATTTCAGATTTATGACATTCAACTCATTCAACCATTTACTCATAGGATATAAGTGAAGCACACGAGTAAATGACAAACTACTCCAAAAAGATATAAGTGAAGACCAATGAGTAGCTAAATAATTATGTAACTATGTGAAGACTCTCTCTCAATAAAGAATTTCAGATCTTGGTATTGTATTCAAACGGCAAGAAAAACAAAATAGAATGATATTGCAAGGATAGCACAACTCGTGTAAAGAAGCAAAAACTTAGGCTCACCGATACTAACCGATAGTTGTTGAAGAAGAAAGGTGGGATGCTTGAGACTTCTTGGAATATTATCTTGGGGTGCCTTGGGCATACCCAAGCTTGAGCTTTTGTGTCTCCTTAATTCCTTTCATATCATGGTTTCTCTATTTCTCAGAGAACTTCATCCACATAAAACTCAACAAGAACTCGTGAGATAAGTTAGTATAAACCAATGCAAAACCTTATCATTTTTCTAATGTAACAAGTCACCAAAATTATTATTCAACATTGCATACTAAATGCCTCTGAATATTCAATACTCCTATCCTCAAATAGAATCATTAAACAAGCAAACATATGCAAACAATGCAAACATAACAGCAATCTGCCAAAACAGTACAGTCTGTAAAGAATGCAAGAGTATCAATACTTCCCTAAATCCAAAAATTATGAGAAAAATACTAAGCTGTATAAGATTTATCAGAGCTCAAAATGCAAAAAGTTTCAACATTATATCATTCTCTGACTTTTCTAGGGAATTTTTGCAACAGCGGTAAACTTGCTGTTTTGAAACAGCAACATGTATACTTGCAAAATAAGCACGGCAAAGGCTATCCTTGACATTTTTATTGAAACTAAAGACGCAAAACATTATTCTAAATAACAGCAAGCAAATACTAACAAAATAAAATGATGCTCCAAGCAAAACACATATCATGTGGTGAATAAAAATATAGCTCCAAGTAAAGTTACCGATGAACGAAGACGAAAGAGGGGATGCCATCCGGGGCATCCCCAAGGTTAGGCTCTTGGTTATCCTTGAATATCTTGGGGTGCCATGGGCATCCCCAAGCTTAGGCCCTTGCCACTCCTTATTCCATAGTCCATCGAATCTTTACCCAAAACAAGAAAACTTCACAACACAAAACTCAACAGAAAACTCGTAAGCTCCGTTAGTATAAGAAAATAAAACCACCACTTAGGTACTGTAATGAACTCATTCTAAATTCATATTGGTGTAATATCTACTGTATTCCAACTTCTCAATGGTTCATACCCTCCGATACTACTCATAGATTCATCAAAATAAGCAAACAACACATAGAAAACAGAATCTGTCAAAAACAGAACAGTCTGTAGTAATCTGTATCAAACGTATACTTCTGGAACTCCAAAACTCCTAACAAATTAGGACGTCCTAAGAAATTTGTGTACCAATCCAGAGCAAAAAGAATCAGATCAAAAGCACGTTTCTGTAAATTAAAAAAACTAATTTACTGGGTGCAAAAGTTTCTGATTTTCAGCAGGATCAACACAACTATCACCATAAGCTATCCTAAAGGTCTTTGTCGGGGAAGCTGATCGTGACCCACGAACACCTATGGGACCGGGTCCCTTGTGGTTCGGAGGGGGGCGGAGACAGCACAAAGAGCGGATCGAGGCGATGCACACGAGCAGGTTTACCCAGCTTCGGAGCTCTCCGGAGAGATAACACTCCTACTGCTGCTTGGTTGATTGTATTGTGTTCTTGCTAGGGAGCAATGGGAGCTACAAAACCTAGCCTGAGTGAGTGTGGTCTTGAATGAGTCGAATGAACTCAACTGGAGCCGAACCCTTTCTACGTTGCCCTTGGGCCTCCTTTTATAGGTTCAAGGGGTCACCACAGGTGGCAAGTAGACAAGGGTAAAACAGGAAAAACAGTGTTGGTACACCGCTTTGTACAGTGTACAGTGATCTATACCTAACTTTGACGGCAAGGGACAAAAGTAATAAATGCCCGTCCCTGTCGCCTGAACAGTGCAATAGGGACCGTCAAGTGCGCCTCCGTTTGCCACGATGGTAGCTTGTCAGCGCCGCTTATCGCTGCTCCCCCTGGCTGCACAGCCTTTGACACGCGTGTTCGAATAGCCCCATGGCGACACGTTGGCGGATGAGCTGGAGCGGAGATGAAGAGAGGTTGCCTGCCGCGGCAAGCATCTTCCTGCGGCTGAATCCTTGTCGCGCTTGGGAGCTTGTCGCTCACCAAGCCTTTCCGGCAAGCTCCTCTTGTCGGGGTTTCGTTTCCTTCGTGCCTTGAGTGGCCTTCCCGGTAAGCTCCTCTTGCCGGGCCTTGAGTACTTTGTTCTTGAATGGATCCAAAGGAGCGCGAGGACCTTGGCGGTCACCAGGCCAGCCCCGCCATTGGGGGTGCTGCAACTGCCGTGCACGAAGTTCGGGATACTAGGGTACCCCTACTCTAGTACACCGGCGAAGCCTCGGCTGGGCCATACACGGCGCCGAGCTCTGTTGGGCCAGCCCAAAAGCAAAGGCACAGGCACGCGGCCTAGATTGCGCGATTATTCGCCTCGGACCCACCACATCCCCACCGACGCACGCTGCGGGCGTGGCGTCGTGGGGAGATCGTGGGGGCTTTCTTTAATGGGAAAAGCGGAACGCCCGCCCCCTCTCCCTCCTTATAAGCAGGGGAAACAGGGGCAGAACGCCCACTTGCCATTGTTGTCACATCAAAAACCACCTCCGCTCCCCTCTTCTTCTCGAGTCCAACGAGAGCGACGCCCTGCCCCCTCCCCATTGCCACCGGCGCCACCAACGCCGTCGGATTCCTCCACCACCACGATGTCGGGCAAGCTGATTGTGACCCACGAACACCTATGGGATCGGGTCCCTTGTGGTTCGGAGGGGGGCAGAGACAGCACAAAGAGCGGATCGAGGCGATGCACACGAGCAGGTTTACCCAGCTTCGGAGCTCTCCGGAGAGATAACACTCCTACTGCTGCTTGGTTGATTGTATTGTGTTCTTGCTAGGGTGCAATGAGAGCTACAAAACCTAGCCTGAGTGAGTGTGGTCTTGAATGAGTCGAATGAACTCAACCGGAGCCGAACCCTTTCTACGTTGCCCTTGGGCCTCCTTTTATAGGTTCAAGGGGTCACCACAGGTGGCAAGTAGACAAGGGTAAAATAGGAAAAACAGTGGTTGGTACACCGCTTTGTACATTGTACAGTGATCTATACCTAACTCTGACGGCAAGGGATAAAGTAATAAATGCCCGCCCTCGTCGCTGAAACAAAGGCAATAGGGACCGTCAAGTGCGCCTCCGTTTGCCACGATGGTAGCTTGTCAGCGCCGCTTATCGCTGCTCCCCGCTGGCTGCACAGCCCTTTGACACGCATGCCTGGAATAGCCCCATGGCGACACGTTGGCGGATGAGCTGGAGCGGAGATGAAGAGAGGTTGCCTGCCGCGGCAAGCATCTTCCCGCGGCTGAATCCTTGTCGCGCTTGGGAGCTTGTCGCTCACCAAGCCTATCCGGCAAGCTCCTCTTGCCGGGGTTTCGTTTCCTTCGTGCCTTGAGTGGCCTTCCCGGCAAGCTCCTCTTGTCGGGGCCTTGAGTACTTTGTTCTTGAATGGCTCCAAAGGAGCCGCTGAGGACCTTGGCGGTCACCAGGCCAGCCCTACCACGGGGTGCTGCAACTGCCCGTGCACGAGTTCGGGATACTAGGGTACCCCTACTCTAGTACACCGACAGTCTTACTTGGCACTTTATTGAAACAAAACCTATAAAACATGATTACTACAGTAGCATAATCATGTGTACACACAAAAATAGTAAGGATAAATATTGGGTTGTCTCCCAACAAGCGCTTTTCTTTAATGCCTTTCTAGCTAGGCATGATGATGACAATGATGCTCATATAAAAGATAAGAATTGAAACATAACGGGAGCATCATGAAGCATATGACTAGCACATTTAAGTCTAACCCACTTCCTATGCATAGGGATTTTGTGAACAAACAACTTATGTGAACAATAATCAACTAGCATAGGAAGGTAAAACAAGCATAGCTTCAAAACTTTAAGCACATAGAGAGGAAACTTGATATTATTGCAATTCCTACAAACATATATTCCTCCCTCATAATAATTTTCAGTAGCATCATGAATGAATTCAACAATATAACCATCACGTAAAGCATTCTTTTCATGATCTACAAGCATAGAAAATTTACTACTCTCCACATAAGCAAATTTCTTCTCATGAATAGTAGTGGGAGCAAACTCAACAAAATAATTATCATGGGAGACATAATCCAATTGAAAATTAAAATCATGATGACAAGTTTCATGGTTATCATTATTCTTAATAGCATATAAGTCATCACAATAATCATCATAGATAGCATCTTTGTTCTCATAATCAATTGGAACCTCTTCCGAAATAGTGGATTCATCACTAAATAAAGTCATGACCTCTCCAAATCCACTTTCATCAATATAATCATCATAAATAGGAGGCATGCTTTCATCATAATAAATATTCTCATCAAAACTTGGGGGACTAAACATATCATCTTCATCAAACATAGCTTCCCCAAGCTTGTGGCTTTGCATATCATTAGCATCATGGATATTCAAGGAATTCATACTAACAACATTGCAATCATGCTCATAATACAAAGATTTAGTATCAAACATTCTATAGATTTCTTCTTCTAGCACTTGAGCACAATTTTCCTTTTCATCATTCTCACAAAAGATATTAAAAAGATGAAGCGTATGAGACAAACTCAAATCCATTTTTTTAGTTTTCTTTTATAGACTAAACTAGTGATAAAACAAGAAAAAAAAAGATTTGATTGCAAGATCTAAAGATATACCTTCAAGCACTCACCACCCCGGCAACGGCGCCAGAAAAGAGCTTGATGTCTACTACACAACCTTCTTCTTGTAGACGTTGTTGGGCCTCCAAGTGCAGAGGTTTGTAGGACAGTAGCAAATTTCCCTCAAGTGGATGACCTAAGGTTTATCAATCCGTGGGAGGCGTAGGATTAAGATGGTCTCTCTCAAACAACCCTGCAACCAAATAACAAAGAGTCTCTTGTGTCCCCAACACACCCAATACAATGGCAAATTGTATAGGTGCACTAGTTCAGCGAAGAGATGGTGATACAAGTGCAATATGGATGGTAGATATAGGTTTTTGTAATCTGAAAATATAAAAACAGCAAGGTAACTAATGATAAAAGTGAGCGTAAACGGTATTGAAATGGTAGGAAACAAGGCATAGGGTTCATACTTTCACTAGTGCAAGTTCTCTCAACAATAATAACATAATTGGATCATATAACTATCCCTCAACATGCAACAAAGAGTCACTCCAAAGCCAATAATAGCAGAAAACAAACGAAGAGATGGTAGGGTATGAAACCACCTCAAAGTTATCCTTTCTGTTCTATCTATTCAAGAGTCCGTAGTAAAATAACATGAAGCTATTCTTTTCGTTCAATCTACCATAGAGTTTGAACTAGAATAACACCTTAAGACACAAATCAAACAAAACCCTAATGTCACCTAGATATTCCATTGTCACCTCAAGTATCCGTGGGCATGATTATACGATATGCATCACACAATCTCAGATTCATCTATTCAACCAACACAAAGTACTTCAAAGAGTGCCCCAAAGTTTCTACCGGAGAGTCAAGACGAAAACGTGTGCCAACCCCTATGCATAGGTTCATGGGCGGAACCCGCAAGTTGATCACCAAAACATACATCAAGTGGATCACGTGGTATCCCATTGTCACCACAGATAAGCACGGCAAGACATACATCAAGTGTTCTCAAATCCTTAAAGACTCAATCCGAAAAGATAACTTCAAGAGGAAAACTCAATTCATCACAAGAGAGTAGAGGGGGAGAAACATCATAAGATCCAACTATAATAGCAAAGCTCGCGATACATCAAGATCGTGCCATACAGAGAACACGAGAGAGAGAGAGAGAGAGAGAGAGAGAGAGAGAGATCAAACACATAGCTACTGGTACATACCCTCAGCCCCGAGGGTGAATTACTCCCTCCTCGTCATGGATAGCGCTGGGATGATGAAGATGGCCACCGGTGTGGGATCCCCCCTCCGGCAGGGTGCCGGAACGGGCTCCCGAGAGGTTTTGGGTGGCTACAGAGGCTTGCGGCGGCGGAACTCCCGATCTATTGTTCGCTTCGATGTTTTTAGGGTATATGGGAATATATAGGCGAAAGAAGTCGGTCAGGGGAGCCACGAGGGGCCCACGAGGGTGGAGGGCGTGCCCAGGGGGTGGGCGCGTCCCCTATCTTGTGGCCTCCTCAAAGCTTTCCTGGCTTGCACTCCAAGTTCCCGGGATTGCTTCTGTTCCAAAAATAACGTTTCCGAAGGTTTCATTCCATTTGGACTCCGTTTGATATTCCTTTTCTTTGAAATACTAAAATAGGCAAGAAAACAGCAATATGGGTTGGGCCTCCGGTTAATAGGTTAGTCCCAAAAATGATATAAATGTGTAAAGTAAAGCCCATAAACATCCAAAACGGGTAATAATATAGCATGAATGCTTCATAAATTATAGATACGTTGGAGACGTATCAGTATGGGCACTCCCGTTGGCAACTGCCAAGCTTGGGGGAGGCGCCCCGGTATCGTATCACCACCAAATCCTATCTTTACCGTTTTTCTTAGTTCAATCCTTTTAGTAATATCTTGATCTAGTAGAATAAATTTTTGGTATGAATTAGTTTCGAGTTTTGCTTTGTGATCCTTCTATGTAATCGAGTCCGTGAGCTATATAATAAAGATTAGTGTTGAGTCAAGGGCTTTGCTATCTTGCTATGATCTTGAGAAAATCAAAAGAATAAAAAGAATAAAAGAGTTCATATTGATCTTATGGATAGTAATGACTTCACATATAAAGAGTATGAGGCATAAAAGTTGTTGAGAGTTGACAAGCATAGTTTTGGTCATCGTTGCAATTAATAGGAAGTAATAAAGAAAGAGAGGTTTTCACATATAAATATACTATCTTGGACATCTTTTATAATTGTGAGCACTCATTAAAGTATGACATGCTAAAGAGTTGATGTTGGACAAGGAAGACAACGTAATGGGTTATGTTTTCTCACATCTCAGTTAAAGTATATTGTCATGGATCATTCAAACATGTTGAGCTTGCCTTTCCTCCTCATGCTAGACAAAAATTCCTTGCACCAAGTAGAGATACTACTTCTGCTTCCAAATATCCTTAAACCCAGTTTTGCCATGAGAGTCCACCATACCTACCTATGGATTGAGTAAGATCCTTCAAGTAAGTTGTCATGTTGCAAGCAATAAAAATTGCTCTCTAAATATGTATGACTTAATAGTGCGGAGAAAATAAGCTTTATACGGTCGTGTGATATGGAAGTAATAAAAGCGATGGACTGCATAATAAAGGTTCACATCACAAGTGGCAATCTAAAGTGACGTTCTTTTGCATTAAGATTTTGTGCATCCAACCCAAAAAGCACATGACAACCTCTGCTTCCCTCTGCGAAGGGCCTATATTTTACTTTATTTCTTTTACTTTTTGCAAGAGTCAAGGTGATCTTCACCTTTCCCTTTTTCATTTTATCCTTTGGCAAGCATCTCGTGTTGGAAAGATCCTGATATATATATCCAAATTGGATGTAAGTTAGCATGAACTATTATTGTTGACATCACCCAAAGGTGAATACGTTGGGAGGCAACATTATAAGCCCCTATCTTTCTCTATGTTCGATTAAAACTCCGTAACCATAAGTATTGCGAGAGTGTTAGCAATTGTAGAAGACTATATGATAGTTGAGTATGTGGACTTGCTGAAAAGCTCTATTCTTGACTCTTTCTGATGTTATGATAAATTGCAATTGCTTCAATGACTGAGATTATAGCTTGTTAGTTCTCAATGAAGTTTCTGAACCATACTTGACATTGTGAATAGATTGTTACTTGAGCATGAGAAATCATATGACAAAATCTATATATGTTGCTGTTATAAGAATGATCATGTCGCATCCCTAGCCTTACCTTGCACTAGGCTAGCACTTGTCTGTTGCATCATGTTTAAATTATTTTGAAACTTGAAATGGGGATTGATCAAACCCTAGCACCAGATCAAATCAAATAGGTTCAACATAAAAACATTTTCAATGAACCTGTAATGCCCTTCTAAAATGTTCATCACATCTGCCTTGGTCTTAAACCACTGTCAAAAGTGATGCACAAATTTCCAGGTCACTCTAAGGTCACTGGATTAAATCTTTAGTTATTTGAGTTTGGGCATTTAAATTATATAAAATATTTCAAATGCTCAAATAACCCCAGACTAAATTGTTCCATGCTGGATATATTCCAAGTAGTGGCCATGTGCAGTTTGGTGATTTTTGGAGTTGCCTAAGTATTTTTAGAAATGCAACAAACCTACAGAAATAAAAACAAAACAGAAACAAATGAAAAATCCTCTTAGCTGGCCAAACCCATGCCCCGGCCCACCTGGCGGCCCAGCACTGTGCTGGCCCGTGCCAGCCAGCTGCTTTGTTCCCGCCAGGCAGGCAGGGAGCTGACACCGACGAGTGCAAGCTCGCCACGGCGTCAGCTGCTTGCTGCCCACACCGCTGGACACCTGGGCGAGCTCCACGTCGCCGCCCCAACCCCGTGGACATCTCGCATCCCCCCTGCCTCTCTCTCTCGCTCTCCCTCCGCCATGGCCGACGCTGCTGCGCCCACGCCACCGTGAAATCGCGTCCACCATCGTCCCCATAGCGAGCCACCGTGTCCAACAACTCCGCCGTCGTCGACTCCATCGAGCAGCCCGAGCCCCGAGCGCTTGCGAGCCCTGCTTTGTCTTCTTCGAGCTCATCTTCACCGAGCACCGCCACAGATCCCCTTCGCCGTCGCCGCCGCCTCAGCTCATCCCGGTCCGCGCCGTCTGCTCCTACGTGACCGCCGTGAGCTCATCTATCTCCTCCCCCTTCTCATTCTCGCTCTCGAGCACCGCAGCGACCCCATGGAGCTTCACCGCACACGCCACCGCCGAGCTCATCGCTGACGTGTCTCCGGCCACCCACAGGCCTCACCACCTTGTCCACTAATTCCACCGCACCCCCACGAGTCCAACGCACCACTTCCCGGCCTCGACGGCAACGTTCCCGGCCACCCCGAGCCCAACCACTGCCACCAAACGCCTGCGGCTTGCTCCCAGCTACGCGTAGATGCCCTTCGCCGCTCTTTTGGTCGCCGGAACGCGTTAATGCACTCTCACCGCCGCGTCTGGCCTCGCCGGCGGCTAAACGCCGGCGAGTTTGACCCGTTGACCTTGACTGGGTGGGCCCAGGTTGACCCCCCTGAGTCTATGACAAGTGGGGCCCCCTCTACTAATTAACTCAGATTAGAACTAACTAAATTTAGTTAGTTTAATTAACTGCTGACACGCAGGACCCACTGGTCAGGTTGACCTGGACGTCCCCTTGACCACTGACGTCACCTTGACGCACTGCTGATGCAATAACTAATTTCTGGATTTATTTTTATATAGAAAATTCCAGAAATTGTTGCAAACTTCAAAAATTCTTAGAAATTAATCTGTAACTCCAAATGAAATAATTGATATATGAAAAATGATCAGAAAAATCCAATCTATCCATCTGTACCACTCTCATGCATGTTAGAACAACTTATGGCAGCTGTTTAGGCCAAATCATACAAATGGCATTTAAACTCTCACATATCGAGTTTGAATTTGAACCTAGGGTTCAAACCAACTCCATTTAACATGTTGCTAGTTGCATTAGCTCAAAACACAACATATTTCCATGTCATGATCATGCATCATATTGTTGCATTGCATTGATTGTGTTCTTCCTTGTTTGCCGGTATTTGTCCCCTCTCGATAGACGTGGTTTCGACGATGAGTTCGATGACACCGATGAAGAACTATACTATCTTCAGAAGTGCCAAGCAAGCAAACCCCCCTTGCTCATTCCGATACAATCCTACTCTCTCGCTCCTGCCCTCTTTTACTGCATTAGGACAACAATGGTTCATCTGTACTTGTTGCGGTAGCTGAACCCCTTTATCCTCTGCATGACCTGTCGTTGCCACAGTAAATAGATGAAACCCGCTAGCATGAGTAGGAGTTGTTTGAGCCCTGATGTGCCTACTCATTCATGCTTGTTTGTCGTGCCTGCTATTGCTTAGAGTTGTGTCAGGTCTGATTCATCGGGGATGAATCGGAGGTGTGTGAACATGTCCTACTGCTGAGAGCTAAGTGTATGAACATGATTTGGTAAAGGTAGCGGTGAGAGGCCATGTAGGAGTACATGGTGGGTTGTCTCATTGAAGCCGTCCTCGGGAACTGAGTTCTGTGTTTGTGATCCATGAACAGTTACTACCACACATTGGGTTCCGGTAACTCGACCCCTCTCGGCTTATTAATCGCCTCGATCTCTGTCCAGGAGTTGCAACTAGTTTCTGGTGTTTGTAGGATATGTGTTGGAGGCCATGCGTAGCGCTGACCCTAGGGCTGGGCTATGATGCGGTAGATACACCGTGGCCCGGTGTACCGAGCGCCCGTTTGGTGTCTTGGGAACCCTGCACACATCGTTTGGGGTTGTGAGTGAAACCCCGGCCGGATCTCCTCGCGGATGGAACCCGAATAGGCGATAAACCTGGACTAGAGACTTGTGTGGTTAGTCAGGTCGTGGCCGACTCCCTCGCCAGGCTTCCGCTTGAAGGTTCCCGAGATACACGACGTGTACATGGTGGTAAGTGGCGAGAGCGTGTGTGAAGAAGTACACCCCTACAGGGTTATAAATGATCTATTCGAATAGCCGCGTCCACGGTAAAGGACTTCGGGTTGCTGTGACAAAGGCATAGACAAGTGAAAGTTGATACTCTAAAATGTGCAAGATAAGCGTGAGTGCTATGGATGGCGTTCTCGTAGGGAGACGGGAGCGGATCCATAGTGGTGTATTGATATGGTGAATATGTGGACTCATGTGCGCCACCTCAAAAGAGTTACTTGCATTTATAGTTCAGGATAGCCACCGAGTCAAAGCTGGCTTGTTGCTGTTAAACTCCACCACACCCTTTGTTGATATCGATGCATATGTAGTTAGTTCTGATGTAAGTCTTGCTGGGTACATTTGTACTCACGTTTGCCTATTTTATGTTTTGCGAGAGACGCGTCGGTCTCGCTAGTAGTTCAGCGTGGACTTGACGCTTAGCTTGATACCTCAGCCACGATCTTGTGCCCTCGGCAGATCTCAGTAGTTAGTCGGGCTTATCAGCCTTTTTCATTTGTAGATGTCGTACTCGGACATGTTAAGCTTCCGCTTGTGCCTTGAATTGTATGCTCTGTATGTTGGGTCATGAGACCCATGTTTGTAATATCTCGCTCCTCGGAGCCTAATGAATAAATATTTGAGTCGTAGAGAGTTATGTTGTGATGCCATGTTGTATTTACACATATCAAGCATATTGTGTGTATGATTGAAATGCTTGGTATGTGTGGGATCCGACAACCTAGTTGTTTATCCTTGGTAGCCTCTCTTATGGGGAAATGTAGTCTTGTGCTTCCATGAGCCATAGTAGTCCGCTTCTGCCCGGTTCACGAGTCCTCGCTAGCCCAAAGACTACTGCTCTGGAACACTTGATGCCGGCATGTGTTTCACTTCGTTCTCGTGTATCGTCCCTACGGGGAAATGTCACGCGATGACATCCGGAGTCCTGCCTAGCCTGCTACAGCTCGGGTTCCCGGAGTCCTGTTAGCCCAGTGCTATAGCCTGGATTCACACGCTGCTGACCGACATGCTCGAAGTTGGTTCATGTATGCCTGTCCCCATGGGTTAGTGCCGCTTTGGGTTCACGACTAGCCATGTCGGCCCGGGTTCTCTATCATATGGATGCTAGCGACACTATCATATACGTGAGCCAAAAGGCGCAAACGGTCCCGGGCCATGGTAAGGCGACACCCGTGGGAATACCGTGCGTGAGGCCGCAAAGTGATATGAGGTGTTACCGGCTACATCGATGTGACTTGGAATCGGGTTCCTGACAGCTTTGGTATCAGAGCCTAACTGCCTGTAGGATTACCAAGCCAAACCGGTCGAAGTTGTGTCTAGAAATGCTTTAGTTATGTAAGGGAATTGATTGTGGAAGGGAATGTAAGGCTCTTTTTACTCCTTATACCTCATGGCCTTCTGATCTGAGTCATCCTCTTCTCTTCTATGGGGTTTAAGAACTAGGCTTCTCATCTATCTATTAGGATGACGTGTTACTAATCCATAGACTTATAGAATTGATAGTTTCAAATCTCAGTTCAGTTTTTACTACTTCCGTATGTTCATAGCTGGTCTCAGAACCTTGATATTGTGATGTTGAGTGATCATGCCACTATTTTGCAGGATGTCTCAAATCATTTTGAGCATTTACAGCCGTTATGCTGTCCGAGTCATCCAGGTTTCTAAAACAATCTGAAGCATTTGCAAAATCCCTTCCGCTCATTTTGATGTCCCTTTGGGCCAGATTAACCACACTAATCGGTGAGTTGAGGTACTTTGTTGCCTCGACATATATGTTGGAGCTATTATTATGACCCTAGGTGTCTTATGAAACCATCTAGTAATCTAGCCATATTTTGTGTTCCCAGTGTGATGATTCTGGCCATCATTCTCGAAAGCATCCCGTGATGCAATTTAGTTAGTAGGTATTCTACTCCTGGGTTCTTGACCCAAGATTCACTCTACTTACCTCGTGTTGATAGGGTTTCTCGTACCTTTGGGATACTAGTAACCTTTGTGATAGTCTTCGAGGTCCGTGGTATATCATTCTTCCAAATACCATGAACCGTCCTTGGTAGGAGTTCCTCGCTGAACCAAAGGATCACGATCAGAGTACTCTTGAGGAGTTCTCCATTCATAATTGTGAATCTGCCAGTTCTACCCTTTCCTGCATGGGTTATCCGGAAGAAACCTGTTGAACTTGATTCGACATACTAACCTATGCATCCACAACTCAAAAAGTTATATGTTCCTCGAGTTGTTCCTCCTTAGTTGTATTCTGACCCCCGTCTATCAATTGATAGTCAAGGGTATGTGTGCGATCGTGTTTATCGATGCCTATTATCCTTGTGGTCCGTCAAGCCATTCTATTCCGGAATGACTAGGAGAAACAAACTCCAGTACCTCATCCATATCCAGGATTGGGTCAAAGTAGTTGTGCTCTGCAGATCAAATGCCAATCCATCATTTGCTCTGTTCTACCTCGGAGTATTACCCCCTTTATGTCAGGATTGTCATGAGAATTGCAACATTTCTCATGAATTCTTGACGTAGTGATACTTCTCGCCCTCATTATTCATTCCTCGGTTCCGTGTTGTCGCAACCAGAATGCCGACAAGTGAATCGTGATGTGTGAAATCAATACTGCTAGCAACTCGGTTGCTTGGTAGTTAATGGACAATATCCTCATTCTTAGCGTGTTGGTTATTAAATCATCATCCTATGATTGATCGTGCTACCTAGTCCTTATTTCTGGTGCACACCTTGATCAATAAGTTAGGATTGTGTCAATCCCTCACCCTTTTGATCATATCATCTTGCCCTGAAAAGCAAGGTTGTTCTCGAGCTTAGTAACATATCGGTGGTTCGTGATGTTCTGAATATCTTCTCGGAAGTATTACCAGGCTGTCACCTGACCGCTATGTTGAGTTCGTGATCATGCTGGTTTTTCTCCAAACCACCCATTCTCCAAGAATTTGTGTTGGATACCCCTGAGCTAGTTGGCTAAGCCAAACAACAACTTGGAGAGTTGGAAGATAAAAGCCTGTCCGACTTAGTTCATTTTAAGGGATATCCTTTTGAGTGTGTGTTTAAGAAAGATGATATCTTTATCGATTGGTCCTCGTGATCAGTTGTTGGATCTATTGCCTTGTCAAAACTTTGACTTGAGTATGGGCCATCGTCAAGTCAAATCAGAACCAACGATGTTCGTAATGTTGTCTTACTCGTGGTTGATCCCTCGCGCATACAGCATTACATCTTTTGGTCTGACCAATGCTATCACCGTGTTCACATGATGGTGGAAGTCCAGTGATATGGAAATTCCGATGAGTTGTTGTTGAACCCCATCAGCAGCATTTTGTCTCCCCATGATTCATCTTTGAACATCAACCTAGTGTTGAAAATTTTATAAGCAATGCCTTTGTGTTCCGTTCATGAAGCTTATGCTTGGATTGAAGGAGTGACTTCCTCGAATTCATGTGCATTTGGTGCAAGATGTCACCGTGAGTTCGAGAAAGATTGTTTTTGCTTCCTCTGGTACCATCCCAAGTCAGTCATGCATGTGTGAAGTATGCTATGGTTTGACAGGCTCGCAACCTTCATTCCATATGTATCCCTAGCACACCAAGCCACTAACTGATCTGTTCAAGGAGAAGAAGTTCCTTATTAAGAGCATGCCTTATGCAAGGACTTCGTTATCCTTGATGATGGTTCCCCACCTGAACTCGGTAGTGTTTTGTTGTAAGACTACCATGTGGTCATGCTTGTCTGGGACAACGTGTTCACATGTGTTTAGCAGAACCAGCTCATGTTTTGGAGCTTTCTACCTTATTTCATTCCTCGAGAATCTCACAACGCCATCTCGTCGAATCGTGTTGCAAACTTTCTTTCAGACATGCTGAGTCTGAAGTATCCTATCACCAATCAGATCTGAATCTCAGGCAGATATGATGGTTGGAACATTCCCAACAGTTGCATGTTGTTCCCAGCTTGCACCGCCATTGTGCCAATTTCCCATGGGCTGCCCTTCTCAGCAGTTGCTGTCCAAGATCATCTTTAAAAGTGGACTTGACATGGGTTCCATCCATTTCCGGTGATAAGAAAAAGTCATCCATTGTGTTGTCTTCAACAAGGTAGTCCACATCATCCATCCTAGTCTGAGTATGCCATTCCTTCGAACTCTTTCAACGATCAATTGTAAATTGCCTTAAGCTGGTATGAAGAGTGTCAATGATCTATGGATCAAAAGTAATTCTTTTTGCCACTTAAGGGAGCAGTTCAACGAGTCACCTTCTCCAAGGTGCTCCGTTACAGGATCATGGCAATTATTTCCTTGCCACCTTGACACCACCCACCATCTTTCTAAGCGTGGAATTGTTGCCCACCAAATCAAACCCTGTCGTTTGTTCTTCCATCCCTCTCGATGTGTTTTGTGTCTCAACTCGAGATGTTTCAACATCTCATTCCGCGAGTTGATATTGTATAGCTCAATCTTTGAGAAGATCAATCCTAGTAGAGTTTCTTTCCGTCATCATTGCGTGGATGAAGATCTCAAAAGCGAGGATGTCAAGATCAACATATGCAACGAATCAACAACCTCGAGGAGACAGTTGGATCATGAAGTTTGTGATGCTTAGTGTCCCCTTTGTCTTCTTACCTCACGTCTTGAATCTCGGGGCGAGATTCTTGTTTCGTGGGGGTGAGTTGTCACATCCCTAGCCTTACCTTGCACTAGGCTAGCACTTGTCTGTTGCATCATGTTTAAATTATTTTGAAACTTGAAATGGGGATTGATCAAACCCTAGCACCAGATCAAATCAAATAGGTTCAACATAAAAACATTTTCAATGTACCTGAAATGCCCTTCTAAAATGTTCATCACCTCTGCCTTGGTCTTAAACCACTGTCAAAAGTGATGCACAAATTTCTAGGTCACTCTAAGGTCACTGGATTAAATCTTTAGTTATTTGAGTTTGGGCATTTAAATTATATAAAATATTTCAAATGCTCAAATAACCCCAGACTAAAATGTTCCATGTTGGATATATTTCAAGTAGTGGGCATGTGCAGTTTGGTGATTTTTGGAGTTGGCTAAGTATTTTTAGAAATGCAACAAACCTACAGAAATAAAAATAAAACAGAAACAAATGAAAAATCCTCTTACCTCGCCAAACCCATGCCCTGCCCACTGGCGGCCCAAAGACCTTTGTCTGCCCGTGCCAGCCAGCTGCTTCATTCCCGCCAGGCAGGCAGGGAGCTAACGCCGACGAGCGCGAGCTTGCCATGGCGTCAGCTGCTTGCCGCCCACGCCCCTGGACACCTGGGCAAGCTCCACGTCGCCGCCCCGACCCCGTGGACATCTCGCATTCCCCCTGCCTCTCTCTCTCGCTCTCCCTCCGCCATAACCGACGCTGCTGCGCCCGCGCCACCGTGAAACCGCGTCCACCGTCGTCCCCGTAATAAGCCATTGGTCCAACAACCTCGCTCGTTGCCGACTCCGAGCAGCCCGAGCCCCGAGCGCTCGCGAGCCCTGCTTCGTCTTCTTCGAGCTCATCTTCACCGAGCACCGCCACAGATCCCCTTCGCCGTCGCCGCTGCCTCAGCTCGTCCCCGACCGTGCCTTCTGCTCCTACGTGACCGCCGTGAGCTCGGCTATCTCCTCCCCCTTCTCGTTCTCGCTCTCGAGCACCGCAGCGAGCCCATGGAGCTTCACTGCACGCGCCACCGCCGAGCTCGTCGCCGACGTGTCTCCGGCCACCCACAGGCCTCACCACCTTGTCCACTAATTCCACCCCACCCCCACGAGTCCAACGCACCACTTCCCGGCCTCGCCGGCGACGTTCCCGGCCACCCCGAGCCCAACCACTGCCACCAAACGCCGCGGCTTGCTCCCAGTTACGCGTAGATGCCCTCCGCCGCTCTTTTTGTCACCGGAACGCGTTAATGCACTCTCACTGCCGCGTCTGGCCTCGCCGGCGGCTAAACGCTGGCGAGTTTGACCCGTTGACCTTGACTGGGTGGGCCCAGGTTGACTCCCCTGAGTCTATGACAAGTGGGGCCCCCTCTACTAATTAACTCAGATTAGAACAAACTAAATTTAGTTAGTTTAATTAACTGCTGACACGAGGGACCCACTGGTCATGTTGACCTGGACGTCCCCTTGACCACTGATGTCACCTCGATGCATCACGACATAATAACTAATTTCTGGATTTATTTTATATAGAAAATTCCGAAATTGTTGCAAACTTCAAAAATTCATAGAAATTAATCAGAACTCCAAATGAAATAATTTATATATGAAAAATGATCAGAAAAATCCAATCTATCCATCTGTACCACTTTCATGCATGTTAGAACAACTTATGGCTGCTGTTTAGGCCAAATCATACAAATGGCATTTAAACTCTCACATATGGAGTTTGAATTTGAACCTAGGGTTCAAACCAACTCCATTTAACATGTTGCTAGTTGCATTAGCTCAAAACACTACATCCATGTCATGATCATGCATCATATTGTTGCATTGTATTGATTGTGTTCTTCCTTGTTTGCCGGTATTTGTCCCCTCTCGATAGACGTGGTTTCGACGATGAGTTCGATGACACTGATGAAGAACTATACTATCTTCAGAAGTGCCAGGCAAGCAAAACCCCCTTGTTCATTCCGATACAATCCTACTCTCTCGCTCCTGCCCTCTTTTACTGCATTAGGACAACAATGGTTCATCTGTACTTGCTGCGGTAGTTGAACCCCTTTATCCTCTGCATGACCTGTCGTTGCCACAGTAAATAGATGAAACCCACTAGCATGAGTAGGAGTTGTTTGAGCCCTGATGTGCCTACTCATTCATGCTTGTTTGTCGTGCCTGCTATTGCTTAGAGTTGTGTCAGGTCTGATTCATCGGGGATGAATCGGAGGTGTGTGAACATGTCCGACTGCTGAGAGCTAAGTGTGTGAACACGATTTGGTAAAGGTAGTGGTGAGAGGCCATGTAGGAGTACATGGTGGGTTGTCTCATTGCAGCCATCCTCAGGAACTGAGTTCTGTGTTTGTGATCCATGAACAGTTACTACCACACATTGGGTTCCGGTAACTCGACCCCTCTCGGCTTATTAATCGCCTCGATCTCTGTCCAGGAGTTGCAACTAGTTTCTGGTGTTTGTACGATATGTGTTGGAGGCCGTGCGTAGCGCTGACCCTAGGGGTGGGCTATGATGCGGTAGATACACCGTGGCCCGGTGTATCGAGCGCCCGTTTGGTGTCTCGGGAACCCAGCACACATCGTATGGGGCTATGAGCGAAACCCTGACTGGATCTCCTCGTGGATGGAACCCGAATAGGCGATAAACCTGGATTAGAGACTTGTGTGGTTATTCAGGTCATGACCGACTCCCTCGCCAGGCTTCCGCTTGAAGGTTGCCGAGATACACGACGTGTACATGGTGGTAAGTGGCGAGAGCGTGTGTGAAGAAGTACACCCCTACAGGGTTATAAATGATCTATTCAATAGCGCGCCCACGGTAAAGGACTTCGGGTTGCTGTGCAGTTCATAGACAAGTGAAAGTGGATACTCTAAAATGTGCAAGATAAGCGTGAGTGCTATGGATGGCGTTCTCGAGGGAGACGGAGCGGATCCATAGTGGTGTATTGATATGGTGAATATGTGGACTCGTAGCGCCACCTCAAAAGAGTTACTTGCGGTCATAGTTCAGATAGCCACCGAGTCAAAGCTGGCTTGCTGCTGTTAAACTCCACCACCCCCTTTGTTGATACCGATGCATATGTAGTTATTTCTGATGTAAGTCTTGTTGGGTACATTTGTACTCACGTTTGCCTATTTTATGTTTTGCAGAGAGACGCGTCGGTCTCGCTAGTAGTTCCGCGTGGACTTGACGCTTAGCTTGATACCTCAGCTACGATCTTGTGCCCTCGGCAGATCTCAGTAGTTAGTCGCTTATCAGCCTTTTTCATTTGTAGATGTCTCGTACTCGGACATGTTAAGCTTCCGCTTGTGCCTTGACTTGTATGTTTCAGATGTTGGGTCATGAGACCCATGTTTGTAATATCTCGCTCCTCGGAGCCTAATGAATGAATATTTGAGTCGAGAGTTATGTTGTGATGCCATGTTGTATTTACACATATCGAGCATATTGTGTGTATGATTGAAATCCTTGGTATGTGTGGGGTCCGACAACCTAGTTGTTTATCCTTGGTAGCCTCTCCTATGGGGAAATGTAGTCTTGTGCTTCCATGAGCCATAGTAGTCCGCTTCTGCCCGGTTCACCGGAGTCCCGCTAGCCCAAAGACTACCGCTCCGTAACACTGACCGGCCGGCATGTGTTTCACTTCGTTCTGGTTCCGTCCTTACGGGAAATGTCACGCGGTGACATCCGAGTCTGCTTAGCCTGCTACAGCCCGGGTTCCCTGAGTCCTGTTAGCCCAGTGCTATAGCCCGGATTCACACGCGTCAATCGACATGCTCGAAGTTGGTTGATGTATGCCTGTCCCCATGGGTTAGTGCCGCTTTGGGTTCACGACTAGCCATGTCGGCTCGGGTTCTCTTTCATATGGATGCTAGCAACACTATCATATACGTGAGCCAAAAGGCGCAAACGGTCCCAGGCCATGGTAAGGCGACACCCGTGGGAATACCGTGTGTGAGGCCGCAAAGTGATATGAGGTGTTATCGGCTAGATCGATGTGACTTGGAATTGGGGTCCTGACAGCTTTGGTATCAGATCCTGACTGCCTGTAGGATTACCAAGCCAAACCGGTCGAAGTTGTGTCTAGAAATGCTTTAGTTATGTAAGGGAATTGATTGTGGAAGGGAATGTAAGGCTCTTTTTACTCCTTATACCTCATGGCCTTCTGATCTGAGTCATCCTCTTCTCTTCTATGGGGTTTAAGAACTAGGCTTCTCATCTATCTATTAGGATGACGTGTTACTAATCCATAGACTTATAGAATTGATAGTTTCAAATCTCAGTTCAGTTTTTACTACTTCCGTATGTTCATAGCTGGTCTCAGAACCTTGATATTGTGATGTTGAGTGATCATGCCACTATTTTGCAGGATGTCTCAAATCATTTTGGGCATTTACAGCCGTTATGCTGTCCGAGTCATCCCAGGTTTCTAAAACAATCTGAAGCATTTGCAAAATCCCTTCCGCTCATTTTGATGTCCCTTTGGGCCAGATTAACCACACTAATCGGTGAGTTGAGGTACTTTGTTGCCTCGACATATATGTTGGAGCTATTATTATGACCCTAGGTGTCTTATGAAACCATCTAGTAATCTAGCCATATTTTGTGTTCCCAGTGTGATGATTCTGGCCATCATTCTCGAAAGCATCCCGTGATGCAATTTAGTTAGTAGGTATTCTACTCCTGGGTTCTTGACCCAAGATTCACTCTACTTACCTCGTGTTGATAGTGTTTCTCGTACCTTTGGGATACTAGTAACCTTTGTGATAGTCTTTGAGGTCCGTGGTATATCATTCTTCCAAATACCATGAACCATCCTTGGCAGGAGTTCCTCGCTGAACCGAAGGATCACGATCAGAGTACTCTTGAGGAGTTCTCTATTCATAATTGTGAATCTGCCAGTTCTACCCTTTCCTGCATGGGTTATCCGGAAGAAACCTGTTGAACTTGATTCGACATACTAACCTATGCATCCACAACTCAGAAAGTTATATGTTCCTCGAGTTGTTCCTCCTTAGTTGTATTCTGACCCCCGTCTATCAATTGATAGTCAAGGGTATGTGTGTGATCGTGTTTATCGATGCCTATTATCCTTGTGGTCCGTCAAGCCATTCTATTTCGGAATGACTAGGAGAAACAAACTCCAGTACCTCATCCATATCCAGGATTGGGTCAAAGTAGTTGTGCTCTGCAGACCAAATGTCAATCCATCCTTTGCTCTGTTCTACCTCGGAGTATTACCCCCTTTATGTCAGGATTGCCAAGAGAATTGCACCATTTCTCATGAATTCTTGACGTAGCGATACTTCTCGCCCTCATTATTCATTCCTTGGTTCCGTGTTATCGCAACCGGAATGCCGACAAGTGAATCATGATGTGTGAAATCAATACTGCTAGCAACTCCGTTGCTTGGTAGTTAATGGACAATATCCTCATTCTTAGCGGGTTGGTTATTAAATCATCATCATAAGATTGATCATGCTACCTAGTCCTTATTTTCGGTGCACACCTCGATCAATAAGTTAGGATTGTGTCAATCCCTCACTCTTTTGATCATATCATCTTGCCCTGAAAAGCAAGGTTGTTCTCGAGCTTAGTAACATATCGGTGGTTCGTGATGTTCCGAATATCTTCTCGGAAGTATTACCAGGCTGTCACCTGACCGCTATGTTGAGTTCGTGATCATGCTGGTTTTTCTCCAAACCACCCATTCTCCAAGAATCTGTGTTGGATACCCCTGAGCTAGTTGGTTAAGCCAAACAACAACTTGGAGAGTTGGAAGATAAAAGCTTGTCCGAGTTAGTTCATTTTAAGGGATATCCTTTTGAGTGTGTGTTGAAGAAAGATGATATCTTCATCGATTGGTCCTCGTGATCAGTTGTTGGATCTATTGCCTTGTCAAAACTTTGACTTAAGTATGGGCCATCGTCAAGTCAAATCAGAACCAACGATGTTCGTAATGTTGTCTTACTCGTGGTTAATCCCTCGGGCATACACCATTACATCTTTTGGTCTGACCAATGCTATCACCGTGTTCAGATGATGGTGGAAGTCCAGTGATATGGAAATTCCGATGAGTTGTTGTTGAACCCCATCGGTAGCATTTGGTCTCCCCCATGATTCATGTTGAACATCAACCTAGTGTTGAAAATTTTATAAGCAATGCCTTTGTGTTCCGTTCATGATGCTTATGCTTGGATGGAAGGAGTGACTTCTTCGAATTCATGTGCATTTGGTGCAAGATGTCGCCGTGAGTTCGAGAAAGATTGTTTTTGCTTCCTATGGTACCATCCCAAGTCACTCATGCTTGTGCGAAGTATGCTATGGTTTGACAGGCTCGCAACCTTCATTCCATATGTATCCCTAGCACACCAAGCCACTAACTGATCTGTTCAAGGAGAAGAAGTTCCTTCTTAAGAGCATGCCTTATGCAAGGACTTCGTTATCCTTGATGATGGTTCCCCACCTGAACTCGGTAGTGTTTTGTTGTAAGACTACCATGTGGTCATGCTTGTCTGGGACAACGTGTTCACATGTGTTTAGCAGAACCAGCTCATGTTTTGGAGCTTGCTAACTTAGTTCATTCCTTGAGAATCTCGCAACGCCATCTCGTCGAATCGTGTTGCAAACTTTCTTTCAGACATGCTGAGTCTGAAGTATCCTATCACCAATCAGATCTGAATCTCAGGCAGATATGATGGTTGGAACATTCCCAACAGTTGCATGTTGTTCCCAGCTTACACCGCCATTGTGCCAATTTCCCATGGGCTGCCCTTCTCAGCAGTTGCTGTCCAAGATCATCTTTAAAAGTGGACTTGACATGGGTCCCATCCATTTCCGGGGATAAGCAAAAGTCATCCATTGTGTTGTCTTCAACAAGGTAGTCCACATCGTCCATCCTAGTCTGAGTATGCCATTCCTTTGAACTCTTTCAATGATCAATTGTAAATTGCCTTAAGCTGGTATGAAGAGTGTCAATGATCTATGGATCAAAAGTAATTCTGTTTGCCACTTAAGGGAGCAGTTCAACGAGTCACCTTCTCCAAGGTGCCCCGTTACGGGATCATGGCAATTATTTCCTTGCCACCTTGACACCACCCACCATCTTTCTAAGCGTGGAATTGTTGCCCACCAAATCAAACCCTGTCGTTTGTTCTTCCATACCTCTCGATGTGTTTTGTGTCTCAACTCGAGATGTTTCAACATCTCATTCCGTGAGTTGATATTGTATAGCTCGATCTTTGAGAAGATCAATCCTAGTAGAGTTTCTTTCCGTCATCATTGCATGGATGAAGATCTCAAAAGCGAGGATGTCAAGATCAACATATGCAACGAATCAACAACCTCGAGGAGACAGTTGCATCATGAAGTTTGTGATGATCAGTGTCCCCTTTGTCTTCTTACCTCACGTCTTGAATCTCGGGGCGAGATTCTTGTTTAGTGGGGGTGAGTTGTCACATCCCTAGCCTTACCTTGCACTAGGCTAGCACTTGTCTGTTGGATCATGTTTAAATTATTTTGAAACTTGAAATGGGGATTGATCAAACCCTAGCACCAGATCAAATCAAATAGGTTCAACATAAAAACATTTTCAATGAACCTGAAATGCCCTTCTAAAATGTTCATCACCTCTGCCTTGGTCTTAAACCACTGTCAAAAGTGATGCACAAATTTCTAGGTCACTCTAAGGTCACTGGATTAAATCTTTAGTTATTTGAGTTTGGGCATTTAAATTATATAAATTATTTCAAATGCTCAAATAACCTCAGACTAAAATGTTCCATGCTGGATATATTCCAAGTAGTGGGCATGTGCAGTTTGGTGATTTTTGGAGTTGCCTAAGTATTTTTAGAAATGCAACAAACCTACAGAAATAAAAAAAACAGAAACAAATGAAAAATCCTCTTACCTGGCCAAACCCATGCCCGCCCACTGGCGGCCAAGACTGTGGCTGGCCGTGCCCGACCACTGCTTGCTCCCGCCAGCAGGCAGGAGTCGACGCCGACGAGCGAGCTCGCCATGCGGCGTCACCGCTTGCCGCCCACGCCCCTAGACACCTGGGCGAGCTCCACGTCGCCGCCCCGACCCCGTGGACATCTCGCATTCCCCCTGCCTCTCTCTCTCTCGCTCTCCCTCCGCCATGGCCGACGTTGCTGCGCCCGCGCCACCGTGAAACCGCGTCCACCGTCGTCCCCGTAGCGAGCCACCGTGTCCAACAACTCCACCGTCGTCGACTCCGTCGAGCAGCCCGAGCCCCGAGCACTCGCGAGCCCTGCTTCGTCTTCTTCGAGCTCATCTTCACCGAGCACCGCCGCAGATCCCCTTTGCCGTCGCCGCTGCCTCAGCTCGAACCCGACCGCGCCGTCTTCTCCTACGTGACCGCCGTGAGCTCAGCTATCTCCTCCCCCTTCTCGTTCTCGCTCTCGAGCACCGCAGCGACCCCATGGAGCTTCACCGCACGCGCCACCGCCGAGCTCATCACCGACGTGTCTCCAGCCACCCACAGGCCTCACCACCTTGTCCACTAATTCCACCGCACCCCCACGAGTTCAACGCACCACTTCCCGGCCTCGCCGGCGACGTTCCCGGCCACCCCGAGCACAACCACTGCCACCAAACGTCACGGCTTGCTCCCAGCTACGCGTAGATGCCCTCCGCCGCTCTTTTGGTCGCCGGAACGCGTTAATGCACTCTCACCGCGTCTGCCTCGCTCGCCGGCTAAACGCCGCGAAGTTTGACCTGCTGACCTAGATCTGGTGGGCCAGTTGACTTCGAGTCTATGACAAGTGGGGCCCCCTCTGCTAATTAACTCAGTTTAGAACTAACTAAATTTAGTTAGTTTAATTAACTGCTGAAACGCGGGACCCACTGGTCAGGTTGACCTGGACATCCCCTTGACCACTGACGTCCCCCTGATGCACTGCTGACGCAATAACTAATTTCTGGATTTATTTTTATATAGAAAATTCCAGAAATTGTTGCCAACTTCAAAAATTCTTAGAAATTAATCTGTAACTCCAAATGAAATAATTGATATATGAAAAAAGATCAGAAAAATCCAATCTATCCATCTGTACCACTTTCATGCATGTTAGAACAACTTATGGCTGCTGTTTAGGCCAAATCATACAAATGGCATTTAAACTCTCACATATGGAGTTTGAATTTGAACCTAGGGTTCAAACCAACTCCATTTAACATGTTGCTAGTTGCATTAGCTCAAAACACAGCATATTTCCCTGACATGATCATGCATCATATTGTTGCATTGCATTGATTGTGTTCTTCCTTGTGTGCCGGTATTTGTCCCCTCTCGATAGACGTGGTTATGACGATGAGTTCGATGACACCGATGAAGAACTATACTATCTTCAGAAGTGCCAGGCAAGCAAAACCCCCTTGTTCATTCCGATACAATCCTACTCTCTCGCTCCTGCCCTCTTTTACTGCATTAGGACAACAACGGTTCATCTGTACTTGCTGCGATAGCTGAACCCCTTTATCCTCTGCATGACCTGTCGTTGCCATAGTAAATAGATGAAACCCACTAGCATGAGTAGGAGTTGTTTGAGCCCTGATGTTCCTACTCATTCATGCTTGTTTGTCGTGCCTGCTATTTCTTAGAGTTGTCTCAGGTCTGATTCATCGGGGATGAATCGGAGGTGTGTGAACATGTCCTACTTTTGAGAGCTAAGTGTGTGAACACGATTTGGTAAAGGTAGCGGTGAGAGGCCATGTAGGAGTACATGGTGGGTTGTCTCATTGCAGCCGTCCTCAGGAACTGAGTTATGTGTTTGTGATCCATGAACAGTTACTACCACACATTGGGTTCCGGTAACTCGACCCCTCTCGGCTTATTAATCGCCTCGAACTCTATCCAGGAGTTGCAACTAGTTTCTGGTGTTTGTAGGATATGTGTTGGAGGTCGTGCGTAGCGCTCACCCTATGGGTGGGCTATGATGCGGTAGATACACTGTCGCCCGGTGTACCGAGCGCCCGTTTGGTGTCTCGGGAACCCTGCACACATCGTTTGGGGCTGTGAGCAAAACCCCGGCCGGATCTCCTCGCGGATGGAACCCGAATAGGCGATAAACCTGGACTAGAGACTTGTGTGGTTAGTCGGTCGTGGCCGACTCCTCGCCAAAGCTTCCGCTTGAAGGTTGCCGAGATACACGACGTGTACATGGTGGTAAGTGGCGAGAGCGTGTGTGATGAAGTACACCCCTACAGGGTTATAAATGATCTATTCGAATAGCCGCGTCCACGGTAAAGGACTTCTGGGTTGCCTGTACAGTTCATAGACAAGTGAAAGTGGATACTCTAAAATGCGCAAGATAAGCATGAGTGCTATGGATGGCATTCTCGTAGGGAGACGGGAGCGGATCCATAGTGGTGTATTGATATGGTGAATATGTGGACTCGCAGCGCCACCTCAAAAGAGTTACTTGCAGTCATAGTTCAGGATAGCCACCGAGTCAAAGCTGGCTTGCTGCTGTTAAACTCCACCACCCCCTTTGTTTATACCGATGCATATGTAGTTAGTTCTGATGTAAGTCTTGCTGGGTACATTTGTACTCACGTTTGCCTATTTTATGTTTTGCAGAGAGACGTCAGTCTCGCTAGTAGTTCCACGTGGACTTCGACGTTTAGCTTGATACCTCAGCTACGATCTTGTGCCCTCGGCAGGATCTGGTAGTTAGTCAGGCTTATCAGCCTTTTTCATTTGTAGATCTCTGTACTCAGACATGTTAAGCTTTCGCTTGTGCCTTGACTTGTATGCTCTATATGTTGGGTCATGAGACCCATGTTTGTAATATCTCGCTCCTCGGAGCCTAATGAATAAATATTTGAGTCGTAGAGTTATGTTGTGATGCCATGTTGTATTTACACATATCGAGCATATTGTGTGTATGATTGAAATGCTTGGTATGTGTGGGATCCGACAACCTAGTTGTTTATCCTTGGTAGCCTCTCTTATGGGGAAATGTAGTCTTGTGCTTCCATGAGCCATAGTAGTCCGCTACAGCCCGATTCACCGGAGTCCTGCTAGCCAAAGACTATCGCTCGGAACACTTGACTGGCGGCATGTGTTTCACTTCGCTCGTGTGTCTGTCCCTACGGGAAATGTCACGCGGTGACATCCGAGTCCTGCCTAGCCTGCTACAGCCCGGGTTCCCGGAGTCCTGTTAGCCTAGTGCTACAGCCCGGATTCACACGCTGCTGACCGACATGCTCGAAGGTCATTCATGTATGCCTGTCCCCATGGGTTAGTGCCGCTTTGGGTTCACGACTAGCCATGTCGGCCCGGGTTCTCTGTCATATGGATGCTAGCGACACTATCATGTACGTGAGCCAAAAGGCGCAAACGGTCCCGGGCCATGGTAAGGAGACACCTGTGGGAATACCGTGCGTGAGGCCGCAAAGTGATATGAGGTGTTATCGGCTAGATCAATGTGACTTGGAATCGGGGTCCTGACAGATCATGATGCCCTCATGTCCGTATTTTATTTTTATCGACACCTCTATCTCTAAACATGTGGACATATTTTTCGATATCGGCTTCCGCTTGAGGATAAGCGAGGTCTAAGCTTGGGGGAGTTGATACGTCCATTTTGCGTCATGCTTTTATATCGATATTTATTGCATTATGGGCTGTTATTACACGTTATGTCACAGTACTTATGGCTATTCTCTCTTATTTTACAAGGTTTAATTTATCATGAAGAGGGAGAATGCTGGCAGCCGGGATTCTGGGCTGGAAAAGGAGCAAATATTGGAAACCTATTCTGCACAGCTCCAAAAGTCCTGAAACTCCACAAAAGTCATTTTTGGAATTAATAAGAATTATTGAGCAAAGAAAGTACCAGAGGGGGCCCACACCCTGGCCACGAGGGTGGGGGCGCGCCCACCCCTACTGGGCGCGCCCCCTGCCTCGTGGGCCCCTTGGTGGCCCTCTGGTGTCCATCTTCTGCTATATGAAGGCTTTTACCTGGAAAAAATCATAAGCAGGCTTACGGGATGAAACTCCGCCGCCACGAGGCGGAACCAATCTAGGGCTCCGGCGGAGCTGTTCTGCCTGGGAAACTTCCCTCCGGGGGGAATCATCACCATCGTCATCACCAACGATCCTCTCATCGGGAGGGGGTCAATCTCCATCAACATCTTCATCAGCACCATTTCCTCTCAAAACCCTAGTTCATCTCTTGTATCCAATCTTGTATCAAAACCACAAATTGGTACCTGTGGGTTGCTAGTAGTGTTGATTACTCCTTGTAGTTGATGTTAATTGGTTTACTTGGTGGAAGATCATATGTTTAGATCCTTAATGCATATTAATACTCCTCTGATCATGAACATGAATATGCTTTGTGAGTAGTTACGTTTGTTCCTGAGGACATGGGTGAAGTCTTGCTATTAGTAGTCATGTGAATTTGGTATTCGTTCGATATTTTGATGAGATGTATGTTGTCTCTCCTCTAGTGGTGTTATGTGAATGTCGACTACATGACACTTCACCATTATTTGGGCCTAGAGGAAGGCATTGGGAAGTAATAAGTAGATGATGGGTTGCTAGAGTGACAGAAGCTTAAACCCTAGTTTATGCGTTGCTTCGTAAGGGGCTGATTTGGATCCACTAGTTTCATGATATGGTTAGGTTTACCTTAATACTTCTTTTGTAGTTGCGGATGCTTGCAATAGGGGTTAATCATAAGTGGGATGCTTGTCCAAGAAAGGGCAGTACCCAACCACCGGTCCACCCACATATCAAATTATCAAAGTAACGAACGCGAATCATATGAGCGTGATGAAACTAGCTTGATGATAATTCCCATGTGTCCTTGGGAGCGCTTTTATCATTATAAGAAATTGTCCAGGCTTGTCCTTTGCTACAAAAAGGATTGGGCCACCTTGCTGCACTTTATTTACTTTCATTGCTTGTTACCCGTTACAAATTATCTTATCACAAAACTATCTGTTACCTACAATTTCAGTTCTTGCATAGAATACCTTACTGAAAACCGCTTGTCATTTCCTTCTACTCCTCGTTGGGTTCGACGCTCTTACTTATGGAAAGGACTACGATAGATCCCCTATACTTGTGGGTCATCAGCAAGTTCTACCTAGGATATGTCGGATATGCATGTCAGCCAGGTGTTCTTCCATCCTTCAGGAAAACCAAGTACCATCTGAACGAGTTCTCTTGTAGGAACTATCCTAAGACTCCTTAGGAACTGTTCAATCTCAGACACTCCATCCTTAGAGTAACGCTTAAGAGGGAATTTAGAGTTGTGAAGAATAGATTTAAGATTCTGGATCAAAAGCCATTCCACCCTGACCCTACTCAGTTCAAGCTTGTTCTTGCATGTTGCATCATTCACAACTGGATCCTGGAATGGGGAGTTGATGAACTTGTGCCGGAGGAGGAAGATGTGACTCCTGATGAGGTGATCATCTCTGGCCATGGTGTAGAGGCATTTAACTACGAAGTGTGTAAGAACAAAAGGTTAGAGTGGACTCAGACGATATGGGATAACAGAGGTCAGACAAGGATCTGAAGCAGTAGAGGAGGAGGAGGAGGAGGAAGAAAGAAGAAGAAGATGATGATGATGATGAACTTCCGCCTAGTTAGCATCGTTGACTTTTCCCTATGCAGCCATGTTGGCTCTTAATAACTTGTACTCCCTCCATTTCTTTATACAAGGCCACAAACCCATATTATAGATACCAATATAAAAGCCAATGCATGTTTAAGTTAGTATCGCAAGCTAGCTTGTCACCTTGTTTGTCATGTTAATTAATGTGATTTTTCTCTCCCACGCACAACAAGGCAACCATTTTACACCGCGTTGGTTGGCTAATGTTGGGAATGCAAGCCAACCTTCTCACTCCCGCAAGCATGTAAGGGATATTAATGTCCTCGGGTTCTAGTACGAGGCAAACGCCATCAATTTTGCCTCGATTAATGTTATTGGCCTTGTATAGTTGCAAATTGTAATTTTGATAGTGGCCTTGTATACAAAAATGGAGGGAGTATTTTATTTGCTAGCAGCTAGAATAATTGCCATTTGTTCCCTAGTTAGGAGAAGAAAATGTCGAGTGTGTGTGGTAAGGTTACCACTTGTGAGAAGTGGTGATCACATCTTTAGCCGTTTGCAATCAAACAACATGTTGTCTGTTCAATAACAGCGACGCAGGAAACCAAACAGTGTGCTAATTAATTGCTTCCCATGCACAAAGCCAAATGCAGACAATCAAACTATATATAGATCTTGGTTTTTAGCCTGCTTTAGCTTAAACAAACCTAACCATAATAAGTATGCAAAATACGTTAAAACAGATATGTGAACACACCCTTGGGCTATCGTAACAATACCCGCTCAATCACCAACTTGTAACGCGTAAGGTCATCACAGTGAACATTGTCCAAAAGATACTCATGTCCTTTTCGCTTTACAAGCTAATCAATCAGGAAGTAAACTTTTGTTTTCTGAGGGGAACAATCAGGAAGTAAACTAGCAGTATAAGTTTGTCTTAACTATTGGTGGAAAAGAATCTCAAAAATATATTGGCGAGAAGAACTACACGAGGGAGTGAAGTTCATCTCGCTTGGCACTATGGACAGTCTAGATCAGTATATCGTGTCTTAGCTGGTTGGACATGTGCGAACCAACCTGTGGTTGGATGGTTAGAGGGACAGTGGTATCTCCGCCCACCAAGGTTAAGTCTTGGTGCTTATATTATTTCTAGATTTATTTCAGGATTCCCGGCGATGCGCTTTCAATGGGAGGAGATGTTTCCGTCAACGACGAGGCGCCTGCGGTGACTTCATAAATTTCAAGATGGCATGCTGGCTCAGTCTCTCAGAGGTGCTCATAGGGGTAGGGTGTGCGTGTGTGCATTCATAGGGGTGAGTATATGCACGTATGTATGAACGCTTACGTCTGTACTGATGTTAAAAAAAATTGTTTGGATATGCGAACCGAAATATGGTTTTGGCATTACCCTTCGGAAAAATATGAAATAATTACTACAACAAATTCAAAATAATGAAGTTTTCTAAGTAAGAATGAGTTAGTTGCATTGATATTACCTTTTAAGAAGAAATAAATTATAAAATAATCAAACAATAACAAAATTTACACACAATATATACAAGCAATTGTGCTTTCAATAATATGCATATAGTAGTGGAATTTTCACAGAAAATACAATTATAATGAAACCATACTATTTTACTAATATGTAAGAAATAAGCACATAATAGTGCATTTTTCACAGAAATACAATTTATACACAAATTATAAATTACTTACGTGTATATATTTTGTATTCACCCAACATCCAAAATATACCCATAAAATCGACAAAAACAGAAGCAAATACGCACATAAACAACCTAATAAGAAAACACGTAACGGGCTTCAGCCCAACAAGAAATCGACTCACCCAAAATAGGGGTCAATCAAAAAACATCCAGCCCAATACAGGACAGCACACACAACAAAAAAAAATAGACGCCACGCAAGTTTCTCCCATAGGGCCTTTCCCTCTCGTTAGGGTTTTGTTTCTCCTGGAGGCGATTTTGTCGCCGCCGTCGAGTTCTTGCCTCCCCTCCTCCGATCTCCCTCGGTAGTTTAGATTCGAGCTAATCAAGGGGCGTCCTGGTGTCGTCGCCCGGCCTTGACCTACTCCTAGGGTTGAGAAGAGAGCTAGGGTTCCCCCGTTTTACCGCCCGACAAGTTTTTCTTGGGCAAGTTTTTGATCATGGCTGCGGAAGGATCGGGCGCTAGAGCGTCCGAATCAAGCGCTGCAAGCGACGTGGAAAAGATGATGGCCGAAATCGGCCTACGTGAAGAGGATCTTGACGATGTTGTCTTTGACGAGAAGGAAGCGCCGCCAGAGGCTACCAGGTGGATGGCAGTGGCCCGTGTCCACATCGAAAAATCCTATAGCCAATCATGGTTCTTCAGAAACATGTCTGCTGCATCGGATCTTGCACACGAAGTCAAGTTTCGCCCCTTGGAAAACAACCTCTACACTCTGCAAGTTTTTTGTCTCGGGGATTGGGAGCGCATCATGCAGGAAGGGCCATGAAATTTCAGAGGTAATGTTGTCATGATCGCCCCGTATGATGGAGTCACCAAACCATCTCTGGTCAAGCTTGATACAATTGACATCTGGATTCAAATCCATGATGTTCCGGACAGGTACGCACAACTGGTGCCAACCTTAGTAGCAAAAGTGGGCAAGGTTCTGTTTACTAAGCCTATAACGCATGATTTCACGGGAAACTTCTGCCGCGTTTGGATTAGAATCAATGTGTACAAGCCTCTGAAGAACGTCGTCTCAATGATCCTTGACTCGAAGTGACAGATGTACAAAGTGAAGTACGAGTGGCTGCCGGATTGGTGCCCTGTTTGTGGTCATCTTGGCCACGTTCATAAAGAACATGGTGATGGCATCCATGCACCGTCTGCTCTGTACTTTAAGGACTTGAAGGCCACCTGGAACATGCGAGTTGTCTCAGGTCCAGGAGAGGGCCGAGGCCATGGACGTCGAGCCCGCCGTGGTGGGGGGTGTTTTGATGGTCATGGTGGTGGAAATAACAGCCAGCCAGGGACGGAGCCCCATGAAGACCATGATGCAGATGCTATTATGGAAGATACTGAAGCTAACAGAAAGCACTCCACTGCTCATGGCAATGTGGATGGTGTGTTGATGATTGTGGACACTGGAAACAATTTGGCTTTGAATGCCCAAGTGCCTCCAAGCCCACCTCCGAAGCAAGACCCGAAGAGAGCTCGTACCAGCGGTGAGAAGATCTCGGAGAACAGTGGCGGGAAGAAAGGTACCGTGCAAGACAACAAATCTGAAGCAAAATCGGCTACCTCCCGCGTGGAGGATCGCCGGGCACAATGAATCTCTTATGTTGGAATTGTCGTGGTGCGGGCAAAGCTGCGACAATTCGAGAGCTTTGCGACCTTGCGAAGCAATTTGCCCCGGCAGTGCTTTTCATAGTGGAAACACAAATCTCAAAAGCACGTGTCAAAAATCTTGCTGGTACCTTAGGTTTTAATCATGCTTATGTTGTTAGTAGTGTTGGCCGTAGTGGCAGAATTGGTCTTTTTGGAATGATGGAATAAAACTAGATGTTTTTGGTTACTCCGAGTATCATATTGATGCAACTGTATCAATTCCAAATCATGATGGTTGGAGACTCACTTGTGTGCACGGGGAAGCACAGGTTGGAGACAGTTACAAGACCTGGGATCTACTCAAGTCACTCCTGACCGCAAATACTTTGTCGTGGATGTGCATTGGAGATTTTAATGAAGTTCTCTACCCACACGAGCATGTAGGAGTGGGACAGCGGAGACGTTCACAAATCCAAGGGTTTTGGGACGCTGTTGATATATGTGCCTTAGCTGACCTCGGATACCATGGAAAACCTTGGATGTTTGAGAAGAAAACGGCGGGTGGTGGATACTGCCGGGTATGCCTGGATCGTGCTCTGGCGAATACGGACGGGAACTCTATCTTTCCAAATGCAGTGCTCAGTCACGAAACCAGTGCCTCGTCGGACCACTGTCTGGTTAGATTGCAGCTTGTGCCTACCACCCCGACACAAACAATGAACAAGTTATTCAGGTATGAGGTGTATTGGGAGCGCCGTGAGGACTTTGGATCATCTCTCGAGGCCATGTGGGCTGGAGCACCAGATACACAAATTGCTGAGCAAATGAGCGGAAAGTTAAGTGAATTGTCAGCATCGTTGAAACAGTGGAGCGGTGCGACCATTGGAAGTGTTGGGAAGGAAATTAAAAATTGAAAAGGGAGCTGGCCATTTTGCAGAATGGCCCTCAAAGAATTTCGCCATCACATGCAGAGATAAAAACTACAGATCGGATGGTTGAACTTTATCATATGGAAGAGATTATGTAGAGGCAGCGGTCGCGTGTTGACTGGCTCACTGATGGGGATAAGAACACCAAGTTCTTCCAGAGGAGAGCTAGCATGCATCGTCGCAAGAATACAATTAAGTCCTTAGAGCGCTCCGATGGGACTACAACAACCGATCCAGCAGAGATGGCTACTCTCACGAATGACTTCTATAAAAGCTTGTTCAGGTCGGAGGGAACAACGGGCATGGGCATGGTGCTCAATTGTGTTCCTGTTGGATTTACCCAAGAGATGAATGCGGGGCTGATAGCCCAATATACTGGCAATGAGGTGAAGAAAGCACTCCTTCAGATGTATCCCACTAAGGTCCCGGGCCAGATGGATACCCGACGCACTTCTTTGAGAGGCATTGGGAGCCTTGTGGTACTGAAGTCACAAACGTGGTGTTGCGTATACTACATGGGGGAGAGCCCTGAGGTAATTAATGAAACAATTCTTGTCTTAATTCCTAAGGTGAAGGATCCTACCAAACTCTCCCAGTTCAGACCTATTAGCTTGTGCAACGTGCTTTACAAGATTGCTTCCAAGGTTTTATCTAACAGGTTGAAACTGATTTTGCATGATATTATCTCTGAAGAGCAGTCTGCGTTTGTCCCTGGACGTTTGATCACTGACAACATTATTACCGCTTATGAGTGCCTACATTTTATGAAGAGAAATAAAGCTCAAAGGAACAGATTTTGTGCTGTCAAACTGGATATGATGAAGGCGTATGATCACGTGGAGTGGAACTATCTTGAAGCTATCATGACCAAGATGGGATTTGCACCATCGTGGGTAGCTTTAGTTATGAGGATGGTAACTTCGGTAAAATTTTATGTTATGTTTAATGGTGGTAAGCTTGAGGAATTCACACCTTCAAGAGGAATCCTCTAGGGGGATCCTATTTCTCCATACTTATTTTTGCTTGCAGCGGAGGGCCTTTCGTGCCTCTTAAAAACCCAAGATGAATCATCGCACCTCAGTGGAATTCAAGTAGCTCCGTCGGCACTGCCGGTAAGCCACTTGCTATTTGCAGATGATAGCCTCCTGTTTGTCAAAGACAGTTCTGTTGGAGCAATGGATTTATCTGCCTTGATGGAGAACTATTGCAATGCTTCGGAGCAAAGCATAAATCTATCAAAATCCTCGGTCTATTTTAGTAAGAGTTGCCCAAATTCTCTTAAAATTGAGGTGAATACTGCTTTGAATATCACCAATGAATCACTCTTTGATAGATATTTGGGAATGCCATCTGATGTAGGAAACTGCAACAATGGGGCTTTCAAATTTTTAAAAGCCCGAGCATGGAACAAAGTCAAGGGGTGGATGGAGAAGCTGTTGTGTGGAAAGGAAGTTCTAATTAAATATGTGGCACAAGCTGTTCCGGTCTACTGGATGTCATGCTTCAAACTCCCCCTTGGTCTTTGTGAACACATCAACTCGTTGATTAGGAAGTTTTGGTGGGGCAGTAAGGAGGGGAAACGGAAGCCAGGTTGGGTCTCATGGAGCACGATGACACAGCCTAAATATTGTGGAGGTCTAGGTTTCCGCGACATAGAACTGTTTAACCTAGGTTTATTAGCTAGACAAGCATGGAGGATCTTAATGGACCCTCGATCTCTTAGTGCGCGCATTTTGAAGGCAAAGTACCACGCTAATGCTGAGTTCTTACAACCCAAACTGGGTTCAGCTCCTTCTCAAATATGGTGGGCCATTCTTGATGGTCGTGAGGTACTAGCTCAAGGTCTCATTCGGCGGATAGGGGACGGACGGACGACGCATATTTGGCAGCAGGACTGGTTACCGAGACCAGCAAACATGAGACCAATTTTGAGCAAAGTTGCAAACCCCCCTCAGTTGGTGAGCGAGCTCATCTTGCCAAGTGCAGAATGGAACCGTGCTGTAGTTGCTGACATTTTCTTGCCGACAGATGCCTCCACGATCATGTCGATTCCTTTATGCACAAGGCACATCGAGGACTTTTGGTCCTCGATACATGAAAATAATGGTGTTTTTCTCAGTCTGTTCCGCATATCGCATGCTTGTGGAGACAAAAATGAGAAGAGAGGCCTGGCTTGAGGGCCGACCAAATTCTTCAAACACGGACAGAGAGCACAAATCTTGGGAGATGATGTGGAAGGTTGATGTTCCCTCAACGGTGAAAATATTTTTATGGAGATTGGCCTAACTGTCAATCCTCACAGCTGACATGTTACATCATCGGAATATGTCTACCACTACACGATGTGGGTTATGCGGTGATGAGGATTTTTGGCAACATTCTTTGCTTCATTGCACCGTCGCTCGCTGTGTTTGGGCTTTGCATGATCAGGATCTGGTGGAAGCACTGAACAATACTAAGGAGCCTGATGCAAAATGGTGGTTGTTTACACTCTTGGACATGCTCTCTCCAAAAGAATTCATCTTGGTAACTATTACCCTATGGGCGATTTGGCACGCATGGAGGTTAACCCTTCATGAGCATATTTTTCAGAGTCCGTTATCCACGTACAATTTCATCATGAAATATATACGAGATATTGAGGAGGGCAAACCGAAGAAAAATCTACAGGTAGCATCTTCAAATATTGTACGTTCGCAGCAAAGATGGATTCCGCCACCGCCAGGTATTGCAAATATCAGAGTGGATGGGTGAGGGAGTCCTGGATTAGGGGGTGTCTGGATGGCCGGACTATATCATTTGGCCGGACTCCTGGACTATGAAGATACAAGATTGAAGACTTCGTCCCGTGCCCGGATGGGACTTTCCTTGGCGTGGAAGGCAAGCTTGGCGATACGGATGTAGATCTCCTCCCATTTTTAACCGACTCTATGTAACCCTAACCCTCTCCAGTGTCTATATAAACCGAAGGGTTTTAGTCCGTAGGACAAACAACAATCATACCATAGGCTAGCTTCTAGGGTTTAGCCTCTCGATCTCGTGGTAGATCTACTCTTGTACTACCCATATCATCAATATTAATCAAGCAGGAGTAGGGTTTTACCTCCATCGAGAGGGCCCAACCTGGGTAAAACATCGTGTCCCTTGTCTCCTGTTACCATCCGCCTAGACGCATAGTTCGGGACCCCTACCCGAGATCCGCCGGTTTTGACAATCGACATTGGTGCTTTCATTGAGAGTTCCCTGTCGCCATCTTAGGCCCGATGGCTCCTCCGATCATCAACAACGACGCGTCTAGGGTGAGATTTTTCTCCCGACAGATCTTCGTGATTCGGGCGGCTTTGCATCAGGGCTAATTCGCTGGCCATCCGGAGCAGATCGAAGCTATGCCCCCGCCATCAGGTCAGATTTGGAAGTTTGAACTACACGGCTCACGCCCACGGAGACTTGATCTTCGACGGATTCGAGCCACAGCCAAGCGCCAAGACTTTGTCACGATGGGCATGATCTAGCTCGTCGCCAACAAAGGCCTCGAGGTCCGCACAGTGTCCGCCCGACCCTTAGCTCGAGCCGACTGCGCCAATCGAGGACGGGTGGCTGGACACCGCCTCGGGGGCTGCAATCTCTACGGCGATCGAGCCGAACACCAGCTTTGTCCTTTGTGAAGCCCACGACTCCAAGGTGCCGGACTCCTCTCCGAACTCCGAACCTTCCGCGCCCCTGCCAATCCAATCCGATTACGCCGATCACGGAGTTCACCGCCGGACATCTTTTCAAGACTTCGCCCTCGGGCGACATCCTCGAACTCACTAAAGTCCTCTCTTTATCGGGAGAGCCCTGGCCGGACTATGGTCGCAAGGTTGGGATGCGGACGACGAAGAAATTCAAAGCCCACCCACCACCCACTTCAGAGCCACCGCCGATGATTTAACCGACATGCTCGACTTCGACCGATGACATCGACGGTATGGATGCCGATGCAGAGGCGACCAAGAACCAGCGCCCTAGTAATCGGAAGCCCACCTCGTCATATGACATATACATGGTGGACACCCCAAAAGAAGGGAACGGCGATGGAACAACGGAGGATGACCCCTCCAAGAAGAAGCCTAAGCGTCGGCGTCAGCGGCGCCGCTCTAAATCCCGCCAAAGCAAAAATGATGATTCCAAAGATGGGAGATAATAACACCCGGACAAGGTGCGAAGACAACCCTCCAAAGAGGATTCAGCGCAGGAGGATGGAGAAGCCAGCCCTCATGAGAGAGCGGCAGACAGAGAGGTAGAGGACGATAATTACATGCCTCCCTCCAAAGACGAGGCAACCTCGACGATGACGAATTTGTCGTGCCTGAGGATCCCGTCGAACAAGAGCGTTTCAAACGCAGGCTTATGGCCACGGCGAGCAGCGTCAAGAAAAAACAGCAATAGCTAGAGCTGACCAAGACTTGCTAGCCGACAGATGGACTGAAGTCCTTGCGGCCGAAGAGTATGAACTCGAACGCCCCTCCAAGAGCTACCCAAAACGCAGGCTGCTACCCCGATTAGAGGAGGAAGCACCTAGACCTACATCACCAGCGCATGATACGGCCGACCGGCCACCTCGTGGCCGCGACAGAGTGGCCTCTCGGCCCTCCATTCAAGCCGCACTCAAGCGCCGCCAAAGAATACCAAGGCACGGGAAATGCGCCGCACCTGCGAGATATATTGGAGGACAAGGCAAGGCAAACAAGATCGATCTATGGATCGCGTGGGCGCCTACGACACGTGATTTATAACCGCCATGCCGGATATGGTAAATCCGCTGGGCCAAACAAAGTAGACAAAGCTCGTTTGAGCTACGCCGTGATATAGCCCAAAGATGAGGTGCCAAGACACCCACTATGCTTCACAGATGAAGTAATGGATCATCAAATCCTCGAGGGTTTCAAACCCGTAAACATCGAATCATACGATGGCACAACAGATCCTGCGGTATGGATCGAGGATTATCTCCTTCATATCCACATGGCCCGCGGTGATGATCTACACGCCATCAAATACCTCCCACTCAAGCTTAAAGGACCAGCTCGGCATTGGCTTAACAGCCTGCCAGCAGAATCAATTGGTTGTTGGGAGGACCTGGAAGCCGCATTCCTCGACAATTTCTAGGGCACCTATGTGCGACCACCAGACGCCGATGACCTAAGCCACATAATTCAGCAGCCAGAGGAATCGGCCAGACAATTCTGGACACGGTTCCTAACCAAGAAAAATCAAATAGTCGACTGTCCGGACGCAGAGGCCCTTGCAGCCTTCAAACATAACATCCGTGACGAGTGGCTTGCCCGGCACCTAGGACAGGAAAAGCCGAAATCCATGGCAGCCCTCACAACACTCATGACCCGCTTTTGCACGGGAGAAGACAGTTGGCTAGCTCGTAGTAATAATATGACCAAGAGCCCTGGTAATTCGGATACCAAGGAGAACAATGGCAGGTCGCGTCGCAACAAGCAAAAGCGCCGCATTAACAGCGACAATGCTGAGGATACGGCAGTCAATGCCGGATTCAGAGGCTCTAAACCCGGTCAGCGGAAAAAGCCATTTAAAAGAAATACTCCGGGCCCGTCCAGTTTGGACCGAATACTCGATCGCTTGTGCCAGATACACGGCACCCCCGAAAAACCAGCCAATCACACCAACAAGGATTGTTGGGTGTTCAAGCAGGCAGGCAAGTTAAGTGCCGAAAACAGAGACAAGGGGCTGCATAGCGATGACGAGGAGGAGCCCCGGCCGCCGAACAATAGGGGACAGAAGGGATTCCCCCCACAAGTGCGGACGGTGAACATGATATACGCAACCCACATCCCCAAAAGGGAGCGGAAGCGTGCACTCAGGAACGTATATGCGTTGGAGCCAGTCGCCCCAAAGTTCAACCGATGGTCCTCCTGCCCGATCACCTTCGATCGAAGGGACCACCCCACTAGCATCCGCCATGGCGGATTCGCCGCATTGGTTCTAGACCCAATCATTGACGGATTTCACCTCACTAGAGTCCTTATGGACGGCGGCAGTAGCCTGAACCTACTTTATCAGGATACAGTGCGAAAAATGGGCATAGACCCCTCAAGGATTAAACCCACAAAGATGACCTTTAAAGGCGTCATACCAGGTGTAGAGGCCAACTGACAGCTCGATTACACTTGAGGTGGTCTTGGATCCCGGATAATTTCCGGCGAGGAGTTAATCTTCGACATAGTCCCGTTCGCAGTGGCTATCACGCCTTCGCTGGACGAACCGCACGGCAAAGTTCAATGCGGTGCCACACTACGATACCTCAATCTCAAGATGCCAGGCCCTCGAGGAGTCATTACGGTCAATGGAACACCGAACGCTCTCCGAACGGAGGAGCATACTGGCGCCCTCGCGGCGGAAGTACAAAGCAGCCTTTCAAGGCAATTCCCGATCCGGCTATTAAACGTCCGGACACCGTCAAGCGCTACCAAGTGACCTACAACAAGACCGCTGCACGCTCCGAGCAAAGCGTAGCAATGCGGCCCCAACCCCAGCCCTCGCGAAATTGCGAAACCAAGATTACGCGTACATAACTACGATCTGGAAATACCATGGGCATAGGGGAGGGCACGACCACGGCATGCCCAAAATGCGGCTCAACCGCACTGTGGGCCCTGATTTTTCATTCTTTTTTCTTCTTACTTTCAGGACTCCACTCTACGGAAGGCCTGTCCAGCAGTACAATCGCCGAACACACGATGCAACAGCCAGGGAGGCAGAAAGCTACGTCGAGTGTCCAGGTGGTCTCTATAACGAGCAGTATACTTGTTTCACATATTATCCCGCAGCTCGCCCCTGGAGGGGGACATGTCAAATAGTCCCATCTCTTGCTTATCGCACTATTTGTATCGTCCTGCTTTTACCGCAGCCTTTTCGAATAAACAATACATAGCTTTCGTCTATTATTGCATTCCTTTTTTATAAAAAGATGTTCAGTTATGACATTATGCAACCATACACTTTGGTACGGCCAATACACCAGGGGCTTACATACCCTAGAATATGGTGTGAGAAGTCCGAACACTCTCATGAGTGCGGCACCCCGAACTTATAGCATTATATGCATCGGCTCCGAATCATGTCTTGGGTCAATAGTTGGGTTTGCCCGGCTCCCATGTTTTGGTACCTTACGTTCCGTTATATCGGCTAAGGTAGCGCTGGAAGAACCACTGTGATTGTGCCCCGGTTGAGCTGGGCTAAGCACCTCAGTGGAGAAAGCTAAAACTGACCGTCATGATAGGGCGAGAGCTGGTCGCTGTTCGAGAGGTTTTCGAGTCCCTAAATACTTATGCCGCTTAGAGCGAGAAGTCGGCTTTGTCCGGCCTAGGCGTGGATAGCGCCCTGAACTCAGTCTTCCGAATACTAGGGGCTTCGCCGAAATTTAAAATTATAGAATTATATGGCTAAGTGAGAGTGTTCAAGCATTATAGTCCGATTGCCTTGTTCGTTGTGTTGAGCGCCTCCCTCGAAGGACCCAAGAATGGGAAAAAGAGCGCTCAAGTTTATCCCGAACACCCTAGCACTCGCGGCATGGGGGCGGAAGCCGACGACTCGCCATCTCTCAATTTTAATAAACGGCCGCACAGAAGGTAATATTTTAAATTCAAAAGTGTTGCTTAGCGCATACGAACAAGTTTTCAGCGTACAGGATCACAAATGCGAGTTTACTCAAAAATTACATCTTTGGAGCACTCATCCGCTATAAGGCGGGCACCCTTTAGGACACCCTCAGAATACATCTCGGGCTTGCGATGCTCCTTGCCCGGCGGTGGTCCATCCGTCACAAGCTTCTCAGCGTCCATCTTGCCCCAGTGCACTTTAGCACGGGCAAGGGCCCTACGGGCACCTTTGATGCATACGGAGCGCTTAATGACTTCAAGCCATGGACATGCATCCACCAGCCGCCTCACCAGCCCGAAGTAGCTTCGGGAATGGCTTCCTGTGCCACACCGGACCACGAGACCCTTCATGGCATGTTCGCCACCTTATGGAGCTCGACCAGCTGCTTCATTTGGTCGCTCAAGGGCACCGGTGTCCGCCTCAAAGATCTCGAGACAGAACACCTTCTCCGTCGAGCTCCCTCTTCGCTCGAGAGAATGCGGCAGCGTCGGACACCTCCGTGGAAGATCTGCGAATGCTCCCGGAGAGCTCCGGACTCGGGTAAGTAACAAGTAATTCACTTTCACGTGCTTGCTTTGCATAAAGAATGCCTTACCCGCCGCTATCTTCTTCATCGCCTCAATTTCCTGGAGGGCTTTTTGGGCTTCGGCCTTGGCAGATTTGGCGCTCTCAAGCGCCGAGGCGAGCTCGGACTCTCGAGTCTTTGAGTCAAGCTACACACTCTCGTGTTTTTCCACGAGAGCCTGGAGCTCTTGCTGCACCTCCGACACCCGCTCCTCCTGCTTTTCTCGCTGGGTACGCTCCACGGCCGCATTTTCTTCGGCCTTGGATAGCGCTTCTTTCAGGGTCGCCACCTGGGTTGTGGCCCCTGTAATACTCACGTTGGTCCTGTCATTTTTTGCAACCACATCTTTTTTATATACTTACATAAGGTATTACTTACTTTCCTTGTCCTCGAGCCGCTTCTTGGCAAGGCCGAGCTCGTTCTCGGACCGCTCGAGGCTCTGCTTCAATGCATCGAAATCTGCAGTCGGTCTTGGCAGAGGTCAGCAAAGACAGCCTGCATTCCCATATTGACATACTTATGTTAGACTCCTGCGTATATCTTTTGATCCTCGTTTGGCTTTTCTTTCCGAACACCAAACTGAGCATCGTGGGCTACTGTCTATGCAGTAATATTTTTACATATCTTAAATACATACCTCAAAGCTCGTTAGAAGGTGGCACGGCTTGATCAGCACTGCTCTTGGCGGATTGAACCTTCTGGATCACCACACTCATGATAGTGCGGTGCTCCTCGTAGATGGAGGCGTTGTTAAGCACCTCCAGCAGATTATCTGGTGCCTCCGGTTGGACGGAGGTCGCCGGCGTCATAGGCTTGGACTTCTTAGTAGGGGGCCGCCTGCCGGATGCCGGAAAAGTTGAAGGTTCCGGTGCGGTGTCCGGCCCAGGGCCGGACTTGGAGCCCTTGGGGGTTTTATCCCCTTTGCGCCTGGAGTCCGGGAGGTCGCCTTGCGGCGCCTCCAGGACCACCCCCTCCTGGCTTGGACCCTTTTGGGACTCCACCTCGGCATCGTCCGTAGGACGAGGGGAGGTAGCAGTCCGAAGTGAAAGGCTATTCACATCCGACGAATCCAGGGATCCGCTCGACGAAGCGTTGAGCTGGGCTGCGGGCGGACGGCATGATTATATTCGGCGTCAGAAGATACTGTGCAACAAAGGAACACCATGAGTTATTCTGGTATCCGGATACTTACGATTTTGCTAGGGGCTTGGCCCTGGATGGCCACTCCTCTTCGCCGTCGTCAGCGTTGGTGGAGTAGTCCGGAGGAAGGGTCCTCCCCTTATTGGACCCTCCCCCCTGGTTGGGGCGGCCTTACTTTTCATTCCTCCCCCCCGCTGGAGGGGGAGAGGCCTCTTCTTCTTCTCCGGCACCACGTAAGGTGCCGGAACCAGCAGCCCCTTTGAGGGAGTCCTGGATTAGGGGGTGTCCGGATAGCCGGACTACCATCATCAGCCGAACTATCATTTGCCGGACTATCATCATCGACCGGACTCCAAGACTATGAAGATAGAAGATTGAAGACTTCCCCGTGTCCGGATGGGACTTTCCTTGGCGTGGAAGGCAAGCTTGGCGATACGGATATGTAGATATCCTACCATTGTAACCGACTCTATGTAACCCTAGCCCTCTCGGTGTCTATATAAACCGGATGGCTTTAGTCCCAGGACAACAATCACAACAACCCTTACAATCATACCATAGGCTAGCTTCTAGGGTTTAGCCTCCTTGATCTCGTGGTAGATCCACTCTTGTAAACATCCACAATATCAATATCAATCGAAGCGGGGCGTAGGGTTTTACCTCCATCAAGAGGGCCCGAACACAGGTAAACATCGTGTCCCTTGTCTCTTGTTACCATCCGCCTAGACGCATAGTTCGGGACCCCCTACCGAGATCCGCCGGTTTTGACGCCGACATTGGTGCTTTCATTGAGAGTTCCTCCGTGTCGCCACCGATAGGCTTGATGGCCTCTTGATCAACAACGACGCAGATCGGTGAGACATTTCTCCCGGACAGATCTTCAGATTCGGGCGGCCAGCTGCGGGCCAACTCGCTTGCCGTCTGGAGCAGATCGAAGCTACGCCCTGGCCGTCGAGTCAGGTTTGAAGCCTAAACTTCACGGCCGATATCGCGGGGACTTGATCCTCGATGGATCTGAGCATACCGAAGCGCCAAGCGCTATCACGATGGGCATGACCTAACTCGCCGCGGACAGCACCTTGAGGTCGATTCGATCCGCCCGACTCTTAGTCCGGAGCCGATCGCTCAATCGAGGGCGGATGGCTGGACACCGCCTCGGGAGCCGCAATTCTACGGCGATGGAGCGAACACTTACCTTGTCCCGCATAAAGCCCATGACTCGAGGTGCCGGACTCCTGCGGACTCCGACCTCCTGCGCTCCCCGCGGTCGAATCCGATTGGGCGCCGATCATGGAATTCACCGGTGCGGACATCTTTCAGCACTCGCCCTTTGGCGATATCATAAATTCATTGAAGCATCTCTCGCTATCCGGAGAGCCCTGGCCGAACTACGGCCAGGACTGTTGGGACGCGGATGACGAAGAAATTCAGATCCCACCCACCACCCACTTTGTAGCCACCGTCGACGATTTAACCGACGTACTCGACTACGACTCCGAAGACATCGACGGTATGGACGACGATGCCAGAGAGTACCAAGAAACAGTGCCTACAGGACACTGGAAAACCACCTCGTCATACGACATATACATGGTGGACACCCCAAAAGATGGGGACGGCGAAAAAGCAGCGGAGGCCGATTCCTTAAAGAAACAGCCCAAGCGCCGACGCCGGGCGCCGCTCTAAATCCCGCCACGGCAAGAATGGAGATTCCGCACAGAGATAATAACACCCCGTAAAGTGCCGAAGACAACTCCCTCCAAAGACGATCCAGCAGCAGGAGGAGGCGAAGCAAGCCCTCGGGAGAGGCGGCGGATTTAAGAGGTCGAGGATGACAATTACTTACCTCCTCCAAGGCGAGGCAAGCCTCGGCGCGACGATTTAATTCGTCGTGCTCGAGGATCCCCTCGAACAAGAGCGTTTTAGACACGGGCTAATGGCCACGCAAACAGCCTAAAGAAAAAGCAGCAACAGCTTCAAGCTGATCAAGACCCATGGCCGACGGATGGACCGAGGTCCTCGCGTCAAGAGTATGAACTCGAACGCCTCCAAAGTTACCCAAAATGCAAGTTGCTCCCCGATTAGAGGAGGCAGCATCACCGGCGACTGTACGGCAGACCGACCGCCTCGTGGTCGCGATAGAGAGGCGTGCAAGCCTCCACCAAAACCGCACCCGGCATCGCTCTAAAAGCAGGAAGCCACGGGGAACGCGCGGACTTGCGTAGATATATTGAGGACAAGGCTAGACAATCCAGATCTATCTATGGATCACGTGAACGCCCTACGACCCACGCATTTAATACCGCCGCACCGGATACAACTACTCCGCCGGGCGAACACGCAGATAACGCCTCTCGAGCTACGTCGCGATATTGCTCAATACTGAGGCGCCGACACCCTCTATGCTTCATCGACGAAGTAATGGATCATCAAATCCTCAAGGGTTCAAACCCGTTAATATCGAATCCCACGATGGCACAACAGACCCGGCGGTGCGGATTGAGGATTATCTTCTCCATATACACATGGCCCGCGGTGACAATCTTCACGCCATCAAATATCTCCCGCTCAAGCTTAAAGAACCAGCTCGGCATTGGCTTAACAGCCTGCCCGCAGAGCCAATTGGATGCTGGGAAGACCGGAAGCCGCATTCCTCGACAACTTCCTGTGGCACGTATGTGCGACCACCGACGCGGATGACCTAAGCCACATAATCCAGCAGCAGATTTAATCGGCCAGCAATTCGACACGGTTCCTAACAAAGAAAAATCAAATCATCGACCGTCCGGATGCGAGGCACTCGCTGCCTTCAAACATAACATCCGTGACGAGTGGCTGGCCCGCACCTAGGACAGAGAAGCCGAAATCTATGGCAGCCCTCACATCCCTCATGGCCCGCTTCATGCGGGAGAGGATAGCTGGCTCGCTCGCGAAGAACAACCTCAGCAAAAACGCTGGCAGTCCGGATACTAAGGACCGCAATGGCAGGTTGCGTCGAAACAAAAACAAACGCCGCATTAACGGCGACAGCAATGAGGATACGGCAGTCAATGCCGGATTCCGAGGCTCCAAGCCCGGTCAACGGAAGAATCCATTCAAAAGAACCACTCCCGGCCCGTCCAATTTGGACCGAATACTCGACCGCTCTTGTCAAATACATGGTACCCCCGAAAAGCTAGCTAACCATACCAACAGAGATTGTTGGGTATTCAAGCAGGCAGGAAAATTAATCACCGAAAACAGTGACAAGGGGCTACACAGCGATGACGAGGAAGAGACCCGGCCGCCGAACAACAGAGGACAAAAGGGATTCCCCCCTCAAGTTCGGACGGAAAACATGATATACGCAACGCATATTCCCAAGAGGGAGCGGAAGCGTGCACTAAGGGACGTATACGCGATGGAGCTAGTCGCCCCAAAATTCAACCCATGGTCCTCTTGCCCGATCACTTTCGATCGAAGAGACCATCCGACCAGCATCCGCCATGGCGGATTCGCCGCATTGGTTTTAGACCCAATCGTTGATGGATTTCACCTCACGAGAGTCCTTATGGACGGCGGCGAGCTGAACCTGCTCTATCGTGATACAGGCGCAAGATGGGCATAGACCCTTCAAGGATTAAACCTACAACGACGACCTTCAAAGGCGCCATACCAGGTGTCGAGGCCAATTGTACAGGCTCGCCATTACTCGAAGTGGTCTTCGATCCCGGATAATTTCGAGCGAGGAGTTAATCTTCGACATAGTCCCGCTCGCAGCGGCTATCACGCTGCTTTCGGACGAACGCGCTTGCAAAATTCAACGCGGTGCCGCATTATGCATACCTTAAGCTCAAGATGCCAGGCCCTCGTGGAGTCATCACGGTCAATGGAAACACGGAACGCTCTCCGAACGGAGGAACATACAATGCTCTCGCGGCTGAAGTACGAACAACCTTTACGACAGTTCTCGAGTCCGCCGTTAAACGACCGGACACAACCAAACGCGCCGAGCAACATCAACCAAGACCACAGCACGTTCGCACGCGCGTAGCAATGCGGCCCCAACCCCAGCCCTCGCGAAATTGCAAGACAAACTCTCCACAGACATAATTACATACTGGAGATACCATGGGCATAGGGGAAGGGCACAACCACAACAGACCAGTGCGGTTCGACCACACCAGGGGCTCCCAAGTGTGTCGCTTTTTGTTTTATTTTTCTCTTTTTATACAGAACTCAGTCCGCGGCGAACCTGCCGAACTCATGATGCAACAGCCGGGGAAGGACAAAGGCGCGACCAACACTCGGTGGTCTCCATCATGAGCATTAAATTTGTTACATACAACATTCCGCTGCCTACCCTCGAGGGAGACGCCTTAATTCGCCCAATCCCTTGCTTTCCGCACTATTTGTATCATTCCGCACTGATAGCATATCTTCTCGAATAAAATGCAGCACTTTTTGCCTTTAATTGCATTACTTTATATATATATATATATATATATATATATATATATATATATATATATATATATATATATATATATATATATATATATATGTGTGTGTGTGTTCATTTACAACATGTTGCACTGTGCATCTTGGCACAGCCAAACACACCAGGGCTTATGTCCTCCGCTTTATGGTGTGATAAAGTCCGACACTTTCACAAGTGCGGCACCCGAACTTATAGCATTATATGAATCAGCTCTGAATCCTGCCTTGGGTCAATAGTTGGGTTTGCCCGGCCCCATGTTCGCACCTTACGCCCGTTCTATCGGCTAAGGTAGCACTGGGAGAACCACTGCGATTGCGCCCGGTTCAGCCGGGTTAACGCCTCAATGAGAAAGCTAAAACTGACCGCACGATAAGGCGAGAGACTGGTCGCTATTCGAGAGGTCCTTTCGGTCCTTAAAGACCTCGCCGCTCGAGCTAAGTTCGGATTATGTCCGATGAAGGCGTGGATAGCGCCCCAATTCGGTCTTCCGAATACTAGGGGCTTCACCAAATTTAAAATTATAGAATTCTATGGCTAAGGAGAGTGTTCAAGCACTATAAGTCCGGTTGCCTTGTTCGTTGTGTTGAGCGCCCCCTAGATGGACCCAAAATGGGAACAAGAGTGCTCAAGTTTATCCGAACACCCGGCAGACTCGTGGCATGGGGGTGAAGCCGACGACTTGCCATCTCTCAGATTTCATAAACAGCCGCACTGAAGGTAATATTTTAAATTAAACAAGCATTGCTTAGCGCATATGAACAAAGTTTTCAGCGCCCAGGATAACACATTGCGAATTCACTCAAAAATCACATCCACAGGGCACTCATCCGCAATCTTGCGGGCACCCTTCAGACAGCCTTATAGTAAAGTTCGGGCGTCGATGCTCCTTGCCCGCTGGTGGCGCGTCGCTGATTAGCTTCTCGCATCCAGCTTGCCCCAATGCACCTTTTGCGCGGGCAAGGGCCCGACGAGCACCTTCAATACAGGCGGAGCGCTTGATAACCTCCACCCGTGGGCACGCATCCACCAGCCGTCGCGACGAGGCCGAAGTAGCTCCTAGGCATGGCCTCTCCAGCCACAGCCGGACTATGAGGCCCTTCATGGCCTGCTCGGCCACCTTAGGCAGATTCGACCAGCTGCTTCACCTGGTCACTAGGGGCACGGATGGCCGGCCTCAGATATCGAGACCGAAGACCTTCTCCATCGAGCTCCCTTCCTCGGCTCGGTAGAATGCGGGCGACATCGACACGCCTGCGAGGCAGATCTGCAAACGCCCCTGGAGAGCTCTGAATCCGGGTGAGTAACACGTAATTTACATTCACATGCTTGCTTTGCATGAAAAATGCCTTACTCGCCGTTATTTTCTTCATCAATTCAACCTCCTGAAGGGACCTATGGGCCTCGGCCTTGGCGGTTTTGGCACTTTCGAGAGCGAGGCAAGCTCGGACTCTCGAGTCTTTGAGTCACGCCCAAACTCTCATGCTTTTCCATGAGAGCACGGAGCTCTTGCTGCACCACCGCCACGCGCCTCCTGCTTTCTCGCTCTTCCCTGTTCCGTGGGCAGATTATGTTCGTCGCAGATACGGCATCCTTGAGGCCGCCACCTCGTTCGTGGCCCCTGCAGTACCCATGTTATCCTTGTTATTTTTATCGCAACCTAAATCCTTTTCTCAGAAGGTACAAATTCAAAGTGGTGTTACTCACCTTCTTTGTCCCGAGCTGCTTCCTAAGCGGCCGAGCTCTTGCTCGGACCGCCGAGCCTCTGCTTCAAAGACCGACCTCCGCCGTCGGTCGGCAGAGGTCAGCAGCGCAGCCTGCAACCCATATTGAAATAATTTTTAGCAACCCTCGTATGTCTTTTTTATTAGATCCTCATCCGCTTTTCTTTCCGAACACCGAACCGAGCATCGGGGCTACTGTCTATGCGGTATTACATTGCATATTTTAACTTCTTACCTCAAAGCCCGATAGAAGGCTATTGCGAGCTTGGTCAGCCCGCCTTTGGCGAAGCTGCACTTTTCAATCACCGCACTCATAATAGTGCGGTGTTCTTCTCGATGGAAGCGCTCTGCAGCGCCCCAACAAATTACCCGGCGCCCGGTTGGACGGAAGCTGCCGGTGTCACGGTCTTGCCCTTCGCTCGAAGGGCGCCGGCCGGACTCGAACCACTGCGGGTTCATTGTGGAGTCCGCGCAGAGTCCGGAGGACGCCTTGTGGCGCCCGAGCCTCCCCGATGGGTCCCTCTTGGGTTCCCGCCTCGGCGTCCTCGGCGTCGCGAGGGTGGAGGCGGTCGGGATGGAGTCTACATCCGACGAAGCCAACGACCCGCTTCGATGAAGCGGGAGATCATCACCGCCGGACTACAGCAAGATATGCGGCATTAGAATGACACTATGTGACACGTAAAAAGAAATTATAAATTATTCAGAATCCGGATACTTATGATCTCGCTGGAGGCCTGGCCCTTGAAGGCCATTCTTCCTCGCCAACGTTGATGTTGGCGGAGCTGTCCGGGAATAGTCCTTCCCTCTTGACCTTCGGTCTCCCCCTTCGGGAGCCTTCCTTTCCTCTCTCCTCCTCGGGAGAGAGTCCTCTTCCTCCTCCTCACTTTCGGGAGGAATCCGCCCCGAGTCGTCGGACACCTGAAAACGGAGCTCTTTCAAGCACCGTGGCCTCCTTCTTGGCCTTCTTCTCGGCACCACGTGCGGTGCGGAACCAGCAGCCTCGCTAGACGAAAGCGTCTCTGGATTTTTCGGCATAGGAGCCGGACAGTAATCTGCTCCACCTTCTTCATCCAGTCTGTCAAAGGAAAAGGGAAATTAAAACCCGTGAGAGTCAAACTATGAAAAAAAAGTGTCCCGTAAAGGGTAGAATCACTTACCTCGTCGGCTGGCGCTGCGAGTGAAATCCAGCGGTCTTGATCGCGGATGCGGGGAAACCGGCACCTTGAACAGCACCTTCCAGCGCCTTTCGTGACGTCGTGTCGAAGAGCTTGTTCAGCGCTGGTGCTGTTCGGATCAAACTCCCACAGTTTGAATGCCGCTCTTGGCATGGGAGTATCCGCGGACGAGCATGACTTGGACCACGTTAACCAGCCTAAGCTTCTTCACCGGCTTCTTGATACTGGGCTCGAGTCCCGTCGCCTGTTGAACTACCCCACAGCAAGCCCTTCTCTTTCCGGGAGGTGAGCTGCGTGGGGATACCAGATCTAAACTCGGGGCCGCCGCCCATTTAGGGTCACGCTGCTCGGTGATGTAGAACCACCCGATTGCCACCCTTGATGGATTCCACGAAGGCCCTTCAACCAAAGGACGTTGGGCATCTTGCCCAACATGGCGCCTCCGACTCGCTTGAATGCCCTTCACTACCTTCGCTTGACGTTGAAGGTCTTGAGCCACCTGGCGAAGTGGGGCTGGATGCAGAGGAAGGTTTCACACACGACGATAAACGCCGAGATGTTGAGGATGAAGTTGGCGCCAGATCATGGAAATCCAGCCGTAGTAGAACATGAGCCCCGAACAAAAGGGTGAAGTGGAAAGCCCAGTCCATGGAGGAAGTGGGAAAGAAAGACGACCCTCTCATGGGGCACAGGGGTGGGATGAGCTGCCCTCGTCGGCAGCCGATCTGTGATGTCGCCGGAAAGGTATCCGCGCCGCTAGTTGGGCGATTGCTCCTCCTTAACGGTGGAGGCCAACCATTTACCTCCGCTCCGGACATGGTCGGAGAAGGTTGAGACGAGATCTTGCGAACTTGGGCGCTGGAGCTCGAAAGTGCCGGAGATGGATAAGCAAAGGAGGAAGAAGGCGTGGGTGAGAAGGTGAATCCTTATCCCTTATATGGGCGGGCGAAGTCTTACGCGTCCCCACCGCCTGGTAAAACTCGCTTATCTCCCAAGCGTCACCATCAATGACACGGTTGGGTTACCCGCCCGTATTGATGAGAATCCGGATTAAGGGGAAACACGATCTCTGCTCGACAAGGCGTGCCAAGAAACCGCTTCGCTAAATGCGCCGAGGTGGTAAAGTAAAAACAATTCGAGTAATGGCTTGGTAGTGGTGTGACGTCATGCCACGGAAAACGCGGCAGATTGAACTTGTGTATATATTATTATTCTCTACGGTGGAATGTGGAATTTATTTTGCGAGCGGACACTATCCTGGTGTTCACGATCTTCTATCATTTGGAGGAGGAACCGCCTTGCAATGCCAAGCAATATACACGCCGGACTTATCGTCATTGAAGCCTGGTTCAGGGCTACCGAGGAGTCTGGATTAGGGGTGTCCGGATAGCGGACTACCATCATCACCGAACTATCATTTGCGGACTATCATCATCGACCGGACTCCAAGACTATGAAGATAGAAGATTGAAGACTTCCCCCCGTGTCCGGACGGGACTTTCCTTGGCGTGGAAGGCAAGCTTGGGGATACGGATATGTAGATCTCCTACCATTGTAACTGACTCTATGTAACCCTAGCCCTCTCCGGTGTCTATATAAACCGGATGGCTTTAGTCCGCAGGACAACAATCACAACAACCCTTACAATCATACCATAGGCTAGCTTCTAGGGTTTAGCCTCCTTGATCTCGTGGTAGATCCACTCTTGTAAACATCCACAATATCAATATCAATCGAGCAGGACGTAGGGTTTTACCTCCATCAAGAGGGCCCGAACCTGGGTAAACATCGTGTCCCTTGTCTCCTGTTACCATCCGCCTAGACGCACAGTTCGGGACCCCCTACCCGAGATCCGCCGGTTTTGACACCGACACCCTTCAAGCGGGCCTCCGCTGGGTCTTCGGGCAAGGGAGCCGGACAGTCAATCTGTCCGGACGTCTTCTGCCAATCCTGTCAAAGGTAAGGGAGTTTAGATCCCGCATAGAATCAAACTATGGAAAACAAGTAACCTGTAAATGGTAAAATAGCTTACCGCGTTGGCTTGATGCTGCGCGTTGAATCCGCGATCCTCGGTAGCGGATGCGGGGGCCTCGGCGCCCTTGAACAGCACCTTCCAGGCGTCTTCGTACGTAGTGTCGAAGAGCCTATTCAGGGTTCGGTGCTGTGCCGGATCAAACTCCCACAAACTGAAAGCCCGTTGTTGGCACGGGAGGATCCGGCGGATGAGCATGACCTGGACTACGTTGACGAGTTTGAGCTTCTTGCTCACCAGGTTTTGGACGCAGGTTTGGAGTCCGGTCAGCTCCTCCGAATTACCCCACGACAAGCCCGTCTCTTTCCAGGAGGTGAGCCGTGTAGGGAAGCCAGATCGGAATTCGGGGGCCGCTGCGCATTCAGGGTCACACGGCTCGGTGATGTAGAACCACCCCGATTGCCACCCCTTTATGGTCTCCACGAAGGATCCCTCGAGCCATGTAACGTTGCGCATCTTGCCCACCATGGCGCCTTCGCACTCCGCTTGGCGGCCGCCCACTACCTTCGGTTTGACATTGAAGGTCTTCACCATAAGCGAAGTGGGGCTGGATGCGAGGAAGGCCTCGCACACGACGATGAACGCCGAGATATTGAGGATGAAGTTCGGGGCCGATCGTGGAAATCCAGGCCGTAGTAGAACATGAGTCCCGGACAAATGGGTGAAGTGGGAAACCTAGTCCATGGAGGAAATGGGTGAGAACACCACCCTCTCATGGGGCCTGGGGTGGGGATGAGCTGCCCCTTGTCGGGAAGACGGTGCGCAATGTCATTGGACAAGTATCCGGCTTTCCTCAGCTTCTTGATGTGTCCCTCCGTGACGGAGGAGACCATCCACTTGCCTCCTGCTCCGGACATGGCTGGAGAAGGTTGAGGTAAGATGTGCGAACTTGGGCGCTGGAGCTCGAGTGCGCGAAAATGGATAAGCAAAGGAGGAAGAAGGCGTAGATGGAAAAGGTGGATCCTTAAGCCCTTATATGGGCGGACGAAACTATGTGCCCCCACCAGCCTGGTAAAACTCGCTTATCTCCCAAGCGCCGTAAATTAATGGCACGGTTGAGTTACCCACGCCCGTATTGATGAGAATCCTGGAATAAGGGGACACGATCTACGCTCGACAAGGCGTGCCAAGGAAACCGCATTGCTAAGTCTTGTTGAGGTGGGACAAGAAAACGATTGAATAAAGGCTTGGTGGTAGTGCGATGTCACGCCGCTGAATACGTCGAGATTGGATTCGTGTAAATATTATTTCTCTAAGGTGGTATGTGGAACTTATTTTGCAGAGCCGGACACTATCCTTGTGTTCAAAATCTTCTATGAAGTATTCGGAGGAGGAACCCGCCTTGCAATGCCGAAGACAATCTGCGCCGGACTCATCGTCATTGAAGCCTGGTTCGGGGCTACCGAGGAGTCTGGATTAGGGGTGTCCGGATGGCGGACTATAACCTTTGGCCGGACTCCTGGACTATGAAGATACAAGATTGAAGACTTCGTCCCGTGTCCGGATGGGACTTTCCTTGACGTGGAAGGCAAGCTTGGCGATACGGATGTAGATCTCCTCCCATTTGTAACCGACTCTATATAACCCTAACCCTCTCCGGTGTCTATATAAACCGGAGGGTTTTAGTCCGTAGGACGAACAACAATCACACCATAGGCTAGCTTCTAGGGTTTAGCCTCTCTGATCTCGTGGTAGATCTACTCTTGTACTACCCATATCATCAATATTAATCAAGTAGGAGTAGGATTTTACCTCCATCGAGAGGGCCCGAACCTGGGTAAAAACATCGTGTCCCTTGTCTCCTGTTACCATCCGCCTAGACGCACAGTTCGGGACCACCTACCCGAGATCCGCCGGTTTTGACACCGACAATGGGGCTGTTTCACGAGATGGTATGCATGGATCTTTTAGTGATGTTTGCAGGAACTCGACAAGAGACTACATGGGTGCTTCTGTCATTAAGATCCATGGAATAGCGGACCCGGCGACGTTGGAAGCATTATGCCGCGAGGCACTTGCACTTGCATCAGATTTAGCCCTAACACACATCATCATTGTATCTGATTGCCAAGGAGTGGTCAATAATATCAACCATCGCATGGGGGGAGCTTATGCTAGCACCGTAAAGGAGATTACGGAGACGGCGGAGTTTTTTGCCCACTGCACCTTCATCTTTGAGGGGAGGGCTTCTAATATTGAGGCACACAGCCTCGCTAAGCATGCTTTTGGTTTGGACTATGGGCGCCATGTATTGACTTTAAGCCCTCCAGAACTTATTTGTATCAAAAAACATTATTGAGCAATAAATAAAGTATGTTTAAACTAAAAAACATGGGAAAAACAATTGGCACGCATTTTGGAGCAGCAATCGACGGTTAAAAAATCAACTAACCCAAAATGTAAAAGTCAACCAGCTTTTCTTTAACACAGTACAGACGCAAGCGCTCATATACACGCGCATACACTCACCCCCTATGAATGCACATCGCCGAAAATTTTAAAATAAATCCAAAAATAAATGCGAGCATCAGAATTTGAATCCTGATGAGCTGAGGATACCACAGTTCCTTAAACCATTCAATTGGTTCGCTAAAAGTCAGTCAGGTGAGATGTAGCTAAAGTGAAAAATAATTGATCGTCTGTAGTACAGACTGATAGACCAACGCCAACCTACAAGCGACCAACGCCAACCTACAAGCTCCCATCCCATATCACGGCTCAATCAGGAAGGATGAAGGCTTCCAAACAGAGCTTCACAGGTCCATCCTCTCCCCGCGCCAAAGATAGTCCAACTCCAACGAAGATGGAGAAGACGGTGGTTCTGTACCCCGGCCTCGCCGTGAGCCACTTCGTCCCCATGATGCGGCTCGCCGGCTCCCTCCTCGAGCACGGCTACGCCGTCTCCGTCGCGATGATCATCGACCCCGCCGTCATGGGGGACACAGCGTTCGCGGCAGCCGTCGGCCGCGCCGCCGCCGCCATGCCGTCCGTCCGCTTCCACACTTTCCCGCCTGTGGAGGACCCGCCCAGGCTAGCCCCCGGCCCGCAGTTCCTCGCCAGCTACCTCCGCCTCCTGCTCCGCTACAACGACCGCCTCCACGACTTCCTCTGCTCCTCCACGCGCGTCCACGCCGTGGTCGTCGACTCGCTGTCAGTGTCAGCTGATGCGCTGGAGGTCACCAAGAGTCTCGGCATCCCCGGGTACGTCATTTTCACCTCCGGCGCCGCCTCCCTCGCCGCCTTCGCCCAGCTTCCTTATGTCCTCGGGGAGGGCGGCCGGAAAAGCTTCAAGGAGCTGGGCGACTCCCCTGTCGAGTTCCTTGGCCTTCCGCCTGTTCCGGCTTCGCACCTGTTCGCCGAGGTGCTCGAGGACCCGGAGAGCGACACGTACAAGACGACGATGGCCGGGCTGTCCCGGATCCCGGACACCGATGGCATCCTGGTGAACACGGTCGAGTCGTTGGAGGCTCGCGCGGTGGCCGCTCTCAGGGACCCTCGGTGCCTCCCCGCCGGCCGGGTCATGCCTCCGGTGTACTGCGTCGGGCTGGGGCCATACCTCGTTGGCATCGGCGAGGCGGAAGAGCCGCACGAGTGCCTCGCCTGGCTAGACGGGCAGCCGGACCGCAGCGTCGTGTTCCTCTGCTTCGGGAGCACGGGCGCAGCGAACCACTCGGCGGAGCAGCTCAAGGAGATCGCCGCCGGCCTGGAGAAGTCCGGCCACCGTTTCCTGTGGGTCGTGCGAGCGCCCCACGGCGGCGACCCGGACCTCGACGCGCTCCTCCCGGACGGGTTCCTGGAGCGCACCGGCGGCCGCGGCCTCGTCGTCAAGCAGTGGGCGCCGCAGGCCGAGGTGCTCCGCCACGGGGCCACCGGCGCGTTCGTGACGCACTGCGGATGGAACTCGGTGCTGGAGGGCGTGGCGGCGGGCATGCCGATGCTGTGCTGGCCGCTCCACACGGAGCAGAAGATGAACAAGCTGCTGATGGTGGGGGAGATGGGGCTCGCCGCGGAGATGGTCGGGTGGCAGCGGGGGCTGGTGGAGGCCGCCGAGGTGGAGCGCAAGGTGAGGCTGGTCATGGAGTCCGAGGAGGGCAGGCAGCTCAGGGCGCGCGCGGCGCAGCACCAGGAGGCCGCGGCCGCGGCCTGGAGCGACGGCGGGTCGTCGCGGGCGGCGCTGGCTTTGTTCTTGTCGGACGTGGACCGCCGGTGGCAGGCTCGGGCTCGCGGCGGGGAAGCTGCGTGAGCTTGGCCTACGCCCTACGGCACGTGAAGTAAAATTGGTACGCGTGATCAGCAATGTCACCCGCACAAAGTGCTCCTACACTGTATGTGAGCGACTGATTGAACCAGATACGTTTGACAGCGGCCATTTCTGTAATAAAATAAAGAAAAAATTCAAAAACAAACCTTAAACTTATAGGTGATAGCTAAATCAAACCTGAACTGCCAATCCCTGAAATCAGCACATCAAACTCTCTGATCCCAATCTATTTTAAACCTTGAGTCCCCTCGCGCTGCTCTGGTTTTTTGTTTTTTTTTTTACTTTGGTTTTTCTCCTTAGTTATACTTTGTTCTTTTTTTTTAGAAAACTTTCAACCTATTCATCTTCCATCATGGCAGTACAACGAACACTAGAAATAATAAAAATTACATCCAGATCCGTAGACCACCTAGCAACGACTACAATCATGAAACGAGCAGAAGGCGCGCGCAAATCATCACCCCTCCTCGCCGAGTCGTGCACAACTTGTTGTAGTAGACAGTCGGAAGTCGTCGTGCTAAGGCCCGTGGGACCAGCGCACTGTAACAAAGAACCGCCACCGATGAAGAATAACGAGATCGAAAGGATCCAACCTAAAGACACACGAACATAGACGAACCACAACCAGATCCGAGCAAATCCACCGAGGATAGATCCGCCGGAGACACACCTCCACACGCCCACCAACGATGCTAGACGCATCATCGGAACGGGGACTAGGCGAGGAGACCTTTATTCCATCTTCAGGAACCGTCACCGTCTCGTCTTCCTGAGTAGGACACAAACCCTAACAAATTTTAAAGAAACGACTAACAACGAAGCCCTCCCGCCAGCCCTTGCCAGGATCCACCACGCCCCCATGGCCCTAGGGCCACCGGAGACGAGGTGGACCTGCGGCGGAGCCGACGAGAGGCACGAACCCTAGCTTTTCTTGGAGGAGGAGGCGGCTATACTTTGTTTTTTCAATAGTTTTATCTGGCTCTTTCTTCTTTATACTTTTGGTTTTTTGTTTCTTTTTATATTTTCTTCATATTGTTTTTACTTTTATTTTGTTTCTTTACCGGTAACCGGTTTTTCTTACACATGTCTAATTATTCTCGGTACCCAATATAAATTTTAAGCGCACATATGAATTTTTTTTGATAAATTTTTGACATTTTTCAGTTACATTTTCTAAAATACATGTTTTCTAGGTACGTACCTGAAGCAGCGACGAGGAGCAGGGCGACCTGCATCTGCAGTCGAACTTCAAGCTGCAACTGAGAGAGATACAGGAGCAACAGAGTGGGAGCGTAGGTGTGAGGTTGAGTGAGCGAGGAGTAATATTTTTTGAATTTACGGTAATATTTTTTAAATACACGTTTTACATTTTCTTAACGACAATAAAAAATTTATAAAACTACACTTTTCAAAATTATGTACGCTTTTAATATTTGGTTGCCCTCAAAAAATGTTTTTAATGTTCGACGCTTCGTTATGGCTTAAATAACTTGGGCCTCTAATTATGTCACTCATAGTATTCTAGTCTAGAGTCTTCCGTCACAAAGAGAGAAACGCTAGAGTCTTCCGCCACAAAAAGACACCGCCGCCAATCCTTCTCAAGTTTATTATAGATGAGGCCAACCTATAGGTTACTGCAGGGGCTAAACAATTAGGAAAAATTATATCGCGCGAGTAATTGTCATGCTGTACTTCAGCCTTGTGTAATTCTACAAAACTCTTTTCTCCTCTACTTTAATAGATGAGGCAAATCTTTTGCCTCCGTTTTGAAAAAAATAGTATTTTAGTCTACTGGCTATTTGAACGAGGTCAGTACTACCAGGTCCTAAGTTCGAGTCTGTAGGAGTCATTTATTTTTTACGTCGTGCATTGAGATACAGAGACTTATTACGTGGCCTGTGAAGAAAAAGAAAACAAACTCGCTTCGTTCTTTCTTGTTTTGGAATTTTTAAGTCACGCGCTTGAGAAACAGAGACTGTTTACGTCATCAAGAAAAAAAAAACTAGCTTCATGCTTGGTGGGCCGGCCTAGTCAAATCCAGAGCCACAATCCCGGAATTTGACATGCCACGTCAATGATCCCTATTTGGAAACTCTCTCAAGGTTTAAAATAGACCGGAATCAAAGAGCTCGGTGTGCTGATTTTCGGGATTTGAAGTTTGGGGTTTGATCTAGCTCTTGTCTACAAATTTAAGGTTTGTTTTAGACTTTTTCTTAAAATAAATATTTGAAAGCGGGCAAAATCTGGCAAAAATCTTTCCACTACGCACTTCACCTACACTTTGGTCCCGTGCCGACCGTAGTTAGTGTTTCGTCGGACAGTGCTCCACGCCAGCTTGAGTTGTCAGGTGGGAGCATCTGAAAATAATTACTTGGAAGTTTTGTGGTTTTTGTTAAAGGGTTCACAATAATATATAGTCTCTTTGATTCATATGTGAATTTTTTCAGAAAGTTCACATGATTTCAGAAACATAAGAATAGGTAGGGGTGTAGAGCTTTGGTGTGAGGTCTGGGCAGGCGGCCTCGACAATAACACTCTTTCATCAAGTTGATAGGAGTAGCGACGGTTGTTGCCATGTATTACTTTGTAAGGCCTTGATGAATAATTAATAAAATGAATGTATGCATCGCCCTTATGCAGAGGCAGGGGTCATCCTCCTTTTTTGAAGAAAAAAAAAGAGAGGTGTAGAACAGCGCCCGAACCCGTCCCGCTTTTGCATACAAAAAGATAAAACTTAGTTCAATTTAGCAATATGTAAGTCGCCTGAAATCTGGGTCAGTCGAGTTTTTGGCTGTTGATTCTACTTTAAGATTCGTGCTCTTCCGGTTTGTTGTATGAGTTATTTTGTGTTTGTTTCTTTTTTGACTGACCACATATTTGGGTCAGTCAATTCCTAAACCGGCTGAAGCCATTACATGTGCGCCCCAGCTCTCCCTTCTCTCCCTTTGTTCTTCTTTCTTATGTTTCTCTTCTTATTTGTTTTTGCTTTTCTTTTTTCTTTTTCTTTATTACTTGGGTTTTTTGTGTGGGCATTTTTGGGATGTTAGATAAATGTAAAATATATACGGATAAATACTGAAAAATATATGTGAAAATTGTACTATTATATGATTATTACTTTTGCATACTACAAACAAGTGTAATTTTCGTGCAAAGTTATGTGCAAGTTCTCCTTTCTTTCTTTTTAAAGTGTAATATCAATGCCACTAATTAATTGTTTCATGTAAGAATTGTACTATTAATTTTTCCTATTAGGTGAAAGAAATTGAAAGGTTCAATTTAATATTCAATACACTATCTCATCTCCAAATAACAATAGCTACTTTGCATACAAATTAACCGTGCTAAGAATGTCTCAAAACCAAAGTCATATATCCACAACCATTAAAATATACTCTAAATCAGTGTTCTTATCGGGCTAATGAAAGTCAAGAACTAAACCAACAATAATTAACCCAAGATATAACATTAAACACACGTGCCAACCAAGTCCATCACTTTTCAACAAGATAAAAGTGGAGCACAAAATATTATTGCACATCACACCCCACTTCTAATACTCTAGCAGATTTACATGAAGCACAAAGAATAATCAACCAAGCCAAGAAGTCTCTCTCCAAAATGGTTGTAATGACCAGAGGTGATGATTATATTTATTCTAAAGCAAAGAAAAACTGAGGATTGGAATTTCGATGGGAGAACTGAGGATTGGAATGTCGCCCCTCCTCACCACGCCGCGAACCACCTATGGTTGGATGGTTAGAGGGACGATGGTATCCCCAACCCATCAGGGTTCGGTGATACGCTTTTAGTGCCACGTCAACGCTTACAAGCGGGCCCAACCACCCAAAATCGCGTTCAAAATGAACCGACTGTCCGTCCCACTAGTGTTTTCTGAGAAAATTTACGCCCACGTCGGTGATGATCTGTAACGATCACAGAATGTGACGGTATTTGAAAGCCCTTTTTCTAGGATCGGTGTTTGGATTTTGAAAGCCCTAAACCTAAATGTTGTGGGGTCCAACTAAAAAAGAAGTTGTGATTTTACTCTGCTCACTCCAAAATATCCCGTCTCGTCTCTTGGAAATTTGCAGCCACCGGAATACAAGTCTCAGATCGCGTGCCGCCCGCCACAAGACTCTGCTAGTTAGTTCAGTACAATCAGCGAACCTATCTCGGTTCAAGAACACAGTCTTGGATGGTGAAGATTTAAAAGAGGGTTTACTGTTAGTATCCCAACGCAAATACCGACCGTGTCATCTGGCATGGTATTAGGAGATATGGTTCATCCGAGGCTCCCGCACATGGAATCTAGTACGCGGCGGCGTCCGGCCATGGGAGACACGGTGGTGCTCAACCCCGGCCTCGGCGTGGGCCACCTGGTGCCCATGGTGGAGCTGGCCAAGCTCTTCCTGCGCGGCGGCCTCGCCGTCACCGTCATCGTCAACGTCCCGCCGGGCAAGGCCACCGACACCTCGGCCGCCGTCGCGCGCGCCGCCGCGGCCAACCCGTCCGTCCGCTTCCACGTGCTGCCCACGCCGCCGGACGTCGACGCCGACGGCACGGTGGCCCCGGACGCCGCCGAGGCGCCCAACCCCTTCGTCCTCCTGCGCCGCATGAACGCGCCGCTCCGGGACTACCTCCGCTCGGTGCTGCCCTCGGTGCGCGCCCTCGTCCTCGACATGCTCTGCTTCTGCGCGGACGCCGTCGACGTCGCCGCCGAGCTCGGCGTGCCGGTCTACGTCTTCTACACCGGCAGCGCCAGCAGCCTCGCCGTCAACCTCTACCTCCCGCGCATGCAGGCCCAGATCGGCGACGCCAGCCTCGGCGAGATCGGGGACGCGCCGCTCTCCTTCCCGGGGAACCGCCCCTTCAAGCCCACCGACCTCCCCGGGCTCGCGCTCGACCGCCACAACGAGGTCTACAAGAGCTTCCTGCACGCGTTCGAGCGGATCCCGGAGTCCCGGGGCATCGTCGTCAACACGTTCGAGTGGCTGGAGGAGAGGGCGCTGCGCGCGCTCCGGGACGGCGCGTGCGTCCCCGGCCGCGCCACGCCGCCGGTGTACTGCGTCGGGCCAGTGATCTCAGCCGGCGGCGGTGGCGGGGAAGAGAAGAAGCACGAGTGCCTGGCGTGGCTGGACGCGCAGCCGGAGAAGAGCGTCGTGTTCCTCTGCTTCGGGAGCATGGGCACCTTCCCCAAGAGGCAGCTGGAGGAGATCGCCGTCGGGCTGGAGCGGTCCGGGCAGAGGTTCCTGTGGGTGGTGCAGAGCCCGCGCAGCGCGGACGGCGGGCCGGACCTGCTCGCGGACGCTCTCGCCGAGCCGGACCTCGCCGCGCTGCTGCCGGAGGGGTTCCTGGAGCGCACCGGCGGCCGCGGCCTGGTCGTCAAGTCGTGGGCGCCGCAGGGGGACGTGCTGCGCCACCGCGCGACGGGCGCCTTCGTGACGCACTGCGGGTGGAACTCGACGCTGGAGGCGATCGTGGCGGGCCAGCCGCTCATCTGCTGGCCGCTGTACGCGGAGCAGAGGCAGAACAAGGTGTTCGTGGTGGAGGAGATGGGCGCCGGCGTGGAGATGGCCGGGTACGACGGGGAGGCGGTGGCCGCGGCGGAGGTGGAGGCCAAGGTGCGGTGGGTGATGGAGTCCAAGGTCGGGGAGGCGCTGCGGGAGCGAGCCATGGCGGCCAAGGAGAAGGCACTCGAGGCGCTGGACGAAGGCGGGGCATCCCGGACGGCGTTTGCTGAGTTTCTTAGAGATCTTTAGAGCCTGATATAGAACTTCGATTAGATTATCGTCGTGTTACAGTTTTGTCGAATCATATCACGTGAAATGTAAGACCATAAGTTAGATCATCGTCGATGAATTCTGACGGCAAGGTGATCGCCGTCGAACCGCGACCACGGCGATGCCATGGTCGTGGCGGAGGAAGAACTTGACCCCTTCTCAAATATGTTCTCAACAGCAACATATACATACACGCACAGAAGTCCAAACAAAAACGAGCAATGGTCTCAACATCACACAACCCCATGAAAAAGAATGCATGTTATCCTATCGTGGCACAACAAACAACACAAGCTCGAATGTAGTCCGTTCATGTCCTCAATCCGGACCCAATCACTACCAACCTAAACTTTTTACATACAAAGAGAAGAAGAGAATCAAACTGTACTGTACTCCCCCTGCCTGTGTTTCCGTCTGTATAATTACAAAGTGAGAAGAACCAAACTTGTGGCCTGACAACTCAGCTACAAGCAAATATACACAGTTACTTAGCCTTGTGCCTGTGGTGGCCTTCCCTATTGTCCTACATCACATCACCCAGCATGTAGTCAAAACCATAAACCATATTCAGGAGATCAGCATCTTTGTGTCAGACTCCGCATCCGCATATAGGAGATTTTACAGAGGGGCTGCCCTGGCCGGCGCGACCGTAATATATACTTCTGAATCCATGATTGATGTGTAATGTATGTACTACCAGCTGATCCCCAGCTTCCTTTCTCGAGTATCTCAAGCAAAGCAGTGTCCATTGCGTAACTGGCGATCGGTGCACCGAGAAAGCACCAGATGATTCTTTCCCTTGCTCTCCAAACTCTGGCGCGCAACAAGCAAATACGACATACATACAACACAATCCTGTGCTAATTTCCTATTGTGCGGTTTACCTGGTTTCAGAAATGTTCCTTGTGGAATTCGAATTTTGTCGTGCATTTGCCATTGAACTCATGGCAAAGGTTGCTTAGTTCCTGCGCCAGAACTGGAGCTCCGCAATAGAACACTCCTGCAAGCAACAGTAGCAGTTACCTTCTTTGCAATGATCAGATTATATAAGTTCATATCCAAATTACTTGGACAGCCAGAACTGTGCTATTTATATTGCTGTATTGCATCTTGACTGAAGTACTAAAACGTGGTGATGGGTGCTACTCCCTCCGTCCCAAAATAAGTGACTCAAGTTTGTACTAATTTTGTACTAAAGTTAGTACTCCCTCCGTCCGGAAATACTTGTCGGAGAAATGGATGTATCTAGATGTATTTTAGTTTTAGATACATCCATTTTTATCCATTTCTGCGACGAGTAATTCCGGACGGAGGGAGTACAAAGTTGAGTCACTTATTTTGAGACGGAGGGAGTATTTCGCAGCTTAAAAGCATGAAAAGGCAAGCTTTAATTATTATCTTACCTATCTTGGCATAAGGATGTTTGGAGGCTACCTTAGACAGCACCCTCTTAAAATTTGGTCTTGCAAAATGTGTCCGCACCTGCGAAATAAGTATATCAGTAAATAGCAAGCACATAAAATTAACTCAACAGGCATGCTAACATGTTTCTTTTCCACATCTCACCCTAATAATATAGCAAAATTCGAACATTAATACTGCTAATACTAAGACTGGCATGAGGCCAATTGGTATGCCATAACGTGTGACTTACTCGAGTTCCAGACACTACATCGACGCCGTTCTTGGCATGGTTGAGAGCTTGCAGCATTGTGATGAGTGCTGACCGGGCATCCCCTTCCTCATAAACACTTGTGAGATAGTTGTGCATCTCAATGATATTCTAGTATTGAAGAAAGACAGCTGTAAGAACTAAATTGCGAACAAACACAGTGTGTCACTTGAAAAAGGCTTAGCTGGTAGTTACCCTTTGATCTAATTCAGCAATCTCATTCATGATTCCTTTAAACCAATCAAAAGAGCCTTGTTCGCGCGTCACCCAATAAAAGTAAGCATTTGTTGTCTTAAAAACCCTCTTTGGTTTTGACGTAATCCTCATAAGGGTGTCAAGGTCAACAGATGCCTTACTGGGTCCGATTGGTGGGTAAAGATCAGTTGAGGCTTCCTGCAAATATAGGTTGATGAGTTAATTAATTAGTGTAGTTTTTCATAGTTTTGGTAAAATGTAGCACAAATAGATGGATAAATAAATCACTGAATATTATAGTTCTTCCTGCGGTTAGGGTATAAGGAAGACGCCAATTGGAAACATGACATAGATTGCAGTGTAGTCTGTCAAGAATCAATAGTAGTTCTAATTGTAGTAGGGTACACGGAAAATTCGCTTACATCCTCTTCCTCCATTTTGATGATGTTGTTAATCAGATCTTTCAATATGCTGATGAAAGGAGTTGCACCAATTCCTAACCCAACAAGTAGTAAAACATCATACTTGCTATAGTCTTGTGCAGGAGAACCATACGGTCCATCAATCAAAAGTTTTGGGAAACTGCATTTAGAAAATAATTATCAAGATCCCAATTGCACAAACATATTATTGCCTCTGAATAAGAAGGATAGCCATACGTTTTTTTGGTGTTCTCATCTGCTCTAAGGAGGCCACTTTTCCCATTCATAGGTGGCTCACAAGCTGCGGAGAATACACGCTTGAGCTCTCGCGTCCAGTCACCAAGTTGTCGGACATGGATACTGAGAAAATCATCCCCGGGTGCTGAAGTTATCGAGAAGGGATGCCTGAAAAGGGTAAGAGTATTTGAGATTGAATGAAGTGCAATGCATACCTATTCTACAAATAAACTGTACATAAACATACTAGATAGTGTAAAAGCGAATTTTTTTTGTTCCAACTGTAGTTTATTTACAATTAAGAGGCTTGTACCATTCAAATGGTGAAACAGCTGGACATTGAACAAACATATACTGCCCGCTCTTGTAACGGAATGTCGGTGGCTTAGACATTTGCAATGTCAAAACATTACCAGGATATATGGCCACCTGCAAAGCAAGTGTATGTGTCAGCATACCAGACATGGAAATAAAACTCAAATTTCAAATTTTATGTGGGTTGACCTTCAATATCCGGACAGAGTAACTGCCAGACCTGAAGAACCTCAGAGTCCTCTCCCCTACATATAACCCAACAGGGACTGCAAGATACATCCATGTCTGCAAAAGAGATTAGGTGCTTACAAAATTATTCAGGTAAAGAGAGTAAAGGAGAAGGAAAGATATAAACTAACCGTTCTTTTGTACCAATCCAGGATAAGGTATAGACGCTCTCCATGAATAACAAGTGATATGTATACAATGATGAACAGATGATGAGAGTACCAGAAGGCATTGAAGCCAGTTAGCTTGTCAAATGGCTTGGGAAGCTTCACCAGGCTACGACGGAACCACCTGGTTGCTAGAGTAAAAGCAATGAGCATGCAGACGACCATAATAACTCCGGTTACACCCTCCACTCCTCTGACTAACGCCAGATATGTTGGCTTGGTCTCCCCGAAGTACTTGCGCAGTGGACCATATGTCTCTTCTGAGGAATCTATAAGCCGTGGAAAATCACATGCAAGATGGTTTCCAGCATGAAGGATAACACCAACCACAATTGCCGCCGCAATAGTCTGCCATGGCAACACAAAATGTTCATTGTTAGCTGTAACCATTATATCATTATGTGTCAAATTAGCCTAGAGTACGAATGGTAAGTTGATAACAGACACATTTGGCACAACTAATGATCACATTATACACCTGGATTATTTCTGTTTATCAAATTATTTTCATTTTGCGCGTTCAAATGAAAATGAGCTGGACCACAGCTTGTCCTTGCATTAGTTAGCTGATGAGAAGAGCTTCGGATGAGCCGGCTATACAGCCCAACTATTACTGTCAGCTGACAGCTGCATTCTCATCATGGCCATCCGACTTCTGTATGGTACCAGGTTTCAGCTTCTCTCATCCTCTTAATTTAGGTGGGTACAGAGCTTATATACTACTACTTCCGTTCCAAAATAAGTTTCATGGTTTTGCTTCAATTTTGAACTAAAACCGGGACAATTATTTTGGAACGGAGGGAGTATATGTGACCAAAGGTTGTTTCTTTAACACCCATATAAAAGCATGCCTTCAGGATCTGAATTTGCATGACTAGCTTGTGTAAGTCAAATACTGCTGATGGAAAAGAATGACTATCCTACAGCTTAATTTAAAAACAAAACATAAGATAACAGGAGCCAATAAAAAGATTTTAAACAGTAACCAGGCAAAATATGATTGTTGTTTCAAGTTCATAACCCATTTTCTAAACTGCACCAATTATCGGGACGTCAGAGAAAGCTTTCAGACAGAAAGTATGGGGGAGTCGTCTATTAACTAAGCTCTATTATGTCCCCTCCATAGTGTTGGGCACATGTGATGTCCCACATGTAGGAACCATCAACCATGCGAAGGACCATGTATTTAACCAAATTTTGTTGCATCACATGTATTCAGATCAACCACTGCGGTCTACAGAAACTAGGTACGGATAATGAAAGTCTGGAGAGATGTCTTTTCCAACACATACAGAAATATATCCTGGGTCTGTTCAGAACACAGGAATTCTGCAGGAAATTTATTGGAAAGTTGGACATGGATTAATTTCGCAGAAATCAACAAACAATAACAAAAGCAATGAGGGTCTAATGTCTAACCTTATGGAAGTTGATGTTGTCATCAAATGGTAATGCCCGTGCAGCTCTTGTATTACGCAGCCAAGTAATGGTGTTGCGGCATACAGGTAGGAGGATGAGTGCCATGTTCAGCTTAAGGGTCTCAGCAGCCCCCTTTGCAATTGTCACACAGTAGCCCATCACACTAAATACGTACCGGTTGCGGTACTGGATAAATTTCCAAATGAACAATCCAGCCATTATCCCAATCCACAGTGCAAGTACCCAGAGGCGTTTCCAATTGTCCTCCAGATAATAGCTTAATTTGCTGCTCATTTTTCGGATCGGGCTCTTGTGCCTTAGACCAGCAAGGTTCTGGCTCAGTGCCTGGCTTGTGTAGCTCAAGGCCTGGCTATAGTTCACGTATGTATCCTTCTGCAGTAGCAACGTCTCCAACTGCCAAAGCTGCAATGACAATCACAAACAGTGTTTTTAATGTGTCCCAACATTAAGTAGAACATGGCCTCAAGAAACACTGGCACATTTTTCTACAATATTTGCTGGTAATGAGTCCCATCAATTTGGCCTATCCATAAACCAAACAATTATATAAATTATAAACATTTAAAGTGATAATCAAATGATCTTATGATATATCACTTCAATGTGTGAACATTTCAATTTTAAAAGCACAGAACACACTTTTATCCAACTACCATAATATTATCAGGCAATTAACCATAGTGGAGTTAACAATGAAAGGCCATTGTGTTGTCTAACTAAAACAGCATATGACCCAACCAACAGTCGAAAATTATCCATAGTTATACCGATCAGGAAATACACGGCAGGTTAACGGTGCACATCAGTTTGAGAACAGAAAGTCAAATAGCCCACCAAACTATAGAAGGCCCCACAAGATTATGATTGCATCTGGTGGCACACATGGCTCCCATATGAGTGCACCATACCTGCTAAATCTTGGGGAACATGCACGCAATAACTCCATCCTAAGAAAGAGGGGCATCGTATTGAATATCCACCTGTACAAGTGCTACACTTCGACAGTCTCCCAAACAAACACAGCCTAGAAGAGACGCATACGCATAAGAAATTTAAATGGAACTAAAGCACTGCATATTAGGTATAGCACAGAAGTGAGGCTGCTGCAGTATTTGATGTGGATAATAATTACTTTGTCCACTAAATAAGACAAATAAGACTTGGCGCCTAATGAAGGTCAAAAGTAATTGTACCCCTGGCGATACCAGAACAACAATTCTATAGCAAGTGATACTGGGCACTGAGCCTTGTATTTGATTACGGTAATGTGCCGTCGCTGTCTCACAAATGCAACATCAGGCGGGATGGTGGATATAATTTGACTATGGATGGCACAGGCTCCTGCAAGCAACAGTCTCTATTCTTGATAGGATTAAAAAGATTTCAGTGTGGATGGCAAAGATAAATTACATCTTTCTTGCTAGAATTCAGCAACATACAGTCAGAGGTGCAATGTGGAAAATCTCATTTGAAGAAGGCAAATTATGAGAAGATTCGGACTGAACTACACTTGATATTCTGTTATACAGGTGCTCACCAGCTTGAAGCACAAGTGGTCATCAAGGGAAGCATGATCAGGATTCTTTGTTAATATTCTATTTTGGTTGTGTCAATTTTCAGCATAAACATGTCAATCACCACAAGATTTTTACTGCATCTACTACGTTGATGTTGCTTAAAGAGGAAGCCCCTTGTTCAGCGAACCAACATAAATGGCTTCAAATACAGTTAATAATGATGTCTCTTTTCTGAAGACCTAAGGGCTTCAGGCCCGTGGTTTCTTCCATTACGAATAACTGCAATTTTGCATATGTTTGGAATGTAGCTAGAGCTCCAGAAAGTGAACCGACAGCAAAGCATTGACCATTGAGAGACACACGACAGGAACTTGTAACCCAGACTGGCCAACAAGTAAGATGGTTATTGGTTCAACCTTTGGGTATGTTAAAATAGACATGTGGAGGAGAGCAGAAGTAGAAACAAAGATAGAATGATATCTAGGATATTTGCTGGAGGAGAGCAATGGCATTTGACCGACAGGAATAAAAATATACAGAACTTTGTTTTCCAGTAGCAACAATAACGTTGCTGTCTTGAGAACCAAAATTTGAAGGAAACCAGAGGATAGTGACGGGAAGCCAGTAGGAATCCATAATTTTATACCTCAATGTAGCCGAGGCCTTCGGGGTCTAGCTCCTCCATGATCAGCGCGGCGTATTCCTCTGCTTGCTCCTTAAGCCTCGCCAGCTTATTGGCGGACGCACTTAGCATGATGATCTGGAAACACAAAGCAAATTGCCACCTTTAATCATCATCAGGAACCATCCTTTTCACAGCTTGGAAAAAAGCACGATAAACAACCTGGCTAGGCCCTTTACACAATGTCACAATCACATCAACGGAAACAATAGATTAGATTAAATCTGTAATTAAAAAGTCCCCCCTGTTGAACGGATTATAATAGCTAGCTAGCCAGCCTGACGGGAACGCCCCCCACCAACTACTGTTGCGTTCGATCTGGTCTTCCCTTCACGACTGACTTCCATCGCCGTCCGTAGTAAATTTACGTGACCTCCCTCCCGTGTTTCTAGAACCAAAAAAAGCTCATGTAGAAAGAGATTGGTGCGTGGGTGCCGGCCAGGGATGATGCTTTCTTCCCCCGCCAGTCTCGCTGGGGGGCCTTGATTAGTCGGCAATATTTCCCAATCCACACATACGGTTCTTATGCGTGAATCCTGGAGCGCGCGCAAGCTTGCAGACAACCAGCAGACAAGGACATGGCGAGAATGGACGGCTCAATCATCGAAATATACTGGTCCGAATATTCTACCACCACCAAAATGGAAGAATTTGTACTGCTGCAGCAGCAGAAATGCCAAGCGCGACCGGGGTAAAAAGGGAAGGAAATACGTATGAAGAACAGTAGCAGTAGTAAGTAGTAGTACCTCTTTCACCTCCGCCTCCGTGATGTGGCCGTCGGCGTCCTTGTCCACCCTGTGATTAGATTGAACCGTACCACGTTAACGGAGCGAAAAATGGTGCGGACTCAGAGCGCGCAGAATGATTTGACAGGAGGTTGGTTGGGGATTGTGGGGGGTTGTTACATGTCGAAGAAGATCTGGAGGCGCGAGTCAAAGCTGTTGTCGGTGATCTGCGACCAGATCTCGCGCAGCTCCTCCCTATTGATGTGGTCCGACTGCATCTGCCGCCGCCGGCACAGCGTGTCGAAGAGCTCCATGGCGAACTCCTTGGACTCCATCATCCCTGAAAACCAAATGCGGCTAGGGATTAAGAGGGGGGGAGCGAGCAAAGCGGCTTGAGGATTGGTGGGAGGAGATTTGAAGCAACCAAGCTGACCTATGCATTGCGGGAAGTCGGCGCGGGAGAGGCGGCCGTCGAGGGCGAGGCGGTCGAAGTTGCGCTGGACCTCGATCCAGGCGTTGTTGCTGGCCTTGGTGTTGCCGCTGATGAAGCGGAGGCCCTTGATGGCGCGCTGCGCGGTGGACTTGGTGCGGTCGAGCTGCGCGCGCTGGCGGCGCTCGGCGCGGGCGGCGAGGGCGGACTCGATGCCCGACGGCGGGTGCGCTGCCGCCGGGGGTTGAGGGGGTTCGGCGAGGGCGGCGCGGCTCTGGGTGCGCGTGAAGCGCTTGGTGAGGTCCTGCGAGATTTGCTTGGCGCGGGACACCCCGGCCTTGAGCTCCTGCGAGAACTGCAACAGCCGGTGCGACGAGGTCCGCCGGATCGCCGGCGACCGCGACCGCGAGGGCCCCGCCCCCGCCCCGGGCGGCGGCGTCGGCTCCGCGCTCCACCCCATCACCGACGGCGAGGCCCCCGACGACGAGGCGGCGCCGGAAGCGGCCGCGGCGGCCGGCCTGACGCTGCGCAGCACAATGGTGTCGTCCTCCTGAAGGTCGAGCGTGACCTCGACGAGCTCCTCGCCGTCGTCGGAGCTGCGGTCGGAGCCGCGCGGCGAGGAGCCGGTGCTGAGCGAGCGCGGCGTGGTGGCGCCCGAGCCGCCGCCCCACCGCGGCCGGCCTGGGGCCCCGCCCCGCCGCCGCCGCCGACCCCCGCATCTTCCCTTGGGCAGAGCAGTCCGTCCGCCCGACACGGCCGCGCTGCGACCCACCAAACTGGGTTGACGATTTTGGGGAAGAGGTGGGAGGGCCGATGGAGAGGAGAGGAGAGGGGAGGGGTGATATAGCTCACGCAACAGTCCAACGAAGGCGACCTAATGCTACGCGCTGTAGTAGGAGTAGATAGTACTCCCCTCACTGGCTGGCTCGCTTCGCTAAGCGTAGCCTAAAGCTTTGTGCTCACCAGCCAGGCTTTGTCGTGCCACTGCGCGCGTGTGTGGATGGGGGCTGGGGCGAGTCCGGGCCGGAGAAAAAGAGCAGACATGAATATCCCGGCCGTAAAAGATTGGTTAACGACAAAGCTAAGCTAGCCGCGCCGATCTCCAGGAAATACGAGAGCACGACCCGACTCCCGGTGCTGCTGACCAGCGCGCAGCGCAGCGGTAATAGTAAGTCGTCGTGGTGGCTGAGGTTTCACTTTCACACCGTGGTAGTAAAGCTGGTCAAGGCGGAGACCCGGCGGTGCGACGTGGCCGCGTGAACTGCTCGTGGCCATGCATTGCGTGCGCCGGCGTATCGGCGAGCGGCACCTCGCGACGCGCCGCGCCGTGCCGCGCCGTGCGACCGCGACGCTCTCGCTTCGTTTTCGTTTTCGTTTTCGTTGCGTGCCCCGGCGGCGACTTGCGAGCGAGCGAGCTGGTTGCCGGTCGGTCAGTGAGTCTGAGTGGGCGGGGAGCGCGCACCTACGAGTCGAGGACGGTGGCGCATCGCATGCGCTGCCTGCCAGGATAGATAGATAGGGAGAGAGAGAGAGCGCCATGATGAGGCGGAACATGGGGGCGAGCTGAGCAGCGCCTTTGGTGGCCACGATTGTCGCCGCGGTCTCCAGCACCGGATCATTGGCTTTGCTTGCCTCCGCCAAAACATTCCTGGCCCCCAGCCCGGGTCGCTCTGTGCGTGCACTACGCACGTACGTACGTGGTGACGGCACCATGGCTTCCTGCGGAGTAATGCTCTGCTCGCTCTGGGAAACAAAAGCTGCGGCTGACGGCCACCACGGGTGGCCGGTGAAGTGGTGAGTGAGTGATCCGTAGAAAACCATGCACACCTATGAACGCAATTGAAACAATGTGGCCGAGCTTATTTGTACTTACAGCGTCTTTTGGTAGGATAACGAGGTAGTATAATGTGAGTAAGAGCATCTCCGGCCGCGCCTCTAACAGGCCCCCTCAAGGCGTGTTTTTCTTGCCGGCCCCGAAAAATCCCCCTAGTCGTGCCCCCAGGACGCTGATTTTCGTCCGTTCGGCATTTTTTTGGCCCGACGATCCCAACCCAGTGCACTGAAGGGCGTTTGGGGACTCCAGCGAAAGGGAAAACGGCGCATGGGCCATCACTATCAGTAGAAAAACATTCTTTCCACCTCCAGATCCCCCACAAGCATGCACTACCCCTTCCGCCACCGTGCCGATCCCGGCGCCGCCCACCTGCCCACCGCTGCTAGAAAGGCCAATTCCCTGCCGAGAAAGAGAGGGTTCGCCGCGGCAGCGTCCACCCCGCTCCTGGGCAAGCTTTTCCGGCACTCCGGCCACACAAGCGGGATACGGGCGGTGTCAGGACCGGATTTTCGGGATATTAATTTCTCAAAAAATGGCCCTTGTGCTCACCAGCCCTAGGATTACTGTTAGCTAGCGAGACACCAGCTTGATACAGAAACTCCAAGCAAATTACAAAATATGTAGTACAAGACCATTCTGCCTATGAGTACAACACAAGGTTTCTAGTGGTTGATGGCGGAAGCGGTTTGTGGTTCATCAGCGTCTATGGGATCGGGGTCAATGCTACAGATACACATATCTCACAAACGTGACGTATTACTGTGTGAGTCGTCGGGGTGGTTTTGGTAGCTGTGCCCGGAATTAAAAATGCAACCGCATGCTAACATATTTATGCAAGGCTATTATATAAAACAGAGGCACACAAGCAGGCTGCGATTATTTATGGCGAGACAAGATCATACAATTACACGGCGTGGACATACTGAGACTCGGTACTACTCGAGTGACTTAGTCTACCTCGTTTATATCTAAGCGGGCGTGCCTTGTGGATGTCGAGGCTTCTCCACGGTTTTCAGCATCGGGATTAGTTGGAGGGGGTTGAGGGGCTGCAGGGTCGGGGTAGCGATGATGACCATCGCGGAGGTTGTTGGCCACAATCCCGTTGGAGCGTGTTCCCAAAAGGCGACGAAGCACTTCTGGGGACACCAAAGTATTTTGGTCGATGGCTGGGGCAGACCTCAAGGATTCGATCGGGTGTCCGAACAGCACGACTGGGTTGTCGGCGTCGGGCTCATCTCCTCCTCTCGTCTGGGCTCGGCGAACCAGTTCTCCACGAGCTGCGATCAGATCAAGGGTGATTTGATCGAACAGTTCCTCTAGTGCACCTACATAGCGCACTAGATGCAACAAAGCAGGATCCGCCTCGTGATCTCCGTTAGCAACCTGGGGTGGCCTACCATACCCGTCACGGCTGGGGTAGTAGTAGAACGAGCGACAATTAACTCTGGATGACAAGTGTCAAAGTTGAACTATAGCCTCTCGAGCAGCTAGTTGGATGGCTTGTGGCTCAAAGGAAGTTGTCCTTTCGGTGAACCTGTAGGGGCGTTCTGGCGATAGACCCCTACCATAGACGTGCACAGTGGCCCAGAATTGACGGCTCTCACCGCTCATGGGTCCTTGGTACACAACATATTTTGGGGGCTCTTCTAATGCAAAAGCACGGCGGGTGAGGTTTGCGAGCACGGTCACAAAACCTCCAAGATTGGTTGCTGTGGTCTCATTGTGCACGACGGGGCCAGGCATTTTAGCTCGGTTTGGGGAAGAGGCTATGCTGTGTTGAGGCTAGCGTGCCCTTTTTATAGAAAAAGGGGACGGAGTTTTCCTCCGCACGCTTGCAAATGAGTCAATTTAGGTGTCGGTCACTAGCGCGTGATCGACAGACTAGGCTGATAGGTTGGGCACCGACTGCCAAAAATTGTCAGGGTCACTGTGTGGCTATCTTATACGAGAAGCTTGGCCGGGGTTAGGTTAAGGTCTGGTGGATTGGTTAACCTAGGTTTATTGACCTGGCTAAGATAGGATTAGCCAATGGTCAGCCTGGCTCTGATACCAAGTTTGTCAGGACCGATTTTTTAGGATATTAGTTTCCCAGAAAATGGCCCTTGTGCTCAGCAGCCCCAGGATTACTGTTAGCTGGCGAGACACCAACTTGATACAGAAACTCTAAGCAAATTACAAAATATGTAGTACAAGACCATTCTGGCCTATGAGTACAACACAAGGTTTCTAGTGGTTGATGGCGGAAGCGGTTTGTGGTTCATCAGCGTCTATGGGACTCCATTTCCCACAGGAACAACTGACCTGGATAACTCCTATCTTCGCGAGGCTGCTATCAACATTGCGTAGGTTCCGGGGCTGTCATCGCAACGCTCCTCTTCATGCAAGAAATTTGGCCAAGACAATAGCCAGGGACAAGCCAGTGAGTATTTTTGAATGTACTCGCAAACATTATGAACACAGGTATAATATAACAAATGATAATCATGCTCTAAAATATTCTATAATCACAATGTCAGTCGCAAAATAAAATCCATGATGCGCGCAAGAAGGTTATTCATATACAACATGAATAAGCAATAATGGGGTAGAAATAAAATGCACCGATCGGGTGTCTAAAGCGACGCCCCGAAAGGATAATAATTTAAAGCATGCCTCAATCGGGCGTCTGAGCGACATCACATAAAGGGCTTATAAATAATAGGAATAACAAGCATGCCACAGTCGGCGTCTGAGCGACATCACATAAAGGGCTTATAAATAATAGAAATAACAAGCATGCCACAGTCGGGCGTCTGAGCGACACCACATAAAGTGCTTATAAATAATAGAAATAACAAGCATGCCACAGTCGGGCGTCTGAGCGACACCATATAAAGGGCTTATAAATAATAGAAATAACAAGCATGCCACAGTCGGGCGTCTGAGCAACACCACATAAAGGGCTTATAAGAAAATAATCACAGTGAATATCCAGGAGGTAGAACCGTCCCAGGATACTCAATAGTTCAAATAATGTAAATGGTTAGTCCACAATAATAATACTCATAATCACCCTATGTCACAGGTCATAATCAATGTTCTGGTTTAGCAGTTTCTCCTCCGAAGACCGACACTAAGACCGACACTTGACCCATCTCAGATTGTAGTCCTTACCAATGGACACGGCTATTCGAATAGATGTAATCTCTGCAGAGGGTGTACTCTTTACCCACGGGTATGTTGGAAATATGCCCTAGAGGCAATAATAAATTAGTTATTATTATATTTCCTTGTTCATGATAATCGTTTATTATCCATGCTATAATTGTATTGATAGGAAACACAGATACATGTGTGGGTACATAAACAACACCATGTCCCTAGTAAGCCTCTAGTTGACTAGCTCGTTGATCAACAGATGGTTACGGTTTCCTGACCATGGACATTGGATGTCATTGATAACGGGATCACATCATTAGGAGAATGATGTGATGGACAAGACCCAATCCTAAGCCTAGCACAAAGATCGCAGATTCAGTATGCTAAAGCTTTTCTAATGTCAAGTATCATTTCCTTAGACCATGAGATTGTGCAACTCCGGATACCGTAGGAATGCTTTGGGTGTACCAAACGCCACAACGTAATCGGGTGGCTATAAAGGTGCACTACGGTATCTCTCGAAAGTGTCATTGGGTTGGCACGAATCAAGATCGGATTTGTCACTCCGTAAACGGAGAGGTATCTCTGGGCCCACTCGGTAAGACATCATCATAATGTGCACAATGTGACCAAGGGGTTGATCACGGATGATGTGTTACGGAACGAGTAAAGAGACTTGCCGTAACGAGATTGAACAAGGTATCGGGATACCGACGATCGAATCTCGGGCAAGTACAATACCGTTAGACAAAGGGAATTGTATACGGGATCAATTGAGTCCTTGACATCGTGGTTCATCCGATGAGATCATCGTGAAACATGTGGGAGCCAATATGGGTATCCAGATCCCGCTATTGGTTATTGACGGAGAACGCCTCGGTCATGTCTACATGTCTCCGAACCCGTAGGGTCTACACACTTAAGGTTCGATGACGCTAGGGTTATAAAGGAAGTTTGTATGTGGTTACCGAATGTTGTTCGGAGTTCCGGATGAGATCCCGGACGTCATGAGGAGTTCCGGAATGGTCTGGAGGTAAAGATTTATATATGGAAGTCCTGTTTTGGTCACTAGGAAAAGTTTGGGTTTTTCCCAGAACGTCTGGGACCACCGGGGTCCACCAAGTGGGGCCACTAACCCCGGAGGGCTGCATGGGCCAAGTGTGGGAGGAACCAGCCCCAAGGGGCTGGTGCGCCCACAAGAGGCCCAAGGCAAGGGAGAGTGGGAGGGCAAACCCTAGGGCGATGGGCCCTAAGGCCCATCTAGTGGGCGCCCCTCTCCCTCCCTCTGGCCGCCTCCCAAGCCCCATCTAGGGCTGGCCGCACCCCTGGGGGTGGAAACCCTAGATGGGGCGCAGCCCCCTCCCCTATATATACTTGAGGTTTGGGGTTGCCCAACACACATGAGTTCTCTCCTCTTGGTGCAGCCACCGCTCTCCTCCTCCTCCTCTCCCTTGGTGCTTGGCGAAGCCCTGGGATTGCCACACTCCTCCATCACCACCATCTCGTTGTGCTGCTGCTGGATGGAGTCTTCTCAACCTCTCCTCTCTCCTTGCTGGATCAAGGCGTGGGAGACGCCAACGGGCTGTCGCGTGTGTTGAACGCGGAGGTGCCGTCTGCTCGGCACTAGGATCTCCGGTGATTTGGATCACGACGAGTACGACTCCTTCAACCCCGTTCTCATGAACGCTTCCACTTAGCGATCTACAAGGGTATGTAGATGCACTCTCCTTCCCTCGTAGCTAGTTTCTCCATAGATAGATCTTGGTGACACGTAGGAAAATTTTGAATTTATGCTACGTTCCCCAACAGTGGCATCATGAGCTAGGTCTATTGCGTAGATTCTTTGCACGAGTAGAACACAAAGTAGTTGTGGGCGTTGATGTTGTTCAATATGCTTACCGTTACTAGTCCAATCTTGTTTCGACGGTATTGTGGGATGAAGCGGCTCGGACCGACCTTACACGCTTTACGTGAGGCAGTTCCACCGAACCGACATGCACTTGGTGCATAAGGTGGCTAGCGGGTGCCGCCTCCCACTTTAGTCGGAACGGATTCGATGAAAAGGGTCCTTATGAAGGGTAAATAGCAATTGGCATATCACGTTGTGGTTTTATGAGGTAAGAAACGTTCTTGCTAGAAACCCATAGCAGCCACGTAAAACATGCAAACAACAATTAGAGGACGCCTAACTTGTTTTTGCGGGGTATGCTATGTGATGTGATATGGCCAAGAAGAATGTGATGAATGATATGTGATGTATGAGATTGATCATGTTCTTGTAATAGGAATCACGACTTGCATGTCGATGAGTATGACAACCGGCAGGAGCCATAGGAGTTGTCTTTATTTATTGTATGACTGCGTGTCATTAAACAACGCCATGTAATTACTTTACTTTATTGCTAACCGTAGCCATAGTAGTAGAAGTAATAGTTGGCGAGACAACTTCATGAAGACACGATGATGGAGATCATGATGATGGAGATCATGGTGTCATGCGGTGACGATGATGATCATGGAGCCCTCAAGATGGAGATCAATGGAGCTATATGATATTGGCCATATCATGTCACTACTATATAATTGCATGTGATGTTTATTATGTTTATGCATCTTGTTTACTTAGAACGACGGTAGTAAATAAGATGATCCTTACAACAATTTCAAGAAGTGTTCTCCCTAAGCGTGCACCGTTGCTAAAGTTCGTCGCTTCTAAGCACCACGTGATGATCGGGTGTGATAGATTCTTACGCTCACATACAACGGTGTTGACGAGCCTAGCATGTCTGAGACATGGCCTCGGAACACACGCAATACACTTAGGGTTAACTTGACGAGCCTAGCATGTACAGACATGGCCTTGGAACACAGAGACCGAAAGGTCGAGCATGAGTCGTATAGTAGATACGATCAACATGAAGATGTTCACCGATGATGACTAGTCCGTCTCACGTGATGATCGGACACGGCCTAGTTGACTCGGATCATGTAATCACTTAGATGACCAGAGGGATGTCTATCTGAGTGGGAGTTCATAAGATGAACTTATTGAGCATCGAGATCTATAAGGATAGATCAAAAATGCTTAATAATACTTTCAAATGAGCATATACCTTGACATGATCTTGAAGGTGTTCAAGATGGATCACCAAAGAAGGAGTTCTTGGCTGAGTTGTATGGTATGAAGTTAAGACTTAAAGCTCGACCACGGCAGAAAAAGAGAAAGGACGAAGGTCGCCCCTATGCTTCGTATATAGGCTCTATAGTATGCTATGTTGTGTACCGCATAGGAAGTGTGCCTTGCCATGAGTCATCAAGGGTACAAGAATGATCCAGAATGGATCATTGGACAGTGGTCAAAACTGTCCTTGGAGTAAATAAGGACATGTTTCTCGATTATGGAGGTGATAAAGAGTTCGGCGTAAAGGGTTACGCCGATGCAAGCTTTAACACCTATCCGAGTGACTCGAGTAGCAAACCGGATACGATAGTGGAGCAACCATTTGGAATAGATCCAAGTGGAGCGTGGAAGCAACATTTACAATATGACATAGAGAATTGCAAAGTACACACGGATCCGAAAGGTTCGCACCGCTGACTAAAACCTCTCTCACAAGCAAAACATGATCAAACCTCGTAACTCATTGGGTCTTAATCACATGATGATGTGAACTAGTTTACGAGACACTAGTAAACTCTTTGGATGTTGGTCACATGGCGATGTGACCTATCGCTGTTGATCACATGGCTACCGTGAACTAGATTATTGACTCTAGTGCAAGTGGGAGACTGTTGGAAATATGCCCTAGAGGCAATAATAAATTAGTTATTATTATATTTCCTTGTTCATGATAATCGCTTATTATCCATGCTATAATTGTATTGATAGGAAACTCAGATACATGTGTGGGTACATAAACAACACCATGTCTCTAGTAAGCCTCTAGTTGACTAGCTCGTTGATCAACAGATGGTTACGGTTTCCGACCATGGACATTGGATGTCATTGATAACGGATCACATCATTAGGAGAATGATGTGATGGACAAGACCCAATCCTAAGCCTAGCACAAAGATCGCAGTTCAGATGCTAAAGCTTTTCTAATGTCAAGTATCATTTCCTTAGACCATGAGATTGTACAACTCCGGATACCGTAGGAATGCTTTGGGTGTACCAAACTTCACAACGAATCGGGTGGCTATAAAGGTGCACTACAGGTATCTCCGAAAGTGTCTGCATTGGGTTGGCACGAATCAAGACTGGATTTGTCACTCCGTAAACGGAGAGGTATCTCTGGGCCCACTCGGTAAGACATCATCATAATGTGCACAATGTGACCAAGGGGTTGATCACGGATGATGTGTTACGGAACGAGTAAAGAGACTTGCCGGTAACGAGATTGAACAAGGTATCGGGATACCGACGATCGAATCTCGGCAAGTACAATACCGCTAGACAAAGGGAATTGTATACGGATCAATTGAGTCCTTGACATCGTGGTTCATCCGATGAGATCATCGTGAAACATGTGGGAGCCAATATGGGTATCCAGATCCCGCTATTGGTTATTGACCGGAGAACGCCTCGGCCATGTCTACATGTCTCCGAACCCGTAGGGTCTACACACTTAAGGTTCGATGGCGCTAGGGTTATAAAGGAAGTTTGTATGTGGTCACCGAATGTTGTTCGGAGTTAGGATGAGATCCGGACGTCACGAGGAGTTCCGGAATGGTCCGGAGGTAAAGATTTATATATGGAAGTCCTTTTGGTCACCGGAAAAGTTTCGGTTTTTAGGTAACGCATCGGACCACCGGGAGGGTCCCGTGGGTCCACCAAGTGGGGCCACTAACCCCGGAGGGCTGCATGGGCCAAGTGTGGGAGGGAACCAGCCCCAAGGGGGCTGGTGCGCCCCCCACAAGAGGCCCAAGGCGCAAGGGAGAGTGGGAGGGGGCAAACCCTAGGGCAGATGGGCCCTAAGGCCCATCTAGTGGGCGCCCCTCCCTCCCTCTGGCCGCCTCCCCAAGCCCCATCTAGGGCTGGCCGCACCCCTTGGGGTGGAAACCCTAGATGGGGCGCCCTCCCCCCCCTATATATACTTGAGGTTTGGGGCTGCCCAACACACATGAGTTCTCTCCTCTTGGTGCAGCCCCGCCTCCTCCTCCTCCTCTCCCTTGGTGCTTGGCGAAGCCTCTGGGATTGCCACACTCCTCCATCACCACCATGCCGTTGTCTTTGCTGCTGGATGGAGTCTTCCTCAACTGTCCATCTCTCCTTGCTGGATCAAGGCGTGGGAGACGCCACTGGTCAGACGTGTGTTGAACGCGGAGGTGCCGTCCGTTCGACACTAGGATCTCCGGTGATTTGGATCACGACGAGTACGACTCCTTCAACCCCGTTCTCATGAATGCTTCCGCTTAGCGATCTACAAGGGTATGTAGATGCACTCTCCTTCCCTCGTAGCTAGTTTCTCCATAGATAGATCTTGGTGACACGTAGGAAAATTTTGAATTTATGCTACGTTCCCCAACAGGGTAACGGATTCCTTTAGTCCATCGGGATTAATTCCGCCTACGGTCTTTTAATTGAAAACAAACCTAACCGCACACACTAGCCTAACTCACCGGTGTCTAGAATCACCCATGACACCTGTTAAGCAAAACTCTAAGTGGGGAGACTACAACCTCGTTTAGCATGGGATCACAAAATTTATAACGTGCGCAAACTAGGGAGCTACCCCCCCCCCCCCCCGGCTCCAACCAGAAACACCCATGCCCCCGGACCAGGTGGCATGCCTACCGGATGCAGCCGGTATCTTCCACCATGGCCTCTCTGTACGGTGTGTGCTAGGAAGGGGTTGACAACTTACTGAACCGTACCCTACCTATGGCAGGGACAAGCGGTAGTACGAAACAAGTATGGGAGTTACTGGAACAAGACTCGATCTACGGCCAACTCAGGAGGTTGAAGTATTCCCTACATGATTAGCACAACAAATATGTTTTCAACCGACAGACAGAATCACCACTCATCCCTCACTATGCCATACCGGACTCAACCGTCTCGGTGAAGACCGGAGACAAGCTCGTGTCTACCCAAGACAGAGGCTTTTCCGAATTCCTTCCGATAGGCATGAAAGGCATACGAGGGTGATTACTATCACAAGCATATCAAATTCCAACAGCAAGGAACATTCATTATGCACTCATGAGCATGATCATGTCATCACATAAAATAACAAATACTTCGTGTTAAGGGGTGTTGTAACCGTATTAAACAACACACAAAAATATTATGCCAGGGTTCAGAATGCTTGCCTTCATGTTGTGGAGAGGCAGGGTGCATTCCAAAACTTTTAAAAGTTTTCTTCTTTCTCCAACAAATCCTATTTTTGAAAATATTCAAATTAACACCAACTTTAAAAACAGTACAAAAAGTTTTCCTAATTATTTTGGAATAAATCTTAAAATAAACTAGGTGAAATTTGAGAGACGTAGGAAAAGGAATCAACTCATTTGGAGTTATATTTAAAAAGTTATAGCGAGTCAAAGTTTAGTCAAATTTCTGTTTTTAAATAAAATAGAAAAAGAAAAACGTTTCGAAATAAAAACACATCGAAGACGTACTCTGGGTTTACGCCTCCACTTACGCCAGCGTGGACCGACTCGTGGGTCACTGACAGTGGGTCCCTTGGGCCCACTGGTCAGGTTTGACCAGTCACCGCGCCTCCCTCCTCCTCTGGCCGAACAGAGGCGGGGCTCCGGCGATCGACGCCGGCGAACGGCGGCTCCCCGCGAGGTTCTGAGGGCGGGTATGGATCCGCCAGTCCAGGGCGGTCCTCCCGATGGTCGAGAGGGTGGCGGGGACGGAGGGAGTCGCCGGCGGCGAGCTTCACGGCGGACGGTGGCTTCGGGAGAATTGGGGCTTCGGGCTACGGTGGCTTCCGGTTGAGGCGGAGGGGTTGGGTGGCTTCGCACGATCAAGGGGAGTCGGGTGGTGGTGCTGGATGGACGGGGGAGGGCCTGCTCGCGACGAACGGAGCTGGAGCGTGGCAGCGGCCGAACTGGCCGAGGCGAGGAAGACGGCCTCCCTCCATCGATTGCGGGCTAGGGGCACTCTAGGAGGATGGCTTGAGGCTGCCTGGGGGTTTGGAGGAGCTCGGGGTCACCATTTATAGTGTAGCTAGGTCGGTTCCGCGGCCGTGGATAAGGACGTCGGCGAACCGCCGTTCTGTAGTCGCAGGGCGACGTGGAGGCGACGTGGAGCTGGTCGGCGCATTCTGACGCACTCCCCACTGCTCAAGAGGGCGAGCTGGCGTGCAAGGGTGGCTCGGGAGGTGCCGTCCATGGCAGGAGCCTGCTGTTGCCGGCCGCTAGCCGCCATGGCCGACCTGACGGCGGCGCTGTGGGGCTCCAGGGGTGGCCTGGAGTTTTCTGGTGAGCGAGCGAGGTGGGGGCTGACCTCTGGGCGCAGCAAAGGCTAGGGGCGCGACACGGCGGCTCGGCTGCGCGCGCGTGCAAAACGTGTGCTCTGGGCGCGCCCAGAGCACGCACGCTACGTGCTCGACGTAATGCCAGCGCGTGCTAGAGGGCTAGGATGGGGCTGGGGTTTAACAGGTCTAGGTTAGGGTTTGCAAGGAGATTAGTGGACATGGTGGTTTGGTTAGGGGATCAAGTCCACAATGCAATCTAAAAACCAAGCCAAAACTGGTCATGCATACAAAGTGTTTGACAAAATACCAAGGGCATCTAGGCAACTCTTGGGGTGGCCAAAAACTCCAGATCATAGTCTCTTTAGATGTTAAAGAGGGTGGCAAGGTTAGTTTATCAAAAACAAAAACTTGCACTAACAAGTTTTTGAGAAAACCAATTCTGGACAGGAGGTAAAGGGCATAGTTGCATGGACCAAAGGTACTCCAATGGGTCCACTCTCCTGGACGTAAGGGTTTTGTAGAGTGGTCTATAAGCATGAAAAAGAATCATGGTGATTAGGGCAAGTTAAAATATGGTTGCACTAGGAAACACCTCACTGGACCAGAGAGCAAAAGAGGATGTTTTGCTCAAATTTTTCAAAGAACATCAATGAGTTTTTGCATAAAGTTGAATAATATATTCCTACTAACATCCCCAAATTTTGGTGGGATTTTTAAAGAAGAATTTGAAATGGTTGCAGTGCAAAAGAGGCTCCAAAGCTTATGAAAAATCATTTTTAGGAGAGTAAAGCTCAGGAAAAACAATTATGCAAATAAATCCACTGATAAGAGAAATTTTTTCTTGAGGGAGTATACAAGTCCCTTAATATTTTTGGAAAGTTTTTACTTGGGGTAAAAACTCCACAATATTAAAAAAATAAGAGGGGTTCTGAAATTAAAAGAAAATCCAGAAAGTAAAATTTTTAATCTCCTGGCAAATTTTTAATAAACAAATCATGATTAAATTTTTGGGGTGTTACAGGCGGCTACGCGCCTACCACGCGCCGCCAGGTGTTCGGTGATTTGTCTGCTCAGCGATGGACTCCGACAACGAGGAAGCGTTCGCGGCGCTGCTGTAGGAGGAAGCCGATGCCGACGCCCAGGATGAAGAGCACCTCATGGTCCTCGCCGCTCTGGCCAGCCTGTTCGCGAGCAATGCCAAGCCACGGTGAAGTGGCTCGGCGCCGGGCCGGCTGAAGGCAAAGCGGAGGCATCGACTGCAAGGCTGTTGCTTGCTCTACGACGACTACTTCACCAACACTCCATAATTATGAATGGAAACTATAAATTGTGGGAGATGTCATATCTTTTCCCATGATTATGAATGGAAAATACGAATTGTGGGTGATGAAAGTACAAATAAAATGTTGAACATTCACTACAAGAAATATGTCAACTTGTGACCTTGACTATTGGTCACTAAAAGGTCATTGTTTTTCATTTGCAACCTTTTTTTGACCAAAAACAGAAGGTCAAAAGCTAGGGGTCGTTAACTGACTATAGCGACCTTCTCTGTGAGAAGGTCGTGGACGTTTACGACCAAAATATTCCTACTGTGGCGTTTTGGTCACTAGCAACCTCCTCAGACCATGTAGGCATCCAGCGTGGCAAGCTGATGCGGCACAAGATTCAGACCGGTCCAATTCGGTTTTCTACATGGGCCTAGCCCAACAATTCGGCCTTTATATATATTTTTTCTTAATTAATTTTGGTCAACTACATGGGCCAGGCCAAACATTTAAGCCATTTTATTTTTGGGCCGTAGCCTTTTTAGTCCATTGATTTTTCTAGTTTCAGCCATTATACGTTGGGGTACCACTAGTAAGCCAGCCCCACATGTCATGCTTATCTCAAAATATGTCCCACATGTCAGAAATTTCGAAATTTGTCAAACAACCATTATAACTTGGACCCTCTTGTCAGGTTTCCATTTCACGGGTATTCAAATCACATACACAATCATTGTTTTGAACAGACTAGAGAGCAAATGAAATTCGTCCAAAACAAGACTACATTAGTCTATTACAATTCAGTATAATACAACCCAGATATGCGTGCAATTACAACACATAATATGCTCCTCTTTGTTGATATGATTCACAGCTTCGGCCTTGGATTCACACTTCACCTGTGCAAAGAATAAGAATGAAAATATAAGAATAAGAATGTGTTCATGGAGTGATCCAATAACTTATAAGCAAGAATTGACATCAAATGCCATGTAGATAAATAGTATGACTAACACTAACCAGTATGTGTTCATGGAGTGACAAATGTTCTCACTAGCTAGGATTTTTTTTATATAGTATACTGACATGTGCAACTCTAACTAAATTGATCATAGAAATGAAAAGAATTGTAAGCATGTTTTTTTGGGTATATAGTACACTGACATGTTCATTCAGAATCCAGGCAACATCAGATACACACCAGCAGATACACATTCAGAATCCACTCAAATTTTAAGCAACAGCAGAACAGATCTAACAAACCAGACCATAATCAGCATGCATCAGGATTTATGGTTCTAGCAAAAAAGCGGCTGACTAACAAACTAGATATGCTTCTGCAGACTAACAAAATGGCAGCAAACATACTAATCAGATTGATTCTTTCAATTAGGGCTTGTTATAGATTATGCCCATCTAATTTATACAAAATGGCAGCAAACATACTAATCAGATTTATACTAACAAACTAGATATATTCCCATCTAATTTATTCCAATGGATTATGCCATGTTAGTACTGAACCTACATCATTCTAATTACCTGCAACAAATCAGTAGCATACATGACATCAAAGGGATGCAAACTAGGTAATTTAGTAGTCTTTTATAGCACAGAACAGTAGGCATTCTAACTTGCAGCAGAAAATCAGTAGCTAGATGACCACCAACAACACAAATCAGCTCAAACACTCGGTCCTCGACGTGGCGTACAGCAAGTAATCAGCCATGGAACCGAGGCCAAACTCTAGCATCACGAAGCGAGGGGAACAAAGGGGTGGAGGGCTCACCATGGGGTGCTGCTGCTGCTCATCCATGGTCGGTCGTCCTACATCCATCCGCGACAACTGCTCATTCATGGCAGGAAACCACATCACATCTCATCAAAGGAATGGAGGGTAAGGGAAGAAGAAGAAACTGAAGGTAAGAAGACCGGATGGCGTCGGAGCGGTGGTGGAGGGCGTCCTCCATGGGCGCCGCCTCTGCGCCCACCACCGGGAACATCTCGTTCAGGTCCTTGGCCCACAGCGCCTGCACGCACCAGATTAGATCACAACGCGGCGTCAAAGCTAGAGATCGAAGCAACTTCAATTCAAAACTGGATATCAAAGAACAATGTAAAGAACAATGAGAAAGCAGTAAAGTCATTTGGTAACTAGCTGTCTGAACTGTGGAGCATAAATGTCCTGAATACCACTGAAGCCTTGAGAGATTCTTTACATGCCGTTTAACAATAAGGATTCAATTACATGCTGCTTTAGCTACCAATGATGAAACGATCATGTAGATAATTAACACACTACCAGTTACATTTGGTCCATAGAATTTTCGAGTTGATTGGCATGATGAAAACGAAAGCAGATTATTACCAGGTTTAGACAACTGAGCAGACTAATGAAAATAACTAGTAGTAATATGCACCTAAGTTAACACACCTAACTAATTAAGAATCCAGGAACATTGGCCACTTGGGTTATAATTAAGAGCAAGCAAGCAGTACTATCTGTGCATAAAAATCAAAACAAGCAAGCAGAACTCTTTGCAGTTAGAAATCAAACCAGCCGTACGTGCACACATATGCAGCACAGAACTGTAGTACTTGCTACGGTGAGGTCGCACAAGAACAAAATAGATTAGTGTTGTAGTAGCTTGGTTCCAGCAACTAGATTAGTTAGCTACGGCGCAAAATATTACATACGCAGCACATGTATCATCTCGCCCAATGCCCGTGCCACAAGAAGAGGAGAATATACGGGGCAACCAAATCCACATATATCTATTTCGAAAGCGCGAGGCCGCAGATCTGAGATTGGAATGCGAGGGGCACATCGATCCTGCCGTGAGTCTAGGGAGGATTCGAGAGGATCTGCGCGAGAAAAAGAGGCGGTACCTCGTGGGGCTGGAGGACGTGGGGAGGAAGGCATCGAGCGGGCCGTGGGTGTAGGGCAGGCAAAGCGCGCCCGCCTGCAGGCAGAGCTGGCGAGGCCTTGGGGTAGCCAGTAGCGTTGTCCACCACCTCTCCTCCTCCGTGAACGCCGTCATCGATCCGCATCGAGATGCGCCCGCCCCTCCGTGATCCGAGAGGAGAGGGAACATGGTGAGGCAGATAGGGAGAGATGCGACGTGGAGGAGTGGAGGGGGTCACCTGAGTCACCGGATCACCGGAACAACGCCGGAGCCACGCCGGCGACGCGGTGGCTCAAACCCTAGAGGACGGGTAGGTTCGCGAGTGGCCGCAGTGGACGCTCCGTCGGATCCCGTCGACGCCGTCGCGATCTGGTTGCTCGAGTGTCGTGGCCAGCGTGGGGCAAAGCCACCACTAACCCTAGATCTGCTGCAGGACAGGAGCGGGTGGCGTACGGGAGGGTGGCAGCCTGGCAGGGGCTAGGGGAGGGGGGAGGAGGGGGCGACGACATGGGCTAGCGAAGAAGGGGGTCGACGAGGTGTGAGAGGCGGCGGCGTCGTTCTCGGGAGGGAAGGGGATCGAGGGGAGCCGGCGGCATTCTCCGGAGGGAAGGGGATCGAGGGAGGAGACAGAGTGTGCGGGAGGGAAGGGGATCGAGGGAGGTAGGATAGCTGGAGAGGTGAGGAGACGTTGGATCAGGACGGCGTGGACGGCTCAGATTGCCTACAGGAGGGTGATCCGGGAGAGACGTCCTGATTGGTTGGAGACATGTATCGTTTAAAATAGTCTCTAAGTGCTAAAAACAAAGGTGTTTATGAAGTAACTACCAATAATATTTTGCAAAATCGCACAACAAAAATTTTCACTCATGGGTTATACCACATTTTATGGATGATAACCAACTTGTATGCATTTTCGACCTTTCTAGCTTTTTCTAGCCATTTAAACCAACTTGTACCAAATTAGGACGAATCGGGTCAAATTCGAACTACATCTACTTCATAGTTTGCTAATTATTTTTTCCAAAAATAATTTTTAGGTACACATGTATATATTTCATTAGAGAAATACTATGAGTTTAGTAAGATTCCACCAGTAGGTACGAACGATGATGCCCACGGTTTTGACCGTGTTTTGAAATTGGCATAAAGAATTCAAAAAAATCAAAAAAAATGGAAAGCCTTTGCATTGTGTCCAGGAAAAATAACAAACTCGCAATACTGTAAATACCTTAAAAAAGTCTTCTTAGAAATAAGATACCATATGTGAAGTTGCATGGCTTTCAAGCCAAATGACCAATAATTTGGCCACATTCATGGCATAGTTTATTCAAATGATCTCATATTGTGCACAAGGGTGCATCTTGGAATTCCAAACAATGTTGCCTAAGGGAGTTTTCACTTTCATTGCACAAAAGAGCTATTTTCCATTTTTCGAGTGCCCCAAATAAGGTTTTTTTGTGAAGTACCTACCAAATAATTATTGCAAAATTGGACCAAATCATTTTTATAAAATACTAGGCCATATTTAATGCACAATTGACCAAATGGTTGGGTGTAAAAAGTTTTTATCCACCTCTGGTGAAAAAGACAAATTTCCGCCGATTCAGTTGGAAGCGGGTCAAATTTGAACCGCGTGACCGTGGCGTTGCCATGTGTTCTGGGCGGCCTAGGCATGTCTAGTGGGTTGGGCACTTCGCAGATAGGTGTTAGGAAGAAAATTACAACATAAGATTCTCACGAGGAGACCGATCGATGCTCAAACATGAATTAACAGCCAAGTGTTTGATTAGCGGTACGGGAAATGTACATGGCTAATGGGCGTGAGTTATGGTTGAGGATGATCAGCTACTAAGAAGACCGTCTTCACAAATTTTCAGCTCAAAAGGAGGGGCCTAGGTGGTACTTGCTTTGCAAACTACCACACTGGACATAAATACGAATGCTGAAGCTTGGCTCAAAATAATGAATGGATTGAGCTGGCATTTGGTGGAGGATGATTATTTGGGCATAGGAAAGCACTGTAGAAAATTGATACTATTTGGACATGCCAAAGTGGTACTTCCTTCACAAATTGTTGTTCTGAACAGAATAGGAAAATGAATATTTTTGAATTATTTTTGAACTAGGCAAGGAAGGTTTTACATATTCGACGAAGATATGACCCAAAGAATTTATGAGATTTTTTTGGGAATTTTGGGAATGACAGAAATATAGGTTGCTTCACAACCTAGGGCAAAAACTGCCACATGGACATGACACATAGGCAAAACTGATGAGGTGACGCCTAGTCATAGCAACCCACCATATTTTACAAGGCTATGACCATCTATATTGGTCGTTAACAACTAGAAATAAGGCAGCAGACTAGCGCTGTTTGCTTTATGACCTTTTCGTGTAAGGAAATTACGATCCTTCTGACCAAAATGGTCGCAATGGTTTAGGATTTGGAGCCCCCCGAACAGTTTTTGACCAATTGGTCTGAAATGGTCATAGATCTATGACCAATTCTTTCAGGGTCACTGACAGAAGGTCACTAGTTGATATATTTCTTGTAGTGATTACTCGTATAAATGTTGCTGAGAATGTGTTTCTTTTGCGGAGAAATGCTGAAAGTACAAGTCAATGTTGTTGAAAAAGCAAATAAGTTGTTGGAGGTAAGAGCCACTTTACCATGAAGCCATATTGCCATATTGGTCCAGTCGCCATATAAACTGTCAACGGGATGATTTATAAAATGACACTCTAGCAGAGTGACCATATGCCTCCGATTCGGCATAGTTTATGGAGCTCACCACCAAGGGCGGAGGCACGTTATGGACACCGGTATCACTAGCACCAGGTAAAATACGTATTTACCTTATACAAAGTCTAGATTTTTGGATTGGACACCGGTAACTTTTGAACCTGTACACCGGCCAGCCCAGCGACTGACATACACAAGCGAGGCAGTCCAGCCCATCTACGTAATGCCGAGTCCTGAAACGATCGATTAATCCTTGATCCCTGTACGTGCGCGTGTTGAAAGAAAAAAAAGCTATTGATCTGATTAATCGATCCCCAATACGGTTGTACCTTATCTGTACGTGCGCCTGGTCGGTTGCTCGTCAGCCCGGCTTCTGCGCCTCAACCCTCACAGCATCGCCCGTCCTCGGCCCTTCTCCATCGCGCGGCCAGCCGCCGGTCCGCCCAGTCACCATTGTTCAAGCATCGCTAGCCGGCCACCTGAACCCTCACCCAGTCATGGATTGTTGAAAGTTTGAGGTACGTCTCGACTTCAACTCAACACTTGGTAATTGCCGATCTCTCTCAAATCTGAAATCTCAGCTGTGTGTAGGAATTACAAAAAAAAATTGAAGTTCTGTTTTTCTAAGTGTATGGCTAGGGTCGTAAAATCTAAAGCTATTACAATTGGAAACAATTCGCTGTGATTCATATCTAACCAGGGGAGGACTATTTCTGCAACAACGGCGAGACACAATGTCGAGTAAGTTTAAGTCTCTAATCGTATCATTCGATCGATACATTTTGTTTATTGTTTATACTCTTGCATATGCAAACACAAATAATGTAACTCGTATATTTTTGCTAAAACAGTAATAATTAATCACAGGAGAATTTATAGAAAGGTTTCTTAAATAATATTGTAACTCGTTCATTGTTTGGCGTTCTTAGGCTTGTTCAAATTTGCATAATCAACTAGTATTTCAAATGGAAGTGAACAATTTATTTTGGTAAAAAATCTCGTTGTCATATAATTAGTGTTCTTGGTGTGTTATTTTATATTATTGCTTGGTGTCCATCCTTATACATATGATGTGCACGTGCATTTGAACACCGGGACATTTTTGTTCTGGATCTGCCCCTGCTCGCCACAAAATAAAGCTCATAGACTCCATATTTGGAGGTTGTGGAGGTTCCGTTTGGAGCTCGCTCAAATTCAACGGTCAGTGTCGGAATCAAGTTTCAGCCTCTTTCTCATCACGCCACGTGCAAGATTTGAAGCAGTCCGGCCTTTCATGCACACCACCGGGGGACGAGCATGACGGTGCCATAACCTCGAGGCATAGCTATGGAGGATAGAAGAAGCCTAACGACAATACGGCGCCCGTGGTGATGACGCCATGGTATCTTGGGGAATAAAAGAGTAACTCCAATGCAGAACACCAAATCTCTTGCAAATGTCCGAACCTGCAGGTCTCCGACACTTTAGCCATTCAACGCAGAGCGTAAAAAAATCCGGATTCTCTCAAACCGGAACCAAACTGGGGGTGTCTCTAGTAGTTTGACACCCTCGGCCAACCCGTACCTGATGCAGAGCCCGCACATCTAGACACTCCTCTCAATATTTCCGCGCGAAATCCCTCCCTCTCGGCCGATTGCAGCCGCCCCCACCTGATCCTTCCTCCGCCCATGCCTTCGTCTTCCACTGCCGAGGTTCATGGTCCCTCCAGACCCGGATCATCTTGTGTGATTGGTCGTGGCCGTGGAACGGCAAGGCCGTTGCATGAAGGTGAGGGAGAAGAAAAAGGCGGAGGCGGAGAGAGTCATCCAAAGAAGGTGACGGCGTCGCCCGAGCAATAGTCGTCTCATCCTATCCCATGACGTCACGTCCCTCCGATATTGAACATGTGCGGAGTTCGGGACATGGCGCGGGCGGCGGGGTTGGTTTCTTGGACGCCACGCCGATTCAATAACGCCTCCAATGACGGGTCACATCCGCTCTAACCGACATGAATGTGCTGCTCTGGACCGGCAAAAATGCAGTGCAAAAAGCAGAGGATCGTTCACATAATAGAGGACGTGGCGCGCGGGTGATGTTTTTGGGTGAGACCAGGGTGTCGGACGCGTATGTGGCGGCTGTCCGAACACCCACAAAGCTCCCCCGATTTGTGAGATTTTGGACAATCGAACGCGTCCGTGAACAGATGGGTATCGCGTTGGGTGGTAAAATGTATGCAAACAGCTTGGTCCGACGTTTACGGGTAATTGAGAGGAGTCGATGTTGGAGGGTGTGAACACTGAACCACTTGAAACGAGTGGTTGGAAAAAACAATCAACAACATACAAGAACACTGAAACAACACAGGAGCAAAGAAAAACCATGCATGTGTTATTTTTTTTTGAGGGAACCATGCATGTGTTTCTTGTTTTCTCTGTCCACGGCTCTTGCTGTCCATTTGTGCGGGGAAATAGATAGCGATTGGATTGAAACAAATGAGACTTTTCCTACTGTTTTTTCCTTCCGAAAATAAATAAATACATGATCACAAGAGCCAGAAGAGCCTAATCACAGGCGTACTTCTTCTGGCTCTTGATCCTTCTGCCCGTGCGGAGTGACTGCGACGGAGAAAAAAAGCGAGGAGATCTGTGTGCTAAGACACGAGAAATCCGAGTTGTTAGCACCTTGTGATGTGCCGATTCGATGAGGAAATGTTCAACCAGCTTCCCATGATTAGGCTTTGCCAGCTCATGAATCATATACGTGCGTCAAATAAAGATCGTGTTCGTACGCCACTAGCATCTCTCAAGATTCTCCAGAAAAATAAACATGGCAGTTGGGGTTTGACATTTTGACAATCACGGTCAATGCATCCCCATGTCAAATCCTCTCCGCTTTATCAAAGCTAGGAGGACAAATTGTAGCTAGCTAACAGAGATGCACGTTTGGCGGGTTGCCTTGTCAAATCCTCTTCGCGGGCTACCGCAGGCACTGAACAGATCGCCTCCCCCGCGTCGCCTCACCGAGCAAGGCGACGAGCCCCGCCCTTCCCAGCGCCCCCTCCCCTTCTCCTCCTCCCACCGCCGACGGCCTGGGCCACCGGGCCTTGCTCGTGCGGTGCTGGCGGCGGCGGCCCCGTTCCTTCCCCCTCCCCCCTCCCCACGCAGCACCACGGCTCGGGCTGCTGGTGGCGACACTCGGGCGGCGGCGTGGCTCATTGGGTGGCGCGATGCCGAGTGGCGAGGCGGCGGCGCGGCTGCTTGGCGGCGGGGCGTCGCGGTGGCTGGCGACGGTGCCCTCCCGGCCCAGATCGGGGCCCTTTTGGGCCCCATCTGGGTCTGGGCTTCTCGGTGGCGTCTCCGGCGGAATGCGGGGCGACTCGTGCGGGGGGTGGCGGCGACGAGGGCTTCACGAGCCCGTTTCCGGCTCGGCCGGACCTATCCGGGCCTTCGGCGCGATGGCGAAACATGGTTTGGTGGGGCGGAGCCAAGGCGCCGCGTCGTGGACATGGGCCACTTTCTCCGCCTCCCTTTCGGTCGATTATGGTCGCGGTGCTGGTTTGTCCCGTTGCTACGTCCGGCGGTTTCGCCACGGCGGTGGAGGTTGTCCCCTCGCGTAGCTCTTATTCTGCCGCTCCTCGTTCCTGGTTGCCTCCACTGTTCCTGCCAGTCTCGCTTCGTTTGCCACGGTGAGATGGCGATGGGGACTCGCCGTGGTGGCGCATGTTGATGGGCGGCGTGTTTGGTGACGCGATGGATCGTCTGGGGTCGTGGGTGGTTGGTGGTCAGGAGAAATCCTTGTCGGTTTGTCCGGCACCAATGCGGTGACGCCTGTGGGCGCCGCCAGGCCTTCCTGAAGGGCGTCAGGTTTACCCCTTCCCCCGCACCCCTCTGCGTACCTGGGGAAACCCTAGGACTTGTCCGGGCAGCAGCGTCGTTGGCGTCACGATCTTTCTTGAAGGTGTTGCTTGGTATGCGGCGGTCGGGAGTGCTTGGAGTGTGGTGGAATTCTCTGGTGGGTGCAGCGGTTCTGAGTTTTCATCGTTTTCGTTGATCCGTCGTTGCTCACATTTGTTTCTTTGTCTATTTTCTCTTTTGTTTCTTTTGGGCGTGACTGTGCTGCTTCCGCCCCAACACCTACTGTTGGCTCTATCGTGATGGTTGCTTTGTAATACAAAGCGGGGGGAAACCCTTTTTTTGCAAATCCTCTTCGCGTCTCTTTGCAATAAAGTTCTACCTCCTCCGCCCCACAATATACTCAGTCCTTTCCGCTTTATAAGGCTTAATTTGAAATTCTCTTCAACCAAGATAGATGATGAATGGTGAAATTAATTCTGTAGTTTGCAAAAGTATTTAATCAGTACTTCCGTTTTTCTCAAAAAATTGTGTATACCGATGCATAAATTACACCACATGCATGCATGCCTACTTAATGACCAAGAATTCTGCATGCATTGGTGAGTTTTTTCTTCATCCTTGCATGCAGTGATTTAATACACCTTAAAATCTGAACATGTGATGGTAAGTAGTAGAATTGAGATTTATAAAATGGAAAAACAAATTTTTTAGATGAGCCCTATAAACTGGAGAGGAGTGAGTAAGAAGTTTTCTACAAGCTTGACGGAGGGGGTAGTTAATTGGCTCTTGCGACTGAAAAGATAATAAAACCAGGGTGTATGTTTTCATAGGAGCAAACTAGTACTCCGTGATCTAAACAATCTTATACATATTCTTTATTTATAGAGAGAGTAAGTAGTACTTTCTTTGTCTTAAAATAAATGTCTTGATTTAGTATAACTTTGTATTAAAATTGGTATAAAGTTAAGACAATAATTTTAGGATGGAGGAAATATCAAACTGCATCGATCTAGGCCATGTAGAAGAACAGGAGATGATGTACGGGGCATAATAACATTGATGTACGGGGGGCATAATAAAATAAAGTAGAGTTTCTAGTTGACCCGGGTATCACTAGCAAGCAGAGTAGCACGCATGTTCCATGTCTGACTTTGCAATGGGGAGACCTTGGATGAAGTCATGTGCGTGCATCACCATGAGAAGGGAATCCTGGATCCCACTACTCCTTCATCACCCAACAGCATGCACATTCCATCATTCACGACAGATTTTGTTCATCGTAGGCTCAAGTGCTCCTTAGGCCAACTCCATTGCAGGACCTTATACGGACGTTCGGTTTGGCCGGATTTTATCCATTTGGGGCGGTAATGGGTTCGCCCATGTCCGCGTTTGTCCGTTGGATCATGGATGCATTCAACGCGCGGCCGCACCCCAAATCATGTCCGGGATGGACGTGATTAAAAAAACAAAAAAACTTAAATAAAATGCTTAAAAAAGTAAATAAACATAGTTTAAAAACATAAAACATAATTTAGGGGTCACGGCCATAAAACGGTCCAGTTTCACTGTCCACTTAAACGACCCAGTTCCATAATAAACATAAAAACAAAATAAAAAACGCCCCCGCGCGCTCCTGCCGCGCCCGTCGATGCCGTGGCGGTCGCGGTCTTCAGTGGCTGCCAGTGTCGTCGTCGTCGCTGACGAGGTCGACGTAGTCGCGGCGTCCACAGGTGGGCCAGCGGTCCTTGGTGCACGGGGGCGGCGTGGTGGAAGGTGGCAGGTGCCTGCACCACCTCCTCCCGCAGCGAGGCGTCCCGCTCCGGTGACCGCGGCGACGTGGGGCACCAGTTCACGCCCCCCATGGCGGCCGCAATCTGCTCTGCCGTGCACGACCAGCTTCACCCCTGGCCCACCAGGCCCGGGTGGAACGCGGTCACCGGCGGCTCCTCCGTTACCTCCTCCTTCGCCGCCATCTCCAGCTTGGGGATGGCGACGTCGCCGGCCGCGGAGAGGGCCGTCATCTCCTCGAGGCCCTCCCATTGGCGCTCGTCATGCGTGTGCATGGAGTCCTTCATGACACGCGCCATGAGACGGGGCCTCCTCCTCCGCTGTCATGCGAGGAGGTGGTGGTGGCGATGGAGATGGCGACGGCGATGGCGTGGGCGTGAGGCCGCACACCCGCATACGCCCCGCGCGCCTGGGGAGCAGCCGCTCGGTGCTCACGTGGCCGCCGCGGCCCCGTCGACGTGCCGACGAAGAAGGACGCCCGCCGCATGTCGTGTTCATCCCGGAACCAAGTGACCCACAGGTGCAAGTCAGGGGCGTACCTCTCGTCGTAGTAGAGGTCATCCGGGAGGAGGCGGCGGCGGCGCTCGATCTCCTGGAGGCGCGCACGGCCGCTTAGCGGGACCGGCGGGATCGGCACGTGATCGACCAAACAAGTGCCGATTGTTGGGAGGTGGGCGTCGCTCGGTAGCGGCGTCCTCGTCTCAATAGCGGCGACATCGACCGCCTCGATGTAGTGCCGGTCGCGCTCGCCGGCGGCCGTGGGCGCGATGGAGAACGCTGGCGGCGTGGGGGCCCGACGCGGTGGCGATGCGGGCTCCTCCTTCACGGGGCCGCGGCAGCGTCCCGACGAGGAGCCAGCCTCGCGGTCGTGCTTGCCTTTGCGGCCGTAGTTCCATAGCCCCATGGTTGCGGGCGGGCGGCCGGCGAGTTCGAGGCTAGGGTTTGGGGTCTGTAGTTGTCGGGTTTCGTGGAGGCCGTGGGGTGGAGTGGGGCAGTGTGGATGACGACCGGTCCACGGGTTCCCATTTAAGAAGGACCGCGACCGTTCGCCTGGAAGGATGACAGGCGGGGCCGCTCGCGCGTGCGCATTGATGTGGGCGGGTGGGAGGTGGGTGACCGCCTGCCACGCGGCCCCGACGCGTGCGAGGCACGCGTCCGTTTATTGTCTGCCGCGACCCAAACCCGACGCATGTTTACGCTCGAAATAGGTCGTCCCGGACACAAAATGGACCAGATTGGTCCGGGCCGACCGGTTTGTCCTTTTTACCCCAAACGAACGGGGGCGCGCGGTGAAGTTAGCCTTATATCTTCAGACGAGGAGGCCTGAACCTGCCCAAACTAGCAAACACCTTGTGCATATTTCCTCAACAGTTCACCTTGGACGCATCAGCTTACGTTTGGGCATTTGGGTGGATTATTATGCTAATGCCGTCTGTAAGACAATCTTTTGTCTGTATTACGGTTTGGCAACCAACCTTAGACATGTTTCTACACCTACCTGCTCATTGCAGATTATACAAACCCAAGCCTAACAAGTTTGTCGACGCTCAACGTTTTCAGTCGCCCGCTGCCACCAAGCTCCACTAGACCTCCTGTTCGACGCCCGTCAACCTAATCTAGAAGCACACCCAGGTCCGTCATCAGGTGCCCCTCCTAGAGACGCTTCTCATCAGCAACAACCCGAGACGTCCGTCCGTCCGTCCGAGGGTCCAACTCAGGCAGCCGAGGTTACGTACGCATGCTTTATACGATACAGTATACCACACTGCACCGGCCTAGCTACCGGCTAGGCGTGTGATCAACATGAGCACTCAACGGCCGGCCTAGCTAAATTTCTTTGCATGTAGCAGCGCACTGCATCCCGTGTGACAACGATGAAGCAACAGATCGGCCATGCTGGGGAGAAAACGACGGTCACAAGCCGTGTCCGGAGAAGATCGCTTTCGGCCTTGCCATCGATCTATCTAATCTACCTAACGGCAGTGTGAACTCGAGAGAAACCTAACCCAGTGAGAGAGAGCTTCCCATGTGGTGATGGATAAAGCAACGGCAACCAAAGATGACGCCCTCTTCCAACTGCTGAAAGATGTTAGTGCTTCGAGTTTAGGGTTGGCAGAAGGAAGATCATGCACAATTAGTTGTGCATTTTTCAAATAAATTAAATTGGAACGAGATGATGCACAATTTGACAGATCGAAAGGATGGACTCGCAATGATTCATTGAATTCATATTGTCCAACTACAGTTTCTTTTATAAACTTAGAAAACAAAATTTATGTTCTTTTAATAATTATTAATGCAAACCACATCTAAGCATGGAAAGAAGAACCCAATCTTTTGGCCTCGCCTTCCTATGTTTACACGGCATGATTGTCTGAATTTTATGCAGGTCCTGAGGTTTTGCTCGGTGATGTTGTGTTCCAGCAAACTATATATTCACTTGCCTGTCTCAATCAATTAGCAGTAGAGCTATTCCATTCACCCGTCAGCGCAAAAGATGGTTCTGGGATAGTAGAGAGCTAAATTTGATTTCTATTTGCAATGTTCATGGTGTTTATACTGGCGCTGCCTGTCATGTAATTCTAGATACATCCATTTTCGAGACAAGTAATTCCGAACGGAGGGAGTAGGAGTAGTGATGTGCCTATCATTGAGTGTGTTCGAAAGAGTGCTGTTTTGCGATGATGCAGATGTGTGCTTGAATCTATACTTGTCTCCATGAATACCAATTAGATGATCACTTTTTGTGCACTTGTTGCCGTGAATACCAATTACATGATCACTTTTTGTACATGGCAATGAGATGTACAGAGTTTGTTCCATACTCTAGCAAACAAGGGCACAAACAGATTAAGCGTTTGCTGATTCATAGTACAACTGAAAATTCCACAAGCCTTTTGATCGCATTTATGCCCACGGAGAGCAGCAGCAACAACATTCGGATTTGTCCACAATCAAGAAGACAAGCACGCTCTGAAAAATAAGACGAAACCTCCATAAAATCCATACACAAGAACAGCATCCAGTGTCCATCACTGACCTCATCAGTGATGATCTGCACAAGAATCTCATTTCCGAAGCAGCGAGAGGCAATCCTACTGGATCTATGTCGATACAGGAATGTTCATCCCGTTCCCGTACAAGGGCAGATCACAAGCTCTCACAACTCACAGTGATTTGTGGGTCGAGAATTCACCTCATCTGCTCTGCCTAGTCGCGGCCGCCGCGGAGGAGCGGAGGCGCTCGAGCCACTGCTCGTCGGGGACGGCGCCGGCCCACGGCGGCGGCGCGCCGGGGAACGCCACGCCGCGCATCGCGTCCACGATCCGGGCCGCGGCGCCCGCGGGCAGCTGGGCGCGCCGCCGGCGCTCGTCGTCCAAGGCCGCCGCGGCCTCCGTCGCGCCCGTGGCTTCTTCCTCGTCGCTTTCTTCTTCTTCGTCCGAGGCGAGATCAAGATCGGAGATGCCGTTGTCTACCGCGTCGAGGCGTCGGCGAGATGCGAGATCGGGGTCGGGGTCGGTGTCGCTGTCGGTGTCCGACGCGGCGCCGGAGATGGGGAGGTAGTCGGCGTCTCCCTCGACCTCGACCTCAACCTCAGAGTCTGAGGAGGCGGAGGAGTGGTCCGGCAGGCCGGTGGAGGCGGCGGCGGGGAGGTGGCCGTTCCCGGGGATGGACATTGTGGGGAGGAGAAAACAGAAAACAGTTCCAGAGGTGCGCCACTCGCTTGGGGAAGAAGAACACGGGTGGGTGGGTACCCGAAGCCCGGATACTTGGTGATGCCTTTGGGCCTGTTTGGGCCGAATTCGCAGTGCAAGCCTCCACTTATTTGTTTTTTTTTCTGGAAGATCCTCCACATATTTGGTGACCCCCTTCGCCCGCGCTCCCAAAAAACAGAAGCGAAGCGAGCGGGAAGAGACGGGTAGCGGCGGCGGGAAGCAGGCCTCGACGGCGGCGCAGGTCAGCCTCCCCCTCCTCCTCCTCTCATCTCTCCGCCCGTTCCCCGCCTTTCTCTATCTCTGAGGCGCTACGCGTCGCCCCCTTCTGTTCCTCGGGAGGGCGGCCTCCATCTCGGATGCGGCTTGTCCACCACGGCCAGAAGCCCATGCGGGCCGCTGCCTCGTGCCGACCGCCGCGTCGCACCCTCACCCACCACGGCCGGGATCCCATGGCGGCCGCTGTCCTGCTCCCCTTGCCCCCGGGGCCGGCACCCCCATGGCGGCTGCTATTGTACAAGTGCTGTTATTTTTGTATATATGTAGTACTGTTGTTGTATAAGTGCTGTTATTCTGTTCTTGACATATAATCATTCACAAATATATTCACATGTTGCATAGAAGTTAGTTTTAAACATTGCATCAAAGTACAATATTCATCATATTACAAATGGGAAATTCCAATTTGGGCAAGGACCATCCAAACAATGTTCAGAACTGAGTCTCTCATGTGAATTCCAAGTGTCAGTTCTTGAACATCCAAACAACAGAGTTCAGTTATAGTTTCACTATCAATGTCTGGGAGATTTGATATCGGGACAAATTCAGTTTCAATATCAAAATCCGAAAGGAGCCTTAGAATGTTACTCCACATGAGATGAGAATATGGGAGACCAAATTTGGTGAGTGAGTTGGACTTTCTCTCATTGGCATAGTGCAAATTGTTCATGCAGGGTTGAGAATAGTGATCTGTCCCACTTGGTGAAATGCCTTGTTACTACGACGTTGATGACATCCTCATGGAGGAGGAGGTAACCATGCTCGTGTTATCCTCTGCTACATCTATGCTTGTACGGATGACATGAATACCCTACTGTAATTGCAGCTTATTTCGGTTGTTTTCCAAGTGACCGCAAATGGTGTTGGAATGCTAGATCCTGGCGCTGAGAGAAACAGTGTAAGCATCTCTCCAACGGCATTTGTGCATTTGTGTTTATCTGCTATGTTAAACCTGCCGACAGGAAACTGCTGCCAATTCTTTATCTGGTCTGTTTGTTCTTGAGCAAATTACTTCTCAAATACGCTGACTAGTTAGGTGATGTTTACCTGAGATAGATGCATCGTGCATTCTTGCTCATTTAGTTTGCAAAATCGATATGGAATGCTAGGTGCTTTCTTTATTTCCTTGCGTGCCATGTTTCTTGGTGAACACTAACTGGCCGGGAGTTAGATGCTTTGTTTTTGAGCACCTTTTCTTGCTACCATGGAAAATGAAATGGCGTATTTTATCTGGTTCTAACAAAAGGTGAAATGATCTTATTCTTTATGTTCAGGTTGAAAAGGGTGCTAAGGTAGACCTTCCTTTTTGGCTTGCTCATGGGATGCTGTCTCTGGAACAAGCGGTGTCAATAAACGTACCTCCTTGCTTCACCCAGAAGTAGGTCTCTTTGTATTCTGTTTTGCATCTGTAGAAATTCTTAAGTGGGACATCAAAATGTACTGTATGCAGTAGTATGTAGTTATCGTTCTCATTTCAACATATCTACATGGAAGTTTCTCTTGTTAACTTAATAATGCTTTTCAGCAAAATACCCATTTTACTGAATAAAATACCTAATGGTTGAGTTTGTGGATTGTGTGACGTACCTTGCGTGCAGAACTCGGAAGGAGATCCAAGCTGATGCAGCCTGTGTTGATTTGAGGGTTCGGTGCCCTTACTTTTATGAGCTAGGTTGCAAGATTGTTCCTCTGTAAGTTCTGAACGACCTCAGTTACACATTCTATTTTATTTCCATTTTCTTTTATCTCATTTCCTTTCTCTACGCGATCTTAAATTTAAGGAATATATTACCGACTCCATTGCTTTGCAGAAATTTGATGAGCCTTAGCCATGTTATAATCTCAGTTACAATAACCGGGTAATTGTGTAGGCATATAGCACTACAGTACATTATCCTTTCGGCATGCATTCTGTTTTTGTAAAACCTGGAATGCTTCCATCTCCATGAGCAAGATAATTTCAGTCATATATTAAGTTAAAATAGGAGCAACTTCTGTAAGTTCAAGTAGCTGGATGATTTAATAAGTCATATGTAGACATGCCTTCTTCCTTTAGTTTTTGAATGTCAGTTTTGATTCTAACAAGATTCAATTAAACTGCACCTTCTTGAAATGTGATTGATTGATTGATTGATTGTTCTTCTTCTTTTATTTTAAGAAGGTAGTATATGGTTGCTTCGAAATGATCAATATATTCCCTGCTGATTCTGCCATCGTTGCCGAGATCAAACTATCATTCTATGAAATTTAATCATACACCTGGCAAATGACCTCTTATGCCACCAGGTCAATTTGTGCTTGTAACACGTGTTGATTCTCTGTTGACATATGGTGATATGAACAGAATACAACATAACTAAGTATTCCGGAATAAATAAGTTACGATTATTTGAGGTCTTTTTTTTTGCGTGTAATGATTATTTGAGGTCTGTCCCTTTTCAAAGGCATATTCTGAACTCTGCACTTAACGACGACCAGAGCTGACTGCAATCATCGTAATCTGAACAATTCAAGGACCAATTCAAGGACCCAGACATAGATCTCAATGGTCCTTTGCCTTCAATTTTAGTGCCCACTAGAACAGAAATAATGGAATGTTTCGTAGCCGCCTGTAGCACATGTTGTGAGCAACTGGGTGAACTTGTAGAGGTACCACTTCACAATGAGTTGGTTATAGTCTTGAGTGATTGTAGTTGGGATTTGATTTTCTCGTGATGGTTCATGTGATTTGGTTGAAAAGGTGTAACTATTCTCAGATTAGATATGATCTATGTCAATTACAGTGCCAATATGTCATTCCATGGCATGCATTATGTGGCACATTTTTTTTTGTGGTCAGTTTTGGGATCTGAATTTCCTTGTAAATTTGGCCCAACCCATCCGGTTACTGGCCACAATCAGTTTGAAGATCCCCTGCAGGACGGAGTCCTCACTGCTGTAGTCACAATTTTGTAAATTCTGTGAATATTGTTATGTGTTGCCTTTGTATTTCGTACAATGAAGTTAGGGATCCCATGTAGTTATTATGTAGTGATGTCTGGGCACCTTATATATTACTCCCTCCATTTCTAATACAGTTCACTGTAACATTTTTTCTCCTTAATGCATATCATTTTACTATTTTGAGGCAACTTTACATCATTTCCCCCTTTTGTTTATTTCCAAAGCCATTTATTAGTATGGACTAGACTGTGTGACCAGCACAAAACTCTGAAAGGCAATAAGTGGTGTAATAGAGGGGGAATTCGGTCTTTAACCCCACTTTTGCTGGTACTATGATAATTCGTTCTTACATCGTAATGGATTATTTCCCCACTTTTCTTTCGCATTTGATCTTTTGCCCTCTAGCAGCCTGCACCCACACTCAGCAGTGAACTAGGAGGACTGGAGAACATTTCTGCGTATCAGATTTCAGAATTCAGCCCTCTAGCAGCCTGCACCCACAGTCAGCAGTGAAGTAGGAGTAGGACTGGAGAACGTTTCTGCATATCGGATTTCAGATTCAGAAGAGACCACGCCCGACATGGACTAGGAGTAGGAATTCAGAATTCAGGGCACGGTTCCATCGATATTTAATGCTGTTTAGCCTGATAAGTCGAGTCGAAGATGTCCGGCTGAGAATCAAGTGTTGACTCATAAACTAGTCAAGGCTCGTAATCATTGGGATGAGATATGGTGCATGTGTACAGGAATGGATCCAGTAATGAGTAGGAATGTCCGAACAGGGACTCGTAAGTCGTAAACTAGTCGAGTCTCTTAAAATTTTGAGGTTGAATCACGACTGCTGCTCAATATATATTTTTACTTTAGTTATTACTATAATGGTCAGACTAAATTAATTTCTCACTGATTTATTAAGTTTGCATGGCTGCATCGACAGGGTGGGTGACAAGAGCATCGGCCAGTTCTTGCGCTACGCGTTCACCAGTAGGTACAAGGAGGTACTAAGCAAGGCACACAGCTCTTCGACGATGACAGTGCCCAAGTTTGCAACACGCCTGACAAAAGAAGAGGCTCAAGGTACAGACACATCTCCTCTGCACTTACTCATTCCCCCTTTTGTTCCCCCTACCATATCAACTACTCTAACTTGGGTTAACTTTTCTCTTTTTCTGCCGTGTGAAGTGTTTGAATCTGCTAGGGAATCGATGTCCTCCTTCAGGAAGTGGCGTGTCGGGGGTGCGAGGCTGCAGAAGGCGTCCATTCTTGGAAGGAAGAGGAAGACAAAGCTGCCTGACGGGCCTTCGATGCCCTGAACTGTGTACTGCGCAGGGAATCGGAGTGCCGGGGCAGGAGATGGCCAATGTATGCGCACTGATCCATCCGTCACTGTAATTGTAAGGAACGAAAAAGGCAATTCCGGTCCGTGATCAGACATCCATGTATTTCAATCTGGTGCACCTGATGTGTCTGTCATCTGAAACTCCGACGTCAACTCTTGTTTTTAGATGCTTGTCTTACTGCAACTCTCGAGGAGGCTTTGCTTGTTAGTACAAATCAATGCAAAACATTATATGCGCTCATGTTTCTGTTCTTGCGGCATCTCTTGCAATAACCGGCTGTTACTTCTCTGCAGATAAACTTTGTGCGTAGAAAAAGCAAAAGCAGACCAACTTTTGTGTTAACATTTAACGTACAAAAAGTTCTTGAAATTGGAGCAGGATATTTTTTGCAAAATGAATTGAGGGGACACATGTCTGAACTTGCTAAAGTTGCCAACTGGAAGATTAAATTTGTTTAGAACGTCCATGGGAGATTAAATTTGGATGACTCTGCAATTATCTTTGGGATTAATGTAAAAAAAATATATCTTTGGGTGGTTTTAAATTGCCAACTGTCCAGTGCTCAACTTTGGACCACACCTGCGACCCAGCCTGCTGCCGCCCCTGTTCTCTCCACTCATCTATGGTGTATTTGTGCCTCTGGTAGGCTGGTAGCCAGCGTCGTTTACTCGTATCAATTGATCAGTTACAGACTACAGGTGCAGCCAAATAACTTGCTGGATCTTTATCACCGCATTTATCACGAAAATAACCAGCATGCCCAAGTTAAGAAATCTTGAAATCTCAAAGATTGCTTTATCAGATCGAATATATTGCCATTTATGATCGATGATTTTACGCCAGAAAGAAACCATCTTCTTCTTCTACAGACAGAAGAAGCACATCTGTCCTCTAAGCTTAACAATGCCCATAATAATAGAGCCTAACCAATGAATCCTCCTCTAAGATCCTAACCAACGACAGGAACTCAGAACCCAACGACGAGCAGCGCACCGAGCAGAGCGCCGAGGACCACGGAGCCGCTGCCGGACGCCGTCCTCCAGGCGGCGCCAGTGGCCGGCGCGGGCGCGGGCGCGTGGGCGGGCGCCTCCACGAGCCCTGCGGAGGACGAGGGGGAGTGGGCGGGCGCCGGCGCGGCAGGCGGGGCCCGGCGGCCGTGCTTCTCCGACATGACGAGGACGATGACGCGCTCGCCCTTCTGGCAGTTCCCGGGGGCGCCGCTGATGAAGTGGCGGAAGCGCTCACCCTTGGGCGGCAGCGGCACGACCGCGCCGCTGGCCTTGTAGGTGGCGATGGGGCTCGCCGTGTTGCACCGGTCGTAGTCCGCCCGCGTCACCTCCAGCACCGAGTCCGTAGCCGCGTCGAACTTGAACACTGCGTGCGCGCGGGGTCCAAAGAAATCAATCGTAAGAAATCAAGAAAACAGATCGAGGAGAGTAAACAAGGATGTGCGTGTGCGGCGTGGTTTGTTACCGAGGTTGTCGCCGACGTGGAAGCGGGCCTTCCCGGCCCAGTCGTTGAGCGCGTCGGGCTGCGCCGGGGGCGGCACCCTCCACGCGCCGTCCTTGCCGCCGCCGACGACGTGGTCCCTGGCGTCGGAGCCGGCCGCGAGGGCGAGGGCGACGAGGGAGCAGAGGAGGAGCGCCCTGGACGCCATCGGAGGAGGCCGGGATGGATCGACGGGTTGAGGCGCGCGGCGAGGGGAGGGGAGCTGCGGGCAGGTGTTTGCTGGTGGCTGGTGCTGGGTGTGGTGGGGAGGATGGGTGCGGCGGAGGGGCGGGGCTTAAGTAGGCGGCGGGCGGTCAAAGTAGCCGTTGGATTCGAACGTTCGGGAGCAGCTGGCGAAGCGATCTTCTGTTTTGGAGTGTACCGTTGCCCTCCCCTCGTCCCGAGAAAGAGTCGACGGGAAGCAAGCAAGCAACGGATGGACGCATGGGCCGGGACGCGTCGTGGGGCCCACGGGCATTCAGAGCCCAAACGACAGCAAGAACAACCGCTAGGCTTTTGGAAATGACCACGGGCGGCTGGCTCGTCAAGTGCCGAGTGAGCCATCCATGTAACCCCATTGAATCCCTCTAAAAAAAGTAACCCCGTTGAATTGCCTCAAAATAAAATAAAGGACTTTGCTAACTTCCATCCAGTCGGAAGTTAAGCAACAGTTCCGCACAATTCTCCTCTTCTCTAATTTACATGCACTAACGTCCGACTGATCTATAATTTTTTTTAGCCAACCGATAGTTAGTAATAGATTCGAACGAAGATGCATGCATGCGGCAGGAGCAACATTGACATGCATGCATATAACAACAAAACTTATGATGTCAGCAAAGATTTCTTTCAAATTCAAACTCTAAAATGTTTTGTAGTTCAAACCGTAGCTCCGATTGAAAAACTGTTTTTACATAAAAAATTCAGCTCGACGAGATCTTCGAAACTAGATCCCATGTTGATATATTTTAATGACTTTTTTTTCGGGTAAAAAATTATCATGCCTCTCCTACGCAAGTTATCATGTTGTTTACACAAAAATTATCAAGACATCAAAAATGGTTCCTACAATTTTCTCCTCACATGCACAAGCATGCATACACTAAAGGACAAAAAAAATAATGTCGTCCAAAATTCAAAATATTTTATAGCTTAAAGGCATGTCCGATTCAAATCCATTTGAACAACAAAAAGTTACTACGAGACATTCAAAACTAGATCACATATAAAATGGAATATTGTGCATTATGCCGGGCTAGACCCATAAAAGTAATCATGCCTGGGCTAAGTAAGGTATCAGCTCTGTTATGCGTATATTATCATGTTATTTACACAGATGTAACCAAAGTATGTTTTCAACAACTTTTTCGATGGGTCAAAATTATCGTGGTGTTTCTACACAAGTTATTCGGTACAAGAGTCTGTATTACCATGTTATTTACAGAGTATGTTTTCAATATTTTTTCCCACGGGTCAAAGTTATCGTGGTGCTTGTACATAAGTTATCCGGTCTGAGAGCGTATATTATCAATGCTATTTACGCAGAAGTTATTGGTGGTTTGTTTTAAACAACTTTTTTCCACGGGTCAAAGTTATCATTGTGTTTGTACCTAAGTTATCAGATCCATGAGCCTATATTATCATGCTATTTGCACTAAAATTTATTGGTGATATGGTTTTAACATATTTTTTTGGGTCAGAGTTATCGTGGTATTTGTACCTAAGTTATCGGGTCTGCGGTGTTTATATTACCATGCGATTTACAAATAAGTTACCAGGGGTGTTTGTCAAGAACTTATTCCTAGTTTTAAATTACTCCTTCGTGTTTGTATACAAGTTATCAGCTCTGTGGTGCTTAAATTATCACGTTATTTACATAGAAGTTATCGAAGTATGTTTCAATAACTTTCCCCCCTAGGTTATAAACCAACTTGGCATACATGAACCACACGAAGAACTGAAGAAAAAGATGACTCGGCCTGAGAGAAAAAATCGAGGGTATGTTTCAACAATATTTTTCCCAGGTCAGTAGTTACAATGGTATTTATACATGAGTTATCAGCACTGTGTTGTGTATATAACCATGTTATTTCACAGAAGTTATCAGGATATGATTTCAATAACTATTTTTCTCCATGTTAAAAGTTTATCATGGTATTTATAAGTAAGTTACCACGTATGTTGTGCGAAATCACCGTGCTATTTACACAATAGCTACCGAGGGTATGTATTTCAATAAGTAATGCCGGGTCAAAATTTTACCATGATGTTTCTACATGAGTTATCAGCTCCATTGCACATGTTTTTCTTTTTTTTTTTGCAATGGACATTGCATATGTTTATCATGCTATTTACACATAGGTTAGGGGGAGGGGGGGTATGTTCTAAAACAACTTTTATTCCTGGGTCAAAAAGTTACCGCGGTGTTGCATGTGAGTATCACCTGGTTGTGCGTATATAACCACATTATTTAGATAGAGGTTATTGGGGGTATATTTTTCATCAACTTTTATTTCAGAGTCAAAAGTTACCTTGGTGTTTGTACTTGAGTAATCAACTCTATTGTGCGTATATTACGTAAAAATTATCGGGGGTATGTTTTTAAACAACTTTTTTTTCCGGGTCAAAAGTTATCACGGTGTCTATTCATTACTTATCAGATCCGCGGTGCTTAAATTACCATCTTATTTAAGCCGATATTTTTTAGGCCAAGTAGAATGCAATAAGTCAGCAAAATGAGTTTTTTTGGGTAAAAGTTATCATCGTTCTCAATGCACGGCAAACTTGGCCCAATACTTAACAATATCAAATAGAATGACATGTATTGATTAGACAAGAAATGATGTGGGACGAGTTGGTTAGTGTGGTGAATCCTCCTTTCAAGAGATCAGAGTTCAAAAACTGGGAAACACACTTTATTTTTCTTGCAATTTTGAATCGAAGGAAAACAGTGTGGTTAGTATTTAAAACAGAAGGTCGAGAAAATTAAGGAGAAAAAAAGGTCCGGGATTAGAGGGGCAAGGAAAAACCGGGAGAAAAATCTGAAAACACTAGCGGGATCTACTGGAGACCCTCGCGTGCGGGATTAGCGGGATTTAAACGCGTGGGTGAAAAAAAGGATGATTGTGCGATCTAAACCGCTGCGCTAGTCTCGACCGTGAGATGCGAATCGTGTGGCATCCGGATCGTGTGGATCTGTTGCAGAATTTCAGACGGCAGTAATTTAGCTTTGCCGTAAAATAAAATGTAATACCATTGAATCTTCTCAAAAAAAGTAACACCATTGAAACCATTGAAAGTCCGAGGATTCAGGTTCAAACAAAAATGGCCGCTCTTAGGCGCCGGTCGACCGGCCCAAACTTAACCATCTCTCTCCTCGACCCGCTCGGTAAAAATCCCCAACGACGCTTTCATCTTTCGCATCCCCTGCTGCAACGCACGAGTAGCTCGCCGTCAGCCATGGATGTACTCCCTCCGTCCCGAAAAACATGTCGCAACGGTTATTTTGCAATTTACTCCTCGGCCTTTTCCCGACCAAACCCGAAGTCCCTCTCTTCCTCCTTCCTCTCTGACCGACACTCCGCTCTCTTCCTCCTTCCTGTCCGACTGGCCGGCGCCGCCGGTGCCGCTCCCCTCCGCGCAGCTCCACGCCGTCTGTGCCTCCTCTCCCTCCCCCGCGGTTCCTCTCCCTCCCCAGCGCCGACGCCCTCTCCCTTGCGCACGTCACCGGCGCTCTCTTCCTCTCGCATGTTCGGTGAAAATGCAATTTTCCCCCTCCAGCACTCCGGTCTGCAGCGGCCGTGCTCAATCTGCGGCGGGGACTACGAAGACGGCGCGACGGAGCTGCTTCTGCCGGTCGCCTGCATGGGGCTGCTGCTGCCGGTCGTTAGGTGAGGAGCGCATCTGCTGCAGCAGCGGCTACCTGGCCACGCAGCAACGACGACGGGATGGTGGCGGCAAGGGGGCGGCGAGCTCCTCCGTCCGCTCTAGGACTCCACAGCGAAGGGGGCACGCCCTTGCATCTGGGAGGTGCTCGAGCTCGTCAAAGGTGCCCCTCCCCTTCCCCCTCTAGATCCGATTTGATGGTGAATTGCAGGTCCAAGTCATTGTCTTTGATCAAGATTACATATTTCTGATAATTATACTGAATCTTGAAGTGTACTGTCAACTGAATGTATTGGCAGAGTTCATATTTAGACTGAATGTTTACTACTCATGTCAATAGCATACTGAATATTTAGACAGTTTAATCTTGAAGTATAGACTGAATGTTTAGACAGAGTTCTTATTCACGTCTAATTGTATTGACAGAGTTCAATGTACTCCTGTCAATAGAATCAAAACTGATTTATTACCTTTCCATATGAACTTTACTGAAAAAATCAATGAAATTCAGTCACCATTCTAAATTTTGACAGTACTCTACAAACTGCTTCAAAATTAGTCCACACAAACAAGTGCATTTTTCTAGACCTGCTTGTAAATTATTCCAGTTTGAAACTGAGATCTACCTATACTGTCATAATTTCCGGTTTGTATAATTAAAGTATTGAGGATGTGTATTTTCCATTTAGATAGGGGTAGGTTTGCTCAACAACAGTCAGTAAGATCTCAATAATACTCATGCAACAACAATCAGTAAGATTGAGATCTTCTTGCAATCTTTGTTTACAGCAGCATAAAGAGATTACTAGTGAACTTTTACACACAAGCATGAATTTGTCACAGGGGCTAGAGCTCTCAAGAAGTACTCCTGTAATCATTTGGACTAGGTTAGATCATTTGCAAGAAGAGGAGTACACTACAGTAGCTCCAACTAAAAAAACCAGGACATTATGTCTATCAAATCTTGCAGTTCTCCTTATCAAACGCTCCTTTCCCTTGCTCTGAACCTCTCTCTGCTGCTGCTCTTCTTTTCCTGCTACTCGCTGCTGCTCTTCTTTTCCTAATCAACAATACATAAAACTCTGAAGAAATGTTGACTGAAGCAAAATTCAGTAAACAAAGATCGGTGTATATCTCATAAGATGTTTATTCAATCTGACATGAGGTGGTGCCTTATTCAGCCTGTGCAAGCTTGTGATTTCCTGTGCTGTATGTAAACTGTAATCATCTTCAGCCTACTCCTTCAGTACAAACACCTGACCGACTCTTCAGATTGTGATTCAATTTTCGCAATTGATAATCACCGTAGTCAGCAAGCAATTCAGCATCATTTGGGTTCCATGGGCAAGTGGGGATATAATGTATGTTGTTACTCAGAAAATCGAAATTTTGTGGAGATTGACCATCCTATATGGAAAACAACTTGACTAGTTACAAGCCCTTGTGCGGGTGTCCATGTTCTGCCAAAAGTCTCCAGCTCCTCTTGATTTCCTCCTAGATTTTGATTTCTGAAGTCAAACTAAGGCAACAATCTGTCTGCAACCAACCAACAAGCAAAAAAAGAGAGATGACTCTGTTTTAACATTGCTGAAGTTTTAATGCTGATCTTAGGAAGAATGTCTTAAGTTAAAATATCTGTACCTACAGTTTAACTGAATCTCTCTAACCCACTACATTACAGAATTACCTCACCATAGCATGCCTGATCTTCACCCAACATCATGTGCTGATGGATGTTGGGTGATGCTACTGATTCAGTTAATAATAAATAAATTTGACAAATTTTCAGGTAGCAATTTTACTCTGATGGAATACCTTCTCTGATGATATTGTCTCTGAATTTTCAGGTAGCAATTCTTCAGATTGCAATTAGCAGCAACAACAACAACACGGGCAGAGGATCAGCAGCATCAACACAGGCAGAGGAGCAACAGCAGCAGCACGGTCAATTGGATCAGCAACATGGTCACGGGCAGAGGAGCAGCAGCATCAACACGGGAAGAGCAGCAGTAGCAGCAGCTCCACCGGCGACAGGGGAGAAGCAGAGGAGAAACAGCCGTGCGGGCACGCGGGCAGAGGAGAAGGAGGAGCACGGCGGCGCGTGGGAGCTCGAAGAGGACTCGCGGGAGATAGAGGAGGACGCGCGCGAGCTCCTATCCACCAGATCATGGAGGCTGGTTCCGGCGATGCCCGTAGGGGATCACGGCGGGTGGGATCGCGGTGGCGCACGGGAGGCAACTCAAGGTGGACTCGCGGGAGCTCGAGGAGGACTCGCGGTAGCTCGAGGACGATGAGAGGGAGCTCCTGCTCCACCGGATCATGGTGGGAAATTCTGGTGACGCCCACAGGTAGTTGTGGCGGGAGGGGATCGCGGCGGCGGCAGGTCAGGGCGGCGGTGGCGGAGCAGGTACTTGGCGACATCGGCGGTGTTGAAGGTATGTGGCGACGGAGGCACGACGGTGGCAGAGCACTTCCTGATGGGCGACAAATCGCGCAGCTTGGCGGCGACAGCCCCTGGCGACGCACGGGCGACGACGGAGGAAGAAGATAGGGTGGAGGGACTTGTTTTGCGACGGTTTTGAAACTACGAGGGCTTTTTTGCAAAATTAGAAATGAACTACAGGCGCGACATGTTTTTCGGGACGGAGGGAGTAGCAAGGAAGGCCGAAGTCCCCATCGGCCATGGATGATGCATCCACCCCCGCCACCGGTTGCAGTCCCACTCGTCGCCGTCCTCCAGCGCGGGTGCTCGCCGCAGGTTGCAGCAAGGGTGTCGGTTGCAACTCTCGCATGCTCATGCTTGCAGCCTCGCCGGCGTCGGGTCGGTTGCAGCACCGGCATACATGGTTGTAACATCATCGAAACGGTTGCAACCTCTGGCGAACGTGGATGTAGCTTTTGCAGTGTACGGCTGTAGCATTCGCCGATGATGGCGCCGCTGGTTGCAGCTCTGGCGAACATGGGTGAAGCTTCTATAGTGTGCGGTTATAGCATTCGCGATGATGGCGTCCCCGGTTGCAGCTCCTGTGTGAAGGGTTGCAGCTCTACGCGAATGTAGCTTCTACGGGGTATGGTTGCAACAAACCGACGGTGATCCGATCGCCGACTGCAGCTCCGTTGGCAGCAAAATCCGTCGCCGGATGCAACATCTTCCACCGCGGTTCCAACATACATTGTAGTTGGTTCCAACATCTGCATCCCCGTCGGGTCCAGGAAACAAAAACCTTTGCCGGAAGTAGTGACAGAGCGCCCGTGGTTGCAGCGCGCTGGTCGCCGTCGTCAACACCGATGGCCTGCCGGCGCACAACAACCGCGTCGTCGTTTAGCAGGGGAGATTGGAGTTGAGTCGACATGTGGAGAGAGGAGACGTAGAAAACAAGGCCGAGCAGGAGCTCCATGGTTGTCGTTGAGAGCATAGGGAAAAGATGAGGCGCGGGAGGACCAAGGATGGGAGGAGGAAGACAAGTTGCAAAGGGAACAAATAAGGACAGAAGGAGCCGGGCGGTGCGTGGACCCACACGAAACGTGCAGTCAGGGAGCGCCGAAGCTGTTTCTTATCCAACCGCGCGCGTGTTGCCGGCCAAAGTTTTAGCCGGTTGGCCGGTGGGAAACGTTTCCCAAAAAAGATAGTTTGAGAATTTTCACATGCCCTTTTCCATGAAGGATAGTTTGAGATATTTTATTCTCTATTTTTGTTCCCGGTAGCCATTTTTATTTCTTTCGGTGCTGACAAGCGGGATCCACATGCGACACCCGTGTAGGGTCGACGCATACATATGGGAATGCACACCACGTGGGCAGAGGTAACGGCCACGGAAGGAAAAAGCATCATAGTTGCACGAGTTCATCCTGAAAATATTACGTTATCTTCAATGTCGACCCCCAAACCACCCGGACGGCGCGGTCCGGATTTGTTGCCATCCAACACGATCCTACATCGGTCTGTTTGGCTATCCAGACGCACTTTTCCCCGCAATTTGGGGGAGGGGGGCGGGGGGGCTTTGCGGGTGTCCAGACCGCTGCCACGCTCGCTTTTGACTGCCCTACCCACCAAAAACCCCTCTCCCGCGTCCGCGCGCTTTCCCTCCTGATGCTGGTCAACGCCGCTACAGAGTGCAAGCGCCGCATTCATGCTGGCCCAGAGCGGACGCGACCTCTCACTGGGTGTAACACCCCGGGTACAACTTTCCATATTCGTAACTCGAACTCTTGCCTTTTCCGGAGATGCGATGTATTATTTTCTCCGTGGTTGGGTTTTGTCTTTTGTTTTGCTTTGTGTTCTTTGTCGTGCATTTCATCTCATCGCATCATGTGCATTGCATCTGCATGTTTTCTTAAAACTCGTAGTCGTTTGTAGTGGCTGTTTCTCTCTTTGTCTTCGTCGACCTGTTGTCAGACCGCTTGTCCTTGTTGACCTTCTCTCAGACCAATTGGACACCTCTTTTCTCTCTTTCTCCGAGACCAACAAAACCCCTTGCCCCCTTGCTTTTGTTGGCCGTTCCGAGACCAACTGGGTTTTTCCATTCCCTCTTGTCAGACCAACTAACCTCTCTCAGACCCCCTCGTAGCGCGCGTCAAAACTCCCGAACCCGACCCGGCAGTCGTTACCGTTGTGTCCGGATCATCCCCAAACGTCTACAAAACATCTCCGTTTTGTTTATTGGACTCCCAAACCTATTTTATTCTCGGTCGCTTGATTTCGATCGGAGGACTAAATACCCTAGCCTAATCCACGGATGTCTATATAAATAGTCCTAACCCTAAAATCTAGGGACCTGTCCAATCCATCCTCCCAGCCCGCCGCCCGACCCATTTCCACCTCGGGATCCTCTCATTCCCCTGCACCAACCATCAGCCACACCAGATCCAATTCCATCCAACCATCGATCCAGCCACAGCCGCCACTCCTCTCCTCGTTCTCCTCCAACACAGCCACCACCAGGAACTCCATCGCGCGCCTCCTCCCTGCCTTCTTCGGGGCCACCGCGTGCGAGCCCGCAGGAGCTCGGGCTCGAGAAGATCGAGCCAGCCGCCCGCCGATGACCGCAGCAGCAGCCCCAGGCGAGCCCCGTCGCGCGCCTCTCCTTCCCTTGCTCCTCATCGCGGACTCATCTCCCTCTCTTTTCTCTGTAACAGCGTCGCCGGCGCCCCAAGTTCCGCCGCCCGGTTCCGTCTCCCGAGCGCCGAGGACTCCGTCGTCGGACCAGCAGGTCTTCATCGCCGCCACTGGATCCCATCCTCCTCGACTCCAGCGAGCCCCGCCGGAGTTCCTGTCGCCGCGTCGCCGTTCGAGGCCTGCGCCTCGTTTCCTCCTCGGACCAGGAGGTCGACGCCTCCCCGACCCGAGCTGGCCCAGATCCGGCCGGCCTCCGCCGCCTTTGCCCGTTCACGGCCGGATCCCGCCGGCAGGGCCCCGTCCCCGCTGCCTGGCGCCCTCTGCTCCGCGCCGCCGCGCATGTCTCTCGCTTCGGACGAGCGCAGCCGCCGCCGTGCCGTTGACGCGTCGCCGCGCAGGGCCTCCTCCGCCTCATCTCCATCGCGCCCAGGCCCAACTCCTCCAGCCAGCGCGCCTCGAGCCCAAGCAGATTCGCCCCAGCGCCCCCCCTTCGAGCTCGCTGCCGGCCTCCTCCACCCGAACGGGCCGAGGCCCATGGTGAGGCCACCCCAGCGCCTCATTATTTTCCTTCTGTTGGACCCCTGCCAGATTTGGCCGTGTAACGTTTTTTTCAGATCCGCGATTTAGCTATTATTCCTGAGATTTCAGATTTTGCAGAAAAGTCCTTGCACTTCATGCATATAATAACTCATGATCTGTGCATCATATGTAAAAACTTTATATATGTAAATTGCTCAGAAAATTGTGTAGATTAATAATATGTCATTTCCATCCTTGTTTAAAATATTTAAATTGATGTTTGCATTAATTTGCTAATATGCCATGTTAAAATGATTTATTTCATAACTAAATAACCGTAACTCGGAATTAAATGTTCTTTATATGTAAATGGGGTAGAAAAATGCATAGTTTAACATGGTGCAGTTTATTTTCCTGTTTAACAACTCTAAAATATGTTTTAGGGCAGAACAGTACCGAAACTAAAATATTGCTCATGAGGATTTTTCCGGAATTGTTGTTTCTTATTTCCGGCCTCATTTAAACTTGCCTAATAGTTAGTTTATTTATGCTTCACCCCTTGCCATGTCTAAAAACATTTAATATTGTTGTGTACCTAACCGAGATCAAACTAAATATGTCAATGTGGTGTTTTGTCAATATGCAACCCGTTGCATATTGAGCTCCACTTAATTTGTAATATTGTTTGTTGCACTTTGCCATGCCATGCCTTATTTAAACCGGACATGCATCATACTTGATTGTGCATCGTGCCATGTTTATGCTTGTGCATTTATCATGTTGTTTGTTTCTTTCCGGTGTTGCTTCTCGGTTCCGGTAATGTTGTGATTGTGAGGATTCGTTCGACTACTTCCGTTCATCTTCTTCATGGACTCGTTCTTCTTCCTTGCGGGATTTCAGGCAAGATGACCGTCACCCTGGATCTCATTACTATCATTGCTATGCTAGTTGCTTCGTTCTATCGCTATGCTGCGTTACCTACCACTTGCTGCTCAAGCCTCCCAAATTGCCATGAACCTCTAACCTGTTGCACCCTTCCTAGCAAACCGTTGATTGGCTATGTTACCGCTTTGCTCAGCCCTCTTATAGCGTTGTTAGTTGCGGTGAAGATGAAGTTTGTTCCTTGTTGAACATGGAGATGTTGTTCCTTGTTGGAACATGTTTACTTGTTGGGATATCACAATATATCTTATTTAATTAATGCATCTATATACTTGGTAAAGGGTGGAAGGCTCGGCCTTATGCCTGGTGTTTTGTTCCACTCTTGCCGCCCTAGTTTCCGCCATATCGGTGTTATGTTCCCGGATTTTGCGTCCCTAACGCGGTCGGGTGATTTATGGGACCCCTTGACAGTTCGCTTTGAATAAGACTTTTCAAAGAAGGCCCAACCTTGGTTTTACCATTTGCCTCACCACCACCTATACCCTTCCCTTGGGTCGGCCAACCCAAGGGTCATCTTTATTTTAGCCCCCCGGGCGGTGCTTCTCTAAGTGCTGGTTCGAACCGAGCGCTCTTGGGCCACCTTGGGGCAACTTGAGGGTTGGTTTTACTCGTAGCCTGTCTCATCCGGTGTTGCCACGAGAACGAGATATGTGCAGCTCCTATCGGGATTGTCGGCGATCGGGCGGTCTTGCTGGTCTTGTTTTATTGCTGTGAAATGTCTTGTAGCCGGATTCCGAGACTGATCGGGTTTTCCGGGAGAAGGAATATCCTTCGTTGATCGCGAGAGCTTATCATGGGCTGTTGGGACACCCTGCAGGTTTGAACTTTTGAAAGCCGTGCCATGCGGTTATGTGGCGATGGGAATTTGTTAATGTCCGGTTGTAGAAAACCCGAAGTTGATCTTAATTAAAATACACCAACCGTGTGCGTAACCGTGAGTGTCTCTTTTCGGGGTTGATCGAGAGGAGAACACGGTTTTTGGGTTATGTCTGACGTAAGTAGGAGTTCAGGATCACTTCTTGATCATTACTAGTTGACGACCGTTCCTCTGTTTCTCTCCTCGCTCTCATTTGCGTATGTTAGCCACCATATATGCTTAGTCGCTGCTGCAACCTCACCACTTTATCCCTTTCCTTTCCTATTTAAGCTTTGCTAGTCTTGATACCCATGGTAATGGGATTGCTGAGTCCTCGTGGCTCACAGATTACTACACCACCAGTTGCAGGTACAGGTTTTGCGATGATCATGGCGCGAGAGCGATGCTTGCTTGCGTTGAGTTCTTCTTCTGCTTCTTCTTCGATCAGGGGATAGGTTCCAGGTCGGCAGCCTGGGCTAGCAGGGTGGATGTCGTTTGAGCTTCTGTTTATGTTTCATCCGTAGTCGGATGTTGGTCTTGTATATGATGTTGATGTATTCTTGTGGCATTTGTGCCTTTTGTATGTATCCCCACTATTATGTAATGTTGATGTAATGATATCCACCTTGCAAAAGCGTCTTCAAGATGCGCTTCTATCCTTGGTGGGACCTTCGAGTTCCTTTAGGATAGGGTCGCATCTTGGGCGTGACAAGTTGGTAATCAGAGCCTCGACCGACCTTAGGAGCCCCCTTGTTTGTTGGCCGTTGTTGAGTCTAGAAGAAAACTGTTTTGAGTCTTAGGATTATATATATCGGAGAGTAGGATTCTTTTTACTCCTCAGTCCCTTGCTCTGGTGAGACCTCCTGACGTAGATGTTTTGTCTTTCCTCTCCTCAAATTTCACTAAATTTTTTTAGGATCACGCGGGTATCTTGGAATCGTTCCGATGGTTTTGTGACGAGAACATTGTTCTTGGTGCCTCCTGACATTTAGGGGTTGTGGCAGTGTCCCGGGGAGTTGAGCTCCGAGGTGTTGTCGTCACAATTTTATCGTTGCGATTCTCGAATACCGAGTTTTACCGACATCGAAATCTCTTTTGTACAGTTGTTGGTGAGATAACCCCAATAACCCAGTACTGAGGTGAGTGCGGGAGTATTGCCATGACTCGTATAACGGATGCTTTTCGAAGGTCGAGGTACACGATTTCCGAAGGTTTCTTGGTTATGTGTTGACGGATGGATACAGCTGGATCTAGGTATTGTTAGTTTGGGTGATATATTTTGTGTCCCCTGTATCCCCTACACCAGATTGCATAACCAGAAAGTTTCGGGAGTTTTATAGGTGGGAATTCAAGTAGCTCCTAGAATATCTTTTCGACAGATGCATGATGTGAGATTGGGTAAATCTCTATCATATGTGTTTGTTCCGGCTTATTCTGCAAGCCAAATCCTTTGTTTTTGTTTTGTTTTGTGGTATTCGAGTTGCTTCGAAGTCAAGTGTTGATTCCATACCTTTCAAGCGGTGTTCTCATATTTCTATGAGAGTGCTAATCCTTCTTGTTTATCGAGATCGTCATGTCAATTCTTTTTCAATACCGGCGTGCTTCTCTTCAAGTGGATCCGATCATTTCAACATCTGCAAGATAAATTCTAAGTTTTCTCAACGGTATCCATTTCATCCGTCCCAAGTTGTCTTTGTTTTCCCGCCCTCCCACCCTTTTTCGTCAAGGACTCGGTTTTTTTTATCAAGTATCCATTTATTCATGTGTAGTCTCTTCATTCTTTTCTTTCAATGTTCTTATCCGGTGATTTTCCATGAAGATGCCCAACAGTTTCAAGTTCATCATCCTTCATTGTTGTTTCTTCTCCGGTGGATCCAATTCAAGCTTTCGGTGTTGATCATATCCCTTTCCTCGTTTCTAATGCTTTCTCATGCCGATGCACCTCTTAATCATTCACTTCTTGCTATTCATTTGTTTCCGGAGTGCTAAAGATATCTCTGAAGATTCAAGTTTCCATTCTCAATTCACTCAAGTTCTTTTGAGGATGCTATCTCATTCAAGCCATTTAATTCAACCGGCGCAATCTATCTTTTAAATCGTTCAACGGTGTTTCTTTTGAGTGGGCCCTAACCCACAGGTCTTTTCCCAGGATCTTACCTGACTCTTCTAATTCTCCCGGAGTTATTCTCAAATTCATTGCAAAGTTTGACGTAAGAATGAATTATCATCAGTCAAATGTCTTTCTCCAAGATCGCTTTCAAATTCTTTTTCATTGTTGGCTCAACATCTTTGCTTTTAATTCTCCCGGAGTATCTCAGCAATTTTGGTGGTGTTTCTCGTCGTCAGTTGAAGATTGAAGAAGAGTTTCTCCTAAATCTTGGTCCATTCTCTTGAAGATTCATGGTTCTAGCCTCATGCTATCCTCATAATCGTTTTGATTGTGAGATTTATTTTCTTACCATCCGGAGCATTTCATGAGTTGTTTTCCATTTCTTTCCTCCGAAGGCCATCATGTCATAATTATTCATTCTCAGCATGTAGCTATAATTCTCCAAATCTTACCGGTGAATCGTTCGAAATACCCTCTAATCAGCTCATGATCTCTTCGTTCTCTTGTATCTAAATCCTCTCAAGCATCTTCATTCGTTTTCAAATTCTTCCCGGTGAATTGTGCCTTTGCTATGTTCATTTTTACGGTGGTTCGTTCAAGAGTTCACTTCCTTAGTTATCATATTAATTCATTCGTTGTTTCCAAATTCAACCGGTGGTTCCATCAATACCTTGTCAAGTTTGCACTATATCTCTTTTAATCCTTTCTATGAGAATAAGTAGTATGCCAAATCCATTGCTTGTCATCAATTTAATTTGATGAAGGATAAGCATACAATAAATCTTATCCTTATTTCCTCGAAGTGATTAATTCTGTTCTTCCGGAGTTGTTCATGATGAAGTAATTCTCGGTTCTAGTGTTTCATCTATTCTTTTTCCGGAGTTCCAAGTTTTTCCGCTTTATCTTGTCGCGAAGCTCCATCTAAATCATCGCAAGACTTCAACTTGTGTTCTCAACTTCTCTTTCATTTTATCATCCTTTTATTACTGGAGTTCTTCATGAAAGCTCTACATGGTGGTTCGTCAAGGATTCCTTTCATTCTTCAATTGTTCTTCAAGTTTTCTCTCGAAGTTATGACCCGTCAAGCTATACTCTAAAATAAACATGGTGTTCCAACACATGTTTTGTTTTGAGGAGTTCAAGTATTCTTCATCTTGCATTCCGAAGTGCAATTCTTTCTACCTTATCTTTTGAGATGGTGTTATGTCATCCTTGGCAATTTCTCCTCGTGCTTCATGATTCACATATTGTCAAGAATGAGATAGTTAAATCCATCATTTTCTCTTCGTTCAAGAGATCTTTTCAATCCATCAATCCCTTTGTTGGAGTCATCTTGGGTCATATTTCACCTAAAGCCTTCCCTAAGGAATGTTGCTATTTGTGGTGCGTATCTATGATCCAATTTTCTCCTTCTCATCTCGGTGAAGAAGTTTCTCTTATCTTCTTTGATCTCAACCAATCAATTGTTTCTGTTAATGGCGGGTTGTCACCTCATCATTTTGAGATGTTTGCCATAAGGCCATGACAAGCTTATTCTTTTCGTCGTTGGTCTTCCAACAACTCTATTCTAACCTTCGTGCAAGGATGCCTTCCAAATTCAATTGTGGTAGAAGTTGTCATTTTTCTTCTCCATTCTTTTATTCCAATGATCTATCTTCTATTATTTCTTCCGGAGGCATTGTGATGTTGCTCTCTTCACCCATCACCTCGTTTCGTCAAGATCATGTTATTTTCTTGCTGATCCATTTAACCGGAGTGTTGTGTTTTCATTCAAGTTCTTTCATCTTATAAAGTTTTGCCTCTCTTTTCAACCTGAGTGCTGTCTGAAATCCCTCTTACCCATTGCAGTGTGTTGTTGATTTCATCAAGTATCCTCTCATTTGTCAAGTTCATGTTCAATTTCGTCCATTTACAGTCGGAGTGCTGTCCAAATTATATCATTCTTATTCATTCTTATCTCGTTTCAACGAGAGTGGTTTCAATTCCTTCTTGTCCATTGTGCTCATCATTTATGTCTTTGTAACCTTCAAGTTCTCGTAATACCCCTTGTTCCTCTTTTCGACCGGTTTGTTTGCAATCTCGTTCATCTCTGTTGTACTCTTTCTTTTAAATTGTTTAACCTCTCAAGGTTCGTGGTTTCACTCGTTCGTCAAAGAAGCAACTTAGTTTTACCTATTCTCTTCCTCTTCCTTTTCCCTCCGGTGCCATCCTAGATCTCGGGACGAGATCCTCTCGTAGTGGTGGAGTGTTGTAACACCCCGGATACAACTTTCCATATTCGTAACTCGAACTCTTGCCTTTTCCGGAGATGCGATGTATTATTTTCTCCGTGGTTGGGTTTTGTCTTTTGTTTTGCTTTGTGTTCTTTGTCGTGCATTTCATCTCATCGCATCATGTGCATTGCATCTGCATGTTTTCTTAAAACTCGTAGTCGTTTGTAGTGGCTGTTTCTCTCTTTGTCTTCGTCGACCTGTTGTCAGACCGCTTGTCCTTGTTGACCTTCTCTCAGACCAATTGGACCCCTCTTTTCTCTCTTTCTCCGAGACCAACAAAACCCCTTGCCCCCTTGCTTTTGTTGACCGTTCCGAGACCAACTGGGTTTTTCCATTCCCTCTTGTCAGACCAACTAACCTCTCTCAGACCCCCTCGTGTGCGCGTCCGAAACTCCCCCGAACCCGACCCGGGCAGTCGTTACCGTTGTGTCCGGATCATCCCCAAACGTCTACAAAACATCTCCGTTTTGTTTATTGGACTCCCAAACCTATTTTATTCTCGGTCGTTTGATTTCGATCGGAGGGACTAAATACCCCTAGCCTAATCCACCGGATGTCTATATAAATAGTCCTAACCCTAAAATCTAGGGGACCTGTCCAATCCATCCTCCCAGCCGCCGCCGCCGCACCCATTTCCACCTCGGGATCCTCTCATTCCCCCTGTACCAACCATCAGCCACACCCAGATCCAATTCCATCCAACCATCGATCCAGCCACAGCCGCCACTCCTCTCCTCGTTCTCCTCCAACACAGCCACCACCAGGAACTCCATCGCGCGCCTCCTCCCTGCCTTCTTCGGGGCCACCGCGTGCGAGCCCGCAGGAGCTCGGGCTCGAGCAGATCGAGCCAGCCGCCCGCCGATGACCGCAGCAGCAGCCCCAGGCGAGCCCCCGTCGCGCGCCTCTCCTTCCCTTGCTCCTCATCACGGACTCATCTCCTCTCTTTTCTCAGAATAGCGTCGCGGCGCCCCAAGTTCCGCCGCCGGTTCCGTCTCCCGAGCGCCGAGGACTCTGTCGTCGTCGGACCAGCAGGTCTTCATCGCCGCCATCGATCCCATCCTCCTCGACTCCAGCCGAGCCCCGCCGAGTTCCTGCCGCCACCATCGCCGTTCGAGGCTGCGCCTCGTTCCTCCTCGACCAGGAGGTCGACGCCTCCCGACCCGAGCTGGCCCAGATCCGCCGGCCTCCGCCGCTTTGCCCGTTCACGACGGATCCCGCCCGGCCCCGCCCCTGCCCCTGGCGCCTCCTGCTCGCCGGCCGCCGCCGCCTGTGTCCTCTGCTTCCTGGACGAGCGCAGCCGCTCGCCCGTGCCCGTTGACCGCGTCGCCCGCGCAGGGGCCTCCTCTGCCTCATCTCCATCGCGCGCCCAGGCCCAACTCCCTCCAGGCCAGCGCACCCCTCGAGCCCAAGCGATTCGCCCGCGCGCCCTTCTTCCAGCTCGCCCGCCCGGCCTCCTCCACCCGAACCGGGCCGAGGCCCATGGTGAGGCCACCCCCCAGCGCCTCATTATTTTCCCTTCTATTGGACCCCTGCCAGATTTGGCCCGTGTACGTTTTTTTTCAGATCCGCGATTTAGCTATTATTCCTGAGATTTCAGATTTTGCAGAAAAGTCCTTGCACTTCATGCATATAATAACTCATGATCTGTGCATCATATGTAAAAACTTTATATATGTAAATTGCTCAGAAAATTGTGTAGATTAATAATATGTCATTTCCATCCTTGTTTAAAATATTTAAATTGATGTTTGCATTAATTTGCTAATATGCCATGTTAAAATGATTTATTTCATAACTAAATAACCGTAACTCGGAATTAAATGTTCTTTATATGTAAATGGGGTAGAAAAATGCATAGTTTAACATGGTGCAGTTTATTTTCCTGTTTAACAACTCTAAAATATGTTTTAGGGCAGAACAGTACCGAAACTAAAATATTGCTCATGAGGATTTTTCCGGAATTGTTGTTTCTTATTTCCGGCCTCATTTAAACTTGCCTAATAGTTAGTTTATTTATGCTTCACCCCTTGCCATGTCTAAAAACATTTAATATTGTTGTGTACCTAACCGAGATCAAACTAAATATGTCAATGTGGTGTTTTGTCAATATGCAACCCGCTGCATATTGAGCTCCACTTAATTTGTAATATTGTTTGTTGCACTTTGCCATGCCATGCCTTATTTAAACCGGACATGCATCATACTTGATTGTGCATCGTGCCATGTTTATGCTTGTGCATTTATCATGTTGTTTGTTTCTTTCCGGTGTTGCTTCTCGGTTCCGGTAATGTTGTGATTGTGAGGATTCGTTCGACTACTTCCATTCATCTTCTTCATGGACTCGTTCTTCTTCCTTGCGGGATTTCAGGCAAGATGACCGTCACCCTGGATCTCATTACTATCATTGCTATGCTAGTTGCCTCGTTCTATCGCTATGCTGCGTTACCTACCACTTGCTGCTCAAGCCTCCCAAATTGCCATGAACCTCTAACCTGTTGCACCCTTCCTAGCAAACCGTTGATTGGCTATGTTACCGCTTTGCTCAGCCCCTCTTATAGCGTTGTTAGTTGCAGGTGAAGATGAAGTTTGTTCCTTGTTGGAACATGGAGATGTTGTTCCTTGTTGGAACATGTTTACTTGTTGGGATATCACAATATATCTTATTTAATTAATGCATCTATATACTTGGTAAAGGGTGGAAGGCTCGGCCTTATGCCTGGTGTTTTGTTCCACTCTTGCCGCCCTAGTTTCCGTCATATCGGTGTTATGTTCCCGGATTTTGCGTCCCTAACGCGGTCGGGTGATTTATGGGACCCCCTTGACAGTTCGCTTTGAATAAGAATTTTCCAGCAAGGCCCAACCTTGGTTTTACCATTTGCCTCACCACCACCTATACCCTTCCCTTGGGTCGGCCAACCCAAGGGTCATCTTTATTTTAGCCCCCGGGCGTTGCTTCTCTAAGTGTTGGTTCGAACCGAGCACTCAATGGGCCACCTTGGGGCAACTTGAGGGTTGGTTTTACTCGTAGCCTGTCTCATCGGTGTTGCCACGAGAACGAGATATGTGCAGCTCCTATCGGGATTGTTGGCGCATCGGGCGGTCTTGCTGGTCTTGTTTTATTGCTGTGAAATGTCTTGTAGCCGGATTCCGAGACTGATCGGGTTTTCCGGGAGAAGGAATATCCTTCGTTGATCGCGAGAGCTTATCATGGGCTAAGTTGGGACACCCGCAGGGTTTGAACTTTCAAAGCCGTGCCCGCGGTTATGTGGCGATGGGAATTTGTTAATGTCCGGTTGTAGAAAACCCGGTTGATCTTAATTAAAATACACCAACCGTGTGCGTAATCGTGAGTGTCTCTTTTCGGGTTGATCGAGAGGAGAACACGGTTTCGGGTTATGTCGACGTAAGTAGGAGTTCAGGATCACTTCTTGATCATTACTAGTTGACGACCGTTCCTCTGTTTCTCTCCTCGCCTCATTTGCGTATGTTAGCCACCATATATGCTTAGTCGCTGCTGCAACCTCACCACTTTATCCCTTTCCTTTCCTATTTAAGCTTTGCTAGTCTTGATACCCATGGTAATGGGATTGCTGAGTCCTCGTGGCTCACAGATTACTACACCACCGATTGTGTACAGGTTTTGCGATGATCATGGCGCGAGAGCGATGCTTGCTTGCGTTGAGTTCTTCTTCTGCTTCTTCTTCGATCAGGGGATAGGTTCCAGGTCGGCAGCCTGGGCTAGCAGGGTGGATGTCGTTTGAGCTTCTGTTTATGTTTCATCCGTAGTCGGATGTTGGTCTTGTATATGATGTTGATGTATTCTTGTGGCATTTGTGCCTTTTGTATGTATCCCCACTATTATGTAATGTTGATGTAATGATATCCACCTTGCAAAAGCGTCTTCAAGATGCGCTTCTATCCTTGGTGGGACCTTCGAGTTCCTTTAGGATAGGGTCGCATCTTGGGCGTGACACTGGGGCTGACATGAAGTCGCTTCCCGGTGCACACGATGTCTCTGCGTATTCAAACAACACCAGTCCGTCTGTCTTCCTCCACTAAATGTACGCGGTTGCGGAGGAACCTACTCAGAAGCCACCCGTCCGTCCGTCTGGCACTCACCATTAAGGACCTCGCTGCCTGGCCTGCCCTCCACCCACTATTTACCTCCATAGGCCGCCTAGCAGCACAGCCGCATCCATCCACCCTCCTCTACTCTCTATATCCTCTCCGCAGCACACCCGCTATGGTCTCCTCGAGCTCTAAAGCCTTGTGGGATGGCGCCAGATGGAGGAGATCGTTGCCATTGCAGCTAGGTGGTAGGGCGCCAGATGGCCGACCTCACCAGAGGTTGGTGCTACAAACGTGCCAATGGCGGACGCGGCCAACGAGGAGGCGCCACCATCCGCGCTGGCCAATGCGACATCACCATGGGCGAGGCCTGTGCTCACTACATGGACATGGTACTGGAGGAGCGGTATGCTGCGTTTCGGCAGGCATAGGCCAACAGGCCTAGATTATTTAGATTTTCGAGCTGTTGGCATTGATACTTTTTCTCCTAATACACCATACCAAGGCTAAGTAGTTCACGAGTAATGGTGTCAGGATTTTTTTCAATGCAGAGACCATTGGAAATTGGAAATGATGAATTATGTATAGTCGATGTTATTGTTACCTACTAACATTTAGTTGGTTGCTGAATTGATCTCATCGTTAATACTCCTTTGGATAACTGTTAGTAGTAAATACATGCTAATGGTTGTTCATAGTGAACAGGCACATCTGATTGATCAAAGATGATCGTTGTCTTACTATGTACTCCTACTAAGTTATCTGTAAGACAAACATGAGCATATGTCTTTTCTTCCCTTTATATATAGGTTGAGGCCCTGAGCTTACAACAGAGTCCGGGTTGCATTGCAACCTGTGTACTAATATATTTCCTACTTATCTTGTTTCTTAAGTAAGAATACTTCTTTGGCGTCTTGGCAGAAATAGAACTCAAGGCCTTGCGCCGTGAGTCAGACCACCTGGCGACTTATCCTCCGGACCAGTCTGCTGGAATAACCGCAACCCACCTGCTGAGTCCTCCTCTCCAAGTCGCCATTGTATAACCTGGCCCTAAACAGGCGGGTGATATCATGGGGTTATATCCCCAACAGTACTCGATACATCTTCATCAATATAAACAAGAGTAGGACGTAGGGTTTTATCTCCATTAAGAGGGCCCGAACCTCGGTAAACATCGTCTCCCTGTTCTAGTTACCCTCAATCCGAGATCCACAGTTCTGGACCCCCTACCCAGAGGTCTGAAGGAAATTGTCCTAGAGGCAATAATAAAGTTGTTATTTATATTTCCTTATATCATGATAAATGTTTATTATTCATGCTAGAATTGTATTAACCGGAAACTTAGTGCATGTGTGAATACATAGACAAACAGAGTGTCACTAGTATGCCTCTACTTGACTAGCTCGTTGAATCAAAGATGGTTAAGTTTCCTAGCCATAGACATGAGTTGTCATTTGATTAACGGGATCACATCATTAGAGAATGATGTGATTGACTTGACCCATTCCATTAGCTTAGCAGTTGATCGTTTAGTATATTGCTATTGCTTTCTTCATGACTTATACATGTTCCTATGACTATGAGACTATGCAACTCCCGAATACCGGAGGAACACTTTGTGTGCTACCAAACGTCACAATGTAACTGGGTGATTATAAAGGTGCTCTACAGGTGTCTCCGATGGTACTTGTTGAGTTGGCATAGATCGAGATTAGGATTTGTCACTCCGATTGTCGGAGAGGTATCTCTGGGCCCTCTCGGTAATGCACATCACTATAAGCCTTGCAAGCAATGTGACTAATGAGTTAGTGGAGGGATGATGCATTACAGAATGAGTAAAGAGACTTGCCGGTAACGAGAATGAACTAGGTATTGAGATACCGACGATCGAATCTCGGGCAAGTAACATACCGATGACAAAGGGAAAAACGTATGTTGTTATGCGGTTTGACCGATAAAGATCTTCATAGAGTATGTAGGAACCAATATGAGCATCCAGGTTTCCCTATTGGTTATTGACCGGAGATGAGTCTCGGTCATGTCTACATAGTTCTCGAACCCGTAGGGTCCGCACGTTTAACGTTCGGTGACGATCGGTATTATGAGTTTATGTGTTTTGATGTAACGAAGGTAGTTTGGAGTCTAGGATATGATCACGGACATGAGAAGAGTCTCGAAATGGTCGAGACATAAAGATCGATATATTGGATGACTATGTTTGGACATCGGAAACGTTTCGAGAGAGTTCGAGCATATCTTTGGAGTGCAGGGGTTACGGAACCCCGGGAGTATATGGGCCATAATGGGCTTTATTAGAGAGAGAGAGAGAGAGAGAGAGAGAGAGAGAGAGAGAGAGAGAGAGAGAGAGAGCGCCCTCCCCTCCTGGTCCCAATTGGACTAGGAAGGGGCGGGGCGCGCCTTTCCTTCCTCCCTCTCCCCCCTTCCTTCTCTCCTAGTCCAACTAGGGAAGGGGGGATCCTACTCCTGGTGGTAGTAGGACTCCTCCAGGGTGCGCCATAGAGGGCCGGCCTGTTGGGGAACGCAGTAATTTCAAAAAAAATTCCTACGCACACACAGGATCATGGTGATGCATAGCAACGAGAGGGGAGAGTGTTGTCCACGTACCCTCGTAGACCGAGAGAGGAAGCGTTAGCACAATGCGGTTGATGTAGTCGTACGTCTTCACGATCCGACCGACCAAGTACCGAACGTACGTCACCTCCTAGTTCAGCACACATTCAGCTCGATGACGTCCCTCGAACTCCTATCCAGCTGAGCTTTGAGGGAGAGTTCCGTCAGCACGACGGCGTGGTGACGATGATGATGTTCTACCGACGCAGGGCTTGCCTAAGCACCGCTAAGATATGATCGAGGTGGATTATGGTGGAGGGGGGCACCGCACACGGCTAAGAGATCAAGAGATCAATTGTTGTGTCTATGGGGTGCCCCCTGGCCATGTATATAAAGGAGTGGAGGAGGGGGGAGAAGGCTGGCCCCTATGGTGCGCCCTGGAGGAGTCCTACTCCCACCGGGAGTAGGATTCCCCCCCTTCCAAGTAGTAGGAGTAGGAGTCAAGGCAAGGGAAGAGAGAAAAGAAGGAAGGAGGGGGCCCAACCCCTCCCCCTAGTCCAATTCGGACTAGGCCTTGGGGGGGGGGGTCGTGCAGCCTCTCCTCTCTCTTTCCCCTAAAGCCCAATAAGGCCCATATACTCCCCGGCGAATTCCCATAACTCTACGGTACTCCGAAAAATACCCGAATCACTTTGAACCTTTCCGATGTCCGAATATATCGATCTTTACGTCTCGAACATTTAGAGACTCCTCGTCATGTCCCCGATCTCATCTGGGACTCCGAACTACCTTAGGTACATCAATACACATAAACTCATAATATAACCGTCATCGAACTTTAAGCGTGCGGACACTACGGGTTCGAGAACTATGTAGACATGACCGAGACACGTCTCCGGTCAATAACCAATAGTGGAACCTGGATGCTCATATTGGCTCCCACATATTCGACGAAGATCTTTATCGGTCAAACCGCATAACAACATGCGTTGTTCCCTTTGTCATCGGTATGTTACTTGCCCGAGATTCGATCGTCGGTATCTCAATACCTAGTTCAATCTCATTACCGGAAAGTCTCTTTACTCATTCTGTAATACATCATCCCGCTACTAACTCATTAGTTACAATGCTTGCAAGGCTTATAGTGATGTGCATCACCGAGTGGGCCCAGAGATACCTCTCCGACAATCGGAGTGACAAATCCTAATCTCGAAATACGCCAACCCAACAAGTACCTTCGGAGACACCTGTAGAGCACCTTTATAATCACCCATTTACGTTGTGACGTTTGGTAGCACACAAAGTGTTCCTCCGGTAAATGGGAGTCGCATAATCGCATAGTAATAGGATCATGTATAAGTCATGAAGAAAGCAATAGCAACATACTAAACGATCGAGTGCTAAGCTAACGGAATGGGTCAAGTCAAGCACATCATTCTCCTAATGATGTGATCCCGTTAATCAAATGACAACTCTTTGTCCATGACTAGGAAACATAACCATCTTTGATCAACGAGCTAGTCAAGTAGAGGCATACTAGTGACACTCTGTTTGTCTATGTATTCACACATGTATTATGTTTCCGGTTAATACAATTCTAGCATGAATAATAAACATTTATCATGAAATAAGGAAATAAATAATAACTTTATTATTGCCTCTAGGGTATATTTCCTTCAGTCTCCCACTTGCACTAGAGTCAATAATCTAGTTCACATCGTTATGTGATTTAACACCAATATTTCACATCTTTATGTGAACAGTTCACATCGCTATGTGACTAACACCCAAAAGGGTTTACTAGAGTCAATAATCTAGTTCACATCGCTATGTGATTAACACCCAAAGAGTACTAAGGTGTGATCATGTTTTGCTTATGAGAGAAGTTTAGTCAACGGGTCTGCCACATTCAGATCCGTATGTATTTTGCAAATTTCTATGTCTACAAAGCTCTGCACGGAGCTACTTTAGCTAATTGCTCCCACTTTCAATATGTATCCAGATTAAGACTTGGAGTCATCTGGATCAGTGTCAAAGCTTGCATCGACGTAACACTTTACGACGAACCTTTTGTCACCTCCATAATCGAGAAACATATCCTTAATCCACTAAGGATAATTTTGACCGCTGTCCAGTGATCTACACCTAGATCACTATTGTACTTCCTTGCTAAACACAGTGTATGGTATACAATAGATCTGGCACTTAGCATGGCATACTTTATAGAACCTATGGCTGAGGCATAGGGAATGACTTTCATTCTCCTTCTATCTTCCGCCGTGGTCGGGTTTTGAGTCTTACTCAATCTCACACCTTGTAACACAGGCAAGAACTCTTTCTTTGACTGTTCCATTTTAAACTACTTCAAAATCTTGTCAAGGCATGTACTCATTGAAAAAACTTATCAAGCGTCTTGATCTATGTCTATAGATCTTTATGCTCAATATGTAAGCAGCTTCACTGAGGTCTTTCTTTGAAAAAATCCTTTCAAATACTCCTTGATGCTTTGTAGAATAATTCTACATTATTTCCGATCAACAATGTGTCATTCACATATACTTATCAGAAATGTTGTAGAGCTCCCACTCACTTTCTTGTAAATACAGGCTTCACCGTAAGTCTGTATAAAACTATATGCTTTGATCAACTCATCAAAGCGTATATTCCAACTCCGAGATGCTTGCACCAGTCCATAGAAGGATCGCTGGAGCTTGCATATTTTGTTAGCACCTTTAGGATTGACAAAACCTTCTGGTTGCATCATATACAACTCTTCTTTAATAAATCCATTAAGGAATGTAGTTTTGTTTATCCATTTGCCAGATTTCATAAAATGCGGCAATTGCCAACATGATTCGGACAGACTTAAGCATAGATACGAGTGAGAAACTCTCATCGTAGTCAACACCTTGAACTTGTCGAAAACCTTTTGCGACAATTCTAGCTTTGTAGATAGTAACACTACTATCAGTGTCCATCTTCCTCTTGAAGATCCATTTAATCTCAACGGCTCACCAACCATCGGGAAAGTCAATCAAAGTCCATACTTTGTTCTTATACATGGATCCCATCTCAGATTTTATGGCCTTAAACCATTTTGCGGAATCTAGGCTCATGATTGCTTACTCATAGTTCGTAGGTTCGTCATGGTCAAGTAACATGACTTCCAGAACAGGATTACCGTACCACTCTGGTGCGGATCTTACTCTGGTTTACCTACGAGGTTCGGTAGTAACTTGATCTGAAGTTACATGATCATAATCATTAGCTTCCTCACTAATTGGTGTAGGAGTCACAGGAACAAATTTATGTGATAAACTACTTTCCAATAAGGGAGCAGGTACAGTTACCTCATCAAGTTCTACTTTCCTCCCACTCACTTCTTTCGAGAGAAACTCCTTCTCTAGAAAGGATCCATTCTTAGCAACGAATGTCTTGCCTTCGGATCTGTGATAGAGGGTGTACCCAACTGTATCCTTTGGGTATCCTATGAAGACTTACTTCTCCGATTTGGGTTCGAGCTTATCCTGTTGAAACTTTTTTTCACATAAGCATCGCAGTCCCAAACTTTTAAGAAACGACAGCTTAGGTTTCTCACCAAGCCAGAGTTCATACGGTATCATCTCCACGGATTTAGATGGTGCCCTATTTAACGTGAATGTAGCTGTCTCTAATGCATAACCCCAAAACGACAGTGGTAGATCGGTAAGATACATCATAGATCGCACCATATCTAATAAAGTACGGTTACGACGTTCGGACACACCATTACACTGGTGTTCCAGGTGGCGTGAGTAGTGAAACTATTTCACATTGTTTTAACTAAAGGCCAAACTCGTTAACTCAAATATTTTACTTCTGCGATCATATCGTAGAAACTTTTATTTTCTTGTTACGATGATTCTCCGCTTCACTCTGAAATTCTTTGAACTTTTCAAATGTTTCAGACTTGTGTTTCATCAAGTAGATATACCCATATCTTATCAAATCATCTGTGAAGGTCAGAAAATAACGATACCTGCCGCGAGCATCAACACTCATCGGACTGCATACATCAGTATGTATTATTTCCAACAAATCTGTTGCTCGCTCCATTGTTCCGGAGAACGGAGTCTTAGTCATCTTGCCCATGAGGCATGGTTCGCAAGCATCAAGTGATTCATAATCAAGTGATTCCAAAAGCCCATCAGCATGGAGTTTCTTCATGCGCTTTACACCAATATGACCTAAACGGCAGTGCCACAAATAAGCTGCACTATCATTATTAACTTTACATCTTTTGGCATCAATATTATGAATATGTGTATCACACGATCGAGATCCAACAAACCATTTTCATTGGGTGTATGACCATAGAAGGTTTTATTCACGTAAACAGAACAACAATTATTCTCTAACTTACATGAATAACCGTATTGCAATAAACATGATCAAATCATATTCGTGCTCAATGCAAACACCAAATAACTCTTATTTAGGTTCAACACTAATCCCGAAAGTACAGGGAGTGTGCGATGATGATCATATCAATCTTGGAACTACTTCCAACACACATCGTCACCTCACCCTCAACTAGTCTCTGTTTATTCTGTAACTCCTGTTTCGAGTTACTAATTTTTTAGCAACCGAACAAGTATCAAATACATAGGGGCTACTATAAACACTAGTAAGGTACACATCAATAACCTGTATATCAAATATAGCTTCGTTCACTTTGCCATCCTTCTTACCCACCAAATACTTGGGGTAGTTCCGCTTCCAGTGACCAGTCCCTTTGCAGTAGAAGCACTTAGTCTCAGGCTTAGGTCCAGACTTGGGCTTCTTCACTTGAGCAGCAACTTGCTGGCCGTTCTTCTTGAAGTTCCCCTTCTTCCCTTTTGCCCTTTTTCTTGAAACTAGTGGTCTTGTCAACCATCAACACTTGATGTTTTTCTTGATTTCTACCTTCGTCGATTTCAGCATCACGAAGAGCTTGGGAATCGTTTCCGTTATCCCTTGCATATTATAGCTCATCATGAAGTTCTAGTAACTTGGTGATAGTGACTAGAGAACTCTGTCAATCACTATCTTATCTGGAAGATTAACTCCCACTTGATTCAAGTGATTATAGTACTCGGACATTACGAGCACATGCTCACTAGTCGAGCAATTCTCCTCCATCTTGTAGGCAAAAATCTTGTCGAGGTCTCATACCTCTCGACATGGGCATGAGTATGAAATACCAATTTCAACTCTTGGAACATCTTATATTCTCCGTGGCGTTCAAAACATTTCTGAAGTCCCGGTTCTAAGCCGTAAAGCATGGTGCACTTAAACTGTCAAGTAGTCATCATATTGAGCTTGCCAAACATTCACAACGTTTGCATCTGCTCCTGCAATCGGTCTGTCACCTAGCGATGCATCAAGGACATAATTCTTCTGTGCAGCAATGAGGATAATTCTTAGATCACGGATCCAATCTGCATCATTGCTACTAACATTTTTCAACATAGTTTTTCTCTAGGAACATATAAAAATAAACGGGGAGCAACATCGCGTGCTATTGATCTACAACATAGATATGCTAATACTACCAGGACTAAGTTCATGATAAATTAAAGTTCAATTAATCATATTACTTAAGAACTCCCACATAGATAGACATCCCTCTAATCATCTAAGTGATCACGTGATCCATATCAACTAAACCATGTCCGATCATCATGTGAGACGGAGTAGTTTCAATGGTGAACATCACTATGTTGATCATATCTACTATATGATTCACGCTCGACCTTTCGGTCTCCGTGTTCCGAGGCCATATCTGTTATATGCTAGGCTCGTCAAGTTTAACCTGAGTATTCCGCGTGTGCAACTGTTTTGCACCCGTTGTATTTGAACGTAGAGCCTATCACACCCGATCATCACGTGGTGTCTCAGCACGAAGAACTTTTGCAACGGTGCATTACTCGGGAGAACACTTATACCTTGATAATTTAGTGAGAGATCATCTTATAATGCTACCGTCAATCAAAGCAAGATAAGATGCATAAAAGATAAACATCACATGCAATCAATATAAGTGATATGATATGGCCACCATCATCTTGTGCTTGTGATCTCCATCTTTGAAGCACCGTCATGATCACCACCGTCACCGGCGCGACACCTTGATCTCCATCATAGCATCGTTGTCGTCTCGCCAACTTATGCTTCTACGACTATCGCTACCGCTTAGTGATAAAGTAAAGCATTACGTATGCATTGCATTGCATACAATAAAGCGACAACCATATGGCTTCTGCCGATTGCCGATAACTCGGTTACAAAACATGATCATCTCATACAATAAAATTTAGCATCATGCCTTGACCATATCACATCACAACATGCCCTGCAAAAACAAGTTAGACGTCCTCTACTTTGTTGTTGCAAGTTTACGTGGCTGCTACGGGCTGAGCAAGAACCGTTCTTACCTATGCATCAAAACCAAAATGATAGTTTGTCAAGTTAGTGCTATTTTAACCTTCTCAAGGACCGGGTGTAGCCACATCGGTTCAATTAAAGTTGGATAAACTGACACCCGCCAGCCACCTGTGTGCAAAGCATGTCGGTAGAACCAGTCTCGTGTAAGCGTACGCGTAATGTCGGTCCGGGCCGCTTAATCCAACAATACCGCCGAACAAAAGTATGACATGCTGGTAAGCAGTATGACTTGTATCACCTACAACTCACTTGTGTTCTACTCGTGCATATAACATCTACGCATAAAACCAGGCTCGGATGCCACTGTTGGGGAACGTAGTAATTTCAAAAAAATTCCTACGCACACACATGATCATGGTGATGCATAGCAACGAGAGGGGAGAGTGTTGTCCACGTACCCTCGTAGGCCGAAAGCGGAAGCGTTAACACAACGCGGTTGATGTAGTCGTACGTCTTCACGATCCGACCGATCAAGTACCGAACGTACGACACCTCCGAGTTCAGCACACGTTCAGCTCGATGACGTCCCTCGAACTCTGATCCAGCTGAGCTTTGAGGGAGAGTTCCGTCAGCACGACGGCGTGGTGATGATGATGATGTTCTACCGATGCAGGACTTCGCCTAAGCACCGCTACGATATGATTGAGGTGGATTATGGTGGAGTGGGGCACCGCACACGGCTAAGAGATCAAGAGATCAATTGTTGTGTCTATGGGGTGCCCCCTGGCCACGTATATAAAGGAGTGGAGGAGGGGGGAGAGGTCCGGCCCCTATGGCGCGCCTTGAAGGAGTCCTACTCCCACCGGGAGTAGGATTCCCCCCTTCCAAGTAGTAGGAGTAGGAGTCAAGGCTAGGGAAGAGAGAAAAGAAGGAAGGAGGGGGCGCAGCCCCTCCCCCTAGTCCAATTCGGACTAGGCCTTGGGGGGGGGGGGCAGCCTATCCTCTCTCTTTCCCCTAAATCCCAATAAGGCCCATATACTCCCCGACGAATTCCCGTAACTCTCCGGTACTCTGAAAAATACCGGAATCACTCGGAACCTTTCCGTTGTCCGAATATAGTCGTCCAATATATCGATCTTTACGTCTCGACCATTTAGAGACTCCTCGTCATGTCCCCGATCTCTACCTTCGGTACATCAATACACATAAACTCATAATATAACCATCATCGAACTTTAAGCGTGCGGACCCTACAGGTTCGAGAACTATGTAGACATGACCGAGACACGTCTCCGGTCAATAACCAATAGCGGAACCTGGATGCTCATATTGGCTCCCACATATTCTACGAAGATCTTTATCGGTCAAACCGCATAACAACATACGTTGTTCCCTTTGTCATCGGTATGTTACTTGCCCGAGATTCGATCGTCGGTATCTCAATACCTAGTTCAATCTCGTTACCGGCAAGTCTCTTTACTCATTCCATAATACATCATCCCGCAACTAACTCATTAATTACAATGCTTGCAAGGCTTATAGTGATGTGCATTACCGAGTGGGCCTAGAGATACCTCTTCGACAATCGGAGTGACAAATCCTAATCTCGAAATATGCCAACTCAACAAGTACCTTCGGAGACACCTGTAGAGCACCTTTATAATCACCCATTTACATTGTAATGTTTGGTAGCACACAAAGTGTTCCTCCGGTAAACGGGAGTTGCATAATATCATAGTCATAGGAACATGTATAAGTCATGAAGAAAGCAATAGCAACATACTAAACGATCGAGTGCTAAGCTAACGGAATGGGTCAAGTCAATCACATCATTCTTCTAATGATGTGATCCCGTTAATCAAATGACAACTCTTTGTCCATGGCTAGGAAACATAACCATCTTTGATCAACGAGCTAGTCAAGTAGAGACATACTAGTGACACTCTGTTTGTCTATGTATTCACACATGTATTATGTTTCCGGTTAATTCAATTCTAGCATGAATAATAAACATTTATCATGAGATAAGGAAATAAATAATAACTTTATTATTGCCTCTAGGGCATATTTCCTTCATGGCCCTCCCCCCTCCTCCACTCCTTTATATACGGGGGAGGGGGCACCCCATAGACACACAAGTTGATCATTGATCTCTTAGCCGTGTGCGGTGCCCCCCTCCACCATAATCCACCTCGGTCATATCGTTGCAGTGCTTAGGCGAAGCCCTGCGCCGGTAGCTTCATCATCACTGTCATCATGCCGTCGTGCTAATGAAGCTCTCCCTCGACACTCAGCTGGATCGAGAGTTCGTGGGACGTCACCGAGCCAAACGTGTGTAGATCGCGGAGGTGTCGTACTTTCGGTACTAGGATCGGTCGGATCGTGAGGATGTACGACTACATCAACCGCGTTGTCATAACGCTTCCGCTTACGGTCTACGAGGGTACGTGGACTACACTCTTCCCTCTCGTTGCTATGCATCACCATGATCTTGCGTGTGCGTAGGAATTTTTTTTAATTACTGCATTCCCCAACAGTGGAATCCGAGCCAGGTCTGTGCGTAGATGTTATATGCTCGAGTAGAACACAAGTGAGTTGTGGGCGATAATAGTCATACTGCTTACCAGCATGTCATACTTTGATTCGGCGGTATTTTTGGATGAAGCGGCCCAGACCGACATTACGCGTACGCTTATGCGAGACTGGTTCTACCGACGTGCTTCGCACACAGGTGGCTGGCGGGTGTCAGTTTCTCCAACTTTAGTTGAATCGAGTGTGGCTACGCCCGGTCCTTGTTGAAGGTTAAAACAACACATACTTGACGAAAAATCGTTGTGGTTTTTTGATGCGTAGGTAAGAACGGTTCTTGCTCAGCCCGTAGCAGCCACGTAAAACTTGCAACAACAAAGTAGAGGATGTCTAACTTGTTTTTGCAGGGCATGTTGTGATGTGATATGGTCAAGACATGATGCTAAATTTTATTGTATGAGATGATCATGTTTTGTGATACGTCTACAACGTATCTATAATTTTTGGTTGTTTCATGCTATTATATTATCCGTTTTGGATGTTTAATGGGCTTTATTATACACTTTTATATTATTTTTGGGACTAACCTATTAACCCAAGGCCCAGTGTAAACTTCTGTTTTTTTGCCTATTTCAGTGTTTCGCAGAAAAGGAATATCAAACGGAGTCCAAACGGAATGAAACCTTCGGGAGAGTTATTTTTTGGAACAAACGTGATCCAGAGGACTTGGAGTGGACGCCAATGTAACATCCCAAATTTCCTATTTGGAATGTTTTACAATTATAGCTAAGCATCTATGCATTCTGTTTGAATTTGAGTGGCATTTGAAGTTTCAGAAGTTTTGGAGTTGTTGGAATTTGAAATTCAAATTTTGGCAATGGAAAATTATTTCAAAAAAACTATGCCTGATAAATACTTGAGAAAAAGTATGAGAGGAGTAAACATGACACTCCAAAAATATCGGAGGAAAACATTGCCAAAAGTTTGAATTCAAATTTGAGTTTTATTTGGAATTTTAGAAAATGATTTTTATAAAGTTTGGATTTTGCCTCGAAAAGTTCAAATGATAGGAATATTCCCTGATCATTTTGATATATATATGTCCTATATAAAATATTTATATTATATATATATTTTCTCTGTTTTATTTTCAAAAAAAGAAAGCCTCAGGCGCCGGCCAGCCAACTGCCCACCAACACCCAGCGGCCTAGCCAGCGAGCCACCAACTGCCCACCGCCAATGAGCCGGCCCGACCGAACCCCCTCGCCCGAAACCCATCCGGGTCGGCCGACCGACCCGACGCGCTCCCCCTCCCTCTCGCTGACGGGTGGTCCCCACCCCGTCACCTCCCCCTCGCCCACGCAACAGCCCCGCCGCCGCTCGCCGGAGATCCCGCGATCTCCGGGATCTCACCTGATCCCCTCCCGATCGCCCCCTCGCGCAAGTCGTACCCCTCCCCCTATAAATACCCCTCCCCTCACCCCATTCCTGAAGGAAATATGCCCTAGAGGCAATAATAAAGTTATTATTTATTTCCTTATATCATGATAAATGTTTATTATTCATGCTAGAATTGTATTAACCGGAAACATAATACATGTGTGAATACATAGACAAACAGAGTGTCACTAGTATGCCTCTACTTGACTAGCTCGTTAATCAAAGATGGTTATGTTTCCTAACCATAGACATGAGTTGTCATTTGATTAACGGGATCACATCATTAGGAGAATGATCGATTGACATGACCCATTTCGTTAGCTTAGCACTTGATCGCTTAGTATGTTGCTTATGCTTTCTTCATGACTTATACAAAGTTCTGCAATCGTAAGATTATGCAACTCCGTTTACGGAGGAACACTTTGTGTGCTACCAAACGTCACAACGAATCGGGTGATTATAAAGGTACTCTCAGGTGTCTCCAAAAGTATATGTTGAGTTGGCATGAATCGAGATTAGGTTTTGTCACTCCGATTGTCGGAGAGGTATCTCTGGGCCTTCTCGGTAATACACATCACATAAGCCTTGCAAGCATTGCAACTAATGAGTTAGTTGTGAGATGATGTATTACGGAACGAGTAAAGAGACTTACTGCAACGAGATTGAACTAGGTATTGGATACCGACGATCGAATCTCGGGTAAGTAACATACCGATGACAAAGGGAACAACGATATCGTTATGCGGTTTGACCGATAAAGATCTTCGTAGAATATGTAGGAACCAATATGGGCATCCAGGTTCCGCTATTGGTTATTGACCGAGAATGGTTCTAGGTCATGTCTACATAGTTCTCGAACCCGTAGGGTCCGCACGCTTAACGTTTCGATGACAGTTCATTATGAGTTTATAAGTATTGATGTACCGAAGGTAGTTCGGAGTCCCAGATGTGATCACGGACATGACGAGGAGTCTCGAAATGGTCGAGACATAAAGATTGATATATTGGAAACCTACATTTGGACATCGGAAAGGTTCCGAGTGAAATCGGGAATTTACCGGAGTACCGGGAGGTTACCGGAACCCCGGGAACTATATGGGCCATAGTGGGCCTTGGTGGAAAGAGAAAGGGCCAGCCCTAGGTGGTCAAGGCCTCCCCTTCCCCTAGTCCTATTAGGACTAGGAAAGGTGGGCCGACCCCTCTCTCTCTTTCCTCCGGGAATCCTATTCCAACTAGGATTGGAGGGAGTCCTACTCCGGAGGGAGTAGGACTCCCGGCCGCGCCCTCTTGGCCGGCCAGCCCCTCCCCTTGGCTCCTTTATATCTGAGGCGGGGGCACCCTAGAACACACAAGTTGATCTACGGATCGTTCCTTAGCCGTGCGGTGCCCCCTCCACCATATTCCACTTCGGTCATATCGTCATGAGCTTAGGAAGCCCTGCGCCGGAGAAGTCATATCGTTGCGGAGCTTAGGCGAAGCCCTGCGTCGGTGGAGCATCATCATCGTCCACCACGCCGTCGTCTTGACGGAACTCATCCCGACACTTTGCTGGATCGGAGTCCGGGATCGTCATCGAGCTGAGCGTGTGCAGAACTCGGAGGTGCCGTGACGTTCGGTGCTTGGATCGGTCGGATCGTGAAGACGTCGACTACATCAACCGCGTTGTTAAAACTCTTCCGCTTTGGTCTCACGAGGGCGTGGACGACACTCTCCCTCTCGTTGCTATGCCATCACCATGGTCTTGCGTGATCGTAGGAAATTTTTTGAAATTACTACGTTCCCCAACAATTCCCCCCCTCGCCCCCTCGCCCGACCCTCTCTCCCTCTCGCCAAGACACCGCCGGAGCACCCGAGCGCCGCCGCCGCCATTAACCCCGTCGCCGACGCCCCGGCCACCCCCGAGCTCCACCAACCCCACCAAACCAACCCCCTCGCCCGTCCGCACCCGCCGGAGACCTCCGACGACGCCCCCGACCACCGGAGTCGCCGGAGCACTCGCCGCCCGAGCCGCCGTCGCCGTCGTCGACCGGTAAGTCGCCGGAGTCCCTCCCCGTCGTTAGATCTAGAGCCTACGGCTTAGATTAGATCTCCCCGAAGGGGTATGGTTTATTAGGTTTAGGTTTAGTGAACCGGTTTTTATTCCGGTTTATTTTGGTTTTAGTTAGGTTAGTTTAAACCGGCCGATTCGTTTTAAACCCTAGGGCCCAATTTAGTTATATTACGCCGAAGCGTTATATAGGCCCATTAGCCCGTTTTTCTTTATTTTTCGTTTTCCGTTTTAACAGAATAGTTTCAGATTTGAAAAATTCATATCTTTTAATCTACTTAATATTTTTAAGTGATTATTTTTTTGTTGGTTTGCAAATTTATTATAGTTTCTGCAGAAAATATAATTAGCCATGTTAAAATTATTTAGAATTGCTTTATTTTAGATTTAGTCAGAATAGTAATTCTGCTATAAAATGAGTTAGGAAAATTACTTTTTAGTGATTCTTTTTGTCACAACTTTGTTTTGACATTGCCTAACCGTAGGAATTTATTTGGGCATTTTAGGATTAATAAAAAAATAGTTTTAATCAGAATCATGTTATTCTTAATTAAATAACTAGTTGCTGTTTTCCTATTGTTTTAATTAGCAAATAAATTTATTTTTCCTATGTGATAGATTATTCTAGGTTAGTTTCTGTAACTTTAGAGCATGAACTTTTATTTATAATAAATAAAACTTTTATTTTATTTTTCCTACTAGAATTTGCTTTAGGCCTAATAGGAGTTTTATAATAGATTTTAAAGTGATTCTTTTTGCTCCTAGTTGCTTGATGAATTCTTTTCTGTTAGGTAGCATAAACCCATGTTTAGGTTCTGTTAAGAAAATTTTTATTTTGTAAAACTATTTTTAGTTATTGCTTGAAGTAGGAAAACATTGAGTTGGATTTCTTCGAGTTTTTCCTTTGGGTTTTGATTCGTTTGTTTTGGTGTTATGTTACTATGATGTTATGTAGGTGATCATAAGTTGTATGCTTATTATGGTTATTGTTTGCCTCGGTAGAATTTCCGGAGTGCGAAGCTTGCTACCACGAGTCTCTAGCTTACGAGGATCGTCAGCAAGGCAAGTCATTGATCATGTTTCTTTACAATACCTATGATTTTATTGCATTAGAGTTATACCTCCCCACCATGCATGCAGTAGGTGAAATTTTGAAGTTATGTTCTTGAGTAGTATCATGTGGTAGGATGAACCAATTCCCCTTGTTACCATGACCGGGACGAAGTAGTTTATTTTTGCTATGCTCAGAGACGGGTTGGTTGAGTGAATTCATAAGGAGATGTGAGAGTCAAGATGATGACAACCCCATGAACTTCAAGATCAAGATGGACTTGAATTCATTCTTGGGTGGAGGGCGGTTGACGGGCACCTCGAGAACCCAGTGGTTGGCGGGATGCATGGAGAAGTGCCATGACATCTTGCGGAAAGCTTCACCCAGCCACGAAGAGACGGATGGATACCCCATTGACCGAAGCTTACTGTGCAGCCGCAAGCCATTATGGGCTCGCTGGGTCAACCCTAGTTGTGACGCTGGCCGGACGATACTACGAGATGTAGAAGAACGGTAGGATTGGATGGGTATCGGCAGTGGCCAGAAGAACTCTTTGGAAGACCCTGTTTCGTTCGTCCCGTCTTCAAACACCATGAAGTGCGAAGAATTAAGGGAGGGAACGATTCTTGCGGGTAAAGTGCGCAAACCTCTGCAGAGAAAAGATCTAATCGATTAGCCGTGTCCCCGGTTACGGACAATTTGAGCCTCTGGAACTTGGAAGTATTCGGAAATCTCAACATTGTAATTAATAAATTAATTGAGGGGGTTATGACTTAATAATTTGGGAATGAGACATTGGTTGGCGGAACCATCTCAATAACTACCAACAATTTTGTAGTATTTACAAGCAAGTCCACTGTAGTAGGGAAAAACTGGCTTTTCGCAAAATGATGAAACTTAGAGCCCCACAGCCAAATTGCATATAGTATTAGTAATATTTTATTGTTATTCTCTCTTCATGACTTGCCGGCATATTCAAAATGCTGACCTACACAACTGCAACGTCTTATGTTGCAGAGGAGTATTCCGATCAGGATTGAGGCTACGATCCACGCTTGGCGATTGCCCTTTGGAGTCGGATGGACTCGCTATTCTTCTACGCTTCCGCAACTTTATTTAGTTTATTTCTCATGAGTTGGCCTTCGGCCGAATTTATTCTATTGTAATAAAGACTCGATATGAGAATCGTGTAATAAATTCAGGTGTGATTGAACTTTGATTATTTCATCAATGTACTGTGAGTGCCAGCATGATCTTGGGATGGTACAGACACAGAGACTTGACCGATTTTGGGTCAGGTCGCTACAGTCAAGAAATAACCGAGGAGGCCACGAGGCAGGGAGGCGCGCCCCCCACCCTCGTGGCCCCCTCGTGGCTCCGCCGACCTACTTCTTCCTCCTATATATACCCACGTACCCTGAAACCAACCAGGAGCACCACGAAAACCTATTTCCAGCGCCGCAACCTTCTGTAACCGTGAGATCCCATCTTGGGGCCTTTTCCGGCGCTCCGCCGGAGGGGGAATCGATCACGGAGGGCTTCTACTTCAACACCATAGCCTCTCAGATGATGTGTGAGTAGTTTACCACAGACCTTCGGGTCCATAGTTATTATCTAGATGGCTTCTTCTCTCTCTTTGTATCTCAATACAAAGTTCTCCTCGATCTTCTTGGATCTCTATTCGATGTAACTCTTTTTGTGGTGTGTTTGTCGAGATCCAATGAATTGTGGGTTTCTGATCAAGATTATCTATGAAAAATATTGAATCTACTCTGAATTCTTTTATGTATGATTGGTTATCTTTGCAAGTCTCTTCTAATTATCAGTTTGGTTTGGCCTACTAGATTTATCTTTCTTGCAATGGGAGAAGTGCTTACCTTTGGGTTCAATCTTGCGGTGTCCTTTCCCAGTGACAACAGGGGCAACAAGGCAAGTATTGTATTGTTGCCATCGACGATTAAAATATGGGGTTTATATCATATTGCTTGAGTTTATCCCTCGACATCATGTCATCTTACCTAATGCGTTACTCTGTTCTTATGAACTTAATACTCTAGATGCATGCTGGATAGCGGTCGATGTGTGGAGTAATAGTAGTAGATGCAGGCAGGAGTCGGTCTACTTGTCACAGACGTGATGCCTATATACATGATCATGCCTAAATATTCTCATAATTACGCACTTTTCTATCATATTGCTCGACAGTAATTTGTTCACCGCCGTAATACTTATGCTATCTTGAGAGAAGCCACTAGTGAAACCTATGGCCCCCGGGTCTATTTTCCATCATATAATTTTCCAATCTATTTTTACTTTGCTATCTTTACTTTTAATCTTTATCATAAAAATACCAAAAATATTATCTTATCATCTCTATCAGATCTCACTTTTGCAAGTGGCCGTGAAGGGATTTACTACCCCTTTATCGCGTTGGTTGCAAGGTTCTTATTTGTTTGTGTAGGTACGAGGGACTTGCGTGTGGCCTCCTACTGGATTGATACTTGGTTCTCAAAAACTGAGGGAAATACTTACGCTACTTTGCTGCATCACCCTTTCCTCTTCAAGGGAAAAACTAACGCATGCTCAAGAGGTAGCAAGAAGGATTTCTGGCGCCGTTGCCGGGGAGGCTTACGCCAAGTAAAGTCAAGATTTTATCTCCCATCAACGAGCCATTTCTGGCGCCGTTGCCGGGGAGTCTACGCACAAGTCAAGACATACCAAGTACCCATCACAAACTCTTATCCCTCGCATTATGTTATTTGCCATTTGCCTCTCGTTTTCCTCTCCCCCACTTCACCCTTGCCGTTTTATACGCCCTCTCTTTCTGTTCGCCTCTTTTTCGCTTGTTTCTTGTTTGCTCGTGTGTTGGATTGCTTGCCTGTCATGATGGCTCAAGATAATACTAAATTGTGTGACTTTGCCAATACCAACAACAATGATTTTCTTAGCACTCCGATTTCTCCTCTTACCGATGCTGAATCTTGCGAAATTAATGCTGCTTTGCTGAATCTTGTCATGAAAGATCAATTCGCCGGCCTTCCTAGTGAAGATGCCGCTACCCATCTAAATAGCTTTGTTGATTTGTGTGATATGCAAAAGAAGAAAGATGTGGAAAATGATATTGTCAAATTGAAGCTATTTCCTTTTTCGCTTAGAGATCGTGCTAAAACTTGGTTTTCGTCTTTGTCTAAAAATAGTATTGATTCTTGGAATAAGTGCAAAGATGCTTTTATCTCTAAGTATTTTCATCCCGCTAAGATCATCTCTCTTAGAAACGATATTATGAATTTTAAGAAACTTGATCATGAACATGTTGCACAATCTTGGGAGAGGATGAAATTAATGATACGTAATTGCCCTACACATGGTTTGAACTTATGGATGATTATAAAAAAAATTTATGCCGAATTGAATTTTGCTTCTAGAAATCTTTTAGATTCGGCTGCGGGAGGCACTTTTATGGAAATCACTTTAGGAGAAGCTACTAAACTCCTAGATAATATTATGGTTAATTAATCTCAATGGCACACTGAAAGATCTACTAGTAAAAAGGTGCATGCAATTTAAGAGATTAATATTTTGAGTGGCAAGATGGATGAACTTATGAAATTGTTTGCTAATAAGAGTGTTTGTTCCGATCCCAATGATATGCCTTTGTCTACCTTGTTTGAGAATAATAATGAATCTATGGATGTGAATTTTGTTGGTAGGAACAATTTTGGTAACAACGCTTATAGAGGAAACTTTAATCCTAGGCCGTATCCTAGTAATTCCTCTAATAATTATGGTAATTCCTACAACAACTCTTATGGAAATTTTAATGCAATCTAATGCAATCTTATGAAGAAAAGCTTGAATTGGAAGTTTCTATCCCTAGAAAACTTTTTGATGAGTGGGAACCTACTACTAAAATTAAAATTAAAGATCATGAATGCTGCTTTTTGTGATTTGGGTGCTAGTGTTTCCACAATTCCAAAAACTTTGTGTGATATGAATTTGATGATTGTTCTTTAAACTTGCACCTTGCGGATTCCACCTTTAAGAAACCTATGGGAAGAATTAATGATGTTCTTATTGTTGCAAATAGGAATTATGTGCCCGTAGATTTCATTGTTCTTGATAAAGATTGCAATCCTTCATGTCCTATTATTCTTGGTAGACCTTTCCTTAGAACGATAGTTGCAATTATTGATATGAAAGAAGGGAATATTTGATTCCAATTTCCCTTAAGGAAAGGCATGGAACAATTTCCTAGAAAGAAAATCAAATTAACTTATGAATCTATTATGAGAGCCACTTATGGATTGCATGCCAAATATGATAATACCTAGATATATCCTTGCCTTTATGCCTAGCTAGGGGCGTTAAACGATAGCGCTTGTTGGGAGGCAACCCAATTTTATTTTAGCTTCTTGCTTTTGGTTCTGTTTAGTAATAAATAATCCATCTAGCTTCTATTTAGATGTGGTTTTATGTTTTAATTAGTGTTTGTGCCAAGTAGAACCTTTGCGAAGACTTGGGTGAAGTCTTTTTGATCTTGCTGTAAAAAACAGAAACTTTAGCACTCACGAGATTAGCTACAACTTTTTACTGGAGAGTGCTATTTAGTTGATTCTTTTTGAAGATGATTAATATATGAATTACTCACCTCCGTAAATTTATTTTATAATTTTTGGAGTTCCAGAAGTATGCGTTTGATACAGATTACTACAGACTGTTCTGTTTCTGACAGATTCTGTTTTTCGTGTGTAATTTGCTTATTTTGATGAATCGATGGCTAGTATCGGAGGTTATGAACCATAGAGAAGTTGGAATACAGTAGGTTTAACACCAATATAATTAAAAAATGAGTTCATTACAGTACCTTGAAGTGGTGTTTTGTTTTCTTTCGCTAATGGAGCTCACGAGATTTTCTGTTAAGTTTTGTGTTGTGAAGTTTTCAAGTTTTGGGTAAAGATTTGATGGATTATGGAACAAGGAGTGGCAAGAGCCTAAGCTTGGGGATTCTCAAGGCACCCCAAGGTAAAATCCAAGGATAACCAAAAGCCTACGCTTGGGGATGCCCCGGAAGGCATCCCCTCTTTTGTCTTCGTCCATCGGTAACTTTACTTGGAGCTATATTTTTATTCACCACATGATATGTGTTTTGCTTGGAGCGTCTTGTATGATTTGAGTCTTTGCTTTTTAGTTCACCACAATCATCCTTGCTGTACACACCTTTTGGGAGAGGCACACATTAGTCGGAATTTATTAGAATACTCTATGTGCTTCACTTATATCTTTTGAACTAAACAATTTTGCTCTAGTGCTTCACTTATATCTTTTAGAGCACGGTGGTGGTTTTATTTTATAGAAATTATTGATCTCTCATGATTCACTTATATTATTTTGAGAGTCCTTTAGAACAGCATGGTAGTTTGCCTTGGCTATAAAATTAGTCCTAATATGATAGGCATCCAAGATGGGTATAATAAAAACTTTCATATAAGTGCATTGAATACCAAGAAAAGTTTGATACTTGATAATTATTTTGAGATATGAAGATGGTGATATTAGAGTCATGATAGTTGAGTAGTTGTGAATTTGAGAAATACTTGTTCTAAAGTTTGTGATTCCCGTAGCATGCACGTATGGTGAACCATTATGTGATGAAGTTAGAGCATGATTTATTTATTGATTGTCTTCCTTATGAGTGGTGGTCGGGGACGAGCAATGGTCTTTTCCTACCAATCTATCCCCCTAGGAGCATGCCGTAGTACTTTGTTTTGATAACTAATAGATTTTTGCAACAAGTATGTGAGTTCTTTATGACTAATGTTGAGTCCATGGATTATATGCACTCTCACCCTTCCACCATTGCTAGCCTCTCTAATACCGCGCACTTTTCGCCGGTACCATACACCCACCATATACCTTCTTCAAAACAGCTACCATACCTACATATTATGGCATTTCCATAGCCATTCCAAGATATATTGCCATGCAACTTACCACCGTTCCGTTTATTATGACACGCTTCATCATTGTCATATTGCTTTGCATGATCATGTAGTTGACATCGTATTTGTGGCAAAGCCACCTTTATAATTCTTTCATACATGTAACTCTTGATTCATTGCATATCCCGGTACACCGCCGGTGGCATTCACATAGAGTCATATTTTGTTCTAAGTATTGAGTTGTAAGTAAATAAAAGTGTGATGATCATCATTATTAGAGCATTGTCCCAAGTGAGGAAAGGATGATGGAGACTGTGATTCCCCCACAAGTCGGGATGAGACTCCGGACGAAAAGAAAAAAAAAGAAAAAAAAGAAGCCATAAAAAAGAGAGAAAAAGGCCCAAATAAAAAAATGAATGAGAGAAAAAGAGAGAAGGGACAATGTTACTATCCTTTTGCCACACTTGTGCTTCAAAGTAGCACCATGATAGAGTCTCCTATGTTGTCACTTTCATATACTAGTGGGAATTTTACATTATAGAACTTGGCTTGTATATTCCAATGATGGGCTTCCTCAAAATGCCCTAGGTCTTCGCGAGCAAGCGAGTTGGATGCACACCCACTTAGTTTCTTTTGTTGAGCTTTCATACACTTATAGCTCTAGTGCATCCGTTGCATGGCAATCCCTACTCACTCACATTGATATCTATTGATGGGCATCTCATAGCCCGTTGATACGCCTAGTTGATGTGCGACTATCTTCTCCTTTTTGTCTTCTCCACAACCACCATTCTATTCCACATATAGTGCTATGTCCATGGCTCACGCTCATATGTTGCGTGAAGATTGAAAATTTTTGAGAACATCAAAAGTATGAAACAATTGCTTGGCTTGTCATCGGGGTTGTGCATGATTAAATACTTTGTGTGATGAAGATAGAGCATAGCCAGACTATATGATTTTGTAGGGATAACTTTCTTTGGCCATGTTATTTTGAGAAGACATGATTGCTTTGTTAGTATGCTTGAAGTATTATCATTTTTATGTCAATATTAAACTTTTATCTTGAATCTTTCGGATCTGAACATTCATGCCACAATAAAGAAAATTACATTCAGAAATATGCTAGGTAGCATTCCACATCAAAAATTATTTTTTATCATTTACCTACTCGAGAACGAGCATGAATTAAGCTTGGGGATGCTTGATACGTCTCCAACGTATCTATAATTTTTTGATTGTTCCATGCTATTATATTATCCGTTTTGGATGTTTAATGGGCTTTACTATACACTTTTATATTATTTTTGGGACTAACCTATTAACCCAAGGCCCAGTGCAAATTGCTGTTTTTTTGCCTATTTCAGTGTTTTGTAGAAAAGGAATATCAAACTGAGTCCAAACGAAATGAAACCTTCGGGAGAGTTACATTTGGAACAAACGTGATCCAGAGGACTTGGAGTGGACGTCAAGAAATCACCAAGGAGGCCACGAGGCAGGGAGGCGCACCTGCCCCCCTAGGCGCGCCCCCACCCTCATGGGCCCCTCGTGGCTCCACCGACCTACTTCTTCCTCCTATATATACCCACGTACCCTGAAACCAACCAGGAGCGCCACGAAAACCTATTTCCACCGCCGCAACCTTCTGTACCCGTGAGATCCCATCTTGGGGCCTTTTTTGGCGCTCCGCCGGAGGGGGAATCGACCACGGAGAGCTTCTACATCAACACCATAGCCTCTCTGATGATGTGTGAGTAGTTTACCACAGACCTTTGGGTCCATAGTTATTAGCTAGATGGCATCTTCTCTCTCTTTGGTTCTCAATACAAAGTTCTCCTCGATCTTCTTGGAGATCTATTCGGTGTAACTCTTGATACGTCTCCAACGTATCTATAATTTTTGATTGCTCCATGCTATATTATCTACTGTTTTGGACAATATTGGGCTTTATTTTCCACTTTTATATTATTTTTGGGACTAACGTATTAACCGGAGGCCCAGCCCAGAATTGCTGTTTTTTTGCCTATTTCAGAGTTTCAAAGAATCGGAATATCAAACAGAGTCCAAACGGAATGAAACCTTCGGGAACGTGATTTTCTCACCGAACGTGATCCAGGAGACTTGGACCCTAAGTCAAGGAAGCTTCGAGGAGGGCACAAGGTAGGAGGGCGCGCCCACCCCCCAGGGCGCACCCTCCACCCTCGTGGGCCCCATGTTGCTCCACCGACGTACTTCTTCCTCCTATATATACCTACGTACCCCCAAACGATCAGATACGGAGCCAAAAACCTAATTCCACCGCCGCAACCTTCTGTACCCACGCGATCTCATCTTGGGGCCTGTTCCGAAGCTCCGCCGGAGAGGGCATCCACCATGGAGGGCTTCTACATCATCACCATAGCCCCTCCGATGAAGTGTGACTAGTTTACCACAGACCTTCGGGTCCATAGATGGCTTCTTCTCTCTTTTTGGATCTCAATACAATGTTCCCCCCCTCTCTCGTGGAGATCTATTCGATGTAATCTTCTTTTTGCGGTGTGTTTGTTGAGACTGATGAATTGTGGGTTTATGATCAAGATTATCTATGAACAATATTTGAATCTTCTCTGAATTATTTTATGTATGATTGGTTATCTTTGCAAGTTTCTTTGAATTATCAGTTTGGTTTGTCCTACTAGATTGGTTTTGTCTTGCAATGGGAGAAGTGCTTAGCTTTGGGTTCAATCTTGCGGTGTCCTTTCCCAGTGATAGTAGGGGCAGCAAGGCACGTATTGTATTGTTGCCATCAAGGATAACAAGATGGGGTTTTTATCATATTGCATGAATTTATCCCTCTACATCATGTCATCTTGCTTAAGGCGTTACTCTGTTGTCTTGAACTTCATACTCTAGATGCATGCTGGATAGCTGTCGATGAGTGGAGTAATAGTAGTAGATGCAGGCAGGAGTCGGTCTACTTGTCTCGGACATGATGCCTATATACATGATCATACCTAGATATTCTCATAACTATGCTCAATTCATCAATTGCTCAACGATGAATTGTTCACCCACCATAGAATACTTATGCTCTTGAGAGAAGCCACTAGTGAAACCTATGGCCCCCGGGTCTATCTCCATCATATTAATCTTCCATCACTTTATTTATTGCCGTTGCTTTTACTTTTCTTTTATTTTACTTTGCATCTTTATCATAAAAATACCAAAAATATTATCTATCATCTCTATCAGATCTCACTCTCGTAAGTGACCGTGAAGGGATTGACAACCCCTAATCGCATTGGTTGCGAGGAGTTATTTGCTTTGTGTAGGTACGAGGGACTCACGCGTAGCCTCCTACTGGATTGATACCTTGGTTCTCAAAAACTGAGGGAAATACTTACGTTACTTTGCTGCATCATCCTTTCCTCTTCAAGGAAATCCAACACAGTGCTCAAGAGGTAGCAAGAAGAATTTCTGGCGCCGTTGCCGGGGAGGTCTACGCAAAAGTCAACATACCAAGTACCCATCACAATCCCTTGTCTCCCGCATTACATTATTTTCCATTTGCCTCTCGTTTCCCCCTTTTTCCATTCGTCTTTTCGCTTGCCTTGATGTCTTACTTGGCTCGTTTCCTCGTTTGGTTGAAATAGTTGAGTATTTATTCCTAAACAGAGAAGCTAATATCTATGGATCCTCATCCGCTTGCCAATCTTTTTAAGAGATCCAATTATGATGAACCAATTCCCAGTGATTCGGATGCACTAGATTATCTTTATAAGGTTTTGCCTGAAATCCGTAAATCTAAAAATTGTGATGAAGTGCTTTATGAAGTGATTCACGATAGATCTTTGAATAAAAAGCATGATTGCAATGATTTTATTATAAATTCTATTGATTTAAATTATGCTAATAATATGCAAAACCCTAAGTTTGGGGATGCTAGTTTTGCTATGTCCAATAGTCATGATTGGGGAGATTCTTCTTATGATCTTGAAAATTTATTTAAGCCCCATGATGAATATAAGATTGATAATAGTGTTTGCAATAATATTGAAAGTGGGTTTGGAAGAGTGTCAACTTTAGATCCCACATATTTGGATAACATTCAATCTTATGAAATTTTTGATAAAAGTGGGCTTGGAGAAATCATGACTTTAGTTAATGATAATCCCACTATTTTGGAAGAGTGTCAACTTCGCATGCATGTGGATTGTGTTGAGAATATTTTATGTGATAGCTATATTGTTGAATTTTCTTATGATCCTACATGTAATTATTATGAGAGAGGAAAATATGGTTATAGAAATTTTCGTGTTACTAAATTACCTCTCGTTATGTTGAGATTGCTATTGTTCCTTTCTGCTTCCTTGCATATGCTAGTTTTTGCTTGCTACGATAATTTGTTTGCCTATAATATGCCTATGCATAGGAAGTATGTTAGACTTAAGTGTGTTTGTCACATGTTTTATGATGCTCTATTTGTGCCTCAATTCTTGTCTTTCTTGTGAGCATCATCGAAATCTCAATGCCTAGCTAAAAAGGCTTTAAAGAAAAGTGCTTGTTGAGAGACAACCCAATATTTTTCCTTGCTGCTTAGTAATAAATCTTTGATATATCCTCTGGTTATATGTGTTTTTATGTTTTAATTAGTGTTTGTGCCAAGTTAAACCTATAGGATCTTCTTGGATGATAGTTATTTGATCTTGCTGTAATTTCCAGAAACTTCCTGTTCACGAAAACAATTGTTAAAAATCACCAGAACGTGATAAAACAGTGATTCCAATTTCTTCTGATCAATAAACAAATTTCCTAGGTCTTCCTATTTTGGATAAATTTTTGGAGTTCCAGAAGTTTGCGTTAGTTACAGATTACTACAGACTGTTCTGTTTTTGACATATTCTGTTTTTCGTGTGTTGTTTGCTTATTTTGATGAATCTATGGCTAGTAAAATAGTTTATAAACCATATAGAAGTTGGAATACAGTAGGATTAACACCAATATAAATAAAGAATGAGTTCATTACGGTACCTTGAAGTGGTCTTTTGTTTTCTTTCGCTAACGGAGCTCACGAGATTTCTGTTGAGTTTTGTGTTGTGAAGTTTTCAAGTTTTGGGTGAAATCTTTTGATGGATTATGGAACAAGGAGTGGCAAGAGCCTAAGCTTGGGGATGCCCATGGCACCCCCAAGATAATCTAAGGACACCAAAAAGCCAAAGCTTGGGGATGCCCCGGAAGACATCCCCTCTTTCGTCTACTTCCATCGGTAACTTTACTTGGAGCTATATTTTATTCACCAGATGATATGTGTTTTGCTTGGAGCGTCTTGTATGATTTGAGTCTTTGCTTTTTAGTTTACCACAATCATCCTTGCTGTACACACCTTTTGAGAGAGCTATACATGATTCGGAAATTATTAGAATACTCTTTGTGCTTCACTTATATTGTTTGAGTTATATAGTTTTGCTCTAGTACTTCACTTATATCTTTTAGAGCACGGTGGTGGATTTGTTTTAAAGAAACTATTGATCTCTCATGCTTCACTTAGATTATTTTGAGAGTCTTAAATAGCATGGTAATTTTCTTAAATAGTTTTAATATGCTAGGTATACAAAAATAGTAAAAACTTTCTTATGAGTGTGTTGAATACTAAGAGAAGTTTGATGCTTGATGATTGTTTTGAGATATGGAGGTGATAATATCAAAGTCGTGCTAGTTAAGTAGATGTGAATTTGAGAAATTCTTGTGTTGAAGTTTGCAAGTCCCGTAGCATGCACGTATGGTAAACGTTATGTAACAAATTTGAAACATGAGGTGTTGTTTGATTGTCCTCCTTATGAGTGGCGGTCGGGGACGAGCGATGGTCTTTTCCCACCAATCTATCCCCCTAGGAGCATTCGCGTAGTGCTTGGTTTTTGATGACTTGTAGATTTTTGCAATAAGTATGTGAGTTATTTATGACTAATGTTGAGTCCATGGACTATACGCACTCTCACCCTTCCATCATTGCTAGCCTCTTCGGTACTGTGCATTGCCCTTTCTCACATTGAGAGTTGGTGCAAACTTCGCCGATGCATCCAAACCCCGTGATATGATACGCTCTTTCACACATAAACCTCCTTATATGTTTCTCAAAACAGCCACCATACCTACCTATTATGGCATTTCCATAGCCATTCCGAGATATATTGCCATGCAACTTTCCACCATTCCGCTTATCACGACACATTCATCATTGTCATATTGCCTAGCATGATCATGTAGTTGACATAGTATTTGTGGCAAAGCCACCGTTCATAATTCTTTCATACATGTCACTCTTGGTTCATTGCATATCCCGGTACACCGCCGGAGGCATTCGTATAGAGTCATACTTTGTTCTAGTATCGAGTTGTAATCATTGAGTTGTAAATAAATAGAAGTGTTATGATCATCATTATCTAGAGCATTGTCCCAAGTGAGGAAAAAAAAGAAAGGCCATAAAAAAAAGAGAAGGCCCAAAAAAAAGAAAAAAATGAGAGAAAAAGAGAGAAGGGACAATGTTACTATCCTTTGCCGCACTTGTGCTTCAAAGTAGCACCATAATCTTCATGATAGAGAGTCTCTTGTTTTGTCACTTTCATATACTAGTGGGAAATTTTCATTATAGCACTTGGCTTGTATATTCCAACAATGGGCCTCCTCAAGTGCCCTAGGTCTTCATGAGCAAGCAAGTTGGATGCACACCCACTTAGTTTTCTTTTGTTGAGCTTTCATACATTTATAGCTCTAGTGCATCCGTTGCATGGCAATCCCTACTCCTTGCATTAACATCAATCGATGGGCATCTCCATAGCCCGTTGATTAGCCTCGTTGAAGTGAGACTTTCTCCTTTTTTGTCTTCTCCACATAACCCCCATCATCATATTCTATTCCACCCATAGTGCTATGTCCATGGCTCGCACTCATATATTGCGTGAAAGTTTATAAGTTTGAGATTACTAAAGTATGAAACAATTGCTTGGCTTGTCATCGGGGTTGTGCTTGATGAGAGCATTCTTGTGTGACGAAAATGGAGCATGACTAAACTATATGATTTTGTAGGGATGAACTTTCTTTGGCCATGTTATTTTGAGAAGACATAATTGCTTAGTTAGTATGCTTGAAGTATTATTATTTTTATGTCAATATGAACTTTTGTCTTGAATATTTCGGATCTGAATATTCATACCACAATTAAGAAGAATTACATTTAAATTATGCCAAGTAATACTCCGCATCAAAAATTCTGTTTTTATCATTTACCTACTCGAGGACGAGCAGGAATTAAGCTTGGGGATGCCTGATACGTCTCCCACGTATCTATAATTTTTGATTGCTCCATGCTATATTATCTACTGTTTTGGACAATATTGGGCTTTATTTTCCACTTTTATATTATTTTCGGGACAAACCTATTAACCGGAGGCCCAGCCCAGAATTGCTGATTTTTGCCTATTTCAGAGTTTCGAAGAAACGGAATGTCAAACGGAGTCCAAACGGAATGAAACCTTCGGGAACGTGATTTTCTCACCGAACGTGATCCATGTAACTTGGACCCTAAGTCAAGGAAGCTTCAAGGAGGGCACGAGGTAGGGGGGCGCGCCCTCCACCCTCGTGGGCCCCATGTTGCTCCACCGACGTACTTCTTCCTCCTATATATACCTACGTACCCCCAAACGATCAGATACGGAGCCAAAAACCTAATTCCACCGCCGCAACCTTCTGTACCCACGAGATCCCATCTTGGGGCCTGTTCCGAAGCTCCGCCGGAGAGGGCATCCACCACAGAGGGCTTCTACATCATCACCATAGCCCCTCCAATGAAGTGTGAGTAGTTTACCTCAGACATTCGGGTCCATAGTTAGTAGCTAGATGGCTTCTTCTCTCTTTTTGGATCTCAATACAATGTTCTCCCCCTCTCTCGTGGAGATCTATTCGATGTAATCTTCTTTTTGCGGTGTGTTTGTTGAGACCCATGAATTGTGGGTTTATGATCAAGATTATCTATGAACAATATTTGAATATTCTCTGAATTCTTTTATGTATGATTGGTTATCTTTGCAAGTCTCTTCGAATTATCAGTTTGGTTTGCCCTACTAGATTGGTTTTTCTTGCAATGGGAGAAGTGCTTAGCTTTGGGTTCAATCTTGTTGTGTCCTTTCACAGTGACAGTAGGGGCAGCAAGGCACATATTGTATTGTTGCCATCAAGGATAACAAGATGGTTTTTTTTTATCATATTGCATGAATTTATCCCTCTACATCATGTCATCTTGCTTAAGGCGTTACTCTGTTTTCTTGAAGTTAATACTCTATATGCATGCTGGATAGCGGTCGATGAGTGGAGTAATAGTAGTAGATGCAGGCAGGAGTCGGTCTACTTGTCTCGGACGTGATGCCTATATACATGATCATACCTAGATATTCTCATAACTATGCTCAATTCTGTCAATTGCTCAACAGTAATCCGTTCACCCACCGTAGAATACTTATGCTCTTGAGAGAAGCCACTAGTGAAACCTATGGCCCCCGGGTCTATCTCCATCATATTAATCTTCCATCACTTTATTTATTGCCTTTGCTTTTTCTTTTCTTTTATTTTACTTTGCATCTTTATCATAAAAATACCAAAAATATTATCTATCATCTCTATCAGATCTCACTCTCGTAAGTGACCGTGAAGGGATTGACAACCCCTAATCGCGTTGGTTGCGAGGAGTTATTTGCTTTGTGTAGGTACGAGGGACTCACGCGTAGCCTCCTACTGGATTGATACCATGGTTCTCAAAAACTGAGGGAAATACTTACGCTACTTTGCTGCATCATCCTTTCCTCTTCAAGGAAATCCAACGCAGTGCTCAATATTGAATGTTCTCTGAATTCTTTTATGTATGATTGGTTATCTTTGCAAGTCTCTTCGAATTATCAGTTTGGTTTGGCCTACTAGATTGATCTTTTTTGCAATGGGAGAAGTGCTTACCTTTGGGTTCAATCTTGCGGTGTCCTTTCCCAAAGTGATGTTAGGGTAGCAAGGCACGTATTGTATTGTTGCCATCGAGGATAAATAGATGGGGTTTATATCATATTGCTTGAGTTTATCCCTCTACATACTACAAAAAAAATACACTTCCGTGATGATACGTGTTTTCACAAGAGGTCGCGTTTTACATCATGCATGTACATCCATGACGATTTTATGACGTAATCAAGATAGTCATACGTGTCTTTGTCACGAAGTGTCCCATGACATTATCAAAATTATCATCACGAAGTGTCCACTTCCATGACGATAAATCACGCGTCACAGAAGTGCTTTCGTCAAGGGTGACCGACACGTGGCATCCACCATAACGGAACGCCGTTAAGCTATCGGGTCGGGTTTTGGATCTGATAACCCGTTAACAGCCCCGACCAATGGGGATTTTCCACGTGTAAAATCATCATTGGCTGGAGGAAACACGTGTCGGTTCATTGTTGGGACAGATGTCATCCACTCATTGGACAGAAGGCACCTATGATACGTCGACACGTGGCACGACCCATCAAGTTTAAATGGGCCAGCCCAACTAAAGGCCCACAAGATTTTGCGGACCATAATGGGCCGGCCCAGCTAAAGGCCCACGAGATTTTGCGGACCATAATGGGCTGGCCCAGCTAAAGGCCCACAAGATTTCACGGGCCATAATAGGCCGGTCCAGGTAAAGGCCCACAAGATTTTTTTGTGCCATAATGGGCCGGCCTAGGTAAAGGCCCACAAAATTCTTGCGGATCATAATGGGCCGGCCCAGCTAAAGGCCCACGAGATTTCGCCAACATTAATGGGCCGGCCCAGCTATAGGCCCACAAGATTTTGAGGACCCTAGTAGGCCGGCCCATTAACTGGCTGCCATGTGTTGGGCCAAATGCCGACCCATATTTGATCCGGTCCATTAATGGCCTGCCATGTTCCGGGCCTAATAATGGCCCATATAAGATCCGGCCCGTTAAAAGCCTCCCACTTTCTGGGCCAAGTCACGACCCAGATCAGGTTCGGCCCGTTAAGAGGCTTTGGGCTCAATTATGGCCCATATCAGATTCGGCCCGTTAACTGGACGCTATGCTTTTGGGCCCACTTGCTAAAGGCACATTTAGTAATTCGGCCTGATATTAGTTTCGGCCTGTTAAGGGCCCGTTTAACATTTCGGCCCTATATTAATTTCGGCCTGTTAAAAGCTCGTCATATAGTTGGGCCTAACTATGGCCCGGTTTGCATCCGGACTGCTCGCAGCGGATATCTGATTGGGCCAAACAAGGACCGAGACAACTTTGGCCTGTTAAAAGCTCGTGAATTGATTCGCACAATCATGGGCCGGGTCCATTTCGGGCTGCTGCCGGCCCGTGAGCTATTCGGCACGTTTCAGACCCAACCTACTTCTCAGCCTCCTAAAAGCCCATTGAGTTTTCTTGCGAAAAGAGGGCCAGGGGTTACTCGGCCTATTAAAGGCCCGAATCTACTAGTGGGCCAGTTTGGCGGGACCCATGATGCGGATAATACATCGTGATTGCATGACAGCCCGATTATGTACCGTAATTTTACGGTTTGGCCGGTTTACTGCGAAGACAGGATATATATACAGTAAAATAACTGCAGCATCGTGAATAAGAAAAAACCTAGACTATACAATAAAGAAATTACGTCATATTACATCCACTGGGCATCAAAGTTCGCCACTATGATAATAAAGCACAAGCAGACAACAGATTACATACACTGGGCATCAAAGATCGCCACCAGTGCAAATAAACACGCCGATAAAATAATATACAAAACCGACAAACACTTCAATAGAGTTCAAGAAAGGTTAGCCTATTGGGAGCTGCAGCAAGCGGTGAGCAAGATGATGAGACTGCGTTTGTTCAACACTTATATCTTCCTCACTCTGAAAGATAAACAAGCAGACAGATGATAGGTTTTGCACATAAAAGTATCAGTGCTAACAATTCATCACATTTCTTACTGACGAATAAAGTGACACAGTTTAAAATTGCATTAACACAATATGGTATTGTTCAGGTCAAGACATGGCAGGAAATGACATTGTGAAGGAGTTGGCAGCTTCACGACACCATTTGGATTATGATCAAGAACTCATAAGTATCAAAGGTTAGTGTGCTATTAATTTATCCCATTTCAGATTGGCAAATAAAGAGAAGGTCTAAATAATAGTAGAATGATATGACATTGTTCATAGTTAAGACATTGCAGAATATGACATTGTCTTTGTAGTGGGTAGGTTCACCACACTTTGGATTACGGATGAAGAACGAAGCATACATGCAGTGCAAAAGAAGATCACTTGCTCTGTATAGTTTAATTTACATGGTATGAAGAAGGAACTTGGTTGTACAACTGAAAACTTAAATTGAGAAGGACAAACTTTTGTTTATGTACATAATAAACTTTAAACATGCAATTTGATGCAAACACCAAAAATAAACAACTGTTGTAGTCATGCCTAACCAAATATACACAACAAAGTTTGAAGGCTTGAGAAGGACAAACTTACATTACTGGTGAATACAGGCTCTATAAAGCCCTTGTCCACGCTGATGGGGGGGGGGCAATTCAAGAAGTTTAGCACAAAATCTTCTTCATAAGCATTGCCTTTATTCTACATTTTGTTAAGAGTAAATATAGATGTGATAATATACGAAAAAGTGGAGAATATTTAAGATAAGATGAAGAGTGATGCTACATAACCAAGTAGCTATAAATGTATGTGCAGCGATACAGGCAAAAGGCACAGCCAAGAGCAATGTACAACTAAACTTCTTCAGTACCAACCTTATGGTAAGAGTAAATATAGATCTGATGTGTTGAAAATGGAAGGCAAAGGAAAATAAGCTGCAAAGTGATGGTACATGAACAACTACCTGTCAATATAAGTACACTGATAAAAGACAACATGTACTTACAAGAACAATGCAGAGCTAAAAAAATTCATTGGCATTGGATATATTCTACACTAATGTAACAATTCATACAGATCAGATAATTTGGAGCGAACAATTGATAAGCAAGCTATCATGCATACAGCTGTCACATAATGAACCAGGTATGTATGCAAGTACAGTGATACATGACTGTTGGAAATAGGCCCTAGAGGCAATAATAAAATGGTTATTATTATATTTCTTTGTTCATGATAATTGTCTATTATTCATGCTATAATTGTGTTATCCGGAAATCGTAATACATGTGTGAATACATAGACCACAACATGTCCCTAGTGAGCCTCTAGTTGACTAGCTCGTTGATCAACATATAGTCATGGTTTCCTGACTATGGACATTGGATGTCATTGATAACGGGATCACATCATTAGGAGAATGATGTGATGGACAAGACCCAATCCTAAGCATAGCACAAGATCGTGTAGTTCGTTTTGCTAGAGCTTTTCCAATGTCAAGTATCATTTCCTTAGACCATGAGATTGTGCAACTCCCGGATACCGTAGGAGTGCTTTGGGTGTGCCAAACATCACAACGTAACTGGGTGGCTATAAAGGTGCACTACGGGTATCTCCGAAAGTGTCTGTTGGGTTGGCACGAATCAAGACTGGGATTTGTCACTCCGTATGACGGAGAGGTATCTCTGGGCCAACTCGGTAATGCATCATCATAATGAGATCAGTGTGACCAAGTGTCTGGTCACGGGATCATGCATTACGGTACGAGTAAAGTGACTTGCCAGTAACGAGATTTAAGTATTGGGATACCGACGATCGAGTCTCGGGCAAGTAATGTACCGATTGACAAAGGGAATTGTATACGGGATTGATTGAATCCTCGACATCGTGGTTCATCCGATGAGATCATCGAGGAGCATGTGGGAGCCAACATGGGTATCCAGATCCCGCTGTTGGTTATTGACCGGAGAGTCGTCTCGGTCATGTCTGCATGTCTACCGAACCCGTACGGTCTACACACTTAAGGTTCGATGACGCTAGGGTTGTAGAGATATAAGTATGCAGTAACCCGAAAGTTTTTCGGAGTCCCGGATGAGATCCTGGACCTCACGAGGAGTTCCGGAATGGTCCGGAGGTGAAGAATTATATATAGGAAGTCCAGTTTCGGCCATCGGGAAAGTTTTGGGGGTCACCGGTATTGTACCGGGACCACCGGAAGGGTCCCGGGGGTCCAACGGGTGGGGCTACCTATCCCGGAGGGCCCCATGGGCTGAAATGGGAGGGGAACCAGCCCCTGGTCGGCTGGTGCGCCCCCCCCCTTGGGCCCCCCCTGCGCCTAGGGTTGGAAACCCTAGGGGTGGGGGGCGCCTCACCTGGCTTGGGGGGCAAGCCACCCCCTGTGGCCGCCGCCCCCCTTGGAGATTGGATCTCCTAGGGCCGGCGCCCCCCCTAGGGGCCCTATATAAAGAGGGGGGAGGGAGGGAAGCCGCACCCAAGTCCTTGGCGCCTCCCTCTCCCCACGCACCACCTCTCCCTCTCACAGAAGCTTGGCGAAGCCCTGCCGAGATCGCTGCTGCATCCACCACCACGTCGTCGTGCTGCTAGATCTCCATCAACCTCTCCTTTCCCCTTGCTGGATCAAGAAGGAGGAGACGTCTTCCCCAACCGTACGTGTGTTGAACACGGAGGTGCCGTCCGTTCGGCGCTCGGTCATCGGTGATTTGGACCACGACGAGTACGACTCCATCAACCCTGTTCTCTTGAACGCTTCCGCTCGCGATCTACAAGGGTATGTAGATGCACTCCTTCTGCCCTCGTTGCTAGATGACTCCATAGATTGATCTTGGTGATGCGTAGAAAATTTTAAAATTCTGCTACGATCCCCAGTGGCATCATGAGCTAGGTCTATGCGTAGTTACTATGCACGAGTAGAACACAAAGCAGTTGTGGGCGTAGATGTTGTCAATTTTCTTGCCACTACTAGTCTTATCTTTCTTCGGCGGCATCGTGGGATGAAGCGGCCCGGACCGACCTTACACGTACGCTTACATGAGACAGGTTCCACCGACTGACATGCACTAGTTGCATAAGGTGGCTAGAGGGTGTCTGTCTCTCCCACTTTAGTTGGAGCGGATTCGATGAAAATGGTCCTTATGAAGGGTAAATAGAAATTGGCACATCACGTTGTGGTTTTACGTAGGTAAGAAACGTTCTTGCTAGAAACCTATAGAAGCCACGTAAAAACTTGCAACAACAATTAGAGGACGTCTAACTTGTTTTTGCAGCAAGTGCTTTTTGATGTGATATGGCCAAAGGATGTGATGAATGATATATGTGATGTATGAGATGATCATGTTCTTGTAATAGGAATCACGACTTGCATGTCGATGAGTATGACAACCGACAGGAGCCATAGGAGTTGTCTTTATTTTTGCATGACCTGCGTGCCATTGAATAACGCCATGTAAATTACTTTACTTTATTGCTAAACACGTTAGCCATAAAAGTAGAAGTAGTCGTTGGCGTGACAACTTCATGAAGACACGATGATGGAGATCATGATGATGGAGATCATGGTGTCATGTCGGTGACGAAGATGATCATGGCGCCCCGAAGATGGAGATCAAAGGAGCAATATGATATTGGCCATATCATGTCACTATTTGATTACATGTGATGTTTATCATGTTTTGCATCTTATTTGCTTAGAACCACGGTAGCTTAAGTAAGATGATCCCTCGAAATAATTTCAAGAAAGTGTTCCCCCTAACTGTGCACCGTTACGAAGGTTCGTTGTTTCGAAGCACTACGTGATGATCGGGTGTGATAGATTCTAACGTTCGAATACAACGGGTGTAAGCCAGATTTACACACGCAATACACTTAGGTTGACTTGACGAGCCTAGCATGTACAGACATGGCCTTGGAACACAGAAGACCGAAAGGTCGAGCATGAGTCGTATAGAAGATACGATCAACATGAAGATGTTCACCGACGTTGACTAGTCCGTCTCACGTGATGATCGGACACAGCCTAGTTGACTCGGATCATGTTTCACTTGGATGACTAGAGGGATGTCTATCTGAGTGGGAGTTCATTGAATAATTTGATTAGATGAACTTAATTATCATGAACTTAGTCTAAAATCTTTACAATATGTCTTGTAGATCAAATGGCCCACGCTAATGTTGCCCTCAACTTCAACGCGTTCCTAGAGAAAACCAAGCTGAAAGATGATGGCAGCAACTATACGGACTGGGTCCGGAACCTGAGGATCATCCTCATAGCTGCCAAGAAAGATTATGTCCTAGAAGCACCGCTAGGTGAAGCACCCATCCCAGAGAACCAAGACGTTATGAACGCTTGGCAGTCTCGTGCTGATGATTACTCCCTCGTTCAGTGCGGCATGCTTTACAGCTTAGAACCGGGGCTCCAAAAGCGTTTTGAGCAACACGGAGCATATGAGATGTTCGAAGAGCTGAAAATGGTTTTCCAAGCTCATGCCCGGGTCGAGAGATATGAAGTCTCTGACAAGTTATTCAGCTGTAAGATGGAGGAAAATAGTTCTGTCAGTGAGCACATACTCAAAATGTCTGGGTTGCACAACCGCTTGACTCAGCTGGGAGTTAATCTCCCGGATGACGCGGTCATTGACAGGATCCTTCAGTCGCTTCCACCGAGCTACAAGAGCTTTGTGATGAACTTCAATATGCAGGGGATGGAAAAGACCATTCCTGAGGTATATTCAATGCTGAAATCAGCGGAGGTGGAGATCAAAAAGGAACATCAAGTGTTGATGGTGAATAAAACCACTAAGTTTAAGAAAGGCAAGGGTAAGAAGAACTTCAAGAAGGATGGCAAGGGAGTTGCCGCGCCCGGTAAGCCAGTTGCCGGGAAGAAGCCAAAGAATGGACCCAAGCCTGAGACTGAGTGCTTTTATTGCAAGAGAAGTGGTCACTGGAAGCGGAACTGCCCCAAATACTTAGCGGACAAGAAGGTCGGCAACAACTAAAGGTATATGTGATATACATGTTATTGATGTGTACCTTACCAGTACTTGTAGTAGCTCCTGGGTATTTGATACCGGTGCCGTTGCTCATATTTGTAACTCAAAACAGGAGCCGCGGAATAAGCGGAGACTGGCGAAGGACGAGGTGACGATGCACGTCGGGAATGGTTCCAAGGTCGATGTGATCACCGTCGGCACGCTACCTCTACATTTACCTACGGGATTAATTTCAAGAATTGTTATTTAGTGCCAGCTTTGAGCATGAACATTGTATCAGGATCTCGTTTAATTCGAGATGGCTACTCATTTAAATCTGAGAATAATGGTTGTTCTATTTATATGAGAGATATGTTTTATGGTCATGCCCCGCTGGTGAATGGTTTATTCTTAATGAATCTCGAGCGTAATGTTACACATCTTATATTTACTAATTGAGGCACTAATCGAGCCTCCATGTTAATTGTTAGGAAACACGTAAAATTAACCTTTGGATCTTAAATCTATGATTAAGATCAAATAATTAACCATGGTGAGAGACCTGCACGTATACGATCTTAATCTCTATATAGAAAACCAAAAGGAAAGAAAAAAAATGCTGAAAAATTGGACCCTCTTCTTAAACCTACGGTTAAGATCAAATAATTTACCGTGGTAAGAGACCTTCACGTATACCACCTATAGCCTCTATAGAAAACCAAGAGGAAGAAAAAAAGAACGCTGGAAAATCGGACCCACTTCATACGTTGGACATCACGTAACTATCCACAAAAGGAATCCCATAATTTTCTCCCAATTATATCCCCACAAACAACTCCCTCGGTATCTAAAAAACACAACTCCCTCGGCAACTTCCCCACGAGAAACAACCCAAGCGCCGCCTCCGGTTGCCGTTCGTTCGACCGCCCATGCGCCGCCAGCCAGAAGTGCCCATGATGAAGCGGATTTCATGGGTGACATGGGCTCTCCTACCGACGCAGGCTGACCAGGATGACAAAGATAACATGACGGCGTGGGAGAAGTTGGCGCTCCGCTGGAGTCAGTTGCGAGACTATCAGCGGTGCCTCAGCCGCGGAACCAAGGTGTATGTCATGCCGAAGTCTATTCGGAGAGAGAGTCATGGAGATGGTGAAAAAGCAGGGAGTGATGATCTCCAGATTGTTGGAGATCAGTCAAGGGCTGCATGCAGAGGGTGTACCACGAGGAGGGATTTTGAGGCAGTATCATAATCAATTTGTCATGGATCTCTCTCTTCTTTCTCTCCATGTTGTGATGATGTCCTCCTTTCTATTGCTATCAGATTGATTCTAGGTCCTCCTCTTCTTTCTCCATGATCTAACTGGATTATTTGTAAAATTAATCTGCAAATATCAATTGGCGAGTGGAAGTTTGATCAGGTAGGTTATGCAGCTATGTTTTCAGGTCTACCAAACCAGCCTTCTCTCTGGAGGAACTACGCGGAAGCACCATGCATGACCATGTTTCAAGCCAACTTGCGTCATCACCATTATGTGGACCGGTGCATCTCGATATGCGACGTGGCGGAGAACCTATTCTGGGACCTACATGACTACAACCACACGCTGAAGGAGGGTAGCATTAGTTGTTACACGCCCTGTCCCAGGTATCTCTGCCAGCGACAAGCCAACAAGTTCGGACCTTACAAGGCTACAACACGGCAAGGAGGTGCAAGACTACGGGGTCTGGGTGTACGGTCTTAGAGATCCGAGCAATCTTCTCCATCTTATCTTATCGGATAGTGAGATGGCAACGTATCTGCTGCAGGAGCTAGATGTATAAGATGGCGGCAAGCACATCTGGCTACAGGAGGCAAACAGTATGTATTACTTCCTTCGTGGTTGCTGCTAAGGTTGATGCTTTATTGCGAGAGAAACGTAGCAACAGCAGCCCATCATCCATCTCTGTTTATGTCGTTGACAGTTTGATACTCACAACAGGTACTCCCTCCTTTCCAATACGTGTACATGAGTATATGGATGAAACCGGGATCACGTACTACATGCATGCATCATGGCTATGTATATCTATACCCATGGTCTGTACTGCTATTTTCTAGAAGATAGTAATATGTGCATCAGATCTTTCACTCTTCACAAGGGCATTTAAAGGCATGAACTGATTAAAAGTGCAACATGTGTGTTCAGTTCTAAGTTAATTCAGATCACTAATTTTGTAGTTGCCATTATGTGCTAAATTGTGCATGTTACCTTCCCATGGAAAATAGATAAAAAATATTAATCTTCATACAGTAAAATTTCTAGATTTATATTTGAGGTCATCACCATTCCAATACTTCTCTGTTCCTGTGCAATGAGTTATTTTTGTTGTGCATGTCTTCTATGTTAGTCATCAACTGTTAAGGAGTATCGGTTCATATATGTGGTGGGACATTCATTCATCTGAACAAACCTGGGATTCCTATTTTATAGGTAGTAATGCAAATTGGTGTCTTAAAAATAAAATACATAGTATGAATAATTACATCTTCTTCTTTAACAATCGTCACTACCATGTTCTTCCTGCAAATCTACAATTTTTACAAGTACATTCTTAACGCCAAGGCACCTCCCAATTATTACCTAGCTAGACTGAATTCGGTATGTTTATATGTGTGATTTTGAGTGTGACTCACATCTCTATGTTATGTTTTTAGCTTCTACTCCCTCCGTTCCTAAATATAAGGCTTTTTAGAGATTCCAATGTGGACTACATACGGAGCAAAATGAGTGAATCTGCACTGTAAAATATGTCTATATATATCCGTATGTAGTTCGTATTTGATCTCTAAAAAGGCTTATATTTAGGAACCGAGGGAGTATATCATTTGTAACTGAGGCCGAAATCAGTTTCAAACAGATATGATGGTCGTGGAGGCAACGGACTCCCCCCGGCTGTTCTGTCGCCCTCTTCCTATTCGTACAATGTTAAGCATTATGTACATGATAGGGTTCAGCGATCAGTGACACGAGACATCTCTAACAATAGTATCACCTAGCATTTGGCGGCCAATGATGCACATAAGCACAAGTGGCATCATCTCTGCTTTTCATATGCTCAATTTTTTTTACTACTCACGTCCTGATAGTTATGTATTCATTGCTATTTCGGCATGAAACTAAACTCATTGTACCTCTGCTATAGCTAATGTACCTCTGTAGTTGCCATCTTACATATTTTATATTATTGTGCATGAATCTCTATAATCTCCCATTTCATGTCCGCATTTAGTTAAGTTGACATATATTCGATGGAATTAATCATGGATGGAAGTGCAGACTGAAAAGATTCTGCAATAATAATTTGATTTATGTTGCTGGAAGTACCATCCATGATTTTATCATTTTTCAGGCTTGCACTCAGCCGTTCTGTTGGCAAAAGATTTTCTATCAAGACTGTTATATAAAAATTAATAATGGAGCATTCATGGACAATGTACTTGCTCACCATGATATTTCCAGGTAGTAGTTACTCCAATATCATATTTTTATGTGTTTTATGTTTTTTCTTTATTATTCTATGTACAGCTGTGGGAATGGACATGGAAAAGAGCAACAAAAAGTTTAGGATGCCTGCGACTTACCGAAATGATCAATGATGCAGTTACTTTGCTGATTTGTTTGTGCTATGCACACGCGTGCTCGGACCTGGAACCTGATTGTACCTACTATATATAAGAGATTACACCATTGATGCTCTAAACAATACCATATATAGCCTTCTAACCTGTATAGCCTGCACCTCATTACTTCCTTATCTGATATTTTGACGTACACTTAGTGTAGCTGTCCAGTTTTTCTGCACATTAGACTGAAAGCTGTATCAAATTTGTATGTTAATTATCTTTGTATAATATCTTCATAAATTTTGTAATAATAGTTACTAGATAAAACCTTTATGGTTGTCACAAAAATTTCTTCGCCACAGCAAATGGTGGTGCTCCTAGAATTTTTAGTATTATATTTTGTAGTATTTTTAAAATTCTTGGATGCATATATGACTTTTCGCACACTGTTGGTTAATGTTTGTTGTGCGGTTTTTCCATTTCTCTACCATAATAGGAGCATGAAAAAGAAGGTGATGCGGGGTGTCATCAAAACCTAATTTTGACATTTAGGCATGGATTCATACCTTCCTCATTCCTAACATTGAAAAGTTTGTCCTCTTACTCTCTAACTGATTATATAGTCACTGTATTACATGAAAACAACTTCATGCATATTTAGCATTTATGGGTTTATGGTAAATAATTATTCTCTCAAGAAGCAAAGAAAATGGATAGTCATACTGATTTTTTTTCAAATCATTTTTCCAAACAAATATATAACAAAATAAATATCATACAAAACATTAGTATCTTACTGAATCGGTCCCCTTTGAGTTGTATAGCATATTGATATAGATATTCTTACTTATAATTCATTGACGATTTTTATAATGTTGCTGAGTTATTTAGATTCAACAATCAAATGGCCTATACTTGAAAACTTAAGGTCTTAAACAATGAACAATAGCTTTTAAAAACAATGCTCTTGGTAGTGATAATATTCACCGAGGATTTTGATACTGTTGCTGAGTTATTTAAATATATATTTCATATATTCCAACTCATAAAAAATGTTTTTAATCCATGTTTTCCCAAAAATTGCTAGCCCGTGCAGCTGCACGGGTTGACGACTAGTATTCATAGTGTGAATACCAAAAGATGTAAGGTTGATAATGATAGTCCCACATACTTGTGGCACTGCCGCCTTGGTCACATAGGTGTCAAACGCATGAAGAAGCTCCATGCAGATGGACTTTTGGAGTCTCTTGATTACGAATCATTTGACACGTGAGAACCATGCCTCATGGGTAAAATGACCAAGACTCCGTTCTCCGGAACAATGGAGCGAGCAACCGACTTGTTGGAAATCATACATACTGATGTGTGCGGTCCAATGAGTGTTGAGGCTCGCGGTGGCTATCGTTATGTTCTCACTCTCACTGATGACTTTAGTAGATATGGGTATGTTTACTTAATGAAACAAAAGTCTGAGACCTTTGAAAAGTTCAAGGAATTTTAGAGTGAGGTTGAGAATCAACGTGACAGGAAAATAAAGTTCTTACGATCAGATCGTGGAGGGGAATACTGAAGTCACAAATTTGGCACACACTTAAGGAAATGTGGAATTGTTTCACAACTCACGCCGCCTGGAACACCTCAGCGAAATGGTGTGTCCGAACGTCGTAATCGCACTCTATTAGATATGGTGCGATCTATGATGTCTCTTATCGATCTACCGCTCTCATTTTGGGCCTATGCTTTAGAGACAACCGCATTCACTTTAAATAGGGCTCCGTCGAAATCCGTTGAGATGAAACTGTATGAATTATGGTTTGGGAAGAAACCTAAGCTGTCGTTTCTAAAATTTTGGGGATGCGATGCTTATGTCAAGAAACTTCAACCTGAAAAGCTCGAACCCAAGTCGGAAAAATGCGTCTTCATAGGATACCCTAAGGAAACCATTGGGTATACCTTCTACCTCAGGTCCGACGGCAAGATCTTTGTTGCTAAGAACGGATCCTTTCTGGAGAAAGGGTTTCTCTCGAAAGAAGTAAGTGGGAGGAAAGTAGAGCTTGATGAAGTACTACCTCTTGAAACGGTAAGTAGCGCAACTCAGGAAGATGTTCCTGTGGTGCCTGCACCGACTAGAGAGGAGGTTAATGATGATGATCAAGGTACTTCGGATCAAGCTCCTAATGAACTTCGTAGGTCCACAAGGACACGTTCCGCACCAGAGTGGTACGGCAACCCAGTCTTGGAAATCATGTTGTTAGACAACGGTGAACCTTCGAACTATGAAGAAGAGATGGCGGGCCCAGATTCCGACAAATGGCTAGAAGCCATGAAATCCGAGATAGGATCCATGTATGAAAACGAAGTATGGACTTTGACTGACTTGCCCGATGATCGGCGAGCCATATAAAATAAATGGATCTTTAAGAAGAAGACATACGCGGATGGTAATGTGACCATCTATAAGGCTTGACTTGTCGCTAAGGGTTATCAACAAGTTCAAGGGGTTGACTACGATGAGACTTTCTCTCCCGTAGCGAAGCTGAAGTCCGTCTGAATCATGTTAGCAATTGCCGCATACTATGATTATGAGATATGGCAAATGGACGTCAAAACGGCATTCCTTAATGGCCATCTTAAGGAAGAATTATATATGATGCAGCCGGAAGGTTTTGTCGATCCTAAGAATGCTAACAAGGTGTGCAAGCTCCAACGCTCAATCTATGGGCTGGTGCAAGCATCTCGGAGTTGGAACATTCGATTTGATGAGATGATCAAAGCGTTTGGGTTTACACAGACTTATGGAGAAGCCTGTGTTTACAAGAAAGTGAGTGGGAGCTCTTTAGCATTTCTCATATTATATGTGGATGACATACTGTTGATGGGAAATGATATAGAATTCTTGGAAAGCATAAAGGCCTACTTGAATAAGTGTTTTTCAATGAAGGACCTTGGTGAAGCTGCTTATATATTAGGCATCAAGATCTATAAAGATAGATCGAGATGCCTCATTGGTCTTTCACAAAGTACGTACCTTGACAAGATATTGAAGAAGTTCAATATGGATCAGTCCAAGAAGGGGTTCTTGCCTGTATTGCAAGGTGTGCGATTGAGCTCGGCTCAATGTCCGACCATGGCGGAAGATAGAGAAAAGATGAGTGTCATCCCCTATGCCTCAGCCATAGGGTCTATAATGTATGCCATGCTATGTACCAGACCTGATGTAAACCTTGCCGTAAGTTTGGTAGGAAGGTACCAAAGTAATCCCGGCATGGAACACTGGACAGTGGTCAAGAATATCCTGAAGTACCTGAAAAGGACTAAGGACATGTTTCTCGTGTATGGAGGTGACGAAGAGCTCGTCGTAAAGGGTTACGTCGATGCTAGCTTCGACACAGATCTGGATGACTCTAAGTCACAAACCGGATACGTGTTTATTTTGAATGGTGGGGCAGTAAGCTGGTGCAGTTGCAAGCAAAGCGTCATGGCGGGATCTACATGTGAAGCGGAGTACATGGCAGCCTCGAAGGCAGCGCATGAAGCAATCTGGGTGAAGGAGTTCATCACCGACCTAGGAGTCATACCCAATGCGTCGGGGCCGGCCACTCTCTTCTATGACAACACTGGAGCTATTGCCCTTGCCAAGGAGCCCAGGTTTCACAGGAAGACCAGACACATCAAGCGTCGCTTCAACTCCATTCGTGAAAATGTTCAAGATGGAGACATCGATATTTTTAAAGTACATACGGACCTGAATGTAGCTGATCCGTTGACTAAACCTCTCCCTAGAGCAAAACATGATCAACACCAGAACTCAATGGGTGTTCGATTCATCACAATGTAACTATATTAGTGACTCTAGTGCAAGTGGGAGACTGTTGGAAATATGCCCTAGAGGCAATAATAAAATGGTTATTATTATATTTCTTTGTTCATGATAATTGTCTATTATTCATGCTATAATTGTGTTATCCGGAAATCGTAATACATGTGTGAATACATAGACCACAACATGTCCCTAGTGAGCCTCTAGTTGACTAGCTCGTTGATCAACAGATAGTCATGGTTTCCTGACTATGGACATTGGATGTCATTGATAACGGGATCACATCATTAGGAGAATGATGTGATGGACAAGACCCAATCCTAAGCATAGCACAAGATCGTGTAGTTCGTTTTGCTAGAGCTTTTCCAATGTCAAGTATCATTTCCTTAGACCATGAGATTGTGCAACTCCCGGATACCATAGGAGTGCTTTGGGTGTGCCAAATGTCACAACGTAACTGGGTGGCTATAAAGGTGCACTACGGGTATCTCCGAAAGTGTCTGTTGGGTTGGCACAAATCGAGACTGGGATTTGTCACTCTGTATGACGGAGAGGTATCTCTGGGCCCACTCGGTAATGCATCATCATAATGAGCTCAATGTGACCAAGTGTCTGGTCATGAGATCATGCATTATGGTACGAGTAAAGTGACTTGCCGGTAACGATATTAAACGAGGTATTGGGATACCGACGATCGAGTCTCGGGCAAGTAACGTACCGATTGACAAAGGGAATTGTATACGGGATTGATTGAATCCTCGACATCGTGGTTCATCCGATGAGATCATCGAGGAGCATGTGGGAGCCAACATGGGTATCCAGATCTCGCTGTTGGTTATTGACCGGAGAGTCGTCTCGGTCATGTCTGCATGTCTCCCGAACCCGTAGGGTCTACACACTTAAGGTTCGACGACGCTAGGGTTGTAGAGATATAAGTATGCAGTAACCCGAAAGTTTTTCGGAGTCCCGGATGAGACCCTGGACGTCACGAGGAGTTCCGGAATGGTCCGGAGGTGAAGAATTATATATAGGAAGTCCAGCCGCCATCGGGAAAGTTTGGGGTCACGGTATTGTACGGGACCACGGAAGGGTCCCGAGGGTCCACCGGGTGGGGCCACCTATCCCGGAGGGCCCCATGGGCTGAAGTGGGAGGGGAACCAGCCCCTGGTGGGCTGGTGCGACCCCCCTTGGCCCCCCCTGCGCCTAGGGTTGGAAACCCTAGGGGTGGGGGGCGCCTCACCTGGCTTGGGGGGCAAGCCACCCCCCTTGGCCGCCGCCCCCCCTTGGAGATTGGATCTCATAGGGCCGGCGCTCCCCCTTTGGGCCCTATATAAAGAGGTGGGGGGAGGGCAGCCGCACCCAAGTCCTTGGCGCCTCCCTCTCCCCACGCACAACCTCTCCCTCTCGCAGAAGCTTGGCGAAGCCCTGCCGAAATCACTGCTGCATCCATCACCACGCCGTCGTGCTGCTGGATCTCCATCAACCTCTCATTTCCCCTTGCTGGATCAAGAAGGAGGAGACGTCTTCCCCAACCGTACGTGTGTTGAACACGGAGGTGCCGTCCGTTCGGCGCTCGGTCATAGGTAATTTGGATCACGATGAGTACGACTCCATCAACCCTGTTCTCTTGAACGTTTCCGCTCGCGATCTACAAGGGTATGTAGATGCACTCCTTCTCCCCTCGTTGCTAGATGACTCCATAGATTGATCTTGGTGATGCGTAGAAAATTTTAAAATTCTGCTACGATCCCCAAAAAGGACAACAGGTACTAACAAGAGCAAAGTAGCGGGCAACATATTTGCGATATCCCATTGTTCTTTTCAAACCGGAATTCTTCTTCGAACAGATTTCCTGCAAAAAAGATCCATAAGGCACATGCGGAAAAGTAGAAGTTTAAATTGTCATGTGATTTCATAGACAGTACCTCATCCTAGGAACGAGACCAGTGCATAACAAGGTTTTTCCATTCAATGTATTCTAAATTTAGCACAGGAGACTTCACCGGAAATTCGTTTATAGACTTGACATCAAAGTGTGATTTCCTCAGGTAACACCGATACTGCTGCAATGCTTCCTTGAAAAGCACAAGCAAGCTTTGCTCATCATGACTATCCAGATTGACTCTCGCCTAGTTACAATAATGTAATGTAAAACATTGATGTGTTCGATCAGCAGAAAACAGGAAAATAATAACCATGAATAATAGCACTTACACGTAAGTTGGACAGGAAGATGTGAAAATGGTGTTTGTCTTCACTATAATCTTCCCATGATGGGAATATATGCACGTAGTCCCTAACAACATTGAAAGCATTGTCTTTTAAACTGGGAATAAATGGAATGGGGTTCCAATCTGCAGGAATTGGCCATCTCTGTAGTTGGGATAGGTCTTGACGGTGGACTTGCTGTACTTTTTTCTGGGTGGGATTTTTCGTGGTACGGCTGGTGCTATGGCAAATGAAATCGGTATACCTTTTGCTGGAGTGCAGGTCGTGTGTGGTGGGGCTAGTGGCGTGGCCAGTGAAGTATGGGTACAGTCTGCTGGAGTCGGTCCTATGTTTTGTGTCACTGGTTGTACAGCCAATATAAGTGGGGCGCTGTTTGATTTCTCCGGCACCACCACATTTTTCAAGGACTTTGCTGGTGCTCCTTCAGGTTCGGCAATCACCTCTTCCTTTTTGAAGTCTGATGCACAAGAACAACATTTGAGTGGAAAAACATGGTATGATGACAGATGAAATATGTATTGATAATGGATGGGCATGGCATCTCGAGTTATATGATGTGTAAATTAAGAAGATGGCGGTGCAACAAAGTAGAAGAAATGCAAGACAACATATGCAAGATACGCGCAATCAATAAACCCTTGCCAAATTAGAACAGGCACCTTGATGGGTGAACAGGACAGGCCATCTGCCTTTGACTCCTCGAGGTTAGAATAGTCATTAGGATGATATTCTGAATAAGAATCAACAGGTGGTGAGCGTACGAGTTTCATTGCTTCCAGAATGGCACTCAATGCCTTGGTGCCAATTTTGTAAGTCATTGCAGTGTTCCACAATATTCTTCTAATGCGCGGATTCTGATATTCACTGTAATTGCGTATAATATCTAAGAACCATGAAAACATAAATAGTTGTGAGATTATCTTTGTAATGCAGATGATATTCTAATATAGGGGCGCCCCTGTAAACACTTATGTGCTATCACTGGATTCTGATGAGAGAGCTCATGTGTGCTGTAATATGGTGCGTGCATTTATATAATTTGGCACAAATACACAAAAAATAGGCTCCAGAAGTAAGGATAGCTGGCAGATGATAGGTTCATAATATACTGTATAGAGAGTTTATTGCCAAACCATGATAACAAGAGCACACATCAACTAGGCAGATCATAGTGTACATAACAGGGGTACACCATAACCACGATATATAAATCGGGAAAGTGGAATTGGCTTGAAAATATGGTGTTGTATTGCCGCTAGTAATTGAAAGCGCCTATCGATCACGTACATGCCAGCTCTATCGAACATGGTAAAGAAGAGCAAGCAGATTTTGGATAATAAATTGTTGGTTGCGCAGTGCCCACACATGATGAACCAGAGCGCATAAGAATGCAACTCCTAGCTGAAAAATCGACTGACCCAATTTTGAAATTTAGTCTACTGTGATTTAACTAGTGTGGAATATAAAAGGGGAAAACCATAAGCATTGGGAGTATAGTGTTGAGCATGCCATGGCGGATCTGAAGGTGCAAACTGGACAAAGGCAACTTCGCAACCAAGACAAGAAATCAGAGTAAAGCAGTGGCGATCTATTTTCTTGCTGCGATAAATAAGTTGATTAGATACGAAAGAGTACCGCCTCTGGTGCGGCGCCGTGTACGCATCTGCTGAGAATTTGACGGTGCTGCGGTAGTGATGGCTGTCGGCAGCGTGAAGCAGATCTAGGAGGGTAGACGGTGGCGGCGGGGCGCGGTGGACGAGACGGTTGTAGGAGCGGCGCCGGCAAGGTGGACGACTGAGGGGATGAAGCGAGAGGACGGGATGCAAGGATCCCGGTCCGAAGGCGTGGATGAGAGAGGTCGATCTCTTGTAATGGACGGCGGCATCGGGGTATCAGCTCCGGCATGGTGGAGGAGGACGGCTGTGGATGGGGTGGCGGGCAGCAGCAGACGGAGGAGGGTGGGGTGGAGAGGGTGTTTTGGCACCCACGGAGTACGAATGGGGAAAAGGGAGGTAGAGAGGAAGGGGGAACCATGTATTCAGGGCGTGCTTGTCTCAAATGCGAGGAAATTTACAAACTTAGCCCCCGTTTCAAATTTCTACTACATCACAACAACATTAGTCGGTTGGGGATAGGACGGTAATCTCGCATACACCGAATATTTGCCGACGAGAGTTTGTTTTTGGCGCCCACCGTGTATGAATATGAATCGGGGAGGGAGTCGATTTCGGCCGAGGACACACTGTGTTTTGGCGCCCACCGTGTATGAATCCGGGTGAGAGGCGGTTACGTCACGTTTGGGTGAAAGTACAAACTTACCCCTATCGAAACCTATAGAAATCCAGCAGATAGGCTTTGCGTGGCAGGGATAGGCAGTAGTGATTTCCATCTCACAGATTTTGGTTTCGGGTGGTTACTGCGACTTTCCCCGCTTCGTTCAAATTTTGCAGAGTGCATGTTTACCATGCCAACTCAATTTGAATCCCGTTTGTATTCTATTTTTTTCGGGCGGGATCCATTTTAAATTGGAATTACATTCTATATACATCATCTTTTTATATATACTTTCAAAAGCCGAACACCATTTATACATAAATATGGTTTACAAATGGCATGATCTCAGATTCATAAGGTTGTATCCATCAATTTGGATTTTCAAATATTCGAAACCACTTTATGTTGAAATCCAATGTATGCATTCCTCGCTAACTGTCTCCAATTAATGTGTGTTTCATGCGGGTTTTTTTTTAACTTCTCAAACATGTATAATGTGTTTCACACACGCAACATATGTGTAATCCCGTTTAGACATTAATTGCATATAAACCATGCATTGTTTGTAATTGAAGAATCTATGGATCACCAATATTGATAAACTATATAACATTACACGTGTGCCCAAATTCAAATGAATATGCATGTTTGATACACCAATTTGCGTTATGATATTATCGATGTCGTGATCTCCAGTTTAAATATTTGAATCCCCTTTAATCCAGATATTCGTCTCATATAGCTATCACTCATGTTTATATAGGACTATCTCTCTAGACCTATACGCGTTCATCATCTCTCAGGTATCTCTCGTGCTACCTGTATGTCGACAATGATCTTTTATCTTCGTAACACACTGACGGTACTCTCTCCCTCGACCTTCATCACTCTCTCTCTCTCTAAGTATATCTCGCTCCCTACTATGTGTCTCTAACTATGATTATCCATGTGGAATCTCTTTCTCTCACACAAACACAAAACTTTGTCTCCGGGTCTCATTTCTCTCTACTATTCCCACGTGTGCCACTCAAGACACCCCTCATCTGAGATGTCTTTCGCTCCTTAGATATGAGAACCACGACTCTTCTTCTTCAATATCTCTTTCTCACACACAAACACAAACTCTGTCTCCTGTGGTCTCATATTTCTCCATTGTTCTCTTGTATGTCGCTCACACACACCCTCTCTCCCTAGAGATATCTTATGTTCCCTCATATGTCTCTCTAGCTATCAATCTCGCTAGAAATATCTTTCTCTCTCGCAGACACAAAACTCTGTCTCTCTGGATCTCATTTCTCTCGATATCTGTTTGTATGTGACTCACATGCACCCTCTCTCTATCTCTCTCACACCCACACACATAACCCAGCCTTCCGATCCACTGACTCCTATCTCTAACGCACACTAGCTAGCATCTTTATCTTTCTATTTATCTGTTTCTCCATCAACCTTCTTTCTCGCCTCACTCTTGATTCCTATCACGCACACTACATATGTTTCTCTCTACATGCAGTCAAGTGCCCTCTCACACACATATAACTTCACCCTTTGAACCACCTGACGGTCATCTCCAACACCCAAACTAGCGGACGTCCCTCTAGCTAGCATCTCCATCTCTGTATCTATCTGTAGTTTCTCCGTCAACATTTCTTTCTCGCACGGAGTCTTGCTTTCTATCACCCACACTATATATGTCTCTCCATACATATGCATTTATAGGTTGATCTCTTTTGCACAATCGCTCGCCTCACCCCTCTCGCCGCCATAGATGCATGCTCCAGCCCACGCCACTATCTCTTAAAGACAAAACACATGCTCAATTGTCGGGCCTTCTTCCCTGCATTCTCACATGCATGCATATTGTCATACCGATCCGTCTCTCCCATGTCGCTGATCTTATGACTTATGTCTTCTTTCTTTTATCTCGATCATGCGCGCGCACACACACACACACATCCCACGTATACATGTATACCTCTCACACATGCACGTTCAAGGTCTCTATGTCTCCATACGTAGTTAATTACCCTCAATCCTAACGCCACATCGAATCGTTCTCCTCTTTTGTGCACATAACTTCCGCCTGGATGGGTAAAACACACACTCACACTTAACAATCTCCTTCTAGCTACCCCCCCTCCGCGCCTCTCACTCTTCCCCTATATCCCTGAAACCAATAAGACCATCCCTTTATTTTATTCCCGCCTACATGCACCATCGATATATAGTAGTCTTCCTCGGTGTCTCTCAAACAAACACGTTCTCTCGATGTCGACTCCTCTCACGCGCACGCACCTTCTCTTCCCTCCCGGGCATTTTCTCTCTCGCACCCCATCATTGGTGGCCTCTGCCATACACATCACCTCTCTATGATGAAGCCATGCACACTTAAATTACATCCGCCACAGAGGACCCCGCGACACACACACACACGCACACACACACACACACACACGCACGCACGCACGCACGCACACCCCCCACACACACTAAGACTCCATCTCTCTCTCTCTCTCAATCACACACACACACAAACACACACACACGCACGCACCGCCCCACACACACTTAGACTCCATCTCTCAGACACACACACACACACACGCACGCACCGCCCCACACACACTTAGACTCCATCTCTCAGACACACACACACACAAACTAAGACTCCATCTCTCTCTCTCTCTCTCTCTCTCACACACACACAAACACACACACATACATACACACACACACACACACACCCACACACACTAAGACTCCATCTCACACACACATGCTCTAGGCGGAGCATTTGTTCCTACCACCCTTCATCCAACCTTACCCGTATGATAAACAATCACCTTTATTTACTTGCATAACATGGACAAATTCCACTTTACTTTAGTAGTCAAGCAAACTTATCATCTGCACCCTTATAAAAAACGAGTTGGCGATGATGGTGTGCCTGCCATCTTGTAATACTGCACCGTATGATCTATATCGTGATGATAGAAATCAAACTATGATAATTTTACAAAAGATACCCGCACCTCTCTCCACATCATTATCTCCCGCAACCTCATTGCTCAGCAATTAAAAAATGAATAAGTCTCTGGAACAATCTAGCATGCATGGTGGCCGCTGCCGCTTGCAGGCGCCATCCATCCCCATGCATCTGCCCATTCCGACCACCAGCCACCACCACGCTCCACTCCTCCTTGCCTTATCTCTCATCTTTCATTTTTTCGATGACATTCTCGAGATACCAGTTTTCCGATAAAATTCTCGAGATATCATTAGTTTTTACACATGGGATTACTCCTGCATGGGTCAATCACAACAGGTGTTCTGTAAAAAAATGCATATTGATGTTCCGTGCAATGCACAAGAATCTTGCTTGTAATTATATAACGCAAATCACAAGCAGGAAGTGACATTTTTTTGACACAACCACGTTAACATGGCCACGTAAATTACTAGCTAAAGTAAATACCATTATACTTATATCCCGATGCAAAAGGTTGAGTACATGTCCGAAGAGTAGAGTCGCACACACGCACTCTGTCTCTCAGAATCTCTCACACACACACACACACACACCAGTTACGTGACGCCCACTTAAGCAAACACCAGTATGTTACAATTTGTGCACCCGCGGGTACACGTGATGCTGCGCATTTATTTAAGCCGGAAGGCGAACACAAACAGTAGCTGCATTCATTCCGCTCCCGCAGCCTCTTCTCTGGTCTCCGTCGCCCGGTAGCCATGGGCCGGCCGAAGGTAACAACATTCGCCATACTCGCGCGAGCGGGCGCTTAATATGGAAATTTTAGTGGTCATGCATGCATCTTTTGTGCTAGCACTCCTATATAAGGGTTGACGGTCGCTTCCTCATGACGCTTGTGGGCGGTGGAAGAGGAAGGAGAAGGGAAGCGGGCTGTGGAGTAACTTTTTTTACCACAATTTCTTAGGAAACTGAGTGCAATAATTGAGTAATTTTGCAAACTACCAGTACTACACCTGAAATGGTTCAAAACCTATACTCCCTTGCCAGCGCGCACTTCCCGCGTGAAACGATCAGCGTCGCCCTGGAGAGTCAGTGCCGCATTAATGCCCGGCCAGAGCGGAGGCAACCTCTCACTGGCGCCGGCTTTGAAGTGGCGCGACGGCCGAGAGAGCGCCACTTCCCGGGGCATGCGACTGCTCCGCGTCGAGACTGGCCATAGGCCCTGTTTGGATCCTTGGGTTAGAGTTAGTTTGAGCTAGTTGGGGCTCAAATAGCCCTAAAGTATCCAAGCATGAGGGTTTAAATTGGAGCAAGTTGCACCAAACCCACCAAAAAAAACTATCCCACCCAAGAGGTGCTAACTGGAGATAGTTCTCATTGGGACCACTGAAAAATCACCTTTCTCTCTCAATGAAGTGCATTTATTGTCAATCTAACCCTGTCACCCAAACACCTTTTTGGCTATAGTTAGTTCAGGGTTAGTCATGAGTTAGTCTAACCTCTAGCTAAGTTAGAGTATCAAACAGGAGCAGTATAGGACATGCAAGTTGCTCAAAGCATACAGGCAAATTCATACGTGAAAGGATTTTTTTCTTTTTGAAAACGGAACATGAAAGGAATTTTTTTAGAATGCTCTTGGCATGTCGCTAACATGTGATAGTTAACCGACCTCAATAGACGGCAGAAACGCCAGCCCGCCCCACTTTGATAGAGACGAGGAGGGAGAAGCAATACAGGCTGCTGGATTACTAGAGATAGGTGTCGCACGGAAGCCAAGAAATATGGTGATAGCGTGGGTTAGGCATGTACTAGTATGATGTAACTACACTGGGCTGCCATGTTTCGTACTCTACCAGTCCACTGTGGAGATGATTGGTTAATTTTATATCGCTGAATAATATTAAATATTATGAGTGCAGACGCTCCACCACGAGGTTCCTTGCTCCTTCTCGGTCGTCCGGAATCTATGTTCTTCCACTCTATTTTTTTACGTGAGCTTTGTTCATCCTTTTGCCAACACACGATACATCAAGGTGCACGTGTTATGCAAGGATTGTTCCATCTATATGAAGAACACGTGGGACTGTGTAACACCCCAAAAATTTGGCCAAGTTTTCAATATTAAAATTTTTGCCAGGAGTTTTAAATTTTTTATTTCTGTGGATTTTCAGTACTCTTTTTTTTTTGTTAAGGAGTTTTATCTTTTTCCCAAGTGAAGCTTTCCAAAAATATATTGGACTTCCTTGCCATCTCATTAAAACAATTTTTTTTAAATCAGTAGAATTGTTTATTTGATTATTTCACCCTGAGCTATAATCATTAAAATGGCTTGTTTTAAATTGTTTTGAGCTGTCTTTGAACTGCAACCAGTTAATAACTTTAACTAATATTCCAACCAAAATTTGGAGATGTCAAGTGATACCCCTAGATCACTTTTGTGTAATAATAAAACTATTTCATTGCTTATTTTTGAGTATTACACCTGTTTTTCAAATCTGGTCCAGTGGACAATTTTGCACTACAACCCAATTAAATATTTCCCTAGAGCCTCCACCAAAATTATGGGATGTCAGTGGTAGCAGGCCATTCAACTTTATGCAAAAACATAGTGATGTTCTTTGGAAAATTTGAGTGCATTAGCCTCTTCTTCATTCTGGACCAGACTTGTGTTTTCTACTGCAACTCTGTTATTTCTTGCTCTAGTGATCTTGTGTGTTCTCATGCTTGTAGTCAACCCTGCAAAACCCCTAAGTCCAGGAGCATGCACTCTTTGGAACACTTTTGGTCCTTGGAATGATGCCACTCACTTTCTGCCCAGAACTGAAGTTTTGCAAAACTTGCACTAGCAAGTTTCTCCTTTTTGCAAACCAACTTCACCACCCTCTCTTATATCCATAGAGACACTGATCTGGGGAATTTGGCCACTCCAAGAACTACCCAGGTGCCTTTGGCATTTTGTCAAACACCCTGAGTGCATGACCAGATTTGACATGATTTCAAGTTTACGTTGTGAACTTGAGCCCCTGACCTATCCATCATGTCCCTTGATCCTCTTGCTAACCCTAACCTAGCCTTGTTTCTTGCCAGCCTCACCCAAGCCCTGTAGCAGGCCATGGCATTTCATCGAGCACCTTCCATGCGTGCTCTGGGCGCGAGCAGAGCACACGTATTGCACGTGCCGCGCCCGAGCCGACGCGTCGCGCCCCTGGCTTGCCACCACTCCGCAGAGTCGCGCCACTCGCTTGGCCTCTCGCTACGTCGGGCCAAGGGCCCGACCGCCTCTGCAGCGTTGCCAGCAAGCTCTTGGCGGCACGCCGGCGTCCGCAGCGCCCCTCTGCCGTGGTCGGTGCCGCCAAAGCCACCCTGGCTCGCCACACCTGCCTCGTGAGCGTGCGTGCTCATCCATAGCGTGTCCCCTAGCTCCCGTCGTCGCCACGTCCCCCTGCTGCTACAGAACGTCGGTTCACCGTCGTTCTTATCTCCGGCCGCCTCGGGCCAACCTAGCCACGCTATATAAGGAGGCCCCGAGCTCAAACCCGCACGCATGCAGCCTCACACCGTCTCACTAGTGCCCCCCTAGCCGCCAATTGGAGGGGAGCAGGTCATCTTCAACCTCTCCGGCAACTCCAGCCGCCGCCACTAACCAGGCGATTCCGACGCAACCAGGGCCTCCCCCTCTCCACTCTCTCCACCAGGAACCTTCCCTTCCTCCCGTGATCACATCCCCCTACTCGATTTCGATCAGGAACCACCACCGCCCCAAAACCACTTCGCCCCGGCTTCCCTCGCCCATGGCTTCGCCGCGGCAGCTCCCGCCGTCCCCGCCAACCCAGCGACCACCGGTAGGACCGCCCCGGTCTTGCGGATCCATCCCCGCCCTCCAGAGGCCGCGAGGAGCCGCCGCTCGCCGGCGTCGGTCGCCGGAGTTCCGCCTCCGCTCGGGACAGAGGGAGAAGAAGGAGGGCGGACTAGTCAAACCTGACTAGTGGGCCACCTAGGACCCACTGTCAGTGACCACGCACGGTCCACGTGGAGTAAGTGGAAGCGTATTTCCAGATTACGCTTTCGACGTGTACGTAATTATTCGAATCGTTTTCTTTTCTGTTTTTATTTAAATAACCGGTTTTTGACCAAACTTTGACTGTCTATAACTTTTTAAATACAACTCCAAATGAATTGATTCTTTTTGCTACCTCTCTCAAATATTGTCTAGTTTATTTTAAGATTTATTTGTAATTTTTTTAAACAACTTTTGGGCTGTTTTTATTTTGTGTGTTAATTCATATTTATTCTTTTAAATAGGATTTTTGAATATTTCAAGATGTTTTGGATGCACCCTTCTTTCCCATGACCTGAAGGCAAGCATTCTGAACCCTGGTGAATGTTTGTATGTGTTGCATAGCACGGTGGCAACACCACCCCGACATATACATGCGTCATTTTATGTGAGGTTGTGATCCTATTTATGGGTGCATATTAATGAGTTTATGCTAATGAAGTTGACATGATTTGTGATGGAAATCACCGTCATACGTCTTTCATGCATACCGGAAGGAAAGAAGGAAAGACCTCTGTCTTGGGTAGACACGGTCTTGTCCCTAATCCTCCGTCGAGACGGTCGTGTCCGGTATGGCATGAGGGGTATGTTGCGTGATGTTTCCATCTGTTGTTTGAAATATATGCATTGTTATGCTAATCATGCAGGAAATATTACAACCTCCTGAGTCGACCGTAGATCGAGTCTTGTGCCAGTAACCCCCTTACTTGCTTCGTACTACCACTCATCTCTACACCAAGTAGGGTACGGTTCAGTAAGTTGTCAACCCTTTCCTAGCACACACCGCATGAGAGGCCGTGGTGGAAGATATGGAGGCATCCGTAGTCATGCCACCGGTCCGGGAGCATGGGTGTTTGGTTGTAGCCGATGGGGTAGCTCCCGTTTCTTGTGCTGTATAAATTTTGTGATCCCATGTTACGTCGAGGTTGTGGCCTCCCACTTAGAGTCTTGCTTAACAGGTGTCGTGGGTGATTCCAGACACATGTGAGTTAAGCTGGTGTGTGCAAGTTAGGTGTGTTTTCAACAGAAAGACCGTAGACGGAATTAGTCCCGATGGACTAAAGGAATCCGTTACTCGTGGGTAAAGAGTACACCCTCTGCAGAGATTAAACCTATTCGAATAGCCGTGTCCATGGTTAAGGATCACAGTCTGGGATGGGTCAAGTGTCGGTCTTAGTGTCGGTCTTCGGAGGTGAAACTGTTAAACCTGGAATCAAGATTGTGACTTGTGATAAATTATGATTTTTATTTTCGATGTGGACTAACCCGTGATATTTTTTTTCATTTTTGAATATCCCAGGATGGTACTACCTCCTGGATATTCACTATATTTATTTATAAGCCCTTTATGTGGTGTCGCCGACGCCTCGATCATGCATTTCTTTTAAAGCCCTTTATGTGGTGTCGCTCAGACGCCCGATCATGCATTTCTTTTAAAGCCCTTTATGTGGTGTCGCCAGACGCCTCGATCATGCATTTCTTTTAAAGCCCTTTATGTGGTGTCGCTCAGACGCCTTGATCATGCATTTCTTTTAAAGCCCTTTATGTGGTGTCGCTCGGGCCCGATCATGCATTTCTTTTAAAGCCCTTTATGTGGTGTCGCTCAGACGCTCGATCATGCATTTCTTTTAAAGCCCTTTTCGTGGTGTCGCTCGGGCGCCTTGATTGTGGCATTTCTTTTGAAGTCCTTTATGTTATTTATTTCATAATCTTAATACTATCATATTATTGCATATTCATAAATAGCATGCTTGCACGCATCAGAGTTTATTTATATTTGTGACTAACGTCATGATCATATTATATTTTCAGCACATCATTGTTAAATTATGCCCGTGTTCATTATGTTTGCGAGTACATTCAAAGTACTCACTGGCTTGTCCCTGGCTATTGTCTTGGCCAGATTTCTTGCTTGGAGAGGAGCGTTGCGATGACAGCCCCAGATTCTAGACATTGGTGACAGCAGTCTCGTGAAGATAGGAGTTAACCTGGTCAGCTGTTCCCATGGGAATGGAGTCCCATACACGAGGATATTTCATAACCCGCTTCCGCCATCAACCTTTAGAAACCTTTTGTTGTACTCACAGGCCAGAATGGTCTTGTACTACATATATTGTATTTTTCTTGGATTTTCTGTATCAAGTTAGTGCCTTATCAGCTAACAGTTATCCTGGGGCTGGTAAGCACAAGGACCATTTTCCTAGGATTAACACCCGAAGAATCGGTTGCCACAGAGTTGGTATCAGAGCCAGGCTGACCATTGGCTAATCCTATCTTAGCCATGTCAATAAAATTAGGCTAATAACCCACCGAGCCAAAACCAAAACCCCAGCCAAGCTTCCCATGCAAGATAGCCACACAGTGACCCGACGCTTTTGGCAGTCGGTGCCCAACCTATCAACCTAGCCCGTCTATCACCCACCAGTGATCAGCACCAAAGGCGTCTCATTCGCAAGCGTGCGAAGGAAGACTCCGTCCCCTTTTTCTATAAAAAGGACGCGCTCGCCTCAATCCAGCCCAGCACAGCCGCTACCCCAAAACCAAGCCACAATGCCTGGTCCCGTAGTGCACCATGAGACTACAGCAACCAACCTTGGAGGTTTTGTGACCATACTCGCAAACCTCACCCGTCGTGCCTATGCGTTAGAAGAGCCACCCGAATATGTTGTGTACCAAGGACCCATAAGTGGTGAGAGCCGTCTATTCTGGGCCACTGTACATATCTACGGTAGGGGTCTGACACCCGAGCGCCCTTACAGGTTCACCGGAAAAACAACTTCCTTTGAGCCACAAGCCATCCAACTAGCTGCCCGAGAGGCTATAGTTCATCTCGTGCACACAGCCGCGAGTTAGCGTCGCTCGTTCCACTACTACCCCAGGCGTGAAGGGTATGGTAGACCACCCCAAGTTGCCAACGGAGATCACGAGACTGATCCCGCATTGCTGCACCTAGTGCGCTATGTAAGTGCACTGGAGGACCTATTCGATCAAATCACCATTGATCTGATTGCAGCTCGTGGAGAGCTGGTTCGTCGAGCCCCAGCGAGAGAGGAAATCGAGCCCAACGCCGACAACCAGTCGTGCTGTTTGGACAACCGATCAAGACCCTGAGGTCAGCCCCAGCCGTCAGCCAAGGTGCTTTGATGACCCCAGAAGTGCTTCATCGCCTCCTGGGAGCACACTCTAACGGGGTTGTGGTCAACAATCCCCACGATGGTCATCATCACTACCCCGAGCCTGCAACCCCTCAGCCCTCTCCAGCTAATTCCGACGGTGAGAACCGTGGAGAAGCCTCGACATCCACAAGGGATGCCCGCTTGGATGTGAACGAAGTAGACTAAGTCACTCGAGTAGTGGCGAGTCCCAGTGTATCCTCGCTTTGTAATTCTGTGATACCTTAAATATAACGCAGCCTGGCATCGTGCGTCTGTTTTATATAGTAGTCTTGCATGGATGTATTAGCATGCAGTGTGATTTCTCTATCCTTGGCGCAACTACCAAAAACCGCCCCGACAACCCCACAGTGATACGTCACTTTGGTAAGATGTGTGTATCTGCGGTTGACCCGAGCTGAGCCGGCAGATTCTTTACTTTTTACCACGGTAAAGGACCCAGCCCCGGTGCTATAAAAAGGCTATCGAGTGACCTTGCCAAGCACCCCCTCACCTTGTGCACCATCCCCACAACCATTTATTGCCATGCCGAGCCCTAGTATTTATCTGAGGACTCCAGATGCTACCCCAGGTAGTTTTGTCAAGATATTGTGGGATTTTACCCGCAGTACCATGGGCGCTACCTAGCCACCCCAGTACGAGCTGTTCAAATCGAGGATCACCCCTTCCACCTCGAGATATTGGGCAGCCGTGCACATCCCGCCCGTAAACCCAAACCAAGACCCCACAGAAGTCTCCTTCATGGGGAAATCTATGCCAACCCGCACATGGCAGAGAAGCTGCTGCGTATGAAGTGCTTGCTCGCGCCGATTCGCGGTACCCTATGCCAAATAACGAGGGTATTATTATTTTCCGAGCGATGCAGCACCCGGGAGTAACATCTTTCCGGTGGACGATTGAGAGAGACCCAGTCTTGGCCAACCTCGTCGAGACGTCATCGCTCAAGAGCGTTTAACCCAACACGTGATGGGTTATCTGCAGAGCCTCGCGGATTTAAATCCTCAGATCGCCATCGGCAGATCACTGAGGCCCGACCAGGAGAGACACATTCATCGACTGGTCAATCCACTTCCTCCAATAGAAGAAGAGTGTATCCCCGTACCAGAGACATTTTCTCAAGACCCCGTCCAGTTACCATTTTCAATTTAGATGCACCGCTGTTTTTATTGTCGCAACTTTTGTTTATGTGTTGTAACTTATGCTTAGTACCCCGAGTTTTGCAGCGAGTAAATCATTAATGTAAGCAGCTCTGTCGCGGTTTGACTCTAATGTATTACGGTTTTCTCTCGCGAGAAATCCTGGAGTGAGATTTCTTTTCCCTGATGTTGCCGCATCATATATTTTCTCACGGCATAGATTATTTTTTTCACGCCGCCCCAAGGCAGCAGACTCACCACCACGATTACACAGACACATACACCGCTTGCAAATTTTTTGCAAACTGTGTCGCACCTAACTAAGTACTTCTCGACAACAGTTATCACCCGGCACACCCCGCCTACTCATCGTGGTCACCGCCACCACGGAGAGCCAGCAACCGAACAACGGCATCGCGACGATCATCGAGGATCATCGCGCACAGGAGCACCGAGAGCCCCAGCACCGCTGCCAGCCCTCCGCACAGCAGGATCACGTACAAGTCCGGCGCCACCTCCGCCATTAGCGCCTCGTCTCGAGCTCCGGCAAACGGAAACAGAGGAGAAGGAGAGAGAAGGAGGAGCGAGGCCAGGTGTGAGGAAGAAGAGGAGGACGCCGAGGTCATTTTATAGCTCGAGCTCGGTGTACGGTGGACGAGGTCCACCAGCGCCGCTCGTCGCCCGACCGCCCGTGTTCGAAGGCGAATCCGCGAGCAGTGCCGACAGCACACTGGCCCGCGAGGTGAGTGCACGCTGCACCGGCAGCTAGCACGCCGCGCACTACCGCAGTACGGCCTAGGTGCCCTACGCGCTAGGCATCGCCGGTGGAGAAAGCGCGGGAGAGCGCGCGGGAGAGAGGAAGAAGAGAGCCGGAGGAAGGAGAAGAGGCTGACCGTGGGCCCGGGTCCACCAGTCAGCCAGAGAGAGCACTGTGCTCTCGGGTGCGACCAGCGTATTTTAAGATTTAGAATTTATTCTAAATTTTTGACCAGTGTAGAAATCACTAGTTTTCCCACAACCGTGGATTTTTCCCCACACCGCGCCAGTATCCCACACTGTATTTTTGCACCACTTATTGCTCTCACTGTAGCCGCTTTTGTTTTAATTTTCTTTTATTTTAAATTTAACTCTTTGCAAATCTCGAGGACGAGATTATTCCTAAGGGGGATAGTAGCTGTAACACCCCAAAAATTTGGCCAAGTTTTCAATATTAAAGTTTTTGCCAGGAGTTTTAAATTTTTTATTTCTGTGGATTTCAGAACTCTTTTTTTTGTTAAGGAGTTTTATCTTTTTCCCAAGTGAAGCTTTCCAAAAATATATTGGACTTCCTTGCCATCTCATTAAAACAATTTTTTTTAAATCAGTAGAATTGTTTATTTGATTATTTCACCCTGAGCTATAATCATTAAAATGGCTTGTTTTAAATTGTTTTGAGCTGTGTTTGAACTGCAACCAATTAATAACTTTAACTAATATTCCAACCAAAATTTGGAGATGTCAAGTGATGCCCCTAGATCACTTTTGTGTAATAATAAAACTATTTCATTGCTTATTTTTGAGTATTACACCTGTTTTTCAAATCTGGTCTAGTGGACAATTTTGCACTACAACCCAATTAAATATTTCCCTAGAGCCTCCACCAAAATTATGGGATGTTAGTGGTAGCAGGCCATTCAACTTTATGCAAAAACATAGTGATGTTCATTGGAAAATTTGAGTGCATTAGCCTCTTCTTCATTCTGGACCAGACTTGTGTTTTCGACTGCAACTCTGTTATTTCTTGCTCTAGTGATCTTGTGTGTTCTCATGCTTGTAGTCAACCCTGCAAAACCCCTAAGTCCAGGAGCATGCACTCTTTGGAACACTTTTGGTCCTTGGAATGATGCCACTCACTTTCTGCCCATAACTGAAGTTTTGCAAAACTTGCACTAGCAAGTTTCTCCTTTTTGCAAACCAACTTCACCACCCTCTCTTATATCCATAGAGACACTGATCTGGGGAATTTGGCCACTCCAAGAACTACCCAGGTGCCTTTGGAATTTTGTCAAACACCCTGAGTGCATGACCAGATTTGGCATGATTTCAAGTTTACGTTGTGAACTTGAGCCCCTGACTTATCCATCATGTCCCTTGATCCTCTTGCTAACCCTAACCTAGCCTTGTTTCTTGCCAGCCTCACCCAAGCCCTGTAGCAGGCCATGGCATTTCATCGAGCACCTTCCATGCGTTCGGGCGCGAAAGCAGAGCAGCAGACAGCAGCGTATTGCGTGCGAGCCGACGCGCGTCGCGCCCCTGGCTTGCCACCACTCCGCAGAGTCGCGCCACTCGCTTGGCCTCTCGCTACGTCACGCCAAGGGCCCGACCGCCTCTGCAGCGTTGCCAGCAAGCTCTTGGCGGCACGCCGGCGTCCGCAGCGCCCCTCTGCCGTGGTCGGTGCCGCCAAAGCCACCCCGGCTCGCCACCTGCCCCTGTGAGCAGTGCGTGCTCATCCGCAAGCGTGTCCCCTAGCTCCCGTCGTCGCCACGTCCCCCTGCTGCTACAGAACGTCGGTTCACCGTCGTTCTTATCTCCGGCCGCCTCGGGCCAACCTAGCCATGCTATATAAGGAGGCCCCGAGCTCACTAGTGCCCCCTAGCCGCCAATTGGAGGGGAGCAGGTCATCTTCAACCTCTCCGGCAACTCCAGCCGCCGCCACTAACCAGGCCATTCCGGCGCAACCAGGGCCTCCCCCTCTCCACTCTCTCCACCAGGAACCTTCCCTTCCTCCCGTGATCACACCCCCCTACTCGATTTCGATCGGGAACCACCGCCGCCCCAAAACCACTTCGCCCCCGAAGCTTCCCTCCGCCGCGAAGCTCGCCGCCGGCAGCTTCCGCCGTCCCCGCCAACCCAACGACCACCGGTAGGACCGCCCCGGTCTTGCGGATCCATCCCCGCCCTCCAGAGGCCGCGAGGAGCCGCCGCTCGCCGGCGTCGGTCGCCGGAGTTCCGCCTCCGCTCGGGACAGAGGGAGAAGAAGGAGGGCGGACTAGTCAAACCTGACTAGTGGGCCACCTAGGACCCACTGTTAGTGACCACGCACGGTCCACGCGGAGTAAGTGGAAGCGTATTTCCAGATTATGCTTTCGACGTGTACGTAATTATTCGAATCATTTTCTTTTCTGTTTTTATTTAAATAACTGGTTTTTGACCAAACTTTGACTGTCTATAACTTTTTAAATACAACTCCAAATGAATTGATTCTTTTTGTACCTCTCTCAAATATTGTCTAGTTTATTTTAAGAGTTATTTGAATTTTTTTAAACAACTTTTGGGCTGTTTTTATTTTGTGTGTTAATTCATATTTATTCTTTTAAATAGGATTTTTGAAGATTTCAAGATGTTTTGGATGCACCCTTCTTTCCCATGACCCAAAGGCAAGCATTCTGAACCCTGGTGAATTTTTGTATGTGTTGCATAGCACGGTGGCAACACCACCCCGACATATACATGCGTCATTTTATGTGAGGTTGTGATCCTATATATGGGTGCATATTAATGAGTTTATGCTAATGAAGTTGACATGATTTGTGATGGAAATCACCGTCATACGTCTTTCATGCATACCAGAAGGAAAGAAGGAAAGACCTCTGTCTTGGGTAGACACGGTCTTGTCCCTAATCCTCCGTCGAGACGGTCGTGTCCGGTATGGCATGAGGGGTATGTTGCGTGATGTTTCCATCTGTTGTTTGAAATATATGCATTGTTATGCTAATCATGCAGGAAATATTACAACCTCCTGAGTCGATTGTAGATCGAGTCTTGTGCCAGTAACCCCCTTACTTGCTTCGTACTACCACTCGTCTCTACACCAAGTAGGGTACGGTTCAGTAAGTTGTCAACCCTTTCCTAGCACACACCGCATGAGAGGCCGTGGTGGAAGATATGGAGGCATCCGTAGTCATGCCACGGGTCCGGAGCATGGGTGTTTGGTTGTAGCCGAGGGGTAGCTCCTCGTTTTTGCATGTATAAATTTTGTGATCCCATGTTACGTCGAGGTTGTGGCCTCCCCACTTAGAGTGTTGCTTAACAGGTGTCGTGGGTGATTCCAGACACATGTGAGTTAAGCTGGTGTGTGCAAGTTAGGTGTGTTTTCAACAAAAAGACCGTAGACGGAATTAGTCCCGATGGATTAAAGGAATCCGTTACTCGTGGGTAAAGAGTACACCCTCTGCAGAGATTAAACCTATTCGAATAGCCGTGTCCATGGTTAAGGATCACAGTCTGGGATGGGTCAAGTGTCGGTCTTAGTGTCGGTCTTCGGAGGTGAAACTGTTAAACCTGGAATCAAGATTGTGACTTGTGATAAATTATGATTTTTATTTTCGATGTGGACTAACCCGTGATATTTTTTTTCATTTTTGAATATCCCTGGGATGGTACTACCTCTTGGATATTCACTATATTTATTTATAAGCCCTTTATGTGGTGTAGCTCAGACGCCCGACTGCGGCATTTCTTTTAAAGCCCTTTATGTGGTGTCGCTCAGACGCCCGACTGCGGCATTTCTTTTAAAGCCCTTTATGTGGTGTCGCTCAGACGCCCGACTGCGGCATTTCTTTTAAAGCCCTTTATGTGGTGTCGCTCAGACGCCTGATCTATGCATTTCTTTTAAAGCCCTTTATGTGGTGTCGCTCATCGCCCCGATGCGGCATTTCTTTTAAAGCCCTTTATGTGGTGTCGCTCGGATGCCCGACTGCATGCATTTCTTTTAAAGCCCTTTATGTGGTGTCGCCAGACGCCTCGACTCTGCATTTCTTTTAAAGCCCTTTATGTGGTGTCGCTCGACGCCTGATCATGCATTTCTTTTAAAGCCCTTTATGTGGTGTCGCTCGGACGCCTCGATCATGCATTTCTTTTAAAGCCCTTTATGTGGTGTCGCTCAGACGCCTCGATCATGCATTTCTTTTAAAGCCCTTTATGTGGTGTCGCTCGGGCCTCGATCATGCATTTCTTTTAAAGCCCTTTTCGTGGTGTCGCTCAGACGCCCGATTGTGGCATTTCTTTTGAAGTCCTTTATGTTATTTATTTCATAATCTTAATACTATCATATTATTGCATATTCATAAATAGCATGCTTGCATGCATCAGAGTTTATTTATCTTTGTGACTAACGTCATGCGCATATTATATTTTCAGCACATCATTGTTAAATTATGCCTGTGTTCATTATGTTTGTGAGTACATTCAAAGTACTCACTGGCTTGTCCCTGGCTATTGTCTTGGCCAGATTTCTTGCTTGGAGAGGAGCGTTGCGATGACAGCCCCAGATTCTAGACATTGGTGATAGCAGTCTTGTGAAGATAGGAGTTAACCTGGTCAGCTGTTCCCGTGGGAATGGAGTCCCATAGGCGAGGATATTTCATAACCCGCTTCCGCCATCAACATTTAGAAACCTTTTGTTGTACTCACAGGCCAGAATGGTCTTGTACTACATATATTGTATTTTGCTTGGATTTTCTATATCAAGTTAGTGCCTTATCAGCTAACAGTTATCATGGGGCTGGTAAGCACAAGGACCATTTTCCTGGGATTAACACCCGGAGAATCGGTCGCCACAGACTGGAACTACGAGACGGACATGTACCCAGGAGTGGACGTACGAACCTGAGTAATGTAGCACAGTAAGTGAAGTAGAAAGACACAAATGGTATGAACATGCGTGGCATATAGGGTGTGTTTGGTTGCGTTCTCATCTCAGCATAGTTGTTCCCTCTTCATGCATGCTCAACTCAACACCCCTCTTCATGCATGCTCTCTTCATGCATGCTTCTAGTGTATTTGTGCTAAACTAGTGTGGACTCATGCACCCTCCATACACTCTACCAAACACCCAAAAGTAGGTCGAGAAGGGAACTCTTAGGCGGCATTTGTCTCTTACTACGTACTACCACTAAATGTTGTATGTGCAATGCACGGTGATGTTATGGAGTATGTGCCTAAGTACTCTACTACTACTATATTAGTTGGAGGCACATATTAACTTTTATATTTGTTTACGTGTATGCCCCGAGACCTTCCAACTAGACGTGTCTTTCTCTCCAGGTCGCAGTTTGTATCGTTCATACCACTAAGTACTACTACGTGTGGACTCCGACCCGTAAGTGGAAGAAGTGGAGACGCCTACCACGCTGTTTTTTTTCACTGGCTCTACCACGCTGTTCATGTCCCACTCTTTTCACGACGTGTGGGACATCCAAAGACGCGTCGTGTTTGGCACCCTTCGCCGTAAGAGTTGAAACACTAGCTTTCATCGAAATAAAAATAATTATAAATTGGCAGTGATACTATTTTTTGCGAACCAATCAGCAGTGATACTATACCACGCGGTTTCCTTGCTCCTCGATATCAGAAAGAATACTTCCATTCGCCAACATGTGGGACGTCGACCATCCTGGTCCACTTGCCATGCACGTAGAACTCCAAGGGAGAGTCACCCAGGTCGTCGTGCCGCAGTAACAATGACTAATGAGCCGTCAAATCACAGGCCCACTTCCCACTTTGAAGTTGCTCGGATGAAGGAACCATCATGACTTCGTTGAATTCCGCTTCTTGAAGAAAACTACTATACCAGTAGTACTGCTAGCTACAGTATTTACTCCGCATTCACGCCCGACGAACCTACTCTGGCGCCAGTTGTCCATCCGTCTGCCGCGACTCATTGCCATTCGCCCGCTATATTAACTTGAGCCCCAGCTCCCAGCCATAGCCAAAGACCCACACGTATTCTCCTCCGGTCCCTTCCTTCTGTCGGCACCACTTCAACCATGGACTCCTGGCGCTCCGAAGCTCTCTTGGATGTACTGTCGAAGGAGCAGACGAGGGACATCGGCGGCTCTGCTCTGGGCGCGCTCCAAAGCTCTCTTCGACGTACTGTCGCAGGAGCAAAGGAAGGAGATCGCCGGCACCCCCCCGGCCGCCCTCCGCCGCCACGACCACGAAGCCGGCGCGCGTGTGCGAGCGCAGCCGGTAGCGAGGAAGAGTAGTACACGGTAGGTCGCCGCCGCTCTGGTCCCGGGAAGGCCACCGCTACACCACTCAGTCGACGCCAAGCTTGGTTGGGTAAACATCGGCGGCCGGTTAGCCGCTTGACGGCGACATACAGGCGGAAATCTTCAGAACCTTGTGCTCCGGAGGAGGAGGTTATCGAGGCGGATGAGGAGGAGGCAAAGGCAATGGCCGGCTTTCTCGGGTTCATGGCCGGACATGGTGGTCGGGTGCCGGCGATCGTTTAGATTAGGTTTACAGTAGGTTTTAGTACGGTTTGTGCGAAATATGTAATCAATTTCGTCCAGTTTGTAGGAAAAGTTTTCAAAATGTAATGAATTTCATCCGGTTAATTTGAAATTTGCTTTGTTTGCACGAATTTCGTCTGGTTAGTTCATATAGTTGTCGAAAGGTATGCGGGCAACATCGGATGGCATCCATCAGTGTCCTCGAACAGATGCCGGTGTAAATTTGTGGGCCAGCGCTGGAGATGCCCTAACTATCATGCTATAATCGCTAACAATCCTCCATTATTTGGCAGGGAACAGTTATGCCTCGATCAAAATCAGATCCGTGGTGTTTCGCACTCCTCCCGCGTAAGAGTGTAAACTCTTGCTTACATAAAAATGGAGCAAGTGGACATCACTGTAGCACGTCATATCACTCGAACTAGCCCGCCTAACGAGCGGGAAAGCACCGCCCTCGTCATTTTGTTCTGGATTTATATTGATCGATCGCGCGAAAATGTTACGCTTCGCAAGTTCTAAAGGAAAAGGCGGCACACTTACGACTCGTACGCGTCGCAACCCCGACAGTCCGGCTCGCACGCCGCTCACCAGGGGGGACACGCGTTGTCTTGCAATTTCACTGACATGTGGGACCGTAATTGAATAAACCGTCGATAGCCGAAATCTAACCGCTCGACGAGCGTCGGCTGAGAAGAGAGAAATGGGGGAGGGAGAAGAGATCGCCCGGCCGCCGCGCACGGACTCCAAGAAATATATGGTGATAATGTGAGGTGGGCCATGCTGGAGTCCAGACCGCTTCCGGAGCCCGCTCTCACCGCCCTGGCCCCTCAAGACGCCAGCTGCCCGCTGCATGCATAGCAAGTAGTCCCCGCTTATGTGGAGGAGAGAGAGGCATTGACAAAGTCAAGGAGTAACAGTGGAGACAATAGCTTTCATAAAAAATAAACAATGAATACTCGTTGCTCGTCCTCTATATCAGAAAGAATACTTTCATTCACCGACATGTGGGACGTCGACTATCCTGGTCCACCTGCCATGCACAAAATTATCCTGTTCTACTCCGGTCGTATCGCAGGCCCAACCTTTCCCACTGTAAGTTTTTCGGATGAAGGAACCATCACGACTTCGTTGAATTCCTCTTCTTCAAGAAAACTTACTGTACCCGCAATACTGCTACCACACGCGAAGACTGGACGACGCTGTACCACGTCATATCACTGAAACCCACTAGGCCAAACTAGCCCGCCTAGGTCATCTATTTTGGAACAGAGGGAGTACGTCTTTGCACTGCTATGATTTTGTGTTGCACGTTCTCTGTACTTCTGCTACGATTTTCCTACCCTATGAACCAAATGAGGCCTGAATGTATGTCGACTATTGTCTGGTGGATCGCTAAGCCTACAATTTTAGGAGCTAGGGCTATTGGTCGATCGACGAGGGATAAGTATAAGCGTACCACGAGCTCATCAGCCCCAACGTTTCTCTTCGGTGAGTGTTTTGCAAGTACTATAGCTCGCACAGTAGCTAGCCTACTAACCCCAAGAATCATCAAACAAGCCCTGCTGATATGATAAACAGTTCAAACTTACATCTAAGCATGCCATATATTACATCAAAAGCTGGCGAGGATACATCTGTTTCCATAACTCGGAGAGGGTTCGCATGATTCATCGCATGATTCACTATCAAACAAAAGTAGCAAGATCCGCCCACACAAGACAATGCACTAGCCCTAATATGGTTTGATAACACGCATCGTTCTGGTAATTAAACACAGGGAAATGCAAACTACCCTGAAGGATTAGCGCGACCAACTATTTCTTGTCATCGATCTCTCGGGCAATGACCACAACACGGACAGCAGCATGGGAATCGATTTCTGGGCCGATGTCCACAGGATTGACCGCGACATCGGAATCGATCTCTCGGGCGATGTCCACAGGATGGACAGCAGCATCGGAATCGATCTCCTGGGCGATGCCAACAGGACGGGCCACGACATCGGAATCATCAAGGACAACCACCAGCACCTGCACAACCCTAACATATTAGCAAGAACATTGCAAATAATCAAAAACCACAACTATGGTAATAAGCCATTATTTTTTACCTTGTGCAGCTCACAGGGGGATCTCATCCCTCCGGGGGCCATCTCCTCGTACTCGATGGGGGCCATCACCTTGCCAGGGGAATACTGCTTATCAATGGCGACTATCTCCTCAAACTCGGTCTTGAGCCTCACATAGGTGGCAATCAGAGTTCCTGGGGTCGGCACGGTGGGGCCCTTGCTATTCTTCCAACTTTCTTTGAGGAGTTCGTCCGCCAACGTCCTCAACTCTTTGGCCAGTGCTTGTTTCTTGGAGTTCTTCGTCTCCATGGGTTGGCTCGCCAACATGGTCAACTCGTTGGTCGGTGCTCGCTTCCTGGAGATCGCTGTCTCCAGTGGGTTGTCCGCCGGCAACTCTTTGCCTAGTGCTCCAGGATCCATCAATGAGCTGACAAACAAAAAGCAATCAAAAGGAAACCACAATCGCAATGAAAACGGGAAAAGAATAGGATGCGAGAATCGGTCGGTGCTTCACAAAAATAAGATTATTGGAATGAAAATATAGCAGCATAAATGATTCACCCACCTTTCCTTCATCGGTACAGAAGAAAAATGGCAGACGCGAGTAGCCTGGAGTGAGGTTTTCTTCAAGAAAGGGAAGAAAGGGCTTGAACGAGCGTTCCAATGAAATGATGGTTGCTTCGTCCAGTCCAACTTGGAGGCCACCTTACCACTGCTGGTAAAGATGTGGATTTTGTGATATGATTGGTCATGACGGCCACACCGAGGTGGTGACAGTGAGTCTCATTGTAGCACCTCGCTGTGATTTGGTGGATGGCACGCGGGCCCGGATGCTTTGAAATGTCCCGCACGTAGATAGTAGAGCGGCTAGTCATATAGGAGTGCTCAATATTGTGCACCGCGACCAAGGCGGAGAGGAAAACGAGAGAACTACGTAATTAATGCATGAGTTTAATTAGGGTAGTTTTGTAAAAGTACGAGATACATTCCTCCAATCGAAAAATGCCTTGGTTCATGAGATTTGAGATTTGAGCCCTATAAACCGGAAGGGAGGGGGTACTGCACACGGTGTAGTCTAGTCACTTGTTGAAATCTCTAGAAAGGCAAATACTCCTTTCCGGTTTACATGTCTATACTACTCCCTCCGTCTAGGTGTGTAAGTCATCTTACAAAAACCAAATAGTCCCAAAACACTTAGGCACGGTGCATTAACTTCTACCTTGTTTCTTGTTTCTTGACATATCAACTAATCAGAGATGAGAGGTGTGCATGCTTTTAATGACTTGCAATGGCTAGTTCATTGCGTGCAATGCTATTAATTAGCAAATGAACATTGGTGACCCCACGAGGAAACAGTGCTAAGCGCGTGGACCTATGCAGAATGAGTATCAACCAATGGATAATGGAGTTTAATTGTTAAACAATACTCCCTCCTTTCCGGTTTATAGGGCTTATCTCAAAATTTTATGTTTTCCATTTTATAAGGCTCAATTTGGTTGTTTTCTATCACATTTTCAGATTCCAAGGTGCATTAAATTATTGCATGCAAGTATTAAGAGAAAATTGACCAATGCATGTACTTTATGCATGCATGCATTGCAAATCAATGCATTGATAAACATAATTTTTTGAGGAAAACTACAAACTGTATTCCACCACTCACCATCTACATTGATTGTGAGATTTTTGAATTGATCACTATAAACCGGAAAGGAGGGAGTAGCAATTTTGTCTCATGCAAGAGCCTGGCTAGTATATGCGTGCTCCAAGGAACCGCACCACGCGAGCGTTCGCAACTACCACGTTCGGGTTGCGCTTGGCTCTTCGCCTCTTGAGAAGGCGAACAATGATGCTACTCCTACTTCTCTGATGTCGAACCCACTGCTGCATGTCCGTCCACGTCGTGCGGGAGGGATAGCGTGTGTAGCTTCTACTACTGCTCCACGCCTTTGCGTCTATGACAGGTGGGCCCAACAGGTGGTTGGCCCTCTGTCATGCAGCAAAAAGCAGTGCGATAAACACCGAGCTCAGTCCATGAGGGAGAGGCGTCGTAGTAATCAAATTTCTCGGTCTTGTACGAGTTGACGCGACACATCCAAGCACTGCACTCGATAAAAGTCTGTTTACACATTTCAAATGGGCTACTTCGTATGTAGGAGTAGACATATTCTGCTTCATATGTAGTCACTTGTTGCAATCTCTAAAAAGACTTATATTTGGAAATGGAGGGAGTACAACGCATGCATGCATGCCGTGACTTTCCTTTTGATACTTGCATGTGTTGATTTGATGCACCTTGCCAAATTTTGACTATAAATTTAACTAACCAAATTTTCATGCATGTCACAAAAAATTACGGGGCTGTTTGGATTGTGACTATGTTTGTCTTATGTTGCCACATTATTTTTCCCACACTTGCCACACTTGCCTAACCTGAGTTGCTCAAATTGTTAGACACACTTTGGCTTGCCTAAGGGAATCTTGCCACAATTTTTGTGTCTATGACATGTGGGGTTCACTTTGCTAATAAAAAAATTCTTGTCTTAGGTGTGTCTAATAAAAAGACTTATATTTAGGAGCGGAGGAGTAGAAAATATAAATAATAATGCATGTTAGGGCAACCCACGTTTCCGCTAATTTTAGCCGTGGGCTTGTTCACAATTTTACGAGGGGTGGTTGTTCATTTAATGGAGGGACTTGTAGTACGGACTTGAACAATACAAAGTGCGACCTGGCACACCGTAACACCACTTGGAACAAGTGGGTAGCTATCTCAAAAAACAATCAACAACTGAAAAAAACCGCAACCTTGCATGTAGTAGTTCACAATTTTAAACGATTGTTTTGATGGAGTGAAAAAGGAAAACTACCCACTACTTACATATAGGCTGGAGCCTCCGCACTTGCTTTCTAGGGTTGCTCTATTCTCATACTCTCATCCTCTACAGATCTAAACAAGATAGGGGTAGTAACACTGTCTTTCTCCCTTCAAAAAACACTGGCTTTCTATCCTCACCGCTGGTTATAGATCCGGACGTATCCCCCTCCGTCGGTGAAGGGGAGGAGGGGCAACGTTTAGGCCGTCGTCGACAGCGAGGGAGGAGACCCACTGCCGGCCGCACTGTTATCTCTGGCCGAGCGCCGGCGCGGGAGGTCCTCCGATCCCGTCGTCATTGCCTGTGGGCGGATCCGGCCTCCCGCCGCCCACCTATCCACATCCTGACGACCTTCAGGTATATCTTTGTTCGAAACCGCCTTAGCTCTACTTCCCCAGCTCGCTACGTTGCTGCATGTGCATCATTTTCTACCTCTCAGCCCCTCTCGATCGGATGGTCCAACGTCACCTATTTTTCCTCTTCTATTGTTAGAGGTAAAGCTACTTCATGGAGTCGAACCTTGTACTCCCTCCGTCCGAAAATACTTGTCACTGAAATGGATGTATCTATATGTATTTTAGTTCTAGACACATCCATTTTGATGACAACTAATTCCGTACGGAGGGAGTACTTGGTTCAAACAAGAAATAAAGTGGGGGTGGGGGAATTTAGTATGTACATCGGACTTGGTACAAACAGGAAGGAAAGGGGGTGAAAGTAGTACTGACTGGTCATCCAACGGTCTCTTGGTCTAAAAAGGAAATATAGGGTAACGCTGTACATAGTGGTATGACCAGGACTTGATTTGCTATCCACACATAGGAGTAGGTGGCTAGAGTGAACAAAAATGGGACCAACCCAGATATGTTTCTTGGATGTTTGTTTCTCGGGGCAACAAACTATGAATCACCACTTTATGCCCCAGTTTACGTACATGGTGCTGTACTGCTGGTGCACCCACTATCCCATGCCCTTATACCAAATATTTAGGCTCCGGTCGGAATAAAGGGGCAGAAAACATAGATCTTGATGAAAATAGAGGAATAGGAAAGGAATGTAGGTATAAAACTATGGAACAGCGAACCGGAGGAAACTCTCAAGAGAATGTGTTCGTATGGACTACGAAATGTACAGATTTGTTTTTTTAGAATAGCATGCTTGGCAGTATGAGATGCTATTTGTTTATTCCGCTGCACAGTGACTACTCTTGTTGAGGGAGTCTTGGATTAGGGGGTGCCCGGATAGCCGAACTATCACCGTTGGCCGGACTCCTGGACTATGAACATACAAGATTGAAGACTTCGTCCCGTGTCCGGATGGGACTTTCCTTGGCATGGAAGGCAAGCTTGACGATATGAATATGTAGATCTCCTACCACTGTAACCGACTCTGTGTAACCCTAACCCTATCCGGTGTCTATATAAACCGAAGGGTTTTAGTCCATAGGACGGAGGACAATCATACCATAGGCTAGCTTCTAGGGTTTAGCCTCTCTGACCTCGTGGTAGATCCACTCTTGTACTACCCATATCATCAATATTAATCAAGCAGGAGTAGGGTTTTGCCTCCATCGAGAGGGCCCGAACCTAGGTAAAAACATCGTGTCCCTTGTCTCTGTTACCATCCGCCTAGGACGCACGATTCGGGACCCCCTACCCAAGATCCGCGGTTTGACACCGACATTGGTGCTTTCATTGAGAGTTCCTCTGTGCGTCGCTGTCGGGAAGGATGCCTCATCCGTCTTTAAAGACGGCACCGTTGCTAAAGGAGCTTTGGCCACCGCCAAACTCTACAGCTAAGCGGTTTTCTTATGACCGTCTGTTCGGCCGCCACGCGGCGATGACTTCTCGGGTCATCAAAAGCAATCTTCACGTTAACTCGAAACTTCGCCGAGCAGTTAGATCCGATGGAGCTCTCTTCCTTAAGCGAGCTCTTGGATCGCATCGCCACCAGGAGTCGCTTCTGAGACTCACGATCAGATTGGGCCTAAAACCGATCTAAGAGATCAACTCTCCCGGGCTACCCACCACGTTGCTGTGGTAGAGGAACAATATGACGACTCTTCTCCTACCTTAAGGACTAGCTATGTCGGATTCCTGACCCCTCCATGCGGATTCAGCGGAGGGAGGACACCACTCAAGCCCTGAACTTAAAGTCGGGGCAGCGGGCTAGATTCATTGGACAACCTCCAAGAACCCAAGCTTCCAAGTTGGAAACTTCTTGGCCTGAGTCTTAGATCGGACGGGGTTCGAAATTAATTCCACCGCCCACCCAAACATAAGCGATCTATCCCAAATCCGGCAAGAGCCGGTGAAGCGATACATCATTCTTGGGCGATTCCTCCCGGTTATGGACAGGATAACGGATTGCCGCGAGGAGGGCATAATCTCATTCTTTCGCAATAATTGCACGGACAAGGGAATCCTAAGCGCCATATGTCGTCATTGAAATTACACGCCGCTGACTTGGCGTCCATAGTGCGAAATCTTCTTGCGATGGAGAGCGCTGGAAAACCGAAATCAAATTTTGGGATAATCCGGCCCGAATCGACCCTAGTCCGAAATAAAGGGTGCATCATCACGAGCACCTGGTTACATACCAAAAGCAAAAACCCGCAAAGGGCATGGAACCGTCTTTGGAGGGATGGCTCAATGGACCTGCAAAATTCATAACCTAGGGCGCCACTCCAACTCATAGCCTTAGAGCATGTTGGATACTACGACGGTGGCCAAAAGTGGCGAAGAGCTCTTAGCTCGAGCACCAGCCCAGCAATACCGATGCGGTATTAACAGTCTTCAAGACTTTCGCATCAAATAATATGCGGAAGCGAACACTCCGCAGCCTTGCGAAGTCTACGGATAGCAACAATAAATCAATGGAGGACACGGCTATTACCTTTAACGCCCGATGATTGAACCTAAAATCCGAACAGCCCGAGCACCAGCCACATTGGTCCTCAGTTCAATAGTGGACGGCTTTCGCCTTACCAAGGTACTCATGGACGGTGGCAGCGGATTAAACCTCATCTCGAGGAAACCCTTCAAAAATGGAAATAGTGGAGCCGCATTGAGCAAAGCAGCACAACCTTTAGAGGAATAATCCCGATCGGGAAGCATCTTGTCGGGAAAGATCACATTGGATGTGGTGTTCGCACGCCGGACAATTATAGGTCCGAGGAGGTCACATTCCAAGTGGCCCCGTTCAGCAACGGATACCACGCTCTATTAGGGCGAGAGGCATTCACAATTTTTCAAGCTATACCCCATTACGGGTACATGAAGCTCAAAATTCCCGGACCCAACAGAATTATCACTCTCACTAGTGACCCGGACATAGCGCTCCGTGCCGAAAATAAAATAGCCGCACTTGCCCTTGAGGCACTATCCGAAGCCCTAGCGGCAGAGGAACTCACTGCGCTGCGCTCCACGGTGAACAGGGACGATGTGATACTCGATAAGAGATCCAAGTCCACCTCTTTTAAACCGGCAGACGAAATAGTCAAATTCCAAGTCCATCCAACGGACCCTACAAAACAGCCTCCATCGGGCACAATTAAACCCTGATGTGGACGCGCAGACTCACGAGAATTCCTCTGTGAAAATTGGGACATTTTGCACGGCACCCTTAGACATGCCAGGAATCGCACGCCGGCTGGCCGAGCACAGCCTAAATATCCTAAAGGGATTCAAGCCAGTCAAACAAGCTCTTCGGCGTTTCTCCGAACCCAAGAAATAGGCCATGGGGGAGGAGCTAGCCAAACTATTGGAGGCCGGATTCATCAGAGATATTAAACATCCGGACTGGCTAGCAAACCTGGTAATGGTACCAAAGGACAAATCCTGGCGCCTATGTGTCGATTTTAAGGACCTTAACAAGGCTTGCCCAAAGGATCCCTTCCCCCTCCCCCGCATCGATCAAATTATCGACGCTACCGCAGGACACAATTCATTGTGTTTCCTCGACGCATACTCCGGCTACCACCAAATTAAGATGGCAGAGCCAGACCAAGCCGCAACGGCATTCATCACTCCATATGGCCCATTCCGCTTCAACACAATGCCCTTTGGGCTCAAAAACGTCGGCGCAACATATCAGCGCATGATTCAGACATGTCTGGCAAACCAGATCGGCAAAACAGTGGAGGCATACGTAGATGATGTGGTCGTCAAATCCAAGCATGTCGAAACCCTAGTCGACGACTTGAGGCTAACATTCGATAATCTCCGAACATATGACATCAAGCTCAACCCGGAAAAATGCGTTTTCGGCGTACCAGCCGGAAAGCTCTTGGGCTTCATTGTATCCGGTAGAGGAATTGAAGCAAACCCAGCCAAGATCTGAGCTCTGTCACAATTGGATATCCCCAAAGACCTCAAACAAAATACAAAAATTGACTGGATGCGTGGCAGCTCTAAGCCGCTTTATCTCCCTCTTAGGAGAAAAGGCATTACCCCTTTATCGCCTCCTCCGGCGCACCGAACACTTCGAGTGGACGGATGCCGCCACGGCCGGACTCGAAGAAATCAAAACCATATTGGCAACAAATCCGGTCCTGGACGCGCCCAACATGGGAGAACCAATGCTATTATACATCGCAGCAACCCATCAAGTTGTAAGCGCGGTGCTCATTGTCGAACGAGAAACGGACGGACACAAGTTCCCTCTCCAAAAACCAGTTTACTACGTGTCCACTGTCCTAACTCCATGCAAGTCACAGTACCCGTATTATCAAAAGATAGCATACGCGGTGTTCATGCCATCCCGGAAGCTGCGACACTACTTTCAAGAGTGTTCGATAATAGTAGCCTCCAAAGTACCTCTTAATGACATTATAAACAACATGACATAGCGGGCGGATTGCTAAATGGGCCATTGAACTCCTCCCTCGACATAACCTACAAGCCACGGCGAGCTATTAAGTCGCAAGTTTTGGCTGACCGTGCGAATGGATGAAGCGAACTCCCTAAAGAGTATGGCGCATATTCCAAATAGATCATGCACTTCGACGGCTCCAAAATGTTGGCCGGCCTGGGGGCTGGTGTCGTTCTGAAGTCCCCAACAGGAGATACAGTCCAATACGTACCTATGCATCTATGCATCTATGCATTCTGTTTGAATTTGAGTGGAATTTGAAGTTTCAGAAGTTTTGAAGTTGTTGGCATTTGAATTCAAATTTGGCAGTGGAAAATCATTTCAAAAATTATGCCTGATAAATACTTGAGAAAAAGTATGAGAGGAGTAAACATGACACTCCAAAAATATCAGAGGAAAAACATTGCCAAAAGTTTTGAATTCAAATTTGAGTTTTATTTGAATTTTGAAAAAAATGATTTTTTATAAAGTTTGGATTTTGCCCCTGGAAAATGTTCAAATGATAGGGAATATTCCCCTGATCATTTTGATATATATATGTCCTATATAAAATATTATATTTTATATATTATCTCTGTTTTTAATTTTTTAAATAGAATTAGAAAAAGAAAAAATACCCAGCGCCGACCAGCCATTGCCCGGCCGGCACTGGCGACCACCGAGCCAGGCCACGTGGCCGCCGAGCCGGCCCAGCGAGCCAGCGCCCGAACCCCCCGCGCCGAAACCCCCTCGCGTCGGCCGACCGACCGGACCCGCTCCCCCTCCCTCTCGCTGACGGGTGGTCCCCACCCCGTCACCTACCCCTCCCCCACGCCACCCTCCGCGCCGCCGCTCGCCGGATCCCGCCGGATCCGGGATTCGCCGTGATCCTCGCCCGGCTTGCCCTCGTCAAGCCGTGCCCCCTCTATATAAACCCCCGACCCCATTCCCCTCGCTCCCTCGCCGACCCCTCCTCCCTCCTTGCCTTTCATGCGGAGACCGAGCACGCCGCCGCCGCCATTAACCCCCTCGCCGACGCCCCGGTCACCCCCGAGCTCCACCAACCCCACCAAACCACCCCCCTCGCCCGTCCGCACCCGCCGGAGCTCTCTGCCGACGCCCCCGACCACCGGAGACGCCGGAGCACTCGCCGCCCGAGCCGCCGTCGCCGTCGCCGTCCGGTACGTCGCCGGAGTTCCCCCTCGCCGTCCGATCTGTTTTCTAGGGTTTTGATTAGATCCTCCGAAGGGGTAGGTTAATTCTAATAAACCGGTCCGGTTTATTTTGTTTAGTCAGGTTTTTATTTAAACCGGCCGACTCAGTTTAAACCACTAGGGCCCGTTTAGTTAAGTTACGCCCAGGGCGTTAGTTAGGCCCATTAGGCCGTTTTTCTTTATTTTTCGTTTTCTGTTTTAACAGAATAGTTTCAGATTTGAAAAATTCATATCTTTTAATCTACTTAATATTTTTAAGTGATTCTTTTTTTTGTTGGTTTGCAAATTTCTTATAGTTTCTGTAGAAAATATAATTAGCCATGTTAAAATTATTTAAAATTGCTTTATTTTAGATTTAGACAGAATAGTAAATCTGGTATAGAATGAGTTAGGAAAATTATTTTTAGTGATTCTTTTGTCACAACTTTGTTTTGACATTACCTAACCGTAGGAATTTATTTGGGCATTTTAGGATTTATAAAAATTAGTTTTAATCAGAATCATGTTATTCTTAATTAATTAACTAGTTACTATTTTCTTATTGTTTTAGTTAGCAAATAAACTTATTTTTCACATGTGATAGATTATTCTAGGTTAGTTCCTGTCACTTTAGAGCATGAATTTTTATTTATAATAAATAAAACTTTTATTTTATTTTTTCTTACTAGAAATTGCTTTAGGCCTAATAGGAGTTTCATAATAGATTTTTAAGTGATTCTTTTTGCTCCTAGTTGCATAATGCATTCTTTTCTGTTAGGTAACATAAACCCATGTTTAGGTTATGTTAAGAAAATATTTGTTATGTAAAACTATTTCTAGTTGTTGCTTGAAGTAGGAAAAACTTTGAGTTGGATTTCTTTGAGGTTCCTTTGGGTTTTTGGTTCGTTTGTTTGGTGTGTTTCATATTACTATGTTGTTATGTTAAGTGATCATATGCTATGTGCTTATTATGGTTATAGTTTGCCTCGGTAGAATTTCCGGAGTGCGAAGCTTGCTACCACGAATCCCTAGCTTACGCAGATCGTCAGCAAGGCAAGTCATTGATCATATTTTCAATACCTATGATTTTATTGCATTAGAATTATACCTCCCCACCATGCATGCAGTAGGTGAAATTTGGAAGTTATTGTTCTTGAGTAGTATCATGTGGTAGGATGAACCAAATCCCCTTGTTACCATGACCCGGGACGAAGTAGTTTATTTTGCTATTCTCGTAGACAGGATTGGTTGAGAGAATTCATAAGGGAGATGTGAGAGTCAAGGATGATGACAACCCCATGAACTTCAAGATCAAGATGGACTTCGGAATTCACTCTTTGGGTGGAGGGCGGTTGGCGGGCACCCTGGAGAACCCGGTGGTTGGCGGGATGCATGGAGAAGTGCCATGACATCTTGCGGAAAGCTTCACCCAGCCACGAAGAGGCGGATGTATACCCCATTGACGGAAGCTTACGTGCAGCCGCAAGCCATTATGGGCTCGCGGCTTGGTCAACCCTAGTTGTGACTCTGGCGGACGGTGCTACGAGATGTAGAAGAACGGTAGGATTGGATGGGTACCGGCGGTGGCGGAAGAACTCTTGGAAGACCCTGTTTAGTTCGTCCGTCTTCAAACACCATGAAGTGCGAAGACTTAAAAGGAGGAGCGATTCTTGCGGGTAAAGTCGCAAACCTCTGCAGAGTTAAAGATCTAATCGATTAGCCGTGTCCCGATTCACGGACAATTTGAGCCTCTGGAACTTGGAAGTATTCGAAATCTCAACATTGTAATTAATGAATTAATTGAGGGTTATGACTTAATAATTTGGGAATGAGACATTGGTTGGTGGAACCATCTCAATAACTACCAACAATTTTGTAGTATTTGCAAGCAAGTCCTTTGTAGTAGGGAAAAACTGGCTTTTAGCAAAATGATGAAACTTAGAGCCCCACACCAAATTGCATATAGTGTTAGTAAATTTTATTATTGTTCTCTCTTCATGACTTGCGGCATATTCAAAATGCTGACCTACGGCTGCAACGTCTTATGTTGCAGAGGAGTATTCTGATCAGGATTGAGGCTACGATCCGCTTGGCGATTGCCCTTTGAGTCGGATGGACTCGCTATTCTTCTCGCTTCGCAGCTTTACTTAGTTTATTTCTCATGAGTTGGCCTTGGCCGAATTTATTCTATTATAATAAAGACTCGATATGAGAATCGTGTAATAAATTCAGGTGTGATTGAACTTTGATTATTTCATCAATGTACTGTGAGTGCCAGCATGATCTTGGGATGGTACAGACACAGAGACTTGACCGATTTTGGGTCAGGTCGCTACATTGTGCCAAGTTAAACCTATAAGATCCTCTTGGATGATAGTTATTTGATCTTGCAGAAAATTCCATAAACTTTCCATTCACGAAAATAATTGTTAAAAATAACCAGAACGTGATAAAATATTGTTTAAAATTTCTGCTGATCAATAAACAAATTGTCTAGGTCTTCCTATTTCGGCTGATTTTTTGTAGTTCCAGAAGTTTGTGGTAGTTACAGATTACTACAGACCGTTCTGTTTTTGACAAATTCTGTTTTTCGTGTGTTGTTTGCTTATTTTGATGAATCTATGGCTAGTAAAATAGTTTATAAACCATAGAGAAGTTTGAATACAGTAGTTTTAACACTAATATAAATAAAGAATGAGTTAATTATAGTACCTTGAAGTGGTCTTTTGTTTTCTTTCGCTAACGGAGCTCACGAGATTTTCTGCTGAGTTTTGTGTTGTGATGTTTTCAAGTTTTGGGTGAAAGATTTGATGGATTATGGAACAAGGAGTGGCAAGAGCCTAATCTTGGGGATGCCCATGGCACCCCCAGATAATCTAAGGACACCCAAAATCCAAAGCTTGGGGATGCCCCGGAAGGCATCCCCTCTTTCGTCTACTTCCATCGGTAACTTTACGTGGAGCTATATTTTTATTCACCACATGATATGTGTTTTGCTTGGAGCGTCTTGTATTATTTGAGTCTTTATTTTTTAGTTTGCCACAGTCATCTTTGCTGTACACACCTTTTGAGACACACACACATGATTCGGAAATTATTAGAATACTCTATGTGCTTCAGTTATATTTTTTGAGTTATATAGTTTTTGCTCTAGTACTTCACTTATATCTTTTAGAGCACGGTGGTGGATTTGTTTTATAGAAACTATTGATCTCTCATGCTTCACTTATATTATTTTGAGAGTCTTAAATAGCATGGTAACTTTCTTAAATAATCCTAATATGCTAGGTATTCAAGATTAGTAAAAACTTTCTTATGAGTGTTCTGAATACTAAGAGAAGTTTGATGCTTGATGATTGTTTTGAGGTATGGAGGTAGTGATATAAAAGTTGTGCTAGTTGAGTAGTTGTGAATTTGAGAAATACTTGTGTTCAAGTTTGCAAGTCCCGTAGCATGCACGTATGGTAAACATTATGTAACAAATTTCAAACATGAGGTCTTGTTTGATTGTCCTCCTTGTGAGTGGCGGTCGGGGACGAGCGATGGTCTTTTCCTACCAATCTATCCCCCTAGGAGCATGCGCGTAGTGCTTGGTTTTGATGACTTGTAGATTTTTGCAGTAAGTATGTGAGTTATTTATGACTAATGTTGAGTCCATGGATTATCGCACTCTCACCTTTCCATCATTTCTAGCCTCTTGATGCCGTGCATTGCCCTTTCTCACATTGAGAGTTGGTGCAAACTTAGCGGTGCATCAAACCCGTGATATGATCGCTCTTTCACACATAAACCTCCTTATATCTTCCTCAAAACAGCCACCATACCTACCTATTATAGCATTTCCATAGCCATTCTGAGATATATTGCCATGCAACTTTCCACCGTTCCGTTTATCATGACACGTTCATCATTGTCATATTGGTTTGCATGATCATATAGTTGACATAGTATTTGTGGCAAAGCCACCGTTTATAATTCCTTCATACATGTCACTCTTGGTTCATTGCATATCCCAGTACACCGCCGGAGGCATTCATATAGAGTCATACCTTGTTCTAGTATCGAGTTGTAATCGTTGAGTTGTAAATAAATATAAGTGTGATGATCATCATTTTCTAGAGCATTGTCCCAAGTGAGGAAATAAAAAATAGAGAAAGGCCATAAAAAAAGAAAAGGCCCAAAAAAATGAGAGAAAAAAAGAGAAGGGACAATGTTACTATCCTTTTACCACACTTGTGCTTCAAAGTAGCACCATAATCTTCATGATAGAGAGTCTCTTGTTTTGTCATTTTCATATACTAGTGGGAATTTTTCATTATAGAACTTGGCTTGTATATTCCAACAATGGGCCTCCTCAAGTGCCCTAGGTCTTCGTGAGCAAGCAAGTTGGATGCACACCCACTTAGTTTCTTTTGTTGAGCTTTCATATATTTATAGCTCTAGTGCATCCGTTGCATGGCAATCCCTACTCCTTGCATTAACATCAATCGATGGGCATCTCCATAGCTCATTAATTAGCCTCGTTTATGTGAGACTTTCTCCTTTTTTGTCTTCTCCACATAACCGCCATCATCATATTCTATTCCACCCATAGTGCTATGTCCATGGCTCACGCTCATGTATTGCGTCAAGGTTGATAAAGTTTGAGATTACTAAAGTATAAAACAATTGCTTGGCTTGTCATCGGAGTTGTGCATGATGAGAGCATTCTTGTGTGACGAAAATGGAGCATGACTAAACTATATGATTTTGTAGGGATGAACTTTATTTCGCCATGTTATTTTGAGAGGACATAACTGCTTGGTTAGTATGCTTGAAGTATTATTATTTTTATGTCAATATTGAACTTTTATCTTGAATCTTTCAGATCTGAATATTCATACCACAATTAAGAATAATTACACTGAAATTATGCCAAGTAGCATTCCACATCAAAATTTCCATTTTTATCATTTACCTACTCGAGGACGAGCATGAATTAAGCTTGGGGATGCTTGATACGTCTCCAACGTATCTATAATTTTTGATTGCTCCATGCTATATTATCTTCTGTTTTGGACATTATTGGGCTTTATTATACACTTTTATATTATTTTGGGGACTAACCTATTAACCGGAGGCCCAGCCCAGAATTGCTGTTTTTTTGCCTATTTTAGAGTTTCACAGAAAAAGAATATCAAGCGGAGTCCAAGCGGAATGAAACCTTGGGAGCGTGATTTTGGAACGAACATGATCCGAGGACTTGGACCCTACATCAAGAAAGCTACCAGGAAGCCACGAGGTAGGGGGCGCGCCCTCCACCCTCGTGGGCCCCACGTTGCTCCACTGACGTACTCCTTCCTCCTATATATACCTACATACCCCAAACTAATGAATCTGAGCCAAAACCTAATTCCACCACCGCAACCTTTTGTATCCGTGAGATCCCATCTTGGGGCCTGTTTCGGAGCTCCGCTTGTCGGTGGAAAGGACACCTATGGGATCATAAGGATCCCTCCTGACGGTTGTAGGCGCGGGTTGAGAGAAAGCGGATCGGCGGAGAGTCTGCGGTTCGTTTATCCAGTTCGGTCGCGAGGATCGTAAAACCCTAGTCCTACTTTAGTGGATGTATTCTGAGTTCTTGAGCTAGCTACGAGGGTGTAACAAGCTCAAAAAGCGAATCCTTCTCTGGTAGCCTCGGGCCTCCTTTTATAGGAAAAGGGTGCATACAGTGTGGCAAGCAGGAGGTGGAAAAATCTTGTCGGTGTCAAAACCGGCGGATCTCGGGTAGGGGTGCGAAGCTGTGCATCTAGGCGGATGGTAACAGGAGACAACGGACACGATGTTTTTACCAAGGTTGGGCCCTCTCGATGGAGGTAATACCCTACTCCTGCTTGATTAATATTGATGATATGGGTAGTACAAGAGTAGATCTACCACGAGATCGGAGATGCTAAACCCTAGAAGCTAGCCTATGGTATGATTGTTGTTACGTCCTACGGACTAAAACCCTTCGGTTTATATAGACCTTTGGATAGGGTTAGGGTTACAGAGTCGGTTACAATGGTAGGAGATCTACATATCCGTATCGCCAAGCTTGCCTTCCACACCAAGGAAAGTCCCATCCGGACACGGGACGAAGTCTTCAATCTTGTATCTTCATAGTCTGGGAGTCCGGCTGAAGATAGTCCGGCTATCCGGACACCCCCTAGTCCAGGACTCCCTCAGTAGCCCCTGAACCAGGCTTCAATGATGATGAGTCCGGTGCGCATATTGTCTTCGGCATTGCAAGGCGGGTTCCTCCTCTGAATACTTCATAGAAGGTCTTGAACACAAGGGTAGTGTCCGGCTCTACAAAACAAGTTCCACATACAACCGTAGAGAGAATAACTTTTTGCACAGATCTGCTGACGTATTCCGCGGCGTGACATCACACCACGGCCAGGCCTTTATACGAATCATTTTTACTGTTCCACCTCAGCCCGTTTAGCGAGGCGGTTTCCTCGGCACGTCTTATCAAAGCGTAGATCGTGCCCCCTTATTCCGGGATTCTCATCAATACAGACGTGGGTAACCCAACCGCGCCATTGATTGCGGCGCTTGGGAGATAAGCAATTTTTATCAGGCTGGTGGGGGACGCATATCTTCGTCCGTCCATATAAGGGGCTAAGGATCCACCTTTTCACCTACGCCTTCCTCCTCGCTGGTTCATCCATTTCTGCACACTCGAGCTCCAGCGCCCAAGTCCGCACATCTCACCTCAACCTTATCCAACTATGTCCGGAGCGGGAGGTAGATGGATGGCTTCCTCCGTGACGGAGGGCCAAGTAAAAAAGCTGCGGAAGGCCGGATACTTGTCCGACGACATCGCACATCGGCTGCCCGACAAGGGGCAGCTCCTCCCCACCCCCAGACCCTATGAGAGGGTGGTGTTCCTCCCCCACTTCCTCCGCGGACTAGGGTTTCCACTCCACCCATTTGTCCAGGGGCTCATGTTCTACTCGGCCTAGATTTCCACGATCGGCCCCAATTTTGTCCTCAACATCTCGGCGTTTATCATCTTGTGCGAGGCCTTCCTCGCATCCAACCCCACTTGACTTATGGCTGAAGATCTTCAATGTCCGGCCGAAGGTAGTGGGCGGCCGTAAGCGGAGTCTTGGGCGCCATGGTTGGCAAGATGGCCAAAGTCCTATGGCTTGAGGCTCCTTTGTGGAGACCGTAAAGGGTGGCGATCGGGGTGGTTCTACATCACCGAGCATGCGACTCTCAATGGGTGGCGGCCCCAATTCGATTTGGCTTCCCACACGGCTCACGTCATGGAAAGAGGCAGGCCAAGCGTGGGTGGATTCGGATGAGCTATCCGGACTTCAAACATCGTCCGGAACACGGTGGAGAAGAATCTCGGGCTTGTAGCGTAATCCGGTGATGCTCATCCGCCGATTCTCCCATGCCAACAACGGGCCTTTACATTGTGGGAGTTTGATCGGCACATCACCCAACTCTTAAAGGCTCTTGACACTACGTGCGAAGATGCTGGAAGGTGCTGTTCAAGGGGGCCGAGGCTCCCACATCCGCTACCGAAGATCGCGGATTCAGCTCACAGCGTCCAGCCAACGAGGTAAGTTATTTTGCCCTTTATGGGACTCTTTTTTCATAGTTTGACTTTGTGCGGGATCTAAAACTCCCTATCCTTTGATAGGACTGGCTGGTGAAATCCGGACAGATTAACTGTCCGGCCCCTTTGCCAGAAGATCCAGCGGACGCCCGATTGGAGGGGCTGCTGGTTCCGGCACCTCACGTGGTGCCGGAGAAGAAGGCCAAGAAGGAGGCCACGGGGACTCGAAAGAGCTCCCGGCACCAGGTGTCGTCGGGCTCATCGCCTGACCACCCTGAGGCCGAATCCTCCTCTGAAGAAGAGGAGGAAGAAGAAGCCTCTCCCCGGCTAAGGGAGAGAAGAAGAGGAAAGCCGCCCTGGCCCGGGAGGCGGGGATCAAGAGGAAGGACCCTACCTCCGGACTTCTCCGCCAACGCCGACAGCGACGAGGAGGAGTGGCCAACAAGGGCCAAGCCCCTGGCGAGATCGTAAGTGTCCGGATTCCAGAATAACTCATAAATTATCATTTGCCGAATAGTGTCTTCTAATGTCGAATATAACCATGTAGCCCGCCCAGGGATGATCTTGCCACTTCGTCGAGCGGCTCCCTGAATACGTCGGATGTGAATAGCACTTCACTTCCGACCGCCTCCTCTCCTCGTGACGCAGATGACACCGCGGTGGAGTCCCAAAAGGGGCCCGACCAGGAGGAGGTGGTCCTGGAGGTGCCACAAGGCGACCTCCCGGACACCAGGTGCGAGGGGGGCAAAACCCCAGAGGGCTCTAAGTCCGGTACCGTGCCGGACTCCGGGCCGGAACCAGCAATGGTTCCGAAGGCGGCAGCGGCCCTCGCAAGAAGGGCAAGGCTATGACATCGATGATCCCCATCAACCGGAGGCACGGATAGCTTGTTGGAGGCGCTTAACAGGCGCCTCCATCGACGAAACACCGCACTATTATGAGTGCGGTGGTCGAAAAATTCAGATCCGCCAAGAGTGGGCTGACGAAGCTTGTACAAGCCTTCCAACAGGCTTTGAGGTAAGTTTAGAATATGTAAAATATTACCGCATAGGCGGTAGCCCTCGATGCTTAGTTCGGTGTTCGGAAAGAAAAGCCGGTGAGGATCTAAAAAGATATCGCAGGAGTCTAACATAATTATGTCAATATGGGAATGCAGGCTACCCTGCTGACCTCTGCCGCACTAACTGTGGAGGTCAATGCATTGAAGGAGAGCCTCGAGCGATCCGAGGACGAGCTCGACCAAGCCAAAAAGCAACTCGAGGAAAAAGAAGGTAAGTAATACCTTATGAAAGAAATACCTTATAGAAAGGTTTTGGTTGCGAAAGAAAAATTAATAGGAATAACATGGGTACTACAGGGGCCATGAACGAGGTGGCGACCCTGGAGGAAGCGGTGTCTGCGGCCGAAAGCAAAGCGGCCGCAGAGCGCGCCGAGCGAGAAAAGCAGGAGGAGCGGGTGGCGGAGGTGCGGCGAGCTCCCTGGCTCTCGTGGAAAAACACGAGTTTGGGCGTGACTCAAAGACTCGAGTCCGAGCTTGCCTCGGCTCTTGAGAGTGCCAAAGCCGCTAAGGCCGAAGCCCAAAAAGCCCTCAAGAAATTGAATCATTAAAGAAGATAGCGGCGGGTAAGGCATTCTTTATGCAAAGCAAGAATGTAAAAGTCAATTACCTATTACTTACCCGGATTGGAGCTCTCCGGGAGCATTCGTAGATCTGCCCGTAGTGTGTACGATCTTGCGCATTCTACGCGCCAAGGAGGGGAGCTTGACGGAGAGGTGTTCGGTCTCGGTATCTTTGAGGCGAGCGTCCAGTGCCCTGGCGACCAGCTGAAGCAGCTGGTCAAGCTCCACAAGGTCGCCGAACAGGCCATGAAGGGCCTCATAGTTAATTTGTGGCCATTGGAAGCCATGCACAGGAGCTACTTCACTTAGTCTGCGGCGGTGGTGGGCCTTTGTCCACGAATTGAAGTCATCAAGCGCTCCGTCTGTATTGAAGGTGTCCGTAGGGCCCTTGCCCATGCCAAAGTGCCTTTGGGGCAAGCTGGGCCTTGAAGAAGCTTGTGACGGACAGGCCACCGAAGGGCAAGGAGCATCGCGCCGAAATGTACTATGAGGGCCTCTGAAGGGTGCTCGCCGTATAAGCGGAGGAGTGCTCCAAAGATGTAATTTTGAATAGACTCGCATTTGTTATCACTGTGCGCTAAAACTTGTTCATATCGCTAAGCAACGCTTGTTAATTTAAAATATTACCTTACATGCGGCCGTTTATCAAAATTGAGAGATGGCAAGTCGTTGGCTTCAGCCCCCATGCCACAGTGCAGGGGTGTTAGGGATAAACTTGAGCACTCTTGTTCCCATTCTTGGGTCCATCAAGGGGCGCTCAGCATAGCGAACAAGGCAACGGACTTATAATGCTTGAACACTCTCCTTAGCCATAGAATTCTATAATTTTAAATTTTGGTGAAGCCCTAGTATTCGGAAGACCCGAGTTGAGGCGCTATCACGCCTTTGGCGGACAATGCGGACTCCTCGCTCTAAGCGGCATAAGTCTTTAGGGACCCGAAAAAACCTCTCGAACAGCGACCGGCTCTCGCCCTATCATGACGGTCAGTTTTAGCTTTCTCCACTGAGGTGCTCAACCCAGCTCAACTGGGGCACAATCGCGATGGTTTTCCCAGCGCTACCTTAGCCGATATAATGGAACGTAAGGTACCAAAACATGGGAGCCGGGCAAACCCAACTATTGACCCAAGACATGATTCGGAGCCGATTCATATAATGCTATAAGTTCGGGGTGCCGCACTTGTGAAAGTGTTCGGACTTTTAACACCACTGGGGAACTTAAGCCCCTGGTGTATTGGCCGTACCAAAGTGTACGGGTGCCACATGTCATGAAATGAACATATATATAAATAAAGAAAGGAGTGCAATAATAGGCAAAAGCTATGTATTGTTTATTAAAAAAAAGGACTACAATAAAAGCAGAACGATACAAGTAGTGCGATAAGCAAGGGATGGGACTATTTAACATGTCCCCCTCCAGGGGTACGCTGCGGGATGGTATGTAAAACAGGTATGATGCTCGAAGTAGAGACCACCTGGACACTCGACGCAGTTTTACGCTTCCTGGCTGTTGCATCGTGAGTTCGGTATGAGCGCCGGACAGGGCTTCGGAGAACGAGTCTTGAAAGTAAGAAAAAATAAAAAGAAAAAGAATGACACAATCGGGGCCCAGTGCGGTTGAGCCGCATTCTTGGGCGTGCCGTGGTCGTGCCCTCCCTTATGCCCATGGTATTTTCAGGCGTGGTTATGTGCGGCTAATCTTGGCCGCAACCGCGAGGGCTGGGGTTGGGGCGGATTGCTCTGGCGATGTCGGATCGTGCGGGCAGTCTTATTGTAGGTTACTCGGTAGCAGCGGTGTCCGGTTGTTTATTGGCGGACTAGAGAATTGCCTTAAGAGGCTGTTACGCACTTCGCGCAAGGCGGCCGTATGCTCCTCCGTTCGAGAGGCGTTGGTGTTCCGTTGACCATGATTACGCCTCGAGGCCTGTCATCTTGAGCTTGAAGTATGCGTAGTGCGGCACCGCATTGAATTTTGTGAATGCTGTTCGTCCAAGCAGTGCATGATAGCCGCCGTGGAACGGGACTATGTCGAAGATTAACTCTTAAGCGGAAGTTATCCGGGATCGAAGACCACCGAGTGTAACGAGCCTGTACAATTGGCCTCTACACCTGGTATGACGCCTTTAAAGGTCGTCCTTGTGGGTTTAATCCTTGAGGGGTCTATGCCCATTTTGCGCACTGTATCCTGATAAAGCAGGTTCAGGATGCTACCGCCGTCCATCAGGACTCTGGTGAGGTGAAATCCGTCGATAATTGGGTCAAGAACCAATGCGACGAAACCGCCGTGACGGATGCTAGTGGGGTGGTCCCTTCGATCGAAGGTGATCGGGCAGGCAGACCATGGGTTGAACTTCGGGGCAACTGGCTCCATCGCGTATACGTCCCTTAGCGCATGCTTCCGCTCCCTTTTGGGTATGTGGGTTGCGTATATCATGTTCACCATCCGCACTTGTGTGGGAAAGCCCTTCTGTCCTCTATTGTTCGGCGGCCGGGGCTCTTCCTCGTCATCGCTATGCAGCCCCTTGTCGTGGTTTTCGGCGATTAGCTTGCCTGCTTGCTTGAACACCCAACAATCCTGTTGGTGTGGTTGGCTGGTTTTGGGGGTGCCATGTATCTGGCACAAGCGATCGAGTATTCGGTCCAAGTTGGACGGGCCCTGGGTATTTCTTTTGAATGGCTTCTACCGTTGACCGGGTTTAGAGCCTCTGAATCCGGCATTTACTGCCATATCTTCAGCATTATCACCGTTAATGCGGCGTTTATGCTTGTTGCGACGCGACCTGCCATTGCTTTCCTTGGTATCCGTACTACTAGGGTGTTTGGCCAAGTTGTTGCTTCGAGCTAGCCAGCTGTCCTCTCCCGCACAAAAGCGGGTCATGAGTGTGGTAAGGGCTGCCATGGATTTCGGCTTTTCCTGTCCTAGGTGCCGGGCTAGCCACTCGTCGTGGATGTTGTGTTTGAAGGCTGCTAAGCGCCTCTGCATCTGGACGGTCGGCGATATGATTTTTCTTTGTTAGGAACCGCGTCGAGAATTGTCGGCGATTCTTACAGCTGCTGTATTATATGGCTAAGGTCATCGGCATCGGTGGTCGCACATATGTGCCTAGAAGTTATCAAGGAATCGGCTTCGGGTCCTCCCAACAACTAATTGACTCTGGCGGCAAGCTGTTGAGCCAATGCCGAGCTGGTCCTTTAAGCTTAAGTGGGAGGTATTTGATGGCATGTAGATCATCACCGCGGGCCATGTGGATATGGAGGAGATAGTCCTCGATCCGGACCACGGGATCTGTAGTACCATCGTATGATTCGATGTTTGCGGGTTTGAAGCCCTCGAGTTTGATGATCCATTACTTCATCATGAAGCATAGTGGGTGTGTGGCGCCTCTGTATTGGGCTATATCACGGCGTAGCTCATATGAGCTCATCTCGTGTTCGGCCCGGCGGGTTTCTTGTATCTGGCGTGGCGGTTATCATCACGTGTGGTAGGCGCCCGCGATCCGTGAATCGATCTTGTGTATTTTGCCTTATCCACCAATATATCTCGCAAGTCCGGCGCGTTTTCCCTTACCTTGGAACTTTTCGAGCGGCGTCGGGGCGTGGCTTGAGCAGAGGGCCGAGAGGCTTCTCTGTCGTGGCCACGTGGTGGCCGGTCTGCCATGTCGTGCGCTGGTGACTTTGGTGCTTCTTCCTCTAATCGAGGCAACTGCCTGCGTTTGGGGTAGCTTTTGGAGGGGCGTTTGAGTTCATACTCTTCGGCAGCAAGGACTTCGGTCCATCTGTCAGTTAGCAGGTCTTGGTCAACTCTAAGCTGTTGCTGCTTTTTCTTGGAGCTGCTTGCCGTGGCCATAAGCCTGCGTTTGAAACGCTCCTGTTCGGCGGGATCCTCGGGCACGACAAATTCGTCGTCGTCGAGGCTTGCCTCGTCTTCGGAGGGAGGCGCATAATTATCGTCCTCTACCTCTCTTTCTGCCGCACTATCGTGCATACTTGTTTCTCCCTCCTCCTGCGCTGACTCCTGCTGGAGGGGGTTGTCTTCAGCACTGTCCGCAGTGTTATTATCTCCTGTACCGGAATCACCGTTTTTGCCGTGGCGGGATTTAGAGCGGCGCCGCTGACGTCGGCGCTTGGGTTGCTTTTTGGAGGGGTCATCCTCCGCTGTTCCATCGCCGTTCCCATCTTTTGGGATGTCCACCATGTATATGTCGTATGACGAGGTGGCCTTCCGGTGTCTGTGGCGCTGGGTCTTGGTAAATCTCCGGCATAAATCGTCCATACCGTCGATGTCCTCGAGTCGTGGTCGAGCATGTCGGTTAAATCATCGGCGGTGGCTACAAAGTGGGTGGTGGGTGGGCGTTGAATTTCTTCGTCGTCCGAATCCCAACCTTCGACCGTAGTCGGCTAGGGCTCTCCGGATAAAGAGAGACTTTAGTGACCTCGGGATGTCGCCAAAGGCGAGTCTTTGAAAAGATGTCATGGCGATAAACTTTATGACCGCGCCCGGTCGGATTCGATAAGCGGTAGCGGGGGTTGGTCGGAGAGAGTCCGGCACCTTGGAGTCACGGTCTTCGCAAAGGACAGGGGCGGAGTTGACTCGATCACCGAGATCGTAGCCCCGGTGATGTCAACCACTCGTCCTCGTCGGGAATCCGGCTCCGGATTAAGGGTCGGAGCGAGCTTGGTGCGGCCTCAAAGGCACTGTTCGTGGCGAGCTAGATCGTACCCATCGAGGCAGTCGCGGCACGCCGGTGTGGCTCGAGTCCGTCGAAGATCAAGTCTCCGCGGACATCGGTCGTATAGTTCAAACTTCAAATCTGACTGATGGCCAAAGGCGTAGCTTCGATCTGCTCCGGATGGCCAGCGAATTGGCCCGATGGAAAACCGCCCGAATATGAAGATCTGTCCGGGAGAAAAGTCTCACCTGGACTGCGTCGTTGTTGATAATCGAAGGAGCCATCGGGCCTATCGGTGGCGACACAGAGGAACTCTCAATGAAAGCACCAATGTCGATTGTCAAAACCGGCGGATCTCCGTAGGGGTCCCGAAGCTGTGCGTCTAGGCGGATGGTAACAGGAGACAACGGACACGATGTTTTTACCCAGGTTCGGGCCCTCTCGATGGAGGTAATACCCTACTCCTGCTTGATTAATATTGATGATATGGGTAGTACAAGAGTAGATCTACCACGAGATCGGAGATGCTAAACCCTAGAAGCTAGCCTATGGTATGATTGTTGTTACGTCTCACGGACTAAAACCCTTCGGTTTATATAGACACGGATAGGGTTAGGGTTACACAGAGTCGGTTACAATGGTAGGAGATCTACATATCCGTATCGCCAAGCTTGCCTTCCACGCCAAGGAAAGTCCCATCCGGACACGGGACGAAGTCTTCAATCTTGTATCTTCATAGTCTGGGAGTCCGGCTGAAGATAGTCCGGCTATCCGGACACCCACTAGTCCAGGACTCCCTCAGGTACAGTGCCACGAGGTTATCCCTCGTATTACAGGACAAAATGCATTTAATGCATCGCTTAGGTGTCCTCTTGCTTTATCGGGGGCGGGGACAGAGCCCGTCCCGTCTGTTGCCGCCTCGCCTGGCTTCGACACGCGCCCTGGCGGGCGGTGCGGGTGGCGCCATGTAGGCAGGCAGGCAGCTGAGGTGGCGCGGTGGTAGGGTCTTCACGAAGATATGCATGCCACCACGCAGGTGGTTGCTGAGTTGGTGTAGGGCCGATCGACGCCACGCAGGTGCGTGCCCAGCTGGTCGGGCTGGCAGCTACTTGGGGACGGTCGGTGGAATCTTGGTTGATGCGGGCCTAGCAGTGGCCTGTTGACGTCCTCGGCAAGGCACCTGCTGGAGGCCTTGTGGATATCCTTGGCTAGAATCCTGCCAAGGGTCGTCGTCTTTTGATCCTCATCTGGTCTTGTACGTTTATGATCTTGATGAAGATCTGCATGCCACCAAGGAGGTGTCTCCCGAGCCCTTTCCTCAACGTTGTAGATTACGCTAGAGGTTGTGGGCTCAAGGGTGACTCGCTCTGTTGGTGTGGGGCGAGCTGCTTGACAAGGTCTTCTTGGGGCTGCCAAAGCTGTCCCGGCAAGGCCCTTGCCGGGGGAGCCTGCTTCGTCCCTCCGCTTCTTGTGGTTTTTGGCCTTGGTGTTGCTTTGATTATCTTGGGCTTTGATCTTACCTTGGCTCACCTCCCTTTCTCTACTTGGTGCGACCGTGGGCGTGGCTCTGACTACCCGTGCACAGGTATAGGGGTACAAAAAGTGCACCCCTCTTTTTGTACACCGACAGGAGCCCCCGGGCCTGGGCCACACATAAGTGTGATGCGTTGTTGGGCTAGGCCCAGAACGGTGCGCGGGCAGGCAGGGCGGTTTTTACTGCGGTAAAAATTTTCGCGTCTCCACATCCCGCGCGCGTGGCGCGGCATGGAGGGGTTTGCGTGACGTGGGAATCATGCGTGGGGCGATTCCCGTATGCATGCGTCACATTGCAGTTAATGGGAAGAGAAAGGAGGCGGCCCGCGCCTTCCCCGTAAAAAGAAATAGCCGCGGGCGCGCTGCTCACTTTACCTTCCTCCCCTGCGCCTTTTCCAATCTCAGAACCGTCGCTCCCATTTCCTTCTTCTCTAAGCTTTCGCCATCGCCTGTTGTTGTCGTGTCCCTGCTGCCCCTTGTTCTTCGCTCCTCTTAGCCGCCATGGCGCCCAAATCTACCAGGGGTAAAGGAGTTGCCAAGGACGCCGGAGTGTGCGGAGGCACGGAGAAGTCTTGTTGGCGGTGCAGCGGGCATAATCCACCTTATTTCCCCCTCGGCAGTCGATGTACACGAGCTCGGGACTCCTTTAGGCCTGTGGGGGTGAAGGCAGGGGAGAGAAGTCGGGGCATCCAGCCACGTGCGTCATCCCTGCCGACCGTGCCGAGGCCGCTTCGAATCGGTACCCTTTCTTCGTTGATTATTTCTCCTGCGGGCTATGTTCTCTGATTTCTTCAGCGACATCATGCATACTTTGAGTTTCCATCTTCTGGATTTTACCCCGTATGCCGTGGCGTGCATGGCTCTTTTCGCGCACCTCTGCGAAGGTTTCGCCGGGGTGCACCCCAACACGGCGCTCTTCCGCCATTACTTTTTCCCTCGGATCCAGACAGGGGGCGCCATCTTTGGCTGCGTCACCTGGATCCCTAGATCCAAGGGGATGTATCCGGACGGTGCCATGAAGGAGAGGTAGGAAGAGTGGCAGGGCCGGTGGTGCTGGATTGAAGAGGATGATCTGCCAGCGTTCTGCGAGGTGCGCCGGGCGCCGCCGGTCCGTAGGAGTGATTGGAGCGACGTCGATGAAGATGACGAAGCTCACTCCTGTCATCACTAGGATCCGCCGGACTTACGAGGCGGGCTCACCCTTGAGATGATCGGGCGGATTTTATCCGCCGCGGATCGCTCCACTGCATAACAAGGGGAGGCCGGCCTGGCTCTTCGCCAATCCTGCGGACATCATGCGACTCCGCCCCGGCCTTGACCACAACTTCACCGTGATGCAGCATGCTCACCTCTGCCAGCGACTCTTTCAACTTGACGTAGGTCGTGATGGCGGTCGGCGGACCGGCAGGTTGCGAGGGCCACCGCGAAGGCGGCAAGGTTGTCAATAAGCCTTTGTTCAAGTTGCGGCGGGAGTAGTCCGTTGTGCAATAACTCCGTCGATCGACATCATTGCCATGATGCGGACTGCAATCGCATGGCCCCGTTCAAAGCTGGGTTGTGCGGACGATGCCCAAGTGCAGGAGTTCTTGACACTCGCATGAGGGATATGTCACGACGACGCCGAAGCAACTGCCGTCCGGGACACCTCGGTGGCTGGACTACATTGCTGCTAGGGCAAGGGAGGCACAGCTTGTCGCGGAGGCCGACAGTGCTGGTGGTATGGAGGACAGGGTCGCGACGACTGCGGAGGAGGAGGAGCTCGCCCGATGGGTGGCGGCCGCCGGGGAAGTCAGCAATACTGAGACCGGGGCCCCGCTTGTCGAAGACGCGACCGACGATTCGTCGTCGGAGGAGGCCGGGGCAGCGGGTCTGACGCCCGCCACGGGAAGAGGGCGAGTCCTGCGGCGGGCTGGCTCTGGCGAGCGGTCGGCTCGGCGATCTTCTTGTGACCTCGGCTGACCTTGGAGGGGTTTGGGCGCCACACGAGGGCCACGGTGGCAAAGAGGCTGACGAAGGCCGCGGAGAAGAAGAAGACAACTGCCCCTTCCTCATCCAGGCGTGTCCAGACTCCGCCTCCCTCACCCCCTCCGGCAGATGCCGACTCGGATGCCGACGCGGGGGTCACCTTTGATTACGGGTCTCTCGGCCCGAGGAGGAAGAGGAAAGCCGTGGAAGAGGAGGAGGTGGAAGATGAGTAAGTGCCTTGTTCCTTACTGTCATCTATGTTCCTCCGAATTGTGCCACTTATCATGATCTACTTTCGTCTTTGCGAGGGGCGGAGCGCTGGCCCAGAAGGGTGAAGAGGGCCAAGGCCTCGGCGGGTGGCCAGCCCAGTGGTGCCTCCTGGCGCCACAGTGGTGTTGAGCAGCCGGACAGCAGCCCCAGCATAGCCCCAGCGTAAGTTCATCACTCTCCTCGTGTTGACATGTGTCAGGGGTTCGATGCTCTGGTGCTAACCTTGTCGGGTCTGTAGGAGGGGAGCGGCAGCAGGAGGAGCCGCAGAGGGCTGCTCCCAACACACCACCTCCATCGACTACGCCACGCGAGGGCGTCCCGGCAAGGCGCCAAGTCACAGAGCCACGCTCATGGAGGAGGAAGAGGGGAACTTGGGTGCTGGTGGCTCTGCCTCGGTGCTAGATGCTGGTGGGGAGGGGACCTCTGCTTCACAGCTAGGCACTGGTGATTCGCCCGTTCTTCGTCCCAGTTTTTCTCTTGCTTCTTTTCTTGGCTTCATTGCCTTTCTTGTTGCCCATATCCTTCTTCGATGGTCATGGAGGATGTGGACACCGTCGTCGGGGACATTGCCGAGGAGGCTGCGGCGGAGGCCGACAAGATTGCTGCCGAGGAGTGTAGGATTGAAAGTATGTCTAGAGGGGGGGTGATTACACTACTTGACCAAATAAAAACTTATCCTTTTCCCAATTTTAGTCTTTGGCAGATTTTAGCTAACTTAGCAGAAGTCAAGCAATCTTAACACAATTCAAGCAAGCATGCAAAGAGTATATGAGCAGCGGAAAGTAAAGCATGCAACTTGCAAGAATGTAAAGGGAAGGGTTTGGAGAATCGAAAGCACAAGTGCTCCCTGGGTGATTTTGGTAATTAATGTCAACATATCTCTTGTTGGACTAACACTTTTACCTAGTATGTTTCAGACGAGTTCAACAATGGAGTGGCATGGACTAAAGGATGTGGAACCCCTTCAAGATGCTAAGGACAAAGGATTAGCTCAAGCTCCAAGCTCAAGACTCTACATTTTCCATTTTAGTGATCCAAGATCACATTGAGTCTATAGGAAAAGCCAATACTATCAAGAGGGGATGAGGTGTTGCTTAATGGATTTCTTGCTCAAAGTGCTTAGTGATATGCTCCAAAGCCTTCAACTACTTTCTCACATCCACATATGTCCTAAACCAAAGTCTAACTCGACCCCACCGATTCTTTCTATCCAGCGCCACCGAGTTTAGATGTCTTAGCCACTGCCACAAACCCTAGGCAAATCGGTCTCACCGATAGGGATCTCGGTCTCACCGAGATGGGATTGTAATCTCTCTGTGTGTGTCCATTATCAAAATCGGTCTTACTGAGTTTGAGCAATCGGTACTACCGAGATTACAATGCAAACTCTCTGGTTAACTTATTACCAAAATCGGTCCCACTGAGTTTGTTGTAATCGGTCAAACCGAGTTTGCCTGACCAACTCTCTGGTTAGCTTATTACCAAAATCGGTCCCACCGAGTTTGTGTAATCGGTCTCACCGAGATTACGTTATGCCCTAACCCTAATCACATCGGTCCTACTGAGGGAGTCCTGGACTAGGGGGTGTCCGGATAGCCGGACTATCATCACGGCCGGACTCCAAGACTATGAAGATACAAGATTGAAGACTTACGTCCCGTGTCCGGATGGGACTTTCCTTGGCGTGGAAGGCAAGCTTGGCGTCTACGGATATGTAGATCTCCTACCATTGTAACCGACTCTGAACCCTAACCTATCCGGTGTCTATATAAACTGGAGGGTTTTAGTCCATAGGACAACAACAATCATACCATAGGCTAGCTTCTAGGGTTTAGCCTCCTTGATCTCATGGTAGATCTACTCTTGTACTACCCATATCATCAATATTAATCAAGCAGGAGTAGGGTATTACCTCCATCGAGAGGGCCCGAACCTGGGTAAAAACATCGTGTCCCTTGTCTCCTGTTACCATCCGCCTAAACGCACAGTTCGGGACCCCCTACCCGAGATCCGCCGGTTTTGACACCGACACCTACCGAGTTGCATGTCGGTCCCACCGAAAATCCTAACGGTCACTAGATTTGCTAAATCGTTCCGACCGAGTTTCTCAATTCGGTCCCACCGAGTTTGGCAAGTTGTGTGTAACGGTTATATTTTGTGTGGAGGCTATATATTACCCTCCACCCACTCGAAAGCTACGCCCCTGGCCATCAGGTCAGATTTGGAAGTTTGAACTATACGACCGATATCCGTGGAGACTTGATCTTCGACGGATTCGAGCCGCAACCAAGCATGCCGCCTTGTCTCGATGGGCATGATCTAGCTCTGCAGCCGAGCAGTGCCACGAGGCGCACCGACATCCGCTCCGACCCTTAATCCGGGCGGATTCCCGATCGAGGGCGAGTGGTTGGACACCGCCTCGGGAGCTACAATCTCTATGGCGATTGAGCGAACTCTATCCCTGTCGCTGCGAAGACCTCGACTCCAAGGTGCGGACTCCTCTCCGGACTCGAACCTCCACGCCCTACCAATCGAATCCGATTGGGCGCCGGTCATGGAGTTCACCGCGCGGACATCTTTTCAAACTCGCCCTTTGGCGACATCCTGAATTCACTAAAGTCTCTCTCCTTATCCGGAGAGCCCTAGCGGATTACGGTCGGGAAGGTTGGGATGCGGCCGGCGAAGAAATTCAACGCCCACCACCACCCACTTTGTAGCCCTTGTCGGCGATTTAGCGGACATGCTCGACTTGGACTCGAAGACATCGGCGGTATGGGCGGCGATGCGGAGAGCGACCAAGACCCAGCGCCTACGAGGCTTTGGAAGGCCACCTCATCATACGACATATACATGGTGGACATCCCAAAAGATGGGAGCAGCGACGGAACAATGGAGGATGACCCTCAAGAAGCAACCAAGCGCCGGCGTCGTGGCGCCGCTCTAAATCCGCCACAGCAAAATGGTGATTCCGCACGGAGATAATAACACCCGGACGGTGCGAAGAAAACCCCTCCGGCTGGACTCGGCGCGGGAGGAGGGAGAAGCAAGTCCGCCTGACGGTCGCGCAGAAAGAAGGTCAAGGGCGACAATTATCGCCTCCCTCCGAAGATGAGGCAAGCCTCGATGACGACAATTTGTCGTGCCGAGGATCCCGCCGAACAGGGCGTTTCAAGCGCGGGCTTATAGCCACGACAAACAGCCTCAAGAAAAAGCAGCAACAGCTTAGAGGTGATCAAGACCTTCTAGGTGCAGATGGACCGAAGTCCCGCGGCGAAGAGTATGAACTCGGCGCCCTCCAAAAGCTACCCCAAGCGCGGGCCGTTGCCTCGATTAGAGGAGGAAGCACCCAAGTCACCAGCAAGACGACATGGCAGACCGGCCACCCCGTGGCCGCGATAGAGAGGTCTCTAGACCCTCCGTTCAAGCCGTACCCCAACGCCGTTCCAAAAGTACCAGGGACGGAAAATGCGCGGACTTGCGAGACATATTGGAGGATAAGGCAAAACATACAAGATCGATCTCACGGATCATGTAGGCGTAGCAGCGGGATGATTACCGTCACTCCGGATCTGAAACTCGGCGGGCGAACACAATAGACAAAGCTCATTTGAGCTACGTCGTGATATATTATCTGAGGCGCGCACACCTCTATGCTTCACAGATGAAGTAATGGATCATCAAATCCACGAGGGCTTTAAACCCGTAAACATCGAATCATACGATGGTACCACAGATCCTGCGGTTTAGATCGAGGATTATCTTCTCCATATTCACATGGCCCTTGGTGATGATCTACATGCCATCAAATACCTCCCCTCAAGCTTAAAGGACCAGCTCGGCATTGGCTTAACAGCTTGCCGGCAGAATCAATTGGTTGTTGGGAGGACACGGAAGCCACATTCCTTGATAACTTCCAAGGCACATATGGCGACCACCAGGCGCCGATGACCTTAGCCACATAATTCAGCAGCGGAAGAATCGGCGAGCAATTACGGACACGATTCCTAACAAGAAAAATCAAATCATCATTGTCGGATCACGAGAGGCCCTTGCGGACTTCAAACATAACATCATGACGAGTGGCTTGCCCGGCACCTAGGACAGGAAAAGCGAAATCTATGGCAGCCCTCACAACCCTCATGACTCGCTTTTGTGCGGGAGAGGACAGCTGGCTAGCTCAAAGCAACAACTTGGCCAAACACCTTGATAGTTCGATACCAAGGACAGCAATGGCAGGTCGGCGTGGCAACAAGAACAAAGCGCCGCGTGCGGCGATAATGCTGAAGATACGACCGTCAATGCCCGATTGAGGCTCTAAACCGGTCAGCGGAAGAAGCCATTCAAAATAAATACCGGGGCCCGTCCAACTTGGACCGAATACTCGATCGATCGTGCGGATACATGGCACCCCGAAAAACTAGCCAATCACACCAACAGGATTGTTGGGTGTTCAAACAAGCAGACAAGTTAAGTGCGAACTCAATGACAAGGGGCTGCATAGCGGCGATGAGGAAGAGCCCGGCCGCCCGAACAATAGAGGACAGAAGGGTTTTCCCACACAAGTGCGGACGGTGAACATGATATCGCAACCCACATACCCAAAAGGGAGCGGAGCGTGCACTAAGGGGCGTATTTGTGATGGAGCGGTCGCCCCAAAGTTCAACCCATGGTCTTCCTGCCCGATCACCTTCGATCAAAGGACCACCCACTAGCATCCGCCACGGCGGTTTCGCCGCATTGTTTCTTGACCCAATTATTGACGGATTTCACCTCACCGAGTCACGATGGACGGCGGTAGCAACTGAACCTGCTTTATCGGGATATAGTGCATAAAATGGGCATAGACCCTCAAGGATTAAACCTACAAAGGCGACCTTTAAAGGCGTCATACCGGTGTAGAGGCCAATTGTACGGGCTCAGTCACACTCGAAGTGGTCTTCGGATCCCCGGATAACTTCCGAAGCGAAGAATTAATCTTCGACATAGTCCCCTTCCGCAGCGGCTATCATGCACTGCTCGGACGTACCGCATTTGCAAAGTTCAATGCGGTGCCGCACTACGCATACCTCAAGCTCAAGATGCCAGGCCCTCAAGGAGTAATCACGGTCAATGGAAACACCGAACGCTCTCTCCGAAAGGAGGAGCACACGGCGGCCCTCGCGGCGGAGGTGCAAAGCAGCCTCTCGCGGCAATTCTCGAGTCCGGCCACTAAACTTCCGGACACTGCCAAGCGCGCCCGGAGTAACCAACAACAAGACCGCCTGGCACGATTCAAGCACGCGTAGCAATCCGGCCCCAACCCCAGCCCTCGCGAAGTTGCAAAGACAGTACTACGCATACACAACTACGCTCTGGAGATACCATGGGCATATGGGGAGGGGCACGACCACGGCACGCCAAGAATGCGGCTCGACCGCACCAGGGGCTCCCGATCGTGTCATTCATTCTTCTTCTTTTTTTTCCTTTTTTCTCACTCTCAGGACTCCGTTTTCCAGAAGTCCTGTCCGGCACTAGAATCGCCGAACTCACGATGCAACAGCCAGGGAAGCAGAAAGCTACGTCGAATGTTCAGGTGGTCCCTATTATGAGCATTATACCTGTTTTACATACCATCCCGCAGCTTACCCTAGAGGGGGACATGTCAGATAGTCCCATTCCTTGCTTATCGCACTACTTGTATCGTTCTGCTTTCATCGCAGTACATTTTTGAATAAACAATGCATAGCTTTTGCCTATTATTGTACTCTTTTTTATCTATATATATGTTCATTTCATGACATGTTGCACCCGTACACTTTGGTACGGCTAATAAACCAGGGGCTTAAGTACCCCAACATTATGGTGTGATAAGTCCGAACACTTTCACAAGTGCGGCACCCCGAACTTATAGCATTATATGAATCGGCTCCGAATCATGTCTTGGGTCAATAATTGGGTTTGCCCGGCTCCCGTGTTTTGGTACCTTACGTTCCGTTATATCGGCTAAGGTAGCACCGGGAGAACCACTGTGATTGTGCCCCAGTTGAGCTGGGTCGAGCACCTCAGTGGAGAAAGCTAAAACTGACCGTCATGATAGGGCGAGAGCCGGTCGCTGTTCGAGAGGTTTTTTCGGGTCCCTAAAGACTTATGCCGCTTAGAGCGAGGAACCAGAGTTGTCCGGCCAAGGCGTGGATAGCGCCCCGAACTCGGTCTTCCGAATACTAGGGGCTTCGCCGAAATTTAAAATTATAGAATTCTATGGCTAAGTGAGAGTGTTCAAGCATTATAAGTCCTGTTGCCTTGTTCGTTGCGTTGAGCACCTCCCTAGATGGACCCAAGAATGGGAACAAGAGTGCTCAAGTTTATCCCAAACACCCCAGCACTCGTGGCATGGGGGCTGAAGCCAACGACTTGCCATCTCTCAAATTTGATAAACGGCCGCACAGAAGGTAATATTTTAAATTAACAAGCGTTGCTTAGCGCATATGAACAAGTTTTCAGCGTACATGATAACAAATGCGAGTCTATTAAAAAATTACATCTTTGGAGCACTCATCCGCTATTCGGCGAGCACCCTTCATAAGGCCCTCATAGTACATTTCGGGCGTGCGATGCTCCTTGCCCTTCGGTGGCCCGTCCGCCACAAGCTTCTCCACATCCAGCTTACCCCAGTTCACTTTAGCACTGGCAAGGGCCCGACGGACACCTTCAATGCAGACGGAGCGCTTGATGACTTCAATTCGTGGACAGGCGTCCACCAGCCGCTGCACCAAGCCGAAGTAGCTCCCAGGCATGGCCTCCAATGGCCACAGCCGGGCTATAAGGCCCTTCATGGCCTGTTCGGCGACCTTGTGGAGCTCGACCAGCTGCTTCAGCTGGTCGCTCAGGGGCACCGGATGTCCGGCCTCAGCATACTGAGACGAGAACACCTTTTCCGTTGAACCCCCCTCCTGGGCGCGGTAGAATGCGGCAGCATCAGACGCACTACGGGGCAAATCTGCAAATGCTCCTGGAGAGCTCCGAATCCGGGTAAGTAATAGATAATTGACTTTTACATTCTTGATTTGCATAAAGAATGCCTTACCCGCCGCTATCTTCTTTAGCGATTCAATTTCTTGGAGGGCTTTTTGGGCCTCGGCCTTAGCAGCTTTGGCACTCTCAAGAGCCGAGGCGAGCTCGGACTCTCGAGTCTTCGAGTCACGCTCCAAACTCTTGTGTTTTTCCACGAGAGCTTAGAGCTCTTGCCGTACCTTGCCCAGCTGCGCCTCCCCTTTCTCTCGCTCGGTGCGTTCTGCAGCCGCTTTGTTTTCAGCCACGGACACCGCTTCCTTCAGGGTCGCCACCTCGTTCGTGGCCCCTGCAGTACCCATGTTATTCCTGTTATTTTTCGGCAACCAAAACCTTTTTCTATAAGGTATTTTTCGGTATTATTTACCTTCCTTGTCCTCGAGCTGCTTCTTGGCTTGTCCGAGCTCGTTCTCGGACCGCTCGAGGTTCTGCTTCATTGCATTGACCTCCGCAGTCAGTGCGGCAGAGGTCAGCAGTGCAGCCTGCATTCCCATATTGACATCCTTATGTTAGACTCCTGCGTATATCTTTTTAGATCCTTAGTCCGACTTTTCTTTCCGAACACCGAACTATGCATCAGGGGCTACTATCTATGCGGTAATATTTTTATAAATTCTAAACTTACCTCAAAGCCTGTTAGAAGGCTGGTATAGCCTTCGGTCAGCCCGCTCTTGGCGGACTGAACTGTCCGGATCACCGCACTCATAACAGCGCGGTGCTCCTCCTCGATGGAGGCGCTGTCAAGCGCCTCCGATGCTGTCCGTGCCTCCGGATGGGACGGAGGACACGGCGTCTTACCCTTCTTCTGAAGGACCGCTTGCGGATTCGGAACCATGAAGGTTCGGCATGGAGTCGGACAAGGGTTGGGCTTAGAGCCCTGGGGTCTTGCCCCCACGCGCTGAGTCGGGAGGTCGCCTTGTGGCGCCTCCTGCGCCACCTCCTCTTGACCAGGCCCCCCTTGGGGCGCCACCTCAGCGTCGTCCGTAGCGTGAGGCGATGAGGCGGTCGGAAGCGAAGTACTTTCCATTTCTGACGAACCCAGGGACCCGCTCGTCGAAGCGGCTAGCTCACTCTTGGGCGGGCTGCACGGTTGTTCGACATTAGAGAACACTATGCGATAATAAAAGAGTCAGGGGTATCCGGACACTTACGATCTCGCCAGGGGCTTGGCCCTTGTTGGCCAATCCTCCTCGTCGTTGTCGACATTGGTGGAGAAGTCCAGAGGAAGGGTTCTTCCCTTCTTGGACCCTCCGGCCTCCCCAGTTGGGGCGGCCTTCCTTTTCCTCTCCTCCCCCGCTGGGGGAGAAGCTTTTTTCCTCCTCCTCGTCCTCGGGAGAAGATTACGCTTGAGAATCGGACAACACCTGGCGTCGGGAGCTCCTTCGAGTTCCCGTGGCCTCCTTCTTGGCCTTCTTCTCCGGCACCACATGGGGTGCCGGAGCCAGCAGCCCCGTCAATTGGGCGTCCGCTAGGTCTTCCGGCAAAGGAGCCGGACAGTTAATCTGTCCGGCCGTCTTCAGCCAGTCCTGTCAAAGATTAGGGAGTCTTTAGATCCCACATAGAGTCAATCTACGAAAAAAGAGTCCCGTAAAGGGCAAAATAACTTACCTCGCCGGCTGGACGTTGCGAGTTGTACCCGCGATCTTCAGTAGCGGATGAGGGAGCCTCGGCGCCCTTGAACATCCCCTTCCAGGCATCTTCGTACGTAGTGTCGAAGAGCCTTTTTTGAGTCGAGTGCTGTGCCGGATCGAACTCCCATGAATTGAAGGCCCGTTGTTGGCATGGGAGGATCCGGTGGATGAGCATCACCTGGATTACGTTGACAAGCCTGATATTCTTGCCCACCAGGTTTCGGACGCATGTTTGGAGTCCGGATGTCTCGTCCGAATTCCCCCAAGTCAGGCCCGTCTCTTTCCATGACGAGAGCCGTGTGGGGAAGCCAGATCTGAATTCGGGGGCCGCCACCCAATCGGGGTCGCGTGGCTCGGTGATGTAGAACCACCCTGATTGCCACCCCTTTATTGTCTCCATAAAGGAGCCCTCAAGCCATAGGACTTTGGCTATCTTGCCAACCATGGCGCCTCCGCACTCCGCTTGACGGCTGCCCACAACCTTCGGCCTGACATTGAAGATCTTCAGCCATAAGCCGAAGTGGGGCTGGATGCAGAGGAAGGCCTCGCACACGATGATAAACGCCGAGATGTTGAGGATGAAATTCGGGGCCAGGTCATGGAAGTCCAGGCCGTAGTAGAACATGAGCCCCCGGACAAATGGGTGAAGTGGAAAACCTAGTCCGCGGAGGAAGTGGGGGAGAAACACCACCCTCTCATGGGGCCTGGGGGTTGGAATGAGCTGCCCCTCGTCGGGCAGCCTGTGCGCGATATCGCCGGACAAGTATCCGGCCTCCCGCAGTCTTGTGATGTGCCCCTCCATGACGGAGGAGGCCATCCACCTGCCTCCCGCTCCTGACATGATTGGAGAAAGGTTGAGGTGGGATGTGCGGACTTGGGCGCTGGAGCTCGAGTGCGCAGAAATGGATGAGCAAAGGAGGAAGAAGGCGTAGGTGAAAAGGTGGATCCTTATCGCCTTATATGGACGGACGAAGCTATGCGTCCCCCACCAGCCTGGTAAAACTCGCTTATCTCCCAAGCACCGTAATCAATGGCGCGGATGGGTTACACACGTCCGTATTGATGAGAATCCCGGAATAAGGGGGCACGATCTATGCTTTGATAAGACGTGCCAAGAAAACCGCCTCGCTAAACACACTGAGGTGGAACAGTAAAAAACGATTCATATAAAGGCCTGGCCGTAGTGTGATGTCACGCCGCGGAAGACGTCAGCAGATCTGTGCAAAAAGTTATTCTCCCTACGGTGGTATGTGGAACTTGTTTTGCAGAGCCGGACACTATCCTGGTGTTCAAAACCTTCTATGAAGTATTCAGAGGAGGAACCCGCCTTGCAATGCCGAAGGCAATATGCGCGCCGGACTCGTCGTCATTGAAGCCTGGTTCGGGGAGCTCTTGAGGAGTCTGGACTAGGGGTGTCGGATAGCGGACTATCATCACGCCGGACTCCAAGACTATGAAGATACAAGATTGAAGACTTCGTCCCGTGTCCGGATGGGACTTTCCTTGGCGTGGAAGGCAAGCTTGGCGATACGGATATGTAGATCTCCTACCATTGTAACCGACTCTGTAACCCTAACCTATCCGGTGTCTATATAAACTGGAGGGTTTTAGTCCATAGGAAAACAACAATCATACCATAGGCTAGCTTCTAGGATTTAGCCTCCTTGATCTCATGGTAGATCTACTCTTGTACTACCCATATCATCAATATTAATCAAGCAGGAGTAGGGTATTACCTCCATCGAGAGGGCCCGAACCTGGGTAAAAACATCGTGTCCCTTGTCTCCTGTTACCATCCGCCTAAACGCACAGTTCGGGACCCCCTACCCGAGATCCGCCGGTTTTGACACCGACACCTACCGAGTTGCATGTCGGTCCCACCGAAAATCCTAACGGTCACTAGATTTGCTAAATCGTTCCGACCGAGTTTCTCAATTCGGTCCCACCGAGTTTGGCAAGTTGTGTGTAACGGTTAGATTTTGTGTGGAGGCTATATATACTCCTCCACCCACTCTTCATTCATGAAGAGAGCCCTCAGAATGAACCTACATTTCCAGCATCTATTTTCTGAGAGAGAACCACCTACTCATGTGTTGAGACCAAGATATTCCATTCCTACCATATGAATCTTGATCTCTAGCCTTCCCCAAGTTGCTTTCCACTCAAATCTTCTTTCTACCAAATCCAAATCCTGTGAGAGAGAGTTGAGTGTTGGGGAGACTATCATTTGAAGCACAAGAGCAAGGAGTTCATCATCAACACACCATTCGTTACTTCTTGGAGAGTGGTGTCTCCTAGATTGGCTAGGTGTCACTTGGGAGCCTCCGACAAGATTGTGGAGTTGAATCAAGGAGTTTGTAAGGGCAAGGAGATCGCCTACTTCGTGAAGATCTACCACTAGTGAGGCAAGTCCTTCGTGGGCGACGGCCATGGTGGGATAGACAAGGTTGCTTCTTCGTGGACCCTTCGTGGGTGGAGCCCTCCGTGGACACCCGCAACCGTTACCCTTCGTGGGTTGAAGTCTCCATCAACGTGGATGTACGATAGCACCACCTATTGGAACCACGACAAAAACATCCGTGTCTCCAATTGCGTTTGAATCCTCCAATCCCATCCCTTTACATTCTTGCAAGTTGCATGCTTTACTTTCCGCTGCTCATATACTCTTTGCATGCTTGCTTGAATTATGTATTGTGATTGATAAACTTGTGCCAAAACTCCACTTGAACTTAAAGAGTTAAAAACTACAAATTTTGGTACTTAGTGTCTAATCACCCCCCCTCTAGATACCTCTTCTTGATCCTTTCAATTGGTATCAGAGCTCTGGTCTCCATTGCCTTGGTTTAAACACCTTTGGAGGAAGATGGATGTGTCTACTTTAGGGAGTCTTAGACATAGAGTGCCTATTCTTGATGGAGAATATTTTCATGAGTTGAAAAATAAGATGCTTGTGATATTCAGTCAATATCATTTGAACAAGTACATTGCTAGATCTTGTGCACCTCATGTTGATCCTATGCATCCTACCCTTGATGAGTCAATTGACATGATTCGCAATCTTAGAACCATCAAACTTATCATAAGAGGATTGCCCAAAAACTTGATTGCTAGTTTGCCTACACTTGATTGTGCCTACACTATATGGAAATTTCTTGAGGAACGCTTTCCAAATTATTCCTTGAAAAATCTAGATGAAATTCTCCATAAGTCTATTGCCTTGAGTAAGATGAATTCTACTGATCCTATGTTTGGTGATTGTCTATTTGAGCTTACAAACCTTATGCGTGCCAAAGGAGATGTTGGAATTATTAGTGATATTATTTCCGAAGCTATAAAAATTCATAAACAAGATCATTGTCAAACTCACTCTAACAAATCACCCTCTCTAGGATTTGATCAACCACTTGACGATGTTGAACATGGATACTATGATGAGGATGATGATAGTGACTTTGATCTTGATGATGCAATGAGACACTTCGGTCTTATGGCAAATCTTCGGGGATATATGACAGGAGGAAAGAAATGGGTCCTTGATAGTGGATGTACCGATCACATGACCGGAGATAAAGACATGTTTCGTGAGCTTGCTGAAAACGATGGTCCTCGAAAGTATGTCACTTTCGGTGACAACTCAAAGGGTAAGGTGGTTGGCCTCGGTAAGGTGGCCATATCACATGATAGCTCCATACAAAATGTCATGCTCGTTGAATCTCTTGGCTACAACTTACTTTCATTATCTAGACTTGCTGATTTCGGTTTCAATGTCCTATTTACTGAAGTAGATTGCCAAGTGTTTCATAGAAATAATCATAAAATGGTCTTTACCGGTGTACGTAGAGGTGATCTATACATTGTTGATTTCACTAAAAAGGCTCAACCTAGAACTTGCCTTATTGCTAAATCTTCTAAAGGTTGATTGTGGCATAGACGACTAGGTCATGTTGGTATGAAAAACCTTGACAAGCTTATTAAAGGAAATCATATCCTTGGCATTAATGATGTCATATTTGATAAGGATAGACTTTGCAGCGCTTGTCAAGCAGGTAAACAGGGTGGAGGAAGGCATCCCGTGAAGAACATCATGACCACAAGGAGGCCACTCGAGCTACTTCACATGGACCTCTTTGGTCCCAACGCCTACAAAAGTCTCGGTGGAAATTCTTTTGGTCTAGTTATAGTTGATGATTTTTCAAGATTTACGTGGGTGTTCTTTCTCAATGATAAATCGCAGGTCCAAAAGATCTTCAAAAACTTCGCTAGGAAGTCCCAAAATCAATTTGAAGTGAAGATCAAGAAAGTTCATAGCGACAACTGAACGGAGTTCAAGAACGCAAATGTGGACACCTTTCTTGACGAAGAAGGGATTTCACATGAGTTCTCGGCTACGTACACACCTCAACAAAATGGAGTTGTTGAGAGGAAGAACCGGACGCTCATCCAAATGGCGAGAACGATGCTTGATGAGTACAAGACGCCGAAGCACTTTTGGGCGGAAGCGGTTGAGACAACTTGTCATGCAACAAATCGCTTGTATCTTCACAAGCTACTCGGCAAGACAGCATACGAGCTCCTCACTGGTAACAAACCCCAAGTTGGATACTTTCGAGTATTCGGCTCAAAGTGCTACATTCTTGATAAGCATCGTCGTTCTAAATTTGCTCCTAAGTCCCATGAAGATTTCCTACTTGGTTATGGCTCAAACTCTCACACATACCGTGTCTACAACAATTTCACCCGAAAGGTTGAAGAAACGGTGGATGTGAAGTTTGATGAATCGAACGGCTCGCAAGTAGAGCAATTGCCAATTGATGTAGGAGACAAAGATCCCTCGGAAGCAATCCAAGACTTGTCTATTGGCAAGATTCGTCCAACGGAGGTGAAGAAGAGTACCTCGTCCGTCCAAGTGGAAGCTTCTACCTCACGACAAGGTGAACCAAGAGTTGATATAGAAGCATCCACAAGTGGGACACACCAAGATGAAGAAAACGAGGAAGTGCACCAAGACGAACATCAACAACCTCCTTCTCCACCACGACAAGAGAACGACAACGCCAACAATGAAGAAGGCCAAGAAGAAGAACAATATGAAGAAGATGTTCAACCAAGACCCAAGCAAAAGCTGACACGAGTTCGAGCAAGAATTGCTAAAGATCATCCTGTCGAGCAAATCTACAATGATATCCAAACCAGGAGAATCACTCGCTCTAAAACTCGTTTAGCTAACTTTTGTGAACACTATTCATTCATCTCTAGCATTGAACCTATGAAGGTTGAAGAAGCATTGGAAGATCCGGATTGGATAAATGCTATGCATGAAGAGCTACACAACTTTGAGAGAAATCAAGTTTGGACATTGGTTGAGAAGCCCGACAACAACCAGAACATCATCGGTACCAAATGGGTGTTTCGCAACAAGCAAGATGAAGATGGACAAGTAATTCGCAACAAAGCACGTCTCGTCGCCCAAGGCTACACACAAGTCGAAGGTATGGACTATGGTGAGACTTATGCTTCCGTTGCTAGACTTGAGTCCATTCGCATCTTACTTGCCTATGCTAATCACCATGATATCACCTTGTACCAAATGGACATTAAAAGTGCTTTTCTAAATGGTGAAATAGAGGAGGAAGTTTATGTTAAGCAACCTCCAGGCTTTGTCAATCATAAGAAACCTAATCATGTTTACAAACTTCACAAAGCTCTTTATGGTCTTAAACAAGCTCCTAGAGCGTGGTATAAATGCTTGACCAAGTTCCTTATTGAAAAAGGCTTTGAAATTGGAAAAAGAGATTCTACTCTTTTTATAAAAAGGGTCAATGGAGAACTATCTGTATGCCAAATTTATGTTGATGATATTATATTTGGTTCTACTAACCTCATTTTAGTGAAAATTTTGGGAAGCTAATGTCGGAGAAGTTTGAGATGTCTATGATGAGTGAACTCAAATTCTTTCTTGGTTTGCAAATCAAGCAAACTAAGGAAGGTACCTTTGTTTCTCAAACAAAGTACACCAAGGACTTATTCAAGAAGTTCAATATGAAAGAATGCAAAGGTATGACTACACCCATGCCTACTAGTGGACATCTTGACTTGACCAAAGATGGTGAACCAGTTGATCAAAAGGTTTATCGCTCCATGATTGGTGCATTGTTATATCTATGTGCTTCACGTCCCGATATCATGCTAAGTGTGTGCATGTGTGCACGATATCAAGCAGCTCCCAAAGAATGTCATCTTAAGGCCGTGAAAAGGATAGTGAGATACTTAATCCATACACCAAATTTTGGCATTTGGTATCCTAAGAGGGCCTCTTTCGATCTTGTTGGCTACTCGACTCGGACTATGCCGTTGAAAAGGTTGATAGAAAGTCCACTTCGGGTACTTGTCAATTTCTTGGTAGATCTCTGGTGTCTTGGTCTTCCAAGAAACAAAACTCGGTATCCTTATCCACCGCTGAAGCTGAATATATTGCCGCTGATTCATGTTGTGCTCAATTACTTTGGATGACCCAAACTCTTAAAGATTATGGGATATATGTGAAACATGTTCCATTACTTTGTGACAATGAGAGTGCTATCAAGATTGCTCACAATCCCGTGCAACACTCTCGAACTAAGCATATTGAAGTTCGTCATCATTTCATTCGAGATCATGTTGCTAAGGGTGACATTAATCTTAAGTATGTTCGCACCGAAAAAGCGATTAGCGGATATATTCACTAAACCACTTGATGAGAGAGTGTTTTGCAGGTTAAGAGGAGAATTGAACATCATTGATGCTTCAAACTTGGAGTAGGAACTCCATTGGATACATGGAAGACATGAGCTTAGGACTAATCCTTGATATTTCTCTTATGATGATAATCTTATGTCTCGGATATATTTGCACCTTGCATGTTATCTAACCCATGTAGGTACTTGGATGAATCTAGCTCTATGAGATTGCAACTCATTCACATCTTGAGCAATCTCTACATCACCAAGTCTCTACACGATGGTGGTTGAAGACAAGGAAGCACGGAACCATTCAAACAGATCCTTTGACAAATTCTATGTTGATCTTCATGACTGTCATTTTGGATACACAAGTGCTCTTCCTTGCAAAAACTAACCCATGTAGGTAGATGAACTCAAATTCCAAGTGGTGCTCCCAACTCTTGATGAGCTACATCAACCTTGAGCAACCCACACAAGTTCAACTACATGACCAACACCACCACCCAAGGTATGCTATTCCATCTTAGAGAAGCTTTACTCCAAGTCATGAGTCAAAGCAACTCGACAAGATGTGAATACATCAAGATGCTTAAACGAAAAATGGTAACCCAAATTTGAGCTTAAACGATGAGTATGACCTATGATCAAGTGATCTCACTTGACTCCTAAGTCAATATACTCTAACATAGGTGACTTTGTCGCCGACCATTTCTAGATGAAGTTTTCTTGGGTTTTTTTTTGTGCTCTTGCATTTGTCTCATGCATATTTGTTTCCTTTAAAAAAACTTCATCTAGATTTCTTTTCTTTTCTATTTGTTCTGCATTCCCTACATCCAATTCATTGCAAATCTTTCAGTTAATTCCTTGCAAATCCTTGTGAGATCTTACTTGTCTAGTGAGCTGAGGTGACAAGTGTTTTCTCTATGCTGAACTCGGTCACACCGGTTTCTTGTTTTCGGTCTAACCAAAATCATTCGGTGCAACCGAAGCATCCAAATCGGTGCCACCGATTTCACAACAGGAAAAACATTTTGCCATTTATTCCTGCATCACTTTTGATCCAGCTCCACTCAATGAATCTTGCCCTCTACAAGCATCACATTTTTATCAGTGCTTTGTGCTGTGACTCAAGGACCAAACCCATTCACGACAAATTCCAGAAGACCCTTCTTGGAAATTGATGTCAAAGGGGGAGAGAGAGATCACATCAAAGCTTATCACTTCAACAGGGGGAGAGAATACTCAAGAAGAGAGTAATCTTCAAGGATCCCAGATGCTTGGTGTTCAAGAGGAGAGATGCCACATGTCTTCTTGAGGGGAAAGACATGTTCATATGTGCTTATTTGCATTAGCTCTGTTCATTTGTTTCTTTGAGCTCTGATTTTGCATATTGCTCTGATTTTCTGTTCCCTATCTTCTCCAAGTATCCCATGTTAGATTCAGGGGGAGCAAGACATCTAAGGGAAAGAAATTCTTTAAATTCTTTGCACATCTTTATCCTTGGGGACATGTCAATATGTATTGTAATACTTAGTACTCACTCTACATGTCATCCTAGTCTTGGTACTCTTGTGGTTTGTTTTGTTTGCTCTGGCTAGTAGGTGTATCTGTGTTATCTAACCTTGTTTACGCAGGTTCATTCCATCCAAGCCAACTCAAGACCACAAGGTAAGTATATGCATCACAATCATGCGTATGAGGAATTCTTTCTGGTGTACATATTGTTTAAAAGAAGAACTCATGAGCGTGAAGGTACATTTCTCATACTCACATCATTTGATCTGATGCATATAGCCAAGATACATGTAACACATTGCCTACTCTGTCATGTTTATGCATTCACATGCTTCTATATTCCATATTCACATGATTGCATACATGTAGGGGGAGCCTATGCTTGTTACATGTCTTTCCAAAGCTTTACTTGCTATTCTTCATATCTTTATCTAAAGCTTTGATGTATGTTCCATCAATTACCAAAAAGGGGGAGATTGAAAGCACAAGTGCTCCCTGGGTGATTTTGGTAATTAATGTCAACATATCTCTTGTTGGACTAACACTTTTACCTAGTATGTTTCAGACGAGTTCAACAATGGAGTGGCATGGACTAAAGGATGTGGAACCCCTTCAAGATGCTAAGGACAAAGGATTGGCTCAAGCTCCAAGCTCAAGACTCTACATTTTCCATTTTAGTGATCCAAGATCACATTGAGTCTATAGGAAAAGCCAATATTATCAAGAGGGGATGAGGTGTTGCTTCATGGCTTTCTTGCTCAAAGTGCTTAGTGATATGCTCCAAAGCCTTCAACTACTTTCTCACATCCACATATGTCCTAAACCAAAAGTCTAACTCGGCCACACCGATTCTTTCTATCCGGCGCCACCGAGTTTAGATGTCTTAGCCACTGCCACAAACCCTAGGCAAATCGGTCTCACCGATAGGGATCTCGGTCTCACCGAGATGGATTGTAATCTCTCTGTGTGTGTCCATTATCAAAATCGGTCTTACTGAGTTTGAGCAATCGGTACTACCGAGATTACAATGCAAACTCTCTGGTTAACTTATTACCAAAATCGGTCCCACCGAGTTTGTGTAATCGGTCAAACCAAGTTTGCCTGACCAACTCTTTGGTTATCTTTTTACCAAAGTCGGTCCCATCGAGTTTGTGTAATCGGTCTCACCGAGATTACATTATGCCCTAACCCTAATCACATCGGTCCTACCGAGTTGCATGTCGGTCCCATCGAAAATCCTAACGGTCACTAGATTTGCTAAAACGGTCCGACCGAGTTTCTCAATTCGGTCCCACCGAGTTTGGCAAGTTGTGTGTAATGGTTAGATTTTGTGTGGAGGCTATATATACCCCTCCACCCACTCTTCATTCGTGAAGAGAGCCATCAGAACGAACCTACACTTCCAGCATCTATTTTCTGAGAGAGAACCACCTACTCATGTGTTGAGACCAAGGTATTCCATTCCTACCATATGAATCTTGATCTCTAGCCTTCCCCAAGTTGCTTTCCACTCAAATCTTCTTACTAGGTGGTTCCCTTTCACGAGGTTGTCTATTAAACTTGGCAAAATTAAAATCATGAGACATACCATCTATGCCAACAGTGACTACCTTCCTTTTACAATTAATCTTAGCACTAGCAGTATTCAAGAAATGTCTACCAAAAATAATGGGACAAAAATCATGTTGTGGGGAAGCAAGAACAAGAAAATCAGCAGGGTATTTAATCTTCCCACACAATACTTCAACATCTCTAACAATCCCAATAGGTTTAATGGTGTCCCTATTAGCAAGCTTAATAGTAACATCAATGTCTTCCAATTCAATAGGAGCAATATCGTGCATAATTTCTTTATATAGATCATTAGGTATCGCACTAGCACTAGCACCCATATCGCATAAGCCATGATAACAATGATCTCCTATTTTAACAGAAATAACAGGCATGCCTACGACAGGTCTACGTGTCTTAGTATCGGGTCTAGCAATATTAGCAGTTTCACCCACGAAAGCGATAACATGCCCATCTAAGTCCTCATCCAAGAGATATTTAATCATAGCAATACCAGGTTCAACATTAATTTGCTCAGGGGTGTATAATACCAGTATTACTCTTACGAACAACAGTCGAAGCTTTAACATGATCTTTTATCCTAACAGGAAAAGGAGGTTTTTCAACATAAGCAGTAGGAACAATAGGATCACTATAAGTAATAGTCTTTTCTTCGACTGTAATAGGTGCAACTACTTCCACTTCAACAGGAGGATTATATTGAAACCACTTCTCTTTAGGGAGATCAACGTGCGTAGCAAAAGATTCACAAAAAGTAGCTACTACTTAGCGCTAAATCCACGAAAAGCATCGGTATCCATAAAAGATTTAACACAATCGAACTTAGGTGTCATACCTGACTCCTTACCATCGTCGGAACCCCAATCTTCAGAGTTGCGTTTAATTTTTTCCAATAAGTCCCAGTTGAAATCAATATTCTTCAGCATATAGGAACCAGCACAGGAAGTATCGAGCAGGTTGCGATTATTAAGAGAAAGCCGAGCATAAAAATTCAGAATAATCATTTCCCGAGAGAGCTCATGATTGGGGCATGAATATAACATTGACTTAAGCCTCCCCCAAGCTTGAGCGATGCTTTCTCCTTCGCGAGGCTAGAAATTATATATGTAATTACGATCACGATGAACAAGATGCATAGGATAGAACTTCTGGTGAAATTCCAACTTTAATCGCTTATAATTCCAAGATCCCGTATCATCACATAGCATATACCATGTCAATGCACCTCCCTTGAAAGATAAAGGGAAGACCTTCCTTTTAACAACATCATCGGGAATACCTGCAAGATTAAATAATCCACAGACTTCATCCACAAAGATAAGGTGTAAGTCGGGATGCAATGTTCCGTCTCCTGCAAAAGGACTAGCTAGAAGTTTCTCTATCATGCCCGAAGGAATCTCAAAGTGAATATTTTCATAAGTTTCAGTAGGTTGAGGAGCATCTCTTTGCTCTTCTGGTTGGGGTGAAGATACCCCAAACAAGCCCTTCAAAGGATTAGTTTCCATAGTGACAAGTGACAGAAAATTTCAGCACACTATATAAATGTTTCCTTACCAAGTTCCACTCACCAAAAGCGCTACACTCCCCGGCAACGGCACCAGAAAAGAGTCTTGATGACCCACAAGTATAGGGGATCTATCATAGTCCTTTCGATAAGTAAGAGTGTCAAACCCAACGAGGAGCGAAGGAAATGATAAGCGGTTTCGATGAAGTTTTCTCTGCAAGCACTGAAATAGTATGTGACAGATAGTTTTGTGATAAGATAAATAGTAACAAGCAAAAAGTAAATAAAGTAAATAAAATGCAGCAAGGTGGACCAATCCTTTATGTAGCAAAGGATAAGCCTGGACAAATTCTTTTAATAGGAAAAACACTCCCGAGGACACATGGGAATATCATCAAGCTAGTTTTCATCACGTTCATATGATTCGCGTTCGGTACTTTGATAATTTGATATGTGGGTGGACCAGTGCTTGGGTGTTGTTCTTACTTGAACAAACATCCACTTATGATTAACCTCTATTGCAAGCATCATAACTACAACAAAAGTATTAAGGTAAACATAACCATAGCATGAAACATATGGATCCAAATCAGCCCTTACGAAACAGCGCATAAACTAGGGTTTAAGCTTCGTCACTCTAGCAACCCATCATCTACTTATTACTTCCCAATGCCTTCCTCTAGGCCCAAATAATGGTGAAGTGTTATGTAGTCGGCGTTCACATAACACCACTAGAGGCTGAACAACATACATCTCATCAAAATAACGAGCGAATACCAAATTCACATGACTACTAATAGCAAGACTTCTCCCTTGTCCTCGGGAACAAAGCGTAACTACTCACAAAGCATATTCATGTTCATAATATGAGGGCAATAATATGCATAAAGGATCTGAACATATGATCTTCCACCAAATAAACCAACTAGCATCAACTACAAGGAGTAATCAACACTACTAGCAACCTACTAGCACCAATCCGGACTTGGAGACAAGAATTGGATACAAGATATGAACTAGGGTTTGGAGATGAGATGGTCTTGGTGAAGATGTTGATGAAGATTGCCCTCTCCCGATGAGAGGGCGTTGGTGATGATGATGGCGATGATTTCCCCCTCCGGGAAGTGTCCCGCGAGAACAGCTCCGCCAGAGCCCTAGATTGATTCCGCCAAGGTTCCGCCTCGTGGCGGCGGAGTTTCGTCCCATAAGCTTGCCCACGATTTTTTCCAGGGTAAAAGTGAAGATATATCAAAAGATGGTCGCCGGAGGCCCACTAGGGGGCCCAGGAGATAGGGGGCGCGCCCTGGCCTATTTATTTTTCTCATAATTTCTTGTAAATTCCAAAAAGTTGTTTCGTGGAGTTTCAGGACTTTTGGAGATGTGCAGAATAGGTTTCCAATGTTTGCTCCTTTTCTAGTCAGAATTCCAGCTCCCGGCATCCCCCCTCTTCATGGTAAACCTTGTAAAATCAGGGAGAATAGCCATAAGTATTGAGATATAATATGTAATAACAGCCCATAATGCAATAAATATTGATATAAAAGCATGATGCAAAATGGACGTATCAACTGCTAGGGTTTCACAAAGTCCTGAACTCGGTCACACCGATTTGCAATTCTTGGTCAGACCGAGAATTACATGTGCAATGGCCTTAGACGAATTGGTGGTACTGAGTTCTACAACTCGGTTGGTCCGAGATGGTTTCGGCGGAAACCTAACCCTAAATTTTCAATTCATCTCTAATCTATGGAGTGTTTTGACTAGATAAGATAGTTTCAATCGTGGCAAGATTCATGGCGAACACAATGTGCTAGGAATCAGATAGGGATAGCACAGTGATCGAGTTCATAACCTAGTTCGGCGATGAACTCGCTACGGCGGAAACGGTGGGGATGATTCCTGTTGACGGTGGGGAGACCAGCGGCCGGAGGCAACTGGCGACGAGGAGGACGATCCGGAGACCCTGGAGGCAGAGCGGGCTGAGCGCGGGCGAAAGAGTTCGGAGAAAATTTCCAAAGTTTTGCCCGTGGGCCATGGGTATATATAGCCCGACCCTGTCGGTGTGACCGAGTGGAACAACTCGGTGGCACCGAGATGCACAACTGCTAGCAGTTACAACAACTTGGTGTGACCGAAAAGTTCAAATCGGTTGCACCGAGATTGAAAACCTAGATCGACTCAGTGATCTCGGTATGACCGAAATGGAAATCAGTCAAACCGAAACGCACAAAGAAGTTTTGGAAGTTTAAGTCTATGACGAATCGGGGACTCCAAGTGCTCCTCACACAGAGTGGTTCGAATCTGACTTGATCAAATTTTGTGATGTAGCATGAATAGAGTTTGAGACAAGAAAAGCATAGATAGCTAGAGAAGGTTCTTAGGCATTCTTATCCATCCACTTGGCAAAAGAAAAAGAAACCAATCAATCAAAACAACAAGTGGATGTCCTCGAATGAGTAAAATATGCAACCAACATGCTCACACAATAAAATGGCAAATGAAATATGTGGCGAAGCATGCACAACCAATTCTAGCATCTATCAAGCAATTGGCGATGACTAGGTCATCTACCTATGAGTATATTCACTTAGCAGTCAAATGAGAACATTTGATCATAGGTCATACTCATCATTTAAGCTCAAGTGGGATTACTGATGAAGCCATGAACCTAGGGTAGGGTCATGGACCTAGCCAAGATACCCTCCCCAAGGGCATCTCTAGAATAAACCACCTTTCAGTCGACCTGGAAGGGTTCCACTCGACGGACTTGAAGACACTCGACCATGAAGCCAACCACTCGACCGCCAGGAGACCTAAAGTCAGTCTGCACACAAACGGTCGGTCATTAAGTAGCTTTTATGGTCATCATAGCACTTTATGTGGGGTGTTACCTGTAACCCCCAGTCTTAATGTACTTTAATCCCTGCATAACTAAGGGCTGGAGGGGTCTGGCGAACTCTATATAAGCCACCCCCTCCTCAGTGTAAAGGGTTCGCACCCCTGTAACTTATCGCTTTATATCTGATCGACCGCCTCCGGGCTCCGAGACGTAGGGCTGTTACTTCCTCCGAGAAGGGCCAGAACTCGTAAACATCTTGCATATACAACTACTCCATAGCTAGGATCTTGCCTCTCCATTCCTACCCCCTATTCTACTGTCAGACTTAAAACCACGACAGTTGGCGCCCACCGTGGGGCCGGTGTCTTAGCGATTTATTGGAGAAGTTGGGATTTTCCGATCTCCTTCATCATGGTTTCAGGTGGAGTTTTGGTTGAGGGCCGCGAGATCCGTCTCAGCGCGCTCACGTTCATCACCGACGACTCCGCTTGGCTTCAGGAGGCTCCACTCGATGTCGACGCGCTCCCCGTCCGTGGGACAACGCACTTTCGCGCGTGCGTCCGCGGCGTCCCCCTGCGGCAACCGTCGACCCAGTATTGGTCGGCTCCTGTGCCGTCCTCCCTCCCAGTCTCCCGCCGGCGTAAGCGCTCCGGTCGGTCGAGGCTTCAGCAGTGGGTGAGGCACGCGGTGGCCCGCCAGTCGGCCACTCCCCAAGTCGCCGAGCCCGACGAATCTCTCTACAGCCTGTTCGACCTGTCGACTGGCTCCGTAGAGACTGCATCTGAGTGCGATAGCAGTGATCCAGCGGCGGAAGTCCTGATGGTCGATGGGCCACGCAGTCCCCCCGGCTTTCCCCGCGCCGACAGTGGCGACGGCAAGGGCGATCCGTCGCAAGCCCATGAAGAGTACTTGCCCGAGCCACTCACTTCACTGTAGAGGGAAGAACTTCGCCGCCGGAACATGGATGCACTTCACACTCCTATCATTGGAGAAACCGCCGAGGCCCGTGCCTTAGAAGGCAGCGGCTTGGCCAACAGCTGGCGCTTTTCGGTGGAGAATCTCCAGCGAGTACTCAACGAACAAGCGCGACAACGGGTCCCGTCGTCCAGTCGACCTCAACTCTTTCCACCACCGACTCAGGTATATCGAACTCCGATTCAGAATCTAGCAGCTGCAGCCCGTATAGCAGAGTCTATTTAGCCTTCCCAGTCAGAGGTTGGTAGGGGTTTGCTACAGATCAGATATTTACTCCGGGCAGCAGGAGATCAAAATTCAGTTGTATCGCAGTCATGGAATAGGATTCACAGCAGATCCGTCGCTGCGAATACAGTCCAGTCGGCCCATAGTCCAAGATCGCCCCCGAGGCGTGAGGAACGTGGAAGCCGGCGGGATGATCAGTACAAGGACCGTGAGCAGTATGATCACCGATTCGATCGCGATGATCGACGTCAGTGCCACCCCTCCCCAAGGGGTGGATCATCTACGCCTCGGCAATGAGGATGTGACGCCCTCACGGTCTTTGGGCGAAGGATTCGATCGACCCTAGAGAACCAGGCTTTGATGCGAGATCCATTCTTGTTCAGGGTTTGGTCGGCAGAACGAGCTCACCGAGGAGGTCATGCAGAGATGCCCCACCAGCAGCGAGTGCGTCTCGGGACGAGTGCTTCAGCGGAGCCATCAGGGCGCGATGATTCCTCCCAACTTCAGGTTGGCGACTGGAGTCAATAAGTTCACTGGTGAGTCCAAATCCGACACTTGGCTTGAGGACTACCGAGTGGCTATTCAGATTGGCGGTGGTAATGATGAAGTGGCCATGAAACACCTGCCTCTTATGTTGGAGGGCTCGGCCAGAGCGTGGCTGAACCAGTTGGCACCCAGCAGCATTTACACATGGGAAGATCTTTCCCGAGTGTTTGTCAGAACATTTGAAGGAACTTGCAAGCGACTAGCAGGGTTGACAGAGCTACAGTCTTGCGTGCAAAAGTCGAATGAAACTCTGAGGGATTACATCCAGAGATGGATCACATTGCATCACACGGTAGAGAATGCATCGATCATCGAGCGATATGTGCCTTCAAGGAAGGTGTTAAACGAGAGAGCTAAGTTTGAAATTGGTCGGACGGAGACATGACCCTGAGTCGATTGATGGAGATTTCCACCAAGTATGCCAATGGTGAAGAAGAGGATCGGCTCCGGAGCGGCAAGTACAAGTCAGCCGCTCATGAAACCGGGGGAGGGAACTCCAGTCGGAAGCAGAAGCGGAAAGCCGAGCCAGCTTCTCCTGAAGAAGCCTTGTCCGTGACTCCAGGAAAGTTTAAGGGGAAACCCAAGGGGCCTTGGAACCAAAAAAAAGTGAAATACCAATATGGGAATGATGTATTGGACTTGCCATGTCACATTCACACGAAGAAAGATGAAGAGGGTAAACTCATTTACCCAAAGCATACCACTCAAAAGTGTCGGCTCTTAATTCAGCAGTTCCGGGGGAAGCAGCCCAAGGATAAGGAAAAGGAGTCGGACAAAGTTGAGGACAAGGAAGACAGTGATGGTGGATACCCCCAGGTCAATTCCACCCTGATGATTTTTGCTGACATTGAAAGCAAAAGTCAATTGAAAGTTATCAACCGAGAAGTGAATATGGTCGCTCCGGCGACACCCAATTATTTGAAATGGTCTCAGACCGCCATCACATTCGACGGTCGATCACCCGGCGCACATAGCCACCCACAGGAGGCAAGCTTTGGTGGTCGACCCGGTCGTCGAAGGCACTCGACTAACTAAAGTTTTGATGGATGGTGGCGTGGCCTGAACATCTTGTATGAGAGGCGTTGAAAGGGATGGGCATTCCGATGTCCAGACTCAGTACCAACAACATGAGCTTCCATGGAGTCATTCCTGGAAAGAAGGCTGAGTCACTCGGCCAAATTGCTCTCGATGTGGTTTTTGGTGATTCCAAGAATTTTCGTAAAGAAAAGTTGACCTTTGAGGTCGTGGATTTCCAGAGTGCTTATCACGCTATTCTGGGAAGGCCGGCGTATGCACATTTCATGGCTCGACCATGTTATGTATACCTTAAGCTGAAGATGCCAGGTCCCAAAGGTGTGATCACTGTCACAGGCAATCGGAAGAAAGCGGAAGAGTGTTTCCAGAAAGGCTCGAAGATCGCCGATGCTCAGATGGCAGTGGTAGAACTGCGGGAATATCAAAAAACTGCAGACCCAAGTGATTTGTTGCGAGCCAAGAAGCCCGCCACATAATCAGCATTTCAGTCGTCCGGTGAGACAAAGCCGATTCACATTCACCCGACCGACCCCGATGCTGCTCCGACTCATATCTCTGCAACACTCGTCTCCAAATAGGAAGAAGCGCTCATCCAGTTCCTCCGTGAGAACTGGGACATCTTCGCATGGAAGCCTTCTGACATGCCGGGTGTTCCCAGGGGGCTGGCTGAGCACCGTCTACGAGTCGACCCAAAAGTTAAACCTGTCAAAGAACATCTTCGACGGTCCGCCATCTAGAAGAGAAAGGCCATTGGCGAGGAAGTGGCTCGACTCCTTGCAGCGGAGTTTATCCGAGAAATTTACCACTCCGAGTGGCTCGCCAATGTTGTCATGGTCCCCAAGAAGGACAAGTCACTTCGCATGTGCATTGACTTCAAACATATCAAGCGGGCATGCCCGAAAGATCATTTTCCTCTCCCCCGCATCGACCAAATAGTCGACTCGACTGCGGGATGTGAGCGGTTGTCTTTTTTAGATGCCTATTTCGGGTACCATCAGATCCGTCTGTATGGACCCGACGAGATCAAAACAGCTTTCATCACTCCATTTGGGTGCTTCTGCTATATCACCATGCCATTCGGCCTCAAGAATGCCGGAGCCACGTTCATGTGGATGATTCAGAAGTGTTTGCTCACTCAAATCAGTCGGAATGTGGAAGCATACATGGATGATATTGTGGTCAAATCACGGCAGGGTTCCGACCTATTGACTGACCTTGCTGAAACATTTGCCAATCTCAGGCGGTATGATATCAAGCTTAATCCATCAAAGTGCACATTCGGAGTTCCTGGCGGAAAGTTATTCGGTTTTCTCGTTTCCGAACGAGGAATCGACACCAACCCAGAAAAAGTTGGTACTATACTCCGAATGAAATGCCCTGTGCGTGTGCACGATGTCCAGAAGCTTACTGGATGCTTGGCCGCTTTAAGTCGATTCATCTCTCGTCTCGGTGAAAAGGCATTGCCTCTTTACCGACTGATGAAGAAGTCAGACAAGTTCGAGTGGACTCCTGAAGCTGATGCAGCGTTTGCAGAGCTAAAAGCTATGCTCTCCACCCAGCCGGTGCTTGCTACCCCAATCAGCAAAGAGCCTTTGCTGCTTTACATTGCAGCCACAGGACAAGTCGTCAGTACAGTACTTACGATCGAGCGGGAAGAAGAAGGAAAAGCCTTCAAAGTTCAGCGCCCAGTATATTATCTTTCCGAAGTGTTGACCCCATCAAAGCAAAGATACCCTCATTATCAGAAGCTTGTTTATGGGATTTATATGACCATGAAGAAGGTTGCTCATTACTTCTCTGGCCATTCCATTACGATTAAATCGGCGACGCCCATTGTCGAGATTCTGCTGTGAGAGATGCAACTGGTCGAGTGGCGAAATGGGCGATTGAGCTCCTTCCCCTTGATATCAAGTTTGAGGCAAAGAAAGCCATCAAGTCCCAAGCAGTAGCAGATTTCATCACCGAGTGGATTGAACAGCAACTACCGACTCAAGTTCACTCGGAGCACTGGACCATGTGAAGGAAATATGCCCTAGAGGCAATAATAAAGTTATTATTTATTTCCTTATATCATGATAAATGTTTGTTATTCATGCTAGAATTGTATTAACCGGAAACATAATACATGTGTGAATATATAGACAAACAGTATGTCACTAGTATGCCTCTACTTGACTAGCTTGTTAATCAAAGATGGTTATGTTTCCTAACCATGAACAAGGGGTTGTTATTTGATTAACAAGGTCACATCATTAGTTGAATGATCTGATTGACATGACCCATTTCGTTAGCTTAACACTTGATCGTTTAGTATGTTAATGCTTTCTTCATGACCCATACATGTTCCTGTAACTATGAGATTATGCAACCTCCGTTTACGGAGGAACACTTTGGTACTACCAAGCGTCTGGCGTAAGCTGGGTGATTATAAAGGAGTACTACAGGTGTCTCCAAAGGTACTTGTTGGGTTGGCGTATTTGAGATTAGGTTTTGTCACTCCGATCGTCGGAGAGGTATCTCTAGGCCTTCTCGATAATACACATCACCTAAGCCTTGCAAGCATTACAACTAATGAGTTAGTTGTGAGATGATGTATTACGGAGCGAGTAAAGAGACTTACGATAGCGAGATTGAACTAGGTATTGGATACCGACGATCGAATCTCGGGTAAGTAACATATCTTGATGACAAAGGAACAACGTATGTCGTTATGCGGTTTGACCGATAAAGATCTTCAGTAGAATATGTAGGAACCAATATGGGCATCAGGTTCCGCTATTGGTTATTGACCAAGAATGGTTCTAGGTCATGTCTACATAGTTCTCGAACCCGTAGGGTCCGCACGCAACAACGTTTGATGACAGTTCATAATGAGTTTATAAGTATTGATGCACGAAGGTTGTTGAGTCCTGGATGTGATCACGGACATGACGAGGAGTCTCGAAATGGTCGAGACATAAAGATTGATATATTGGAAGCCTACATTTGGACATCGGAAGTGTTCCGGGTGAAATCGGGATTTTACAGAAATGCAGGGAGGTTACGGAACCCCGGAAGTCCATGGGCCTTAATGGGCCATGGGAGAAGAGGAAGGGCAGGCCAAGGTGGGCTGCGTGCCCCCTCCCCTCTAGTCCGAATAGGACAAGGAAGGGGGCGGCGCCCTCCCTCTTCCCCTCCTCCAATCCTAGTCCAACTAGGAGAGAGTCCTACTCGGTGGGAGTAGGACTCCTCCTTGTGCGCCTCCCCTAGGGCGGCCACCTCCCCTTGGCTCCTTTATATCTACGGGGCAGGGGCACCCCAAAACACAAGTTGATCTACGGATCTTTCCTTAGCCGTGTGCGGTGCCCCTTCCACCATATTCCACTTGGTCATATCGTCGCGGAGCTTAAGCGAAGCCCTGCGCGGAGAAGTCATATCGTCGCGGAGCTTAGGCGAAGCTCTGCGTCGGTGGAGCATCAACATCGTCCACCACGCCGTCGTCTTGTGGAACTCATCCCGACACTTTGCTGGATCGAGTCCGGGGATCGTCATCGAGCTGAGCGTGTGCGAGAACTTCGGAGGTGCCGTCGTTCGGTGCTTGGATCGGTCGGATCGTGGAGGCGTCGACTACATCAACAGCGTTGTCATAGCGCTTCGCTTTCGGTCTCACGAGTGCGTGGGCGGACCTCTCCCTCTCGTTGCTATGCCATCACCATGGTCTTGCGTGATCGTAGGAAATTTTTGAAATTACTCGTTCCCCAACGATGGCATCGAGCCTGGTTTTATGCGTTGATGTCATATGCACGAGTAGAACACAAGTGAGTTGTGGGCGATACAAGTCATACTGCCTACCAGCATGTCATACTTTGGTTCAGCGGTATTGTGAGATGAAGCGGCCGGACCGACATTACAGCGTGCGCTTCGCGAGACTGGTTTCACCGCTTGAGCACTCGTTGCTTAAAGGTGACGGCGGGTCTGTCTCTCTCACTTTAGTTGAATCGAGTGTGGCTCGCCCGGTCCTTGAGAAGGTTAAAGCGGAGTCAATTTGACGAAATATCGTTGTGGTTTTGATGCGTGGTAGAACGGTTCTTGCTAAGCCCGTAGCAGCCACGTAAAACTTGCAACAACAAAGTAGAGGGCGTCTAACTTGTTTTTGCAGGGCATGATGTGATGTGATGTGGTCAAGGCGTGATGCTATATTTTATTGTATGAGATGATCATGTTTTGTAACGAGTTATCGACAAGCTGGCGAGGAGCCATATGGTTGTCGCTTTATTGTATGAAATGCAAGCGCCATGTAATTGCTTTACTTTATCACTAAGGAGTAGCGATAGTCGTAGAAGCAATAGTTGGCGAGGCGACAACGATGCTACGATGGAGATCAAGGTGTCGGCGCGGTGGCGATGGTGATCATGGCGGTGCTTGGCGATGGAGATCACAAGCACAAGATGATGATGACCATATCATATCACTTATATTGATTGCATGTGATGTTTATCCTTTATGCATCTTATCTTGCTTTGATTGGCGGTAGCATTATAAGATGATCTCTCACTAAAATTATCAAGAAGTGTTCTCCTGAGTATGCACCGTTGCCAAAGTTAGTAGTACCCGGACACCACGTGATGATCGGGTGTGATAAGTTCTCGTCCATCTACAGCGGTGCAAAACAGTTGCTGCGCGAATACTCAGGTTAAACTTGGCGAGCCTAGCATATAACAGATATGGCCTCGGAACATGGAGACCGAAGGTCGAGCGTGAATCATATAGTAGATATGATCAACATAGTGATGTTCACCATTGAAACTACTCCGTCTCACGTGATGATCGGACATGGTTTAGTTGATTTGGATCACGTGATCACTTAGATGACTAGAGATGTCGTCTAAGTGGGAGTTTTTAATATGATTAATTGAACTTAAATTTATCATGAAACTTAGTACTGATAGTATTTTGCTTGTCTATGTTTAATGTAGATAGATGGCTCGTCTTTGTTGTTCCGTTGAATTTTAATGCGTTCCTTGAGAAAGCAAAGTTGAAAGATGATGGTAGCAATTACACGGACTGGGTCCGTAACGAGGATTATCCTCATTGCTGCATAGAAAAATTACGTCCTGGAAGCACCGCTGGGTGACAGGCCTGCTGCGAGATCTTGAGCGAAGTTATGAGCGTCGGCAAAGCGAGCTGATGACTACTCTATAGTTCGATGTGCCATGCTACGGCTTAGAACCGGGTCTTCAACGGCGTTTTGAGCGTCATGGAGCATATGAGATGTTCAGGAGTTGAAGTTAATATTTCAAGCAAATGCCGGATTGAGAGATATGAAGTCTCCAATAAGTTCTATAGCTGCAAGATGGAGGAGAATAGTTACGTCGGTGAGCACATACTCAAAATGTCGGGTATAACAATCACTTAATTCAGCTGGGAGTTAATCTTCCGGATGATAGTGTCATTGACAGAATTCTCCAATCACGCCACCAAGCTACAAGAGCTTCGTGATGAACTATAATATGCAAGGGATGACTAAGACAATTCCTGAGCTCTTGGCGATGCTAAAAGCAGCGGAGGTAGAAATCAAGAAAGAGCATCAAGTGTTGATGGTCAACAAGACCACTAGTTTCAAGAAAAGGGCAAAGGGAAGAAGAAGGAAACTTCAAAAGAACAGCAAGAAAGTTGCTGATCAAGAGAAGAAACCCAAGTCTGGACCTAAGCCTGAAACCGAGTGTTTTCTTGCAAGCAGACGGACCTTTGGAGCGGAACTGCCCCAAGTATTTGGCGGATAAAAGGATGGCAAGGTGAACAAAGGTATATGTGATATACATGTTATTGATGTGTACCTTACTAGAGCTCGTAGTAGCACTGGGTATTTGATCTGGTTACATTGCTAATATTTGCAACTCGAAGCAGGGACTACGGAATAGGCGAGCAATGGCAAAGGGCGAGGTGACGATGCTGGCGTGGGAAATGGTTCCAAAGTCAATGTGATCGCGATCGGCACGCTACCTCTACATCTACCTTGGGATTAGTTTTAGACCTAAATAATTGTTATTTGGTGCCAGCGTTGAGCATGAACATTATATCTGGATCTTGTTTAATGCGAGGCGGTTATTCATTTAAATCAGAGAATAATGGTTGTTCTATTTATATGAGTAATATCTTTTATGGTCATGCACCCTTGAAGAATGGTCTATTCTTGTTGAATCTCGACGGTAGTAATACACATATTCATAATGTTGAAGCCAAAAGATGCAGAGTTGATAATGATAGTGCAACTTATTTGTGGCACTTGCCGTTTAGGTCATATCGATTGTGTAAAACGCATGAAGAAACTCCATCTTGATGGGCTTCGGAATCACTTGATTATGAATCACTTGGTACTTGCGAACCGTGCCTCATGGGCAAGATGACCAAAACGCCGTTCTCCGGAACTATGGGCGAGCAACTGATTTGTTGGAAATCATACATCTGATGTTTGTGGTCCAATGAATGTTGAGGCCTTGGCGGTATCGTTATTTTCTCACCTTCACAGATGATTTAAGCAGATATGGGTATATCTACTTAATGAAACACAAATCTAAAACGTTTGAAAAGTTCAAAGAATTTCAGAGTGAAGTGGAAAATCATCGTAACAAGAAAATAAAGTTTCTACGATCTGATCGTGGAGGAGAATATTTGAGTTCTGAGTTTGGTTTACATTTGAAAAAATGTGGAATAGTTTAGCAACTCACGCCACCCGAACACCACAGAGAAATGGTGTGTCGAGCGTCGTGTCGTACTTTACTAGATATGGTGCGATCTATGATGTCTATTTCGATTTACCGCTATCGTTTTGGGGTTATGCTTTAGAGGCGGCCGCATTCACGTTGAATAGGACACCGTCAAAATCCGTTGAGACGACGCCTTATGAACTGTGGTTTGGCAAGAAACCAAAGTTGTCGCGTTTCTTAAAGTTTGGGGCTGCGATGCTTATGTAAAGAAACTTCAACCAGATAAGCTCGAACCCAAATCGGAAAAATGTGTCTTCATAGGATACCCAAAGGAGACTGTTGGGTACACCTTCTATCACAGATCTGAAGGCAAGATTTTCGTTGCTAAATTCGGGTCCTTTCTAGAGAAGGAGTTTCTCTCGAAAGAAGTGAGTGGGAGGAAAGTAGAACTTGATGAGATAAGCATATCTGCTCCCTTATTGGAAAGTAGTTCATCACAAGAAATGGTTCTGTGACAACTACACCAATTAGTGAGGAAACTAATGATGATGATCATGAAGCTTGAGATCAAGTTGCTACTAAACCTCAGAGGTCAACAGAGTAAAATCGCACCAGAGTGATACGGTAATCTTATTCGGAAGTCATGTTACTTGACCATGGCGAACCTACAAACTATGAAGAAGCGATGGTGAGCCCAGATTCATAAAATGGCTGGAAGCCATGAAATCTGAGATGGGATCCATGTATGAGAACAAAGTATGGACTTTGGTTGACTTGCCCGATGATCGGCAAGCCATTGAAAATAAATGGATCTTTAAGAAGAAGACCGCGCCGATGGTAATGTAACTATCTACAAAGCTCGACTTGTTGCAAAAGGTTTTCGACAAGTTCAAGGGGTTGACTACGATGAGACTTTCTCACCGTAGCGATGCTTAAGTCTGTCCGAATCATGTTAGCAATTGCGCATTTATGATTATGAAATTTGGCAAATGGATGTAAAACCGCATTCTTGAATGGATTTCTAGAAGAAGAGTTGTATATGATGCAACCAGAAGGTTTTGTCGATCCAAAGGGTGCTAACAAAGTGTGCAAGCTCAACGATCAATTTATGGTGCAGGTGCAAGCCTCTCGGAGTTGGAATAAGCGCTTTGATAGTGTGATCAAAGCATATGGGTTTGTCTGAGACTTTTGGAGAAGCCTGTATTTACAAGAAAGTGAGTGGGAGCTCTGTAGCATTTCGATATTATATGTGGACGACATATTATTGATTGGAAATGATATAGAATTTCTGGATAGCATAAAAGGATACTTGAATAAAAGTTTTCAATGAAAGACCTCGGTGAAGCTGCTTACATATTGGGCATCAAGATCTATAGAGATAGATCAAGGCGCTTGATTGGACTTTCACAAAGCACATACCTTGATAAAGTTTTGAAAAAGTTCAAAATGGATCAGCAAAGAAAGGTTTTTACGTGTGTTACAAGGTATAAGATTGAGTCGGACTCAATGCCCGACCACAGCAGAAGATAGAGAAAATGAAAGATGTTCCTATGCTTCAGCCATAGGCTCTATCATGTATGCAATGCTGTGTACCAGACTGACGTATGCTTAGCTGTAAGCTTGGCAGGAAGGTACCAAAGTAATCCAGAGTGGATCATGGACAGCGGTCAAGAACATCTGAAATACGAAAAGGACTAAGGATATGTTTCTCGTATATGGAGGTGACAAAGAGCTAGTCGTAAATGGTTACGTCGATGCAAGCTTTGACACTGATCCGGACGATTCTAAATCGCAAACCGGATCGTGTTTTTATTAAGCGGTGGAGCTGTCGGTTGGTGCAGTTCTAAACAAAGCGTCGTGGCGGGATCTACATGTGAAGCGGAGTACATAGCTGCTTGAAGCAGCGAATGAAGAGTCTGGATGAAAGAGTTCATTTCCGATCTAGGTGTCATACCTAGTGCATCGGGACCGATGAAGATCTTCTGTGACAATCTGGTGCAATTGCCTTGGCAAAGGAATCCAGATTTCACAAGAGGACCAAGCACATCAAGAGGCGCTTCAATTCCATTCGGGACCAAGTCCAAGTGGGAGACATAGAGATTTGCAAAATACATACGGATCTGAATGTTGCAGACCGTTGACTAAGCCTCTTCCACGAGCAAAACATGATCAGCACCAAGACTCCATGGGTGTAAGGATCATTACTTTGTAATCTAGATTATTGACTCTAGTGCAAGTGGGAGGCTGAAGGAAATATGCCCTAGAGGCAATAATAAAGTTATTATTTATTTCCTTATATCATGATAAATGTTTATTATTCATGCTAGAATTGTATTAACCGGAAACATAATACATGTGTGAATATATAGACAAACAGTATGTCACTAGTATGCCTCTACTTGACTAGCTTGTTAATCAAAGATGGTTATGTTTCCTAACCATGAACAAGGGGTTGTTATTTGATTAACAAGGTCACATCATTAGTTGAATGATCTGATTGACATGACCCATTCCGTTAGCTTAACACTTGATCGTTTAGTATGTTAATGCTTTCTTCATGACCCATACATGTTCCTGTAACTATGAGATTATGCAACTCCGTTTACGGAGGAACACTTTGGTACTACCAAGCGTCACTAGCGTAATCGGGTGATTATAAAGGAGTACTACAGGTGTCTCCAAAGGTACTTGTTGGGTTGGCGTATTTGAGATTAGGTTTTGTCACTCCGATCGTCGGAGAGGTATCTCTAGGCCTTCTCGGTAATACACATCACCTAAGCCTTGCAAGCATTACAACTAATGAGTTAGTTGTGAGATGATGTATTACGGAGCGAGTAAAGAGACTTACCGTAGCGAGATTGAACTAGGTATTGGATACCGACGATCGAATCTCGGGTAAGTAACATACCGATGACAAAGGGAACAACATTATGTCGTTATGCGGTTTGACCGATAAAGATCTTCGTAGAATATGTAGGAACCAATATGGGCATCCAGGTTCCGCTATTGGTTATTGACCAAGAATGGTTCTAGGTCATGTCTACATAGTTCTCGAACCCGTAGGGTCCGCACGCTTAACGTTTCGATGACAGTTCATAATGAGTTTATAAGTATTGATGCACCGAAGGTTGTTCGAGTCTGGATGTGATCACGGACATGACGAGGAGTCTCGAAATGGTCGAGACATAAAGATTGATATATTGGAAGCCTACATTTGGACATCGGAAGTGTTCGGGTGAAATCGGGATTTATCGAGTACCGGAGGTTACGGAACCCCGGAAGTCCATGGGCCTTAATGGGCCATGGGAGAAGAGGAAGGGCAGGCCAAGGTGGGCTGCGCCCCTCCCCTCTAGTCCGAATAGGACAAGGAAGGGGGCGGCGCCTTCCTCTTCCCCTCCTCCAATCCTAGTCCAACTAGGAGGGAGTCCTACTCGGTGGGAGTAGGACTCCTCCTAGTCGCCTCCCCTAGGGCCGCCACCTCCCCTTGGCTCCTTTATATACGGGGCAGGGGCACCCCAAAAACACAAGTTGATCTACGGATCTTTCCTTAGCCGTGTGCGGTGCCCCTTCCACCATATTCCACCCGGTCATATCGTCGCGGAGCTTAAGTGAAGCCCTGCGCCGGAGAAGTCATATCGTCGCGGAGCTTAGGCGAAGCTTCTGCGTCGGTGGAGCATCAACATCGTCACCACGCCGTCGTCTTGTGGAACTCATCTCCGACACTTTGCTGGATCGGAGTCCGGGGATCGTCATCGGGCTGAGCGTGTGCAGAACTCGGAGGTGCCGACGTTCGGTGCTTGGATCGGTCGGATCGTGGAGGCGTCGACTACATCAACAGCGTTGTCATAGCGCTTCGCTTTCGGTCTCACAGTGCGTGGGCGGACCTCTCCCTCTCGTTGCTATGCCATCACCATGGTCTTGCGTGATCGTAGGAAATTTTTTGAAATTACTACGTTCCCCAACACCATGTTCTTTGATGGTTCCAAGATGCTGAATGGTTCGGTCTTTGGGGAAGTGTTGGTCCCCCCGAGGAGATAAGCTCAGATATGTTGTCCAAATTCACTTTGATTCCTCTAACAATGAAGCAGAGTACGAAGCACTTTTGTATGGGTTGCGTATGGCCATTTCACTCAGCGTCCGTCGCCTCATGGTCAATGGCGACTCAGATCCGGTGGTTAATCAAGTGATGAAGGAGTGGGACGTCAGAAGTCCAGCCATGACTGGTTATTGCAACACAGTGAGAAAGCCGGATAAGAAATTTGAGGGGTTAGAGCTTAATCATATACCCCGACTGAAAAATCAAGCTGCTGATGATTTGGCAAAAATAGGGTCCAAGAGTGAAGCCATTCCCAGTAATGTGTTTTTGGAGCACATCCACACACCGTCAGTTCAAGAGGATCCTTTCACCGAAGAAGCCCCGCAGCCAAAAAGTGTCACTGATCCGACTGAAGTTGAGGTCCCAGCTGTGGTTGACCTGATCATGGAAGTTTTGGTCATCACTCCCGATTGGACAGTGCCGTACATCGCGTATATCCTAATGAAAGAGCTCCCGTAGAACGAAGAAGAGGCTCGACAGATCGTCCGCTGATCCAAGGCCTTTACTGTGATCAAGGGACAGCTGTACAGAGAAAGCGCGACTGGAGTCAGCCAGAAATGTATAACACCATAGGAAGGTCAGATAATTCTTGACGATATCCACTCGGGGACCTGTGGTCATCATGCGTCCTCTCGGACCATTGTGGCTAAAGCATACCGAGCGGGATTTTACTGGCCAAGAGCAAATGAAATGGCGAAAGAGATAGTCGACAAGTGTGAAGGATGTCAGTTCTACTCCAACATGTCACACAAACCCGCGTCAGCCTCGAAGACCATTCCACTCGTCTGTCCCTTCGCTGTTTGGGGTTTGGATATGATTGGACCACTGAGAACTGGCAGGAGCGGCTTCACTCACGTGCTAGTGGCAGTCGACAAGTTTACTAAGTGGATCGAAGCTAAGCCTATCAAGAATCTTGATGCGTGCACTGCTATCAGTTTCATCAGAGAGTTGATATTCAGATATGGAGTTCCACATAGCATCATCACTAACAATGGGTCAAACTTTGATTCCGACAAATTCAAAGCCTTTTGCGCCTCTCAAGGCACATGAGTCGACTACGCTTCAGTCGCTCACCCCCAGTCGAATGGACAAGCAGAAAGAGCAAACGGTCTAATTCTTAAAGGACTAAAACCCCGATTGATGCGTGATCTCAAGCACGCAGCCGGCGCATGGGTCGACGAACTCCCGTCAGTTCTTTGGGGATCGAGGACTACCCCTAATCATTCAACCGGACGAACTCCATTCTTTCTGGTCTATGGAGCTGAAGCAGTTCTGCCGAGCGACCTGCTTCACAATGCGCCCCGAGTCGAACTCTACTCTGAAGATGAAGCGGAACAAGCCCGGCGGGATGCAGTCGACCTCCTAGAAGAGGAGAGAGAGATGGCTTTGATCCGATCGACTATCTATCAGCAAGACTTGCGTCGGTTCCATGCCAGAAATGTGAAGAGTCGAGCCTTCCAAGAAGGAGACTTGGTCCTCTGAGTGGATCATGAAACCACACAAGCTCGCTCCCACTTGGGAAGGTCCTTCACCGTCACGAGTTCTCCACAGCGGAGCATACCATCTTTACAACGTCGATCGCAGATTGATGAGCCTCGAGCTTGGAATGCGGAGCTGCTCCGCCCCTTTTATACTTAAGTACTCACTCGGATGAGATGTAATAAAAGTAACTCTGTAGTTTGTTTATCAAAGACAATAATGTTATAATTTTCGCAGTGATTGTTATTACTTTTTGTTTACATGAGAAACCCCCCCCCCCCAGTGGGTGGCTTAGCTGCGAATCCGTTTCACCTAAGTTTGTAAAAAAAATCCCTACCGAGTGGTGAGCCAGTCTCCCACTCGGGGGCTTAGCTGCGAATCCGTTTCGCCTAAGTACTTGAAAATCCTACCGAGTGGTGAGCCAGCCTCCCACTCGGGGGCTTAGCTGCAGTCCAAGTACTCGCCTAAGTGTTTAAAATCCTACCGAGTGGTGAGCCAGCCTCCCACTCGGGGGCTTAGTTGCAGTCCAAGTACTCGCCTAAGTGTTTAAAATCCTACCGAGTGGTGAGCCAGCCTCCCACTCGGGGGCTTAGCTGCAGTCCAAGTACTCGCCTAAGTGTTTAAAATCCTACCGAGTGGTGAGCCAGCCTCCCACTCGGAGGCTTAGCTGCAGTCCAGTACTCGCCTAAGTATTTAATACAATGTGCGCTTTGCAAGGACGACGAGGTGCAGGTCGACTGCTGCCTTCTCCTTCGGAGCTACGCCACAAAAAGCCTACCGAGTGGAGAGCAAACCTCCCACTCGAGGGCTTAGCTGCAGTCCAGTGCTCGCCTAAGTATCTGAAAATCCTACCGAGTGGAGAGAAAACCTCCCACTCGGGGGCTTAGCAGCAGTCCAGTGCTCGCCTAAGTTTCTGAAAATCCTACCGAGTGGAGAGCAAACCTCCCACTCGGGGCTTAGCTGCAGTCCATGCTACGCCTAAGTTTGAAAAATCCTACAGTGGAGAGCAAACCTCCCACTCGGGGGCTTAGCTGCAGTCTAGTACTCGCCTAAGTATCTGAAAATCCTACCGAGTGGAGAGCAACCCTCCCACTCGGAGGCTTAGCTGCAGTCCAGTACTCGCCTAAGTATTTAAAAATCCTGCCGAGTGGAGAGCAAACCTCCCACTCAGGGCTTAGCTGCAGTCCAGTACTCGCCTAAGTATTTAAAAATCCTACCGAGTGGAGAGCAAACCTCCCACTCGGGGGCTTAGCTGCAGTCCAGTACTCGCCTAAGTATTTAAAAATCCTACCGAGTGGAGAGCAACTCTCCCACTCGGAGGCTTAGCTGCAGTCCGAGTACTCGCCTAAGTATGAAATTTATTCCGATCCGCAAGAACGACGAGGTGCAGGTCGACTGCTACCTTCTCCTACGGAGCTGCGCCACAAGTACAACGTGCGCTCCATTCCGATCCGCAAGGATGACAAGGTGCAGGTCGACTGCTACCTTCTCCTTCGGAGCTGCGCCACAAGTACAACGTGCGTTCCATCCCGATCCGCAAGGATGCAGGTAGATTGCAATCTGTGCTCCATCCCTACCTGCAAGAATGATGAAGTGCAGGTCGACTGGATTTTCCGCCTCAGAGCTGTGTCTCAAGCACTGAAGTATATTCCGAGTGAAGAACAAAGTTTGCTCGAAGGCAAATGAAAGCATATTCAATGATAAGCCAAGTTCAGATAACATCCTACGGATTCAGAAGTGCTCAGGCGTCAAGCCTGTAAAAGTTTATCGGTTATAAAACCACTCGACATTCCGAGGCAAATTTAAGGCGAAGCATAGAAGTTTTTCCTACTCCTCAGGTGGAGGACTGGAGGGCACGACAAACTGGTCCAAATCAATTCCGTCAGCAATCCGAGTGGCAGCAGCAATGAAGGTCTCCATGAAAGATTGGAAGTCGTACTTCTTGGTATTGGCAACTTTGATGGACGCTAGCTTTTCCTCTCGCGCCTCCTTGAAGTGAACACAGACCAGGGACAGAGCGACGTCAGCGCCGCACCTGGCAGAAGATTTCTTCCATTCCTGCACTCGACCTGGAACTTCATTCAGTCGAGTCATTAGAGACTCGAGGTCATTTTGAAGCGTCGTTCCTGACCAGAGAGTCGTGTCAATTCGCGACACCGCAGCCTTCAGTCGAGCGAGATAGTCGACCACACCAGCAACACGAGATGCCAGTCGGAGCACATTCATAGCGGCTTCATCCTTCACAGGAGAGTTAATGGGGTCCAGGCTTGTCTCCACTCGAATGGCTTCCTCCTCGAAGTTCTGGCAGAATTCTGTAAACACAATTCGAAGTCACGTCAACAGTTTTATGATGAGTCGATAATGACAAGTCAGTCGGATAGAAGGGATTACCTTCAAGCATGAGGAATAACTTCTTGGTGAGCCCTCCCAGATAAGCCTCCAGATCGTTCTTCTTCCCCGCCAGTTTGCTAGCCTTGTGACTCAGAGTTATCTTGTCATTCTTCAGTCGGCTGACCTCCTTGTTGGCCGCGTCGAGAGCAGCTTTTAGATTGGCGTTCTCCTCTTCAAGTTTACCGACTGAAGCCAGTTTTTCTTCCGCGAGCTTTGTATTGTCCAAAGCCGCCTTCTGCGCCTCGGCAAGGTCATGGTCCTTCTTCTCCAGAGCCTCCTCCATTTTATCTGCAAAATGATAATGAGATCGGAATTAAGAATGGACAGAAAGATAAAGACTGTCGTCAAGTTCTCACCAGCCATACCTTTTGCTTCATCTCTCGCCTTCTGCAAGTTCTCCTGAGCAAGCTTCAAGTCAAGGTTGAGCTAGATCTGTTTGTTTTCCAATTCAGTATAGCGAGCCACAAGCTCGCAGGATTTCTGCGAAAGGTCAGTCGACAGACATCAAAGATAGGTCGCTTCCGAGTGACTAAGAAAAAAAATCGTAGCATTTCTAAGACTATAGCCGAATCAAAATATTCAACAGTAGTCTCGGGGACTACACCCAGTGGGTGCACTCAGCATGCCCCCACTGGTTCTACCCACTCGGTTCGATCAGTCGACCGAAAGAGACAAAAAGGTTATGATCCTAAACCATAGCTAACTGCCAGCAATCAGCCACGGTGTCCTCATGATCTAAAAAGGGGTTCTTCAGACTTTAGTCGACTGCCAGCAGTCGACCATAGTCTCGGGGACTACACCCAGTGGGTGCACTCAGCGTGCCCCCACCGGTTCCAAGATTCCATTCGACATGGTCCGACCAGACCGAGTGAAGAAGTTAGCAAAGAAATTCAAAGTATAAAGACTACAGTCGACTGCCAGCAGTCCACCTAGTCTCGGGGACTACACCCAGTGGGTGCACTCAGCGTGCCCCACCAATCCAAAAATTCATTCGACACACCCAGTGGGTGTATAGATACGAAGATCTTCAGAAAGAAGAGTTTTCAGGTAGCATATCCTAACAGAACAAGCGGTGACCAACTAACCTGGACGTTGTTCTGAAGAGCTGAGCTAGCATCATAGGCCGCCTGGCTGGCTTCCCGGACCACCTTCACCTGCTCCATCATGATCCCCGCCTGGCGTATAGCCTCCTTAGCAGCACCCACTTGGTCCTTTGAGACGTGGTGTGTGGCGAAAAGGGAGGGCGGATCAACAGTCAACGATGAAGGCCGAACACTCGTCAGCGGCACAGCGAGAGACACAGAAGTCCGAGTGATGTTGCCACCCTCATGAACCAGCATCTCAGGCACTGATACAACCTGAGCAGTCTTGCCAGCAGGCACCTTTTTATTCCTCCTCTGCCTCAGCGGCGCCTCATCGTCATCATCAGGGAGATCAATTACATGAGGTGGGGCTACAGGAAAGAATCAAAGTTAAAAATGACGATCCAATCGACCAAATGCGAAGCTGCAGAGATCATAGCGGGGTTGGAGGTGGCAGCATCTTCCATTTCCTGGTCTTCGTTCTTGGCTGAGGTCTCGGAGGTAGCAGCACTGCAGATGTGAGAAATCAGTCGGTTAACCAACGAATCGACCAAGAGTTTGTCCATGCTAAACGAGAAAACGCAAGTTCTACTGTTACCCGGAAATGGTGGGAATGGCCATTCTCATCTTGGGCAGGGCCTTCGGCGGCTTTGATGACGCCACTCGGGGATGCTTTGGCGCTTTTTCAGTTGGCGCCGGAGAGGGAGGGCGTTTTGTCGACTGCCCAACAGGCACAGTCGCTTTGCCATGCTTGACTGCGGGGTCATGGGTGAGTTTGGATCGCCTCTCCGTGCGAGGAGGGTCAACTCCTCCTCCTCCTCCTCCTCCTCCTCCTCCTCCTCCTCTTCGCCGGAGTCGTCGTCATCTTCATCCCCCTCGCCATCATATTGCCACTCCTCCTGACTTTCACCACCGCTCGCCTCCTCTTCCTCGACATGTTCTTGCGCCCCGTTGGGCATCGAGTACATCTCAGTGGTAGCCTGGAAGACAACGAACAAGACAAAAGTCAGTCGACTGATTTTTAGCAAACAGAATAAAGAAAACAGAGTCACAGTCGGAGATGCAGAATCAGACCTTGTCTACTTCATATGATTGGTCGAGTGGAGGAATCCTCCTGGCCCCTCGAGGGTTGTCCTTGTTCCCTGTGATGGCAGCCAGCCACCTCTCCAGCGTGGCCTCCTCGACCTCCTCTGAGCGGATCCGAGTGGTGTCCTCAGTGCTAGAATACATCCACATTGGATGATCTCAATATTGAAGCGTCTGGATGCGTCGGAGGAGGAAGACCTCCAAGAGGTCCATGCCGGTGACCCCGTCACGGATAAGCTGGACTACACGCTCGACCAACACCTTAACCTGCGCCTTCTCCTCCGGGATCACCTTCAAAGAGGAAGTCTTCCTCACTCAGTCCATAGAAAAAGGGGGAAGTCCGGTCGACTGCCCTGGCGTCGGCTGGTCTTTGCAGTAAAACCAGGTCGACTGCCATCCACGGACCGAGTCGGGAAGGATCATGGTCGGGAAAGCACTTTTTCCCCTCATCTGAACCCCAAGACCCCCACACATCTGAATCACTTGTGTTATCTCGTCACTCGGATTGGCCCTTTTCACCGTCTGAGAGCGACAAGTGAAAATGTGCTTGAAAAGACCCCAATGAGGCCGACAACCCAAGAAATTCTCGCACAAAGACACAAAAGCAGCGAGGTACACGATGGTGTCGGGTGTGAAGTGGTGGAGTTGCGCCCCAAAGAAGTTCAGAAATCCCCGAAAGAAAGGGTGTGGTGGCAAAGAAAACCCACGGTCAACATGAGTGGCCAAGAGAACGACCTCACCCTCCTCAAGCTGCGGCTCAGACTCCTTCCCCGGGAGCCGTGCCGATCCATGGGGGATCAGTCCTCCATTGGCCAGGTCGTCAAGATCCGCTTGACGAATCGTCGAGCGGATCCAGTTGCCCTGGATCCAGCCCTGCGGCAGGCCGGCCCTCGACGAAGATCCACCCCGACTGGTCGCCCTTCCCTTCGCCTTCGTCGTTGCCTTCTTCGCCCGCTCCAGGGCCGCCGTCTTCTCCTTCACCATCATCATCGGTGAGACGTGCACAGAGCAGCGGCACTGAGATGGAGGCGAATGTGGGGGATAAGTTTGAGGAAGAGAGGAGAAAATGAGAGCGCACTGTTCAAAAACCCCTGTCCGGGGCCTTATATGAGGTTGCTTCCGAGTGACTGACTGGTAGGCCCGGGCGATCCTGTCAAATCCCGCAATAGTCGCGCGCGATATACGTGGCGAAAAAGGTTGCGTGGTGATCGAGGCATCCCTGCCTTATCCCATCCGATCACTGCGGCTTCCTCCGTCCCGCGCGCTTCCCGAAATTCGAATCCTGCTAAATCCGTGCGCCGCAGAGCAAATCGTCAGACGGAAGATTTCCTCCGCCCTGTCATTCGGTCTCCAAGCAAAGAAATTCACTCGGCGGATACAGAGAATGGATCAAGGTGACTGAAAAAGAAGTTGGTGCCTTCACCTAAGTTCATTGATCCAGAAGAAGACACACTCGCAGCACAAAAATGGGTCGGAAGTATGTTCAACTCCTTCCCCACTCAAACCTCGATCCATTCGGGGGCTAATGATGAAGCCATGAACCTAGGGTAGGGTCATGGACCTGTCCAAGATACCCTCCCCAAGGACATCTCTAGAAGAAACCACCTTTCAGTCGACCTGGAAGGGTTCCACTCGATGGACTCGAAGACACTCGACCATGAAGCCAACCACTGATTGCCGGGAGATCTAAAGTCGATCTGCACACAAGCGGTCGGTCATTAAGTAGCTTTTATGGTCATCATAGCACTTTATGTGGGGCATTACCAGTAACCCCGGTCTTAATGTACTTTAATCCTGCATAAGCGAAATTTGGAGGGTCAGCAAACTCTATATAAGCCACCCCTCCTCGGTGTAAAGGATTCGCACCCAGTAACTTATACGCACATATCTGATCAACCGCCTCAGGGCTCCGAGGCGTGGGGCTGTTACTTCCTCCGAGAAGGGCCTGAACTCGTAAACATCTTGCGTATACAACTACTCCATAGCTAGGATCTTGCCTCTCCATTCCTACCCCCTATTCTACTATCAGACTTAGAACCACGACAGTTACCACTTTTACATAATGCATTGTTGTGTTCACACCATTAGAGTTGCTTTAGCTCAATTCTTAGAGTAAAGCTCCCCCTAGATGTGAGATCCCCCCTTAGTGGGATAAACTAACCTTGGGTTTTGTCGATGATGACTTCATGTAGTTGTTGAAGATGTGGATGCTCAATGTTGATGTAGATCATTTGGAGCAATCCTTTGGAGTGAGTTGCACTTTCAATACCTACACGGGTTAGTCCCACAAGGAACAAACAAGGATATCCATAGACATAGAGTGATGCACACACAAGATGATGTCTATGAGAGCATTAGTTTACCTTGTCACTTGTCTTACCAACAAGAGGGTTTGTGACTCCTTGAACTAGTGCAAGATGTGGAAGTTGATTGTACTAGTTATTGCCAAAATTATATGAGTGAAATATGTTGGCCGAGTCACCCTCAAGAACTCTCTAGTTCTTCTTCTACGGGACCCACATCATCTTGATGGGAATCCTTGGAGTTGTAGTTGTACTAGATGAAGTAGAGCTTGACGTAGTCTTGGGAACCCTCTTGACCAAGGCCTTTGGATCTTCTTCAAATGCATCAATCTCTTCTTGAAGCTTGTCCTTGCCTTTTTGCTTGTGGTCTTGTGGTGGAAGATCATCTTGGGCTTGTGTCCCCTTGAAGGAAGTAGGACCATACTTCTCTTGTTAAGGAACAAACTTCGTCTTGGGGTATTGATCTTCTTCCCACTCAACTCCATTGGCATTGAACTTTCGTTCAAAACCAACACCTTGATTCTTCCGGTGCCTTCCTTGCTTGCGTACAATTTCCTCAAATTGCTTACTCCCGGCAAGGCTCTTGTAAACACCTTTCTTTATAATTCCCTTCAATTGCTATTTTCTTTCTCAAGTGTAACTTGGCTAAGAGAATCATTAGTGGAATCAAGAGAACTACTAGAAGCAACAACATTGGATTTAGCATGATTATTGTTACTACTAGAGGAAGAATCCTTCTTGTTCTTGTTACTAGACTTGACTTGAGGCATGTAAGTAGATAAGAGTAAACGCTTGGCAATGTAAGAAGAACTTTTCTTACGAAGATCATCATTGATTACCTTTAAGAACTCATGCTCTTGCTCAAGGTTGAGCTTTTCAAAGCGTAACTTCTCATGAGTCCTTGAAAGTTCTCGATGATCTTCTAAGATAGTTTCATGAGCTAACTTAAGAATGTTTAGTTCTTTAGTTAGAAGCTCAATCTTCTCCTTATCATTGTCATTATTTTTATCTTGATTAGCATGATTAATTGACGTTTCATCATAGTATTCATCACTAGAGTTCTCAACAAGTAAATCATCATCACCTAACAAGTCATCTTCATCACTATTGAAATCAACATACTCGGGGTGTTTTACCTTTGGGCCTTTAGCCACGAAGCATCTTCCAAGTCCTTCATTTGGTGAATCAAATATGTCGTAGGAGTTGGTTGACACAAGTGCTAGACCGGCAACACCTTCATCTTGAGTATATTCAGAGTCGGAGTGATAGCTTCTCTTGGAGTGATTGTCGGAGTCGGAGCCAGATACCCATTCACCAATATGAGCTTGATGTCTTCGTTTTGTGTAGCTCCTTGATGACTTGTCCTTCCTTTCCGAATCCTTGCTTCTCCGGGATGTTCTTCGATCATCTCTACTCCTCCTCTCTCTTGGTGGTGATTCTTCTCTTCTACTTCTCATCTTGGGTGATTCTTCTCTTCTTTTGTAGGGTGTCGTACACTCATTGGAATAGTGTCCGGGTCTTCCCCAATTGTAGCAATTATGCTCTCTACTAGAAGATCTTTTGTCATTTTAGGACCTTGACTTGGAGCTTCTCTCTTTGCTTCTACTCTTGTAGAATTTGTTGAAGTTCTTCACCATTAAGCTCAATTCTTCATTGAAGGTTTTTTTCTCACTTGATGATGTGGGGGCTTCACATGAGGCTTTGTAAGCACCACTTGATTTGTTGTGAAGTTCCTCCTTATCCTTGAGTGACATCTCATGAGCAACAATTCTTCCAATGACTTCCGTCGGCTTGAGATCTTTGTAATTGGGCATCATTTGGATCAATGTGCACACGGTATCATATTTTCCATCCAAGGCTCTTAGGATCTTCTTGATGATGAATCTGTCGGTCATCTCTTCACTTCCTAAGCCGGCGATCTCATTTGTGATAAGAGCAAGCCTAGAGTACATTTCAGCGACACCTTCACCATCCTTCATTTTGAACTTGTCAAGTTGACTTTGAAGCACATCCAACTTGGATTCCTTGATGGAGTCGGTACCTTCATGCATATTAATCAAATTATCCCAAATTTCCTTTGCATTCTCAAGACGGCTGATTTTGTTGAATTCTTCGGGGCACAATCCATTGAAGAGGATATCACAAGCTTGAGCGTTGTATTGTAGCATCTTCAACTCTTCCGCGGTAGCTTCACGGTTCGGTTCTCTCCCATCAAAGAATTCACCTTGCAAGCCAATACACACAATAGCCCAAACGGCGGGGTTATGTCCAAGAATGTGCATTTTCATCTTATGCTTCCAACTAGCAAAATTAGTACCATCAAAGTAAGGACCTCTACGGTGATAATTTCCCTCGCTAGACGCCATACTGTCCTAGGTTGTGAAACCAAGGCTATGACTACCAAAAGCTATGGAAATCAAAGCAAATGGAGACCAAAGCTCTGATACCACTTTTAGGATCAAAAGTATGTCTAGAGGGGGGGTGATTAGACTACTTGACCAAATAAAAACTTATCCGTTTCCCAATTTTAGTCTTTGGCAGATTTTAGCTAACTTAGCACAAGTCAAGCAATCTTAACACAATTCAAGCAAGCATGCAAAGAGTATATGAGCAGCTGAAAAAAAAGCATGCAACTTGCAAGAATGTAAAGGGAAGGGTTTGGAGAATTCAAACGCAATTACAGACACGGATGTTTTTGTCGTGGTTCCGATATGTGGTGCTATCGTACATCCACGTTGATGGAGACTTCAACCCACGAAGGGTAACGGTTGCGCGACTCCACGGAGGGATCCACCCACGAAGGGTCCACGAAGAAGCAACCTTGTCTATCCCACCATGGCCGTCGCCCACGAAGGACTTGCCTCGCTAGCGGTAGATCTTCACGAAGTAGGCGATCTCCTTGCCCTTACAAACTCCTTAGTTCAACTCCACAATCTTGTCGGAGGCTCCCAAGTGACACCTAGCCAATCTAGGAGACACCACTCTCCAAGAAGTAACAAATGGTGTGTTGATGATGAACTCCTTGCTCTTGTGCTTCAAATGATAGTCTCCCCAACACTCAACTCTCTCTCACAGGATTTGGATTTGGTGGAAAGAAGATTTGAGTGGAAAGCAACTTGGGAAGGCTAGAGATCATGATTCATATGGTAGGAATGGAATATCTTGGTCTCAACACAAGTGTAGGTGGTTCTCTCTCAGAAAATGTAGGTTGGAAGTGTAGGTTCGTTCTGATGGCTCTCTCCACGAATGAAGAGTAGGTGGAGGGGTATATATAGCCTCCACACAAAATCTAACCGTTACACACAACTTGCCAAACTCGGTGGGACCGAATTGTTAAACTCGGTCGGACCGATTCAGCAAATCTAGTGACCATTAGGATTTTCGGTGGGACCGACATGCAACTCGGTAGGACCATATGGTTAGGGTTAGGGCATAACGTAATCTCGGTGATACTGATTACACAAACTTGTTGGGACCGATTTTGGTAATAAGCTAACCAGAAAGTTGGTCAGGTAAACTCGGTGGGACCGATTCGCTCATTTAGGTGAGACCGAAATGCTACAACAGGGAAACAGAGAGTTTACATTGCAATCTCGGTGGGACCGATCTCTCTTCTCGGTAGGACCGAAACGTTACGAAGGGAAACAGAGAGATTACAATCCCATCTCGGTGAGACCGAGATCCCTATCGGTGAGACCGATTTGCCTAGGGTTTGTGGCAGTGGCTATGACATCTGAACTCGGTGGCGCCGGATAGAAAGAATCGGTGGGGCCGAGTTAGACTTTTGGTTTAGGTCATATGTAGATGTGGGAAAGTAGTTGAGGGTTTTGGAGCATATCAGTAAGCACTATGAAGCAAGAACCTCATTAAGCAACACCTCATCCCTCCTTGATAGTATTGGCTTTTCCTATAGACTCAATGTGATCTTGGATCACTAAAATATAAAATGTAGAGTCTTGAGCTTTGAGCTTGAGCCAATCCTTTTATCCTTAGTATTTTGAGGGGTCCACTTTTCTCATCCATGCCATGCCATTCATTGAGATTTTCCTGAAATATTTATCTTGGAATAATGTTAGCTCAATGAGCTATATGTTGTTAGGAATTACCAAAACCACCTAGGGATAGTTGCACTTTCAAGGATGCCGCCGAGGAGGCCGGCAAGGATGCTGCCGAGGATATCGCCACGGGGGCCGCCGGGGCGACTAGCGGGGCTTCTGCTGGCGCGGCCAATGAGGGGCCCGCCGGGGAGGCCGGCAAGGCCGCAACCGAGGAGGAGGTGGTCGATGATCAACCTTCTTCCTCGGCAACCTCTGGCTCCGGCAGGTATTTGAAAGTGGGCGACGACCTCTTTGTCCATCTCCAAGGAGTGTCAAGCTCCCGGGCGCCCGCTGAAGGGGAGGTTTTTGATGGCGAGGTGCTCGCCGCCACCGGGCTCGAGGTGGTTGATGAACCGATCGTCGGTGGCGAGGGCTCTCAGGAAGAGCGGATTCTCCGCGCCATGGGGGCCAACTTCCGGAAACTCCAGGTGCTCCATCGCGTCCGTCTGAACAAGGCCAAGTCCAGGATGGCGACGGTGGACAAGGCGGAGGCGGACTTCAAAGCGCGCGTCGCTGAGACGCAGACCTGGTTTCGCCTGACTCGCGAGGAGCAGAAGGCCCTTCAGGAGGAGCTGGCCAAACGCAAGGTGGAGCTCACCATGAAACTGGCTGACATCAAGAAGGCCCAGGAGGCGGCGGCGAACTCGGCCGCTGCAGCCAAGGCCGTCCGGATTCAGCACCAGGCCATGTTGGATTCTCAGGAGGATGACCTTGCCGCGCGCGAGGAGAAGCGTGCCGCAATCCTTTGCAGCAAGGATGAGGAGCTCGAGACCCTTGTTGCGAGGCGAACCCAAGAGCTGGAGCACAGGCACAAAGGGGCTCTCGATGCCCAGTCTCTGGCTCATGCCGGCAAGGTGAGGGAGCTGGAAGTGGAGCGGGATGAGCTGAAGGAGCAGGTCCTGAAGCTGTCCCGGGAGAAGAACACGCTCAACAGTGCCTTGATGGAGGCGCAGGAAGCGGTTGTCAACAAGACTGGGGAGCTCTCCGAGGGCAATGACTCTGTCAAGGATCTCAAGCTGAAGCTGGAGTATCTCAAGAGGATGCTGTCGGAGAGCCAAGCCCGGGAGGAGATCCTGACCAAGGAGCTGGGGAAAGAGAAGCAGCTGCGGGCGGACGAGGCCGCCTCCCACCAGGATTATGTGGAGGGTGAGAACCGTTGGATCAGCCGTCTTGAGGACGTCGCTGGCAGGGTCACCGCGTAGCTGGCCACCATGGGGATGCCAAACGTGAGGTATGCCCCTGAGCGCAGCGGGACCGTCAATGCCAAGTTGACCCAGTTCTTTGAAGGCGTCCTCGGAGCTATGGCTTATCTTCACTCCAGCAGGGCGGCCACGCTGGCCACGGAGGCCCGGCGACTTTGCCGGGGGGCCATGACCAAGGTCCTCACCAAGATGGCGTACTGGAACCCCGACCTCGACTTAGAAGCTGCGATGGATAGCTTGTCGGACGGTACTAACCTCACGGCGCTCAAGGAGCGTATCAAGCCCATCATCAGCAGTATCGAGAAAATCTAGAGGGTGGAGGGCCAGCGCCGGGACTAGGCGCCCCGTTCTTCTTCGCCGCTGCAGGTTCATGACCAAGAAAATTTTCATCTTTAGTTAGAACCGCATGAATGACTTGATGTAACATAACTCTGCAGTACTTTTAATTTTTGTGCACGTCATTTTCCTTGATCGACTCTCTTTTGTACGTACACCCTACGTTAACTGGGCAGGCTCGCCGGCGCGTAAGCCTAGGATGGCGCCTTGGGGACAGATCCCCATTGGCCTGCCGGGTATGCATGCTGCCGGGCGAACCACCTTACCGTCCTTAACGCGGCTGCTCGAACTATCAAGCTTGACTCGAGTCAGAATCGAGAGCGTTGCCAATCGCGGAAGGCTACCCTGCCGCTCTTGACGCAGCCACTTGAGTTGTTGAGCGGACTCGAAACAAAGCAAGGGCATTGCCGATCGCGGGAGAGCCCCTTTTGCGTACAGGTTTTCCGTACAAAGGAATGACATCTCCAAGGGAAACAACCTCATATGAAAGGAAAGAACTAGTCAGGGTTCAGTGTGACTTAGCTTCTGTTTGTAGCCGCACCGGCATCGATCTTCTGGCCCTCCTTCTTTTTTACGAGCTATGGCGATGAAGAGCCGCTAACTTAACCGCCAGAGCCGATTCTCACAACTGCGCCCCCTACCTGGCGCGCCAAAGATGTCGGTGGAAACGACACCTATGGGATCACAGGATCCCTACTGCGGTTGCGGGGCACGGGGTTGAGAGAAGAGCAGATCTGACAGAGAGTACGCAGTTTGTTTATCCAGGTTCGGGCCGCGAGGATGCGTAAAACCCTAATCCTGCTTTGGTGGATGTATTCCGAGTTCTTGAGCTAGCTACGAGGTGTAACGAGCTCCAAAAAGCCGAATCCTTCTCCAGATCGCCTCGGGCCTCCTTTTATAGGAAAAGGGGTTGCCACAGTGGCAAGCAGGAGGTGGAAAGGGTACAGTGCCGCGAGGTTATCCCTCGTATTACAGGACAAAATGCATTTAATGCATCGCTTAGGTGTCCTCTTGCTTTATCGGGGGCGGGGAAGGAGCCCGTGCCGTCCGTTGCCGCCTCGCCTGGCTTCGACACGCGCCCTGGCGGGCAGTGCGGGTGGCGCCATGTAGGCAGGCAGGCAGCTGAGGTGGCGCGGTGGTAGGGTCTTCACGAAGATCTGCATGCCACCACGCAGGTGCTTGCTGAGTTTCTGTAGAGGCCGATCGTCGCCACGCAGGTGTGTGCCCAGCTGGTCGGGCTGGCAGCAGCTTGAGGACGGTAGGTGGGATCTTGGTTGATGCGGGCCTAGCAGTGGCCTGTTGACGTCCTCGGCAAGGGCCTTGCCGGGGCCCCGACAAGGGTCTTGCCGTGGCGCTTGCTGTCGTCCCCGGCAAGGCACCTGCCGGGGGCCTTGTGGATATCCTTGGCTAGAATCCTGCCAAGGGTCGTCGTCTTTTGATCCTCATCTAGTCTTGTATGTTTATGATCTTGATGAAGATCTGCATGCCACCAAGGAGGTGTCTCCCGAGCCCTTGCCTCAACGTAGTAGATTACACTAGAGGTTGTGGGCTCAAGGGTAACTCGCTTTGTTGGTGTGGGGTGAGCTGCCCCGGCAAGGGTCTTGCCGGGCTGCCAGCTATCCCCGCAAGGGTCTTGCCGGGGAGCCTGCAAATCCCTCCGCTTCTTGTGGTTTTGTCCTTGGCGTTGCTTTGATTATCTTGGGCTTTGGTCTTACCTTGGCTCACCTCCCTTGCTCTGCTTGGTGCACTGCATGCGACTCGACTGCCGTGCAGGTATAGGGGTACAAAAAGTGCACCCCTCTTTTTGTACACCGACACGGCCGGAGGGGGCATCGATCACGGAGGGCTTCTACATCAACACCATAGCCTCTCCGATGATGTGTGAGTAGTTTACTTCAGACCTTCGGGTCCATAGTTATTAGCTAGATGGCTTATTCTCTCTTTTTGGATCTCAATACAATGTTCTCCCCCTCTCTCGTGGAGATCTATTCGATGTAATCTTCTTTTGCGGTGTGTTTGTTGAGACCGATGAATTGTGGGTTTATGATCAAGTTTATCTATGAACAATATTTGAATCTTCTGAATTCTTTTATGTATGATTGGTTATCTTTGCAAGTCTCTTTGAATTATTAGTTCAGTTTGGCCTACTAGATTGATCTTTCTTGCAATGGGAGAAGTGCTTAGCTTTGGGTTCAATCTTGCGGTGTCCTTTCCCAGTGACAGTATGGGTAGCAAGACACGTATTGTATTGTTGCCATCGAGGATAAAAGGATGGGGTTTATATCATATTGCATGAGTTTATCCCTCTACATCATGTCATCTTGCTTAAAGCGTTACTCTGTTCTTATGAACTTAATACTCTAGATGCATGCTGGATAGCGGTCGGTGTGTGGAGTAATAGTAGTAGATGCAGGAAGGAGTCGGTCTACTTGTCTCGGACGAGATGCCTATATACATGATCATACCTAGATATTCTTGTAACTATGCTCAATTCTTTCAATTGCTCAATAGTAATTTGTTCACCCACCGTAAAAACTTATGCTCTTAAGAGAAGCCACTAGGGAAACCTATGGCCCCCGGGTCTATTTTCCATCATATTAATCTTCCAACACTTAGTTATTTTTATTGCCTTTTATTTTACTTTTCATCTTTATCATAAAAATACCAAAATATTATCTTATCATATCTATCGATCTCACTCGTAGTAAGTGACCGTGTAGGGATTGACAACCCCTTATCGCGTTGGTTGCGAGGATTTATTTGTTTGTGTAGGTGCGAGGGACTCGTGCGTGGCCTCCTACTGGATTGATACCTTGGTTCTCAAAAACTGAGGGAAATACTTACGCTACTTTGCTGCATCACCCTTTCCTCTTCAAGGGAAAACCAACGCAGTGCTCAAGAGGTAGCATATAACAATCACTTGATTCAACTGGGAGTTAATCTTCTTGATGATAGTGTCATTGATAGAATTCTTCAATCACTGCCACCAAGCTACAAGAGCTTCGTGATGAACTATAATATGCAAGGGACGGATAAGACAATTCCCGAGCTCTTCACAATGCTAAAGGTTGCGGAGGTAGAAATCAAGAAAGAGCATCAAGTGTTGATGGTCAACAAGACCATCAGTTTCAAGAAAAAGGGTAAAGGGGAGAAGGGGAACTTCAAGAAGAACGGCAAGCAAGTTGCTGATCAAGTGAAGAAGCCCAAGTCTGGACCTAAGCCTGAGACTGAGTGCTTCTACTGCAAAGGGACTGGTCACTGGAAGCGGAACTGCCCCAAGTATTTGGCGGATAAGGAGGATGGCAAGGTGAACAAAGTTATATGTGATATGCATGTTATTGATGTGTACCTTACTAATGCTCGCAGTAGCGCCTGGGTATTTGATACTGGTTCTGTTGCTAATATTTGCAACTCGAAACAGGGACTACGGATTAAGGAAGCTTGGCTAAGGGCGAGGTGACGATGCATGTGGGAAATGGTTCCAAAGTCGATGTGATCGTAGTCGGCACGCTACCTCTACATCAACCTTCGAGATTAGTTTTAGACCTGAATAATTGTTATGTGGTACTAGCGTTACGCATTAACATTATATCTGGATCTTGTTTGATGCGAGACAGTTATTCATTTAAATCAAGGAATAATGGTTGTTCTATTTATATGAGTAATATCTTTTATGGTCATGCACCCTTGAATACTGGTCTATTTTTGTTGAATCTCGATAGTAGTGACACACATATTCATAATATTGAAGCCAAAAGATGCAGAGTTGATAATGATAGTGCAACATATCTATGGCACTGCTGTTTAGGTCATATTGGTGTAAAACGCATGAAGAAACTCCATTCTAATGGACTTTTGGAATCACTTGGTACTTGCGAACCATGCCTCATGGGCAAGATGACTAAAACATCATTCTCCGGAACAATGGAGCGAGCAACAGATTTGTTGGAAATCATACATACTGATGTGTGTGGTCCGATGAATGTTGAGGCTCGCGGCGGGCATCGTTATTTTCTCACCTTGACAGATGATTTGAGTAGATATGGGTATATCTACTTGATGAAGCATAAGTCTGAAACATTTGAAAAGTTCAAAGAATTTCAGAGTGAAGTGGAAAATCATCGTAACAAGAAAATAAAGTTTCTACGATCTGATCGTGGAGGCGAATATTTGAGTTACGACTTTGGTCTTCATTTGAAACAATGCGTAATAGTTTCGCAACTCACGCCACCCGGAACACCACAGCGTAATGGTGTGTCCGAACGTCGTAATCGTACTTTACTAGATATGGTACGATCTATGATGTCTCTTACTGATTTACCGCTATCGTTTTTGGGTTATGCTTTAGAGATGGCTGCATTGATGTTAAATAGGGCACCATCTAAATCCGTTGAGACGACACCTTATGAACCATGGTTTGGCAAGAAACCAAGTTGACGTTTCTTAAAGTTTGGGGCTGCGATGCTTATGTGAAAAAGCTTCAACCTGATAAGCTCGAACCCAAATCGGAGAAATGTGTCTTCATAGGATACCCAAAGGAGACTGTTGGGTACTGATACATCTCTATCGTATCTACTTTCCAAACACTTTTGCCCTTCTTTTGGACTCTAACTTGCATGATTTGAACGGAACTAACCCGGACTGATGCTGTTTTCAGCAGAATTGCCATGGTGTTATTTTTTTGCAGAAATAAAAGTTCTCCGAATGACCCGAAACTTCATGGAGAATATTTTTGGAATATATAAAAAAGACTAGAGAAAAAATCAAGGCCAGGGGGCCCACACCCTGTCCACGAGGGTGGGGGCACGCCTACCCCCCTTGGGCGCGACCCCTGCCTCGTGGGCCCCTTGGAGCTCCACCGGCCTCAACTCCAACTCTATATATTCACGTTCGGGGAGAAAAAATCAGAGAGAAGGATTCATCATGTTTTAAGATACGGAGCCGCCGCCAAGCCCTAATCTCTCTCGGGAGGGCTGATCCGGAGTCCGTTCGGGGCTCTAGAGAGGGGAATCCGTCGCCGTCGTAATCATCAACCATCCTCCATCACCAATTCCATGATGCTCACCGCCGTGCGTGAGTAATTCCACCATAGGCTTGCTGGACGGTGATGGGTTGGATGAGATTTATCATGTAATCGAGTTAGCTTTGTTAGGGTTTGATCCCTAGTATCGACTATGTTTTGAGATTGGTGTTGCTATGACTTTGCTATGCTTAATGCTTTTCACTAAGGCCCGAGTGCCATGAATTCAGATCTTAACCTATTATGTTTTCACGAATATATGTGAGTTCTTGATCCTATCTTGCAAGTCATTAGTCACCTACTATGTGTTATGATCCGGTAACCCTGAAGTGACAAAAATCGGGACCACTCCCGGTGATGACCGTCGTTTGAGGAGTTTATGTATTCACTAAGTGTTAATGCTTTGGTCTGATACTCTATTAAAAGGAGGACTTAATATCCCTTAGTTTCCAATAGGACCCCGCTGCCATGGGAGGGTAGGACAAAAGATGTCATGCAAGTTCTTTTCCATAAGCACGTATGACTATATTCGGAATACATGCCTACGTTACATTGATGAACTGGAGCTAATTCTGTGTCACCCTATGTTATAACTGTTGCATGAGGAATCGCATCCGACATAATTCTCCATCATTGATCCAATGCCTACGAGCTTTTCACATATTGATCTTTGCTTAGTTACTTTGCCGTTGCCACTGTTACAATTACCACAAAACTGCTACTGTTACTTTTGCCACCATTACCGTTACTTCCATATTACTTTGCTACTAAATACTTTGCTGTAGATATTAAGTTTTCCAGGTGTGGTTGAATTGACAACTCAGCTGCTAATACTTGAGAATATTCTTTGGCTCCCCTTGTGTCGAATCAATATATTTGGGTTGAATACTCTACCCTCGAAAACTGTTGCGACCCCCTATACTTGTGGGTTATCAAGACTATTTTCTAGCGCCGTTGCCGGGGAGCATAGCTCTATTCTTTGAGTCACTTGGAATTTAAATCTGTTGATCACTATGAGGAACCTGAAAGATGAAAAAACCAAGATTTTTTTCTCAACTACGAGGGGAGCTAAGGAACTGCCATCTAGCTCTGCACTTGATTCACCTTCTGTTTTGAGTAAGCTTGCGACACCTAAACCTGCTTCTGCTATTAATTCTGATATGTCGCATGTTATTGATGATGCCACTTCTACTATGCATGATGCTTATGATGAAACTACTTCAATGCTTGATACTACTGTGCCACTAGGTGAATTTCTGGATGAACAACTTGCTAGGGCTAGAGAGAATGAAATTATTGAAACTGATAATATTGATGATAGTGATGATGAAGATTCTCCCCCTATATATGAATTGTCTGTTGTGTCTGAGGGTTATGTTATGGATGAAGAAACTGCTAGAGATTTTCTTGCTTGCAATGATAGATATGATCTTAAGTAACTATTAGCTAAGCTAAAAGAAAAGTCTTTGAATGCTAGAATGAAATATGACCCTGCTTTTGCTACTTCACCTATCTGTATTTCTGATAAGGATTATGATTTCTCTGTCGATCCTGAGATAATTACTTGGTTGAATCTGATCCTTTTTATGGCTATGAATCTGAAACTGTTGTGGCACATCTTACTAAATTAAATGATATAGCCACCCTATTCACTCATGAGGAGAAAATTCGTTATTACTATATCCTTAAATTATTTATGTTCTCATTAAAGGGTGATGCTAAAACATGTTTTAATTCTCTTGATCTTGGTTGTGTGCGTAGTCCCCAGGATATGATTTATTACTTCTCTGCTAAATATTTCCCCGCTCATAAGAAACAAGCTGCCTTAAGGGAAATCTATAATTTTGTGCAAATTGAAGAAGAGAGTCTCCCACAAGCTTGGGGGAGGCTTCTCCGATTACTTAATGCTTTGCCTGATCATCCTCTCAAGAAAAATGAAATACTTGATATCTTTTATAATGGACTAACCGATGCTTCCAGAGACCACCTAGATAGTTGTGCTAGTTGTGTTCTCAGGGAAAGAACTGTTGATCAAGGTGAATTGCTATTGAATAATATGTTGAGTAATGAAAATGATTGGGCACTTCCTGAACCAACTCCTAAGACAACTCCGAAGAAAAGGGGTATTCTATTTCTTAGTCTTGAAGATATGTAAGAGGCAAAGAAATCTATGGAAGAAAAGGGTATTAAAGCTGAAGATGTTAATAATTTACCACCTATTGAAGAAATACATGGTCTTGATAACCCGACACAGGTAGTAAAGGTAAATTCTCTCTATAGATTTGATGAAGGTGATATTCCTCGTTATAAGTTAGCTAGCCAATGCTTGGATGAGTTTGATGACTTTATGGTTAAACAAGAAAACTTCAATGCTTATGTTGGTAGACAATTGAAACGAAATGCTTATATGATTGAACACTTGAGTGATTATATGTCTAGCGTTAAAGGTGAACTTAAACTCATTAGTAAACATGCTTCTATGGTTACCACTCAAGTAGAGCAAGTGCTTAAAGCTCAAAATGTTTTTCTCAATGAATTGAATAATAAGAAAAATGATAATGTTGTTAGAGTTATGACTAGGGGGGTAAAATAACTCAGGAACCTTTGTATCCTGAGGGCCACCCTAAGAGAATCGAGCAAGATTCTCAGAGAACTAATGTTGATGCACCTAGTCCTTCTAAGAGGAAGAAAAAGAAAAATGATAGGACTTTGCATGCTTCTAGTGAACCTGTTGTTGACACACTTGAGAATCCCAATGATATTTCTATTTCTGATGCTGAAACACAATCTGGTAATGAACATGAACCTAGTGATAATATTAATGATGATGTTCATGATGATGCTCAGCCTAGCAATAATAATGATGTAAAGATTGAACCTGCTGTTGATCTTGATAACCCACAATCAAAGAATCAACGTTATGATAAGAGAGACTTCATTGCTAGGAAGCACGGTAAAGAAAGAGAACCATGGGTTCAGAAACCCATGCCTTATCCTCCTAAACCATCCAAGAAAAAGGATGATGAGGATTTTGAGCGCTTTGCTGAAATGATTAGACCTATCTTTTTGCGTATGCGTTTGACTGATTTGCTTAAAATGAACCCTTATGCTAAGTATATGAAAGATATTGTTAAAAATAAAAGAAAGATATGGGAAGCTGAAACTTCCACCATGCTTGCTAATTATACTTTTAAAGGTGGAATACCTAAGAAACTTGGAGATCCAGGAGTACCTACTATACCATGCTCCATTAAAAGAAACTATGTTAAAACTGCTTTATGTGATCTTGGAGCCGGTGTTAGTGTTATGCCTCTCTCTTTATATCGTAGACTTGATTTGAATAAGTTGACACCTACTGAAATATCTTTGCAAATGGCTGATAAATCAACCGCTATACGTGTCGGTATTTGTGAGGATGTGCCTGTTGTGGTTGCAAACGTTACTATCTTAACGGACTTTGTTATTCTTGATATTCCCGAGGACGATAGTATGTTGATTATCCTTGGTAGACCCTTTTTGAATACTGCAGGGGCTGTTATTGATTGCAACAAAGGCAATGTCACTTTTCATGTTAACGGTAATGAGCATATGGTACACTTTCCGAGGAAACAACCTCAAGTCCACAGTATCAATTCTATTGGAAAAATCCCATCGATTACTATTGGAGGTTTTGAATTTCCTCTTCCTACTGTCAAGAATAAATATGATATTCTTATTATTGGGGACGTGCATATCCCCGTTGAGGTAACCTAGTGCTATTCAAAAATTCTCCGGTTTCATGCGATTCGGAATGAGTTTGTTAACAAGACTTGATCAACCTTGTTAGTGGATTCCTTTTGATGAGCATGAGATGGATGAAGTAAGAAAGCACAACTCTGTGTACCCTCCTTTTAATTTTTGTTATTTAGATTAAATAAAGCAAAATTAGTATTTCCTGTCTGTTTTCTGAATTATCCTAGCAATAAAAAATAGCCTAAAAATAAAAGTTATCCAAATGCCCCGAAAATGAAATATGATTTTTTTCTAGAATATTTAGGAATATATGGCACTGAGAACACATCAGGGGGAGCCACCACCTGGCCACGAGGGTCCAGGGCGCGCCCACCCCCCGGGTGCGCCCCCTGCCTCGTGGGCCCCATGTGGCCCCTCCACTTATTCCAGCACCCACACACTTCGTCTTCCTCCAGAAAAAATCACCACACAACTCAAACTCGTATTCTAGCTCGTTTTGCTACGATTTTCGATCTCCTAACTCAAAGCTCCACTCACAAAACTGCTTTGGGGGATCGTTCTTCGGTATGTGACTCTTGCAATGGTCCATTAGTTTTTGTTCTAGTGCTTTATTCATTACAAATTTTTGCTGCTTAGGTGACCCTGTTCTTGAGCTTGCATGTCAAATTTATTTGGTCCCAAGTAGTTCTAATGCATGATATAGTCTCTAGGCACTTGTGGGAGTAGTTGTAATTAATTTTTTTGAGTTTGGTTCACTTTTATTTTGAGTTACTAAAAATTTCAGAAATTTTTCAGAGGAAGAAATATGTTTAGGAAAATGTACCAAGGTGGTTCTTCAAGGAAGCAAGGACCCAGGCCCACAATACGTGAGCCGGACTATGAACTACCAAGAGAAGCTCAAGTGTGGCCCTGTGAATGGCCGTCAGAAAATTTCATGGTCCAAGCAGGAATTAAGGATGAATTTGACGTGTATGTGCATAATGCTGAACTTGAGGGCTTCGTGTCAGATAAGTGCCCTCAATATCACTGCCTAACTGATTCCTTTGTGAGAAGGTTTAAATTTACATCATCACGCAATTCTCACACTGTCCTATTTGATCTTTATGATAAATCTTATACCATGGACTTAGAAGATTTTAGCACTGCTTGTAAACTTCCACAGTGGGGAAATGCAAGTGAACCTCGCAAATCTGAATTTAAAGACTTTCTTGCTATGTATAACTGTGGGGCAATCTAGAGAAATCACGCAAGCTACCATAGCATCCACTTTCCTGCCATACATTATTTTGCTCTCTTTATAGCTAGATGCATTAACGGTAAGGGCGAGGCATGTCACATGTGTGTTCCTGATCTTAGTTTTCTCAGGAGTGTTGTATTAGGAGATAAACAATATAACTTGGGAGCTATTGTTGCATGAAGGTTGCATCATAACAGTATTAGCGGAGATTTGTTTGGTGGAATTTATGCAACCCGTTTAGCTAATTTTCTTGAGGTACCCATTCGTGAAAATGATATGGAGTTGCTTCCTGTTTATCTAGATTTTAATGCTATGGTTCGTCATCAGTTTGTTGAGAGAAATGAACAGTCTCTCCAGTACCGACTAATCTTTGACAGACGTCGCGCAATCCATATTACTCCCCCTGCTCCTACTTTCTTTGACTTTCAGGCAAAAAGGAGATATGTTATATCCAGGGAGGAGGCGAACGAGTACGAGAGGAGGATGGAGGCATCTCACCTCCAAGGTGCAGCTCTTGAGGCAGTAGCTGCTGCATCTCAGTACAACCCCAGTTACAACTTCGGATATCCGCCAGGCCATCCATGGGCATAGACCAACTTAGGCCAAAAGCCTAAGCTTGGGAGAGTACATATTTCTTACCGACATTACATTCATGTTCACACACTCATTCTAGTTGTCGGTGCTCATACTTTTTCATTGTACTATCCATGCTAGTTTATTTTCCTTTTTCTCGCTTTCTTCTTGTGTGCTTGAATAACCTTAAGAAAAACCAAAAAAAATTAGTTTTAGCTTTTAGCTAGTTTACTTTCCATGCCTGTAGTAGTAATAATTAAAAGAAAACCCAAAAAGATTTCTCGTTCTTCTTTTGCTTGTTGGGATCTTTCTCGTGTAAATAGTTTTATTTCCTTTCTTTTCTTTGAGGGTCGAGAGGAGAATACCATAATGAAAATGTTGAAGTGGCTCTTATATGCATTATTGTTGATTTAACCAAGAGCCTGTATTACCTTGTCTTCTCATGTGTATTGAATGCTTGCAGATTCCAGCTTAGTCCAATGCATGTGCACTATTATTATTATTCACACCGTTCGGCTGTGCAAGTGAAAGGCAATAATGACGATATATGATGGACTGATTGAGATGAGAGAAGCTGGTATGAACTCGACCTCTCTTGTTTCTGTAAATATGATTAGTTCATCGTTCCTGATTCAGCCTATTATGAACGAAACATGTTTGCAATGACAACTAGAGATTATAGTTGCTTATGCCATGCTTAATTAGCTAGGAGTTTATAATGGTTTACCTTGCGTGCCAACATGCTATTAAAATTGTTGTGATGTGGTATGATAGGGTGGTATCCTCCTTTGAATGATTCAAGTGGCTTGACTTGGCACATGTTCACGCATGTAGTAGAAACAAAATCAACATAGCCTCCACGATATTTATGTTCATGGTGGATTATATCCTACTCATGCTTGCACTCAGTGTTGATTAATTTTAATGCATGTTCATGACTGTTGTCGCTCTCTAGCTGGTCGCTTCTCAGTCTTTTTCTAGCCTTCACTTGTACTAAGCGGGAATACTGCTAGTGCATCCACTTCCATAAACCCCAAAGTTATTCCATATGAGTCCACCATACCTTCCTATATGTTGTATCTACCTGCCGTTCCAAGTAAATTTGTATGTGCCAAACTCTAAACCTTCAAATGAAATTCTGTTTTGTATGCTCGAATAGCTCATGTATCAACTAGGGTTGTCTGTATCTTCCATGCTAGGCGGGTTATTCTCAAGAGTGGACTCCTCACTCACGAGAAAATGGCTAGTCACCGGGATGCCCAGTCCCATGCTCAAACCAAATCAAAATAATTGCAAACAAAACTCCCCCAGGACTGTTGTTAGTTGGAGGCACCCGTTGTTTCGGGCAGTTCATGGATTGATGCTTGTTGGTGGTGGGGGAGTATAAACTTTACCATTCTGCTTTGGAACCGCCTATAATGTGTGTAGCATGGAAGATATTGAGATCTCTCGGTTGTTATGTTGACAATGAAAGTATGCCCCTCAAAATATTATTTATCTCTATTTCAAAATCGAGCTCTGGCACCTCTACAAATCCATGCTTCCCTCTGCGAAGGGCCTATCTATTTACTTTTATGTTGAGTCATCATCCTCTTATTAAAAAGCACCAGTTGGAGAGCACAGCTGTCATTTGCATGCATTACTATTAGTTTATATTGATTGTGACTAGGACTGGATCTCTTTTACCATGAATTACAATTATTAGTCAGTCCTTGATATTAAGAGGTGCTCTGCATTTATGTTTTGCGGTCTCGGAAAGGGCTAGCGAGATACCATCTTGTTATATCATATTATGATTGTTTTGAGAAAGTGTTGTCATCCGAGATTTATTGTTATTGCTTGCTAGTTGATTATGCCATTGATATGAGTAAACATGAGACGTAAATGTTATTTTGAATATGGTAGGTTCATAATCTTTGCTGAAAACTTGAATGCTGGCTTTACATATTTACAACAGCAAGAGCAAACAGAGTTTGTAAAAGTTTTTCTTTTCACTTTCAGTTTATCAAATGAATTGCTTGAGGACAAGCAAAGGTTTAAGCTTGTGGGAGTTGGTACGTCTCCATCATATCTACTTTTCCAAACATTTGTGCCCTTGTTTTGGACTCTAACTTGCATGATTTGAATGGAACTAACCCGGACTGACGCTGTTTTCAACAGAATTGCCATAGTGTTATTTTTGTGTAGAAATAAAAGTTCTCAGAATGACCTGAAACTTCACGGAGAATATTTTTGGAATATATAAAAATACTGGCAAAAGAATCAAGACCAGGGGCCCCACAGCCTGTCCACGAGAGTGGGGCGCGCCTACCCCCTGGGCGCGCCCCCTGCCTCGTGGGCCCCTGGAGCTCCACCGACCTCAACTCCAACTCTATATATTCACGTTCGGGGAGAAAAAAAATTAGAGATAAGGATTCATCGCGTTTTATGACATGGAGCCGCCACCATGCCCTAATCTCTCTCGGGAGGGCTGATCTGGAGTCCGTCCAGGGCTTCGGAGAGGAGAATCCGTCGCCGTCGTCATCATCAACCTTCCTCCATCACCAATTTCATGATGCTCACCGCCGTGCGTGAGTAATTCCATCATAGGCTTGCTGGACGGTGATGGGTTGGATGAGATTTATCATGTAATCGAGTTAGTTTTCTTAGGGTTTGATCCTAGTATCCACTATGTTACGAGATTGATGTTGCTATGACTTTGCTATGCTTAATGCTTGTCACTAGGGCCCGAAGTGCCATGAATTCAGATCTGAACCTATTATGTTTTCATGAATATATATATATATATATATATATATATATATATATATATATATATATATATATATATATATATATATATATATCTGAGTTCTTGATCCTATCTTGCAAGTCATTAGTCACCTACTATGTGTTATGATCCGGTAACCCCGAAGTGACAAAAATTGGGACCACTCCCGGTGATGACCGTAGTTTGAGGAGTTTATGTATTCACTAAGTGTTAATGCTTTGGTCTGGTACTCTATTAAAAGGAGGCCTTAATGTCCCCTAGTTTCCAATAGGACCCCGCTGCCACGGGAGGGTAGGACAAAAGATGTCATGCAAGTTCTTTTCCATAAGCACGTATGACTACATTTGGAATACATGCCTACGTTACATTGATGAACTGGAGCTAGTTCTGTGTCACCCTATGTTATAACTGTTGCATGAGGAATCGCATCCGACATAGTTCTCCATCACTAATCCAATGCCTACGAGCTTTTCACATATTGATCTTTGCTTAGTTTGCCGTTGCCACTGTTACAATTACTACAAAACTGCTACTGTTACTTTTGCCATCGTTACCGTTACTTCCATATTACTTTGCTACTAAATACTTTGCTGCAGATATTAAGTTTTCCAGGTGTGGTTGAATTGACAACTCAACTGCTAATACTTGAGAACATTCTTTGGCTCCCCTTGTGTCGAATCAATAAATTTGGGTTGAATACTCTACCCTCGAAAACTATTGCGATCCCCTATACTTGTGGGTTATCAGGTACACCTTCTATCACAGATCTGAAGGCAAGACATTCGTTGCTAAGAATGGATCCTTTCTAGAGAAGGAGTTTCTCTCGAAAGAAGTGAGTGGGAGGAAAGTAGAACTTGATGAGGTAACTGTACCTGCTCCCTTATTAGAAAGTAGTTCATCACAGAAAGCTGTTCCTGTGACTCCTACAGCAATTAGTGAGGAAGCTAATAATGATGATCATGTAACTTCAGATCAAGTTACTACCGAACCTCGTAGGTCAACCAGAGTAAGATCCGCACCAGAGTGGTACGGTACTCCTGTTCTGGAGGTCATGTTACTTGACCATGACGAACCTACGAACTATGGGGAAGCGATTATGAGCCCAGATTCCGCGAAATGTCTTGAGACCATGAAATATGAGATGGGATCCATGTATGAGAACAAAGTGTGGACTTTGGTTGACTTGCCCGATGATCGGCAAGCCATCGAGAATAAATGGATCTTCAAGAAGAAGACTGACGCTGACGGTAATATTACTATCTACAAAGCTTGACTTGTTGCAAAAGGTTTTCTAAAAGTTCAAGGAGTTGACTATGATGAGACCTTCTCACCCGTAGTGATGCTTAAGTCCGTCCGAATCATGTTAGCAATTGCTGCATTTTATGATTATGAAATTTGGCAAATGGATGTAAAGACTGCATTCCTGAATGGATTTCTGGAAGAAGAGTTGTATATGATGCAACCCGAAGGTTTTATTGATCCAAAGGATGCTAACAAAGTGTGCAAGCTCCTGCGATCCATTTATGGACTGGCAAGCATCTCGGAGTTGGAATAAACGTTTTGATAGTGTGATCAAAGCATATGGTTTTATACAGACTTTTGGAGAAGCCTGTATTTACAAGAAAGTGAGTGGGCGCTCTGTAGCATTTCTAATATTATATGTGGACGGCATATTGTTGATTGGAAATGATATAGAATTTTTGAATAGCATAAAAGGATACTTGAACAAGAGTTTTTCAATGAAAGACCTTGGTGAAGCTGCTTATATATTGGGCATCAAGATCTATAGAGATAGATCAAGATGCTTAATTGGACTTTCACAAAGCACATACCTTGATAAAGTTTTGAAGAAGTTCAAAATGGATCAAGCAAAGAAAGGGTTCTTGCCTGTGTTACAAGGTGTGAAGTTGAGTCAGACTCAATGCCCGACCACTGCAGAAGATAGAGAGAAAATGAAAGTTGTTCCCTATGCATCAGCCAGAGGCTCTATCATGTATGCAATGTTGTGTACCAGACCTGATGTGTGCCTTGCTATTAGTTTAGCAGGGAGGTACCAAAGTAATCCAGGCGTGGATCACTGGATAACGGTCAAGAACATCCTGAAATACATGAAAAGGACTAAGGATATGTTTCTCGTTTATGGAGGTGACAAAGAGCTCGTCGTAAATGGTTACATCGATGCAAGCTTTGACACTGATCCAGATGACTGTAAGTCACAAACCGGATACATATTTATATTGAACGGTGGAGCTGTCAGTTGGTGCAGTTCTAAGCAAAGCGTCAAGGCGGGATCTACGTGTGAAGCGGAGTACATAGCTGCTTCAGAAGCAGCAAATGAAGGAGTCTAGATGAAGGAGTTCATATCCGATCTAGGTGTCATACCTAGTGCATCGGGTCAAATGAAAATCTTTTGTGACAATACTGGTGCAATTGCCTTGGAAAAGGAATCCAGATTTCACAAGAGAACCAAGAACATCAAGAGACGCTTCAATTCCATCCGCGATCAAGTCAAGGAGGGAGACATAGAGATTTGCAAGATACATACGGATCTAAATGTTGCAGACTCGTTGACTAAGCCTCTCTCACAAGCAAAACATGATCAGCACCAAGACTCCATGGGTGTTAGAATCATTAATGTGTAATCTAGATTATTGATTCTAGTGCAAGTGGGACTGAAGGAAATATGCCCTAGAGGCAATAACAAAGTTGTTATTTATATTTCCTTATATCATGATAAATGTTTATTATTCATGCTAGAATTGTATTATCCAGAAACTTAGTACATGTGTGAATACATATACAAACAGAGTGTCACTAGTATGCCTCTACTTGACTAGCTCGTTGAATCAAAGATGGTTAAGTTTCCTAGCCATAGAAATGAGTTGTCATTTGATTAACGGGATCACATCATTAGAGAATGATGTGATTGACTTGACCCATTCTGTTAGCTTAGCACTTGATCATTTAGTATATTGTTATTGCTTTCTTCATGACTTATACATGTTCCTATGACTATTAGATTATGCAACTCACGAATACCGGAGGAACACTTTGTGTGCTACCAAACGTCACAACATAACCGGGTGATTATAAAGGTGCTCTACAGGTGTCTCCAATGGTACCTGTTGAGTTGGCATAGATCGAGATTAGGATTTGTCACTCCGATTGTCAGAGAGATATCTCTGGGCCCTCTCGGTAATGCACATCACTATAAGCCTTGCAAGCAATGTGACTAATGAGTTAGTTGCAGGATGATGCATTACGGAACGAGTAAAAAGACTTGCCGGGAATCATATTGAACTAGGTATTGAGATACCGATGATCGAATCTCAGGCAAGTAACATATCGATGACAAAGGGAACAACGTATGTTGTTATGCAGTTTGACCGATAAAGATCTTTGTAGAGTATGTAGGAACCAATATGAGCATCAAGGTTCCGCTATTGGTTATTGACCGGAGATGAGTCTCGGTCATGTCTACATAGTTCTCGAACCCGTAGGGTCCGCACGCTTAACGTTCGGTGACGATCGGTATTATGAGTTTATGTATTTTGATGTACCGAAGGTAGTTCGGAGTCCGGGATATGATTACGGACATGACGAGGAGTCTCAAAATGGTCGAGACATAAAGATCGATATATTGGATGACTATGTTTGGACATCGGAAAGGTTTCGAGAGAGTTCGGGCATATACCGAGTACTGGGGGGTTGCGGAACCCCTGTGGAGTATATTTGCCCTAATGGGCTTTAGTGGAGAGAGAGAGGGGCAGCCAGGGCAGGCCGCGCCCCCTCCCCCTTTGGTCCGAATTGGACTAGGAAGGGGGGGCGGCGCCCCCCTTTCCTTCCTCCCTCTCTTCCCCTTCCTTCTCTCCTAGTCCAACTAGGGAAGGGGGGGGGTGTTACGCCCCCGATTCAATCGTACACTAATCATGCACGCAAATGTCTACGATCAAGATCAGGGACTCACGGGAAGATATCACAACACAACTCTAAAACATAAATAAGTCATACAAGCATCATAATACAAGCCAGGGGCCTCGAGGGCTCGAATACAAGTGCTCGATCATAGAGGAGTCAGCGGAAGCAACAATATCTGAGTACATACATAAGTTAAACAAGTTTGCCTTAAGAAGGCTAGCACAAACTGGGATACAGATCGAAAGAGGCGCAGGCCTCCTGCCTGGGATCCTCCTAACTACTCTTGGTCGTCGTCAGCGGGCTGCACGTAGTAGTAGGCACCTCCGGGGTAGTAGTCGTCATCGACGGTGGCGTCTGGCTCCTGGGCTCCATCGTCTGGTCGCAGCAACCGAGTAGAGATAGGGGGAAAAAGGGGGAACAAGGCAACCGTGAGTACTCATCCAAAGTAATCGCAAGCAAGGAGCTATACTACATATGCATGGATATATGTGTAAAGGGCCATAACAGTGGACTGAACTGCAGAATGCCAGAATAAGAGGGGGATAACTAATCCTGTCGAAGACTACGCTTCTGGCATCCTCCAAGTAGCATCACATAGAAATAATCCTACCCGCGATCCCTCCGGTAACCCCGAGAGAGAGCGACCACCGGTTATATCCGCACTTGGAAGGGTGTGTTTTATTAAGTATCCGGTTCTAGTTGTCATAAGGTCAAGGTACAATTCCAAGTCGTCCTGTTATCAAGATCACGGCTATTCAATAGATTAAACTTCCCACAGGGTGCACCACATAACCCAACACGCTGATCCCATTTGGCCGCACACTTTCTCGGGTCATGCTCGCCGCTGAAGATCAACACGCCGCAGCCCGACCTAGGCCAACAGAGCGGTCACCACGCCGGTCTAAACCTAAGCGCCAGGGTCTGGGCCCATCGCCCTTAGCACACCAAGACGTTGCGTAACGCGCCGAAGCGACCTAGCAACCTCCATTACAAAGGAAGTCACGTTACGCGGTCCAATCCGCACGCGCCGCCGCCGACGCCACGGCTTCGGCCGATACCACGACGCCGGATACCCATAACTACTCCCGCGTAGATGGTTAGTGCGTATAGACCAAATGGCCAGACTCAGATCAAATACCCAGATCTCGTTAAACGTGTTAAGTATCCGCGAACGCCGACCAGGGCCAGGCCCACCTCTCTCCGAGGTGGTCTCCACCTGCCCTGTCGTTCCGCCACTAAGTAACGATCGGGGCCGCGGGAACCCAGCCCACCTCTACCGGATGGAGCCACCGTCCTTTCACCCCCATCTCCTAACAGTATCACGTGTAATGTAACAAATGTAAAGTATATAGTATATGCCCATGATCACCTCCCAAGTGATCACAGCCCAACAGTATAGCATGGCCGACGGACAAGAGTGTAGGGTCACTGATGGAACACTAGCATCCTATACTAAGCAAGAGGATAACAGGTAAAGGTAACAACAAGAGTAGCAAGGACAGGCTATGCAGCAAGATAGGATTAATCAAAGCAAGAATATGCTACACTACTCTAATGCAGCAGATAGAGTAGAATAGGAGATATCTGGTGATCAAGGGGGGGCTTGCCTGTTGCTCGCAAGAGAGAGGGTCGCCAACTCCGTAGTCGAACCGGGCAGCAGCAGCGTCGGTCTCGTAGTCTACCGGAGAGAAGAGGGGGAAGAAACAATAAATATAATGCAAACATAAACACGACGATGCATGACGTGACAATGAGCGGTGCTAGGTGTGCCCTAACGTGGTATGAGGTGGTACCGGTTAAGGGGGGAAACATCCGGGAAAATATACCCGGTGTTTCGTGTTTTCAGACAGATGAACCGGAGGTGAAATGTTGCAGGTTCACTATGCTAGGGACGCGTGGCGGATTTAACGGGCTGCATCTGCGGATTCGCCTCGCTGCTCGAGCAACTTTCATGTAGAAAGTATTTTCATCCGAGCTACGGATTATTTTATATTACTTTTTAAAGTTTTAAATCATTTTCTAATTTATTAATTATTAATTAAATTAACATTATCCAGAATAGTGTTTGCTGACGTCGGCATGACGTCAGCAGTCAACGTTGACCGTTGACCTGGTCAACCTGACAGGTGGGTCCCACTGTCATTGACTAAGATTAACTAAAACAGATTAATTAGTTTAATTAGTGATTAGGTTAATCTAATCAGGATTAATTAACATAATTAATTACTTAATTAATTAATTAATATTTTAATTATTTTAATTATTATTTATTTATTTATTTAATATTTTTTTTAAATTCCCTCTTTTTTTATTACAGGGGCTGGGCCCCGTGTGGCAGTGGCACAAGGGCCTTAGTGGGGTGTCACATCCCAGTTAGACCATGCATTAGGGTGTGCATCATGTTTAAATTTCATTTGAATTTGAAATGGGAAGGCAGAAACCCTGTAACACCCCCCTAATTCAACTAGGGTTTACTAAAATTATTTCAATGAACCTGAAATGCCCTTCAAAATGCTCATCCTCTTTGCTTTGGTTCGTAACCTATGTCAAAGGAGGTGTATCATTTTCTAGGTCAACCAAAGGTCCTTGGATTAATTCACAAGTTTTGAACTTGAGCATTTTAAAATTATACAAAATATTTTAAATGTTCAAAAATTGCCAAACCAAAATGTTTCATGTTGGAAATAATCCAACAAGGGACCAGGAGCATTTTGGTGATTTTTAAAACTGTTTTGGTATTTTAGAAAACCCCACAAAGTTGCAGGAAATTGGAAAAAGTTTAAAAAATAGAAAAAACCTTACTCGACGCCTCCTTCCGCCCACTGGCTGCCCAGCCCCAAGACAGCCAGGCCAATGAGCTGCTTGGCTCGCCAGCAGCAGCCAGCTTGGCGGCGGCACCGCCGGTGCCACGACTGTCGCCGCCGCCGCTTCCTTCGCCAAATTGCCGACGAGGACCGACCTCCTCTCTCTCCGAACCCCTGACACTCCTCTCCTCCCGGATCATCTCTCGCTCTCCCCATCTTGGCCGACGCCGCCGCGCCAGACCACCGCCAGAGTCGTGCTCCCGCCGTCTGTGCTCCTCCGCACCATGTCCAGAGCTCCGCCGACTCCACTACCCCTAGCCAGCCGAGTCCCGCCGCTCTAGTGTCCCGAACCCATCTCACCGACTCGACCGAGCTCGCCGTCGCGGAGATCCTTTCGCCGCCGTCGCTCCGGTTCATCCCCGACCTCGACGAGGGTTTCTACACGCCCGTGAGCCTACCTAACTCCCTTCCTCTCTCTCGCGCCCGAGCAACATAGCAACCGAGCCACGCTCACCCAGAGACTACCGCCGTGGAGCTCGTCGCCGACGTGCTCGGTCACTCTCCGCCACCCCATGGTGTCCGTTGCACTCACCGCACCCCAAGGGTCTGCCCATGTACTTCCCGCACCTCACCAAGCCCTCTAACCCCAAGCCCGTCGTTGGTCGAACCCCGGCGCCGCTTAGCTCGCTGTCGGCGCCAACTCCGCCACCCCGACCCCAACCAACTCCACCAAGAGACACGGGTTGCTCCTAGCTACCGTAGCTACCTTCCGCGACTCGCTTGGTCGCGGAATCGCCAAACACACTCCCTCCGCGCGTCGGGTTTCGCCGGGCGGTTAGTCGCCGTGCAGCCGACGTGGACGTTGACCATGTGGGCCTCGTTGACCCGACTGTGTCATCGACAAATGGGGCCCAACTCGCTAACTAAATAGGTTAGTTTTAATTAAACTTTAGTTAAGATAATTACTCGACATGCGGGACCCACTGTCAGGTTTGACCTGGACGCCCTGTTGACTCGACGTCATGTCGACGATGGTCGACGATTAATTCAATTTCTGGATTTATTCGATATAGTAAATTCCGAATATAAGACAAATTTCAAATGCTTATAACTTTTAATCTATAACTCCAAATGCAAAGATTTATATATGAAAAATTATCAGAAAAATCCACTCTATCCATTGGTACAGGTTTCATGCATGTTAAAGCAAGTTAACTATGCTGTTTAACCAGAATAAGATAATGCACCTTTAGGACTAACTCAATGAGCTATCATTTGAATCTTTGATTCAAATGAGTTCATTCCTCGTTATTTCAGCTTGCATTAGGCCAACACACATCCATATTGCCATGTCATAGCATGCATCATATTGTTGCATATTGTCATGTGTGTTTACATTCGTGTGCTTTCATGATAGGTTACGCCTCGAGGATAACCTCGACTATCCATCCGAAGGCGCGACTCTACCCCGCCCATCGGGCAAGCAACTCATTGATCATTTCGATACAAACCCATGTTCTCGCTTCGCTCTCGCTTATCGTGCATTAAGACAACGCGATTCAAACTGTTGTGTGCTGCGGTAGTTGAACCCACTTCCTTTGCATGACTGTCATTGCCACAAGAATTAGATGAAACCCACTAGTATGTGTAGGAGTTGATTGAGCCATGTTTGTGATTCCTACCATGCTATGCTTGCTATGCTTAGAGTTGTGTCAGGTCTGGCTCATCGGGTTGATGAACTGGAGTGAAAGGTTGTGTTGGTTCGAGAGTGAAAGTGTTGAACACGATTTGGTAAAGGTATCGATGAGAGGCCATGTAGGAGTACATGGTGGGTTGTTTCATTGAAGCCGAACCTAAGAACTGAGATCTGTGTTTGTGATCCATGAGACAGTTACTACCACACATTGGGATCCTTAATTGACCCTCTCGGCTTCTTAACCACCCTTGTTCTTAGTTCGGGAGTTGCAAGTAGTTTCTGGTGTTTGTAGCATGCTGGGGGCCGCATGCAACGCTGACCTTAGGGGTGGGTTGTGTTGCGGTAGGCACGTGGCCCGGTGTACCGAGTGCCCGTTTGGTATCTCGGGAACCCTGCACACATCGTTCGGGCTGTATGGGAAACCTCGGCGGACTCCTGCGGATGGAACCCGAATAGGCGATAAACCTGGACTAGGGACTTGGGTGTTTTGGTAGGTGTGGCCGACACCCACGCTGGGCTTCCGCTGAAGGTTGCCGAGTACATGTCGTAAACGGCGATAAGTGGTGAGAGCGTGTGAAGAAGTACACCCGCAGGTTAACTATGATCTATTCGAATAGCCGTGTCCACGGAGAAGGACTTCGGGTTACCTATATCGGTTCATAGACAAGTGAATGGATACTACTAAAAGCCTCAAGATAGTGTGAGTATCGTGGAAGGCCCTCTCGTGGGATGACGAGAGAGGATCCACGATGGAGTATTGTGATGGTGATTAGTGGACTCGTGTACGACAAATGCTTTACAAAGTGGTGTCACGAGGATAGCTTAGCCAAGAGTCAAAGCTGGCTTGCTGCAAATAACTCCACTTCCTTCCTTGAGAATGTGCATGTATGATAGGATTACGTGGTAAGACTTGCTGAGTACCTTTGTACTCATGTTTGCCTAATTAATGTTTTTCAGAGGACAATACTACCCTCCGACGGATTCTATGTAGATATTGACTCCGATTTAGTGAACTAGCCACCCGTGTGGCGATCTAAGACTTGTGAAGGGCCATTGTAGATAGAAAGGCTCCAACAAGCTTTCTTTCTTTCTAGAGTCTGTACTCGAGACTAGTTTGCTTCCGCATGTGCTTGTATGATTGTATGACTTGAGTGTTGGGTCAGTGACCCCTACCTGTATGACTATGTTATATATGGCTCCTGAGCCTCTTAAATAAAGTACTTGAGTTGTAGAGTTTTGTTGTGATGCCTTGTTGTATTTACTCATATCGGGCATATTATGTGTATGATTGAAATGCTTGGTATGAGTGGGATCCGACAAACTAGTTGTTTATCCTTGGCAGCCTCTCATATGGGGAAATGTAGTCTCGTGCTTTCGAGCGATAGTAGTCCGCTACAGCCCGGTTCACCGAGTCCTCGCTAGCCCAGCACTACTGCTTGGACACTTGACTGGCCGGCATGTGATTCATTTCGTTCTTATGTCTGTTCCTTCGGGAAATGTCACGCGGTGGTATTCGAGTCCTGCCTAGCTTGCTACAGCCGGGATACCGGAGTCCTGTTAGCCCAAAGGCTACAGCCCGAATTCATACGTTGATGACCGACATGCTCGAAGTGATTCATGTATGCCTGTCCCCATAGGTTAGTGCCGCTTTGGGTTCACGACTAGCCATGTCGGCCCGGGTTCTTGTCATGCGGATGCTAGCGACACTATCATATACGTGAGCCAAAAGGCGCAAACGGTCCCGGGCCATGGTAAGGCGACACCCGTGGGAATACCGTGCGTGAGGCCACAAAGTGATATGAGGTGTTACCAGCTAGGTCGATGTGACTTGGAATCGGGGTCCTGACATGGGGCGGGCGAAATGGGCACCGGGCGCGGGCACCCGTGTGTGCCCGAGCCACCAGGGGGCGGCGATGCCGACCACGACAAGAAGGCCGGCCACGGCGCGGCCAGCGCGTAGGCCGGGCGACAATGGCGCATGGGCGCAGGCGGGGCTAGCAGCCAGAGCGGATGGGGGAGTACAACGGCCCAGTGGTGCAGGGCGAGGCCAAGGTAGGAGGCGAGCACGGCGTGCGGTGACCGCGGCGACGGACGAGGAGAGGGGGAGCTCACAGGGGGAGTAGGGCACGGGCAGCGGGCTCGGGGAAGGTCGAGGTCGACGGCGACGTTGGGGAGGAGGTCCGGCGAGGCGGCGTTGTCGACGCGGCGGAGCGGTCCTCGGGTGGCGGCGGTGGCGACGGCGCGACATCGGGGCTCGGGGCGCCGCGGGGTTGAGCCCCCGTTCCAGATCGGGGGTGGAGGGGCCGGGGCGGCACACGGACGGGAGGAGAAGGAGGGACGGGCGCCGACGAGGTGGCGACGGGACGGTCGGGCGGAGACGGGTTTGATCCCCCCGATCCAATCAGGGGGGGGGGGCAGAGGAGGAGCGGGTCGTGGGGGGAGGGAAGTGGGAGCGAGTGGGGAGGGGGACGATGACGGGCGGCGGCGAGGTGGCCTCGGCCGATGAAGCCACCGGGCGGCGACCGGCGATGGTGCTCGGGGCCAGGGGCGCCCAGATCGGGGAGAGGGGGAGGGGACTGGATCAGGGGATTGTGAGGGAGGGGATTAGGGTTTCTGGGGTGTGGGGTGGCCTATAGGCCAGGGGCGGCCGGCTGGTCCATGTCCCAGTTGGGCCAAGGGGTCCAGTGGGGGGGGGTTCTCTTTTGCTTTAGTTTAGTTTTCTGTTAGTTTGTTTTTCTATTTTATTTCTTTTCTTCTTTTCTGTTTTATTAAATTTCAGTGTTTATGAAAAACCCAAGTTGCACCTAAAACATTTTTAATACTTATGCCACTACCGCAATTAACTTGGCAACTAATGTAAAATCATTTGTAATTGTTTATTATTTTATAATCATTTAACTAATTGTTTTTGCTACTATTTTATTCATTTTGAGTACTTACATATTTTATACAAGTGTGGTTTCTCCACCATAGTTACCTACGCATTATTTGGCACAACCAGAACATTTTAGTTTTATTATTTGAAAAATTTTGTTGTTTGCCTATATTTTGAATTTGAATTTGAATCGTTTTGCACTAACACGAGTTTACCAACAGTAACCTAGGTGACGTGGCATCATTAGCGCAGGGTTACTGTAGCTTGATTACCCGGGCGTCACAATTCTCCTCCACTACAAGAAATCTCGTCCCGAGATTTAAGAGGGGAGTAAGGGGGGAAGTTCTGGTTACGACATTCAAACGAATCTCCTCGAGGAAGTCAATCCCTTTCGTTGATGTCTTCAATTCTTTATTCCAAAGCATCATGATGAAGTTGTCGTCCTTTCTTCGGGGAACTCCATCGTACTTACGAATAGGTAAGGGGCAGCTCTACAATGATAGGATGTTATAAGGGAAATTTGTAACATCCCAAAATTCTAAATTTTGGAATGTTATATTAAATAATAGTTTTGATTTTTTTTGTTTGATTGTTGTGTGAATGATTGAGTGAAATTTGAAACTTTCTGAAAGTTGAATGAGAATGAAATGACTTTCCCAAACTTTCATCTTTGCACTTTGATCTCCATGAATTCAAAATCAATTCAAACACAAAACCCTAGAGAGAAGATGATATGACTTCTTCCATTTAAATAAATGAAAATGGTTTTGAAAATATTTGAATTCCGTTTGGAAATATTTCAAATTCATAAACTTTATGCAACTCAATTATTTTCATGAGGGAAGATAAAATGACTTCTTCAATTATATGAAATAAGAGTTGGAAGTTAAAAGAATCAAACTGAAAATCATTTGAAAGTATTTTGAAACCCCTTTCAAAGTTGGAATTATTTGATTTTATTCAAATTATTTTCTCCTAAAATAAATAAATGGGAATAAGGGTAAAATGATTCCTTCAATGGAAAATTAGGAGAAAATAATTTTGAAGTCATTTTGGTGTTTTAAAAATGATTTTTGTTGGGTTTTATTTCAACAGCAACACTATTTGAGTTTTTGCAAATTTTTGAGGATTTTATTTGAACTTGAAAAATAGTTCATGTTGTAGGAAATCTTTTTCTGAAAATTTTGATATATTATATGTCTATATAATATTATTTATTTATTTATTTGTGTTTGTTTTGTTGTCTATGTTTTATAAAAACAAAAAACAAAACGGCCAAGCCACCGAGGCCCAACTCTCTCTCTCCCCTCGCCCACTCCACGCCAGTTGGCCCAAGAGCTCACCCCGCCAAACCCTTCAGCACCGCCCGCCCGCCGCTCTCCCCACTCCTCTCTCACTGACCCGGGTCCCACCGCCCGATTCGCCTGGCCGCCTTCTTCTTCCTCCCCACGCCTGAACCACCGCCACCGCCGAATCCCGTGATCCTCGGGATCCTCTCCCGATCCGCCTCCTCCAAGTCCCCCTATATAAACCCTGTCTCCTCGACCCGTCCCCTCCTTTCCCCTCTTGAAACCCTCTCCGCGCCGCCATTGCTCGCTGGAGCCGAGTGCCCCCCGCGCCATTGCCGCCCACCGAAGCTACTCCGAGCCCCTCGCCGCCTCGAGACCACCTCCGGACTCTCCTCGTCGTCCGATCTCCCGTGCCTCGCCGAGCCCAAACCCACCGGAGCACCGCTCATCCGCCGACGCCTCGAACGCCACTGTCGCCTCAACCTCGCCGCCCTCCTCCGACCTCCCGAGCTCACCGCCACCACCATCGCATCGTCGTTGTCTTCCGTGACGCTCGGGCGTCTTCACTGTCGTCTAGGACCACCGAGGCCTCGCCTGCTGCCCCCGAGCCGCCACGCGCTGACGACCTCGCGGAGCTCGCCCACCACGGTGAACCATTCTCCACTGTCTGATCTAGAGCCTACGGCCTAGATTAGATCACACGAAGGGTTAGGTTTTATTTAGATTAGATCGGTTTTAGTTGGTTTTAGTCCGGTTTATTTCCTAGTTTAGTTAGACCGCCCGATCGGTTTATTTTCTGTTAACCTCGGCACGCATTAGTTATATGTCGCCTGAGCGCTAGATAGGCCCGTTAGCTGCTAGTTTTTTTTTCTTAGTTTTATTTTTCGTTTCGCTTTTAAAACAGAAATAGTTTCAATTTTAGATCACTTATAACTTTTATGTTTTAGATCCAAATTGATTGATTCTTTTGCATTAGATTCTAAATTTGTTGAAGTTTCTGTTAGTGGCATTCGATTTCAAATTTGAGTTGTTTAAATTTGAATTTGATGAATTATGTTCAAATTGGTATTTTGGCCATAACTTGAGTTTAAAAATAGATTTTTACATGATTCTTTTTGCTACTGGTCACTTGTGGTATTGTTTAGCTGTAGGATTTAGTTTGGTAATTTTTGAATATTTTAAATTAGGGTTTTATTAAAAACAGTACTGTTTTTCTTATGTAGTTGTTTTAGTCATATAATTAGTGTTTTTAATTATTTTTAGTTAATTCTTTTTGTAAATTTTTACATGTTGTTATATGTTTCTGTTATACTACAGTAGATAAATTTTGGTAGTTATTTATTAGTGTTTAGCTACTGGTTTTGTGTTTGCTTGTTTAGTTCATAGTGATAGTTGATAAAAATAGTTTTATTAGTTTTAAAAGTAATTCTTTTTGACACTTCAATCTATGTTGTGATTGATTCTGTTATTTAGAAGTAAATTAGTTTTCATAATTATTTTAGTATTGTGCATTATTGTCTTAGAGTGTTGTTAGTTGTTATAGTTTCCTAGTGTTAACTAGATAGTTATAGTAGTTTTTATATTAGTTCTTTTGCTAGTTATTAAGTTAGTAAATTATTTTCTGTTGTTGCATTAGAATTATGTTCTCTTTGATGTAGAAAAATTATTAGAGTAATTTAGTGTTGCTACGAGAGTATTGACTATTATTGTGTGAGTTGGCTTCTTTTCCTTGAAGTTTTCTTTGGAATTTTATTTGGTTTTATTTGATTTCATTATGGATTTATTTATTGCCTTTTGATGGTTATTTTGATTGCTGGTATTGTTTGCTAGAATGATTGCTTATATGGTTACCATGTTTGACTATATAGATTTACATCTGAGTGACGAATAGTTTTATCAAGTTTCCGAGAACGTTTATATCTTCATCAACTTACCAGGCAAGTTCACTTTGACCATGCTTTCATACCTATGTTTTATTGCATTTAATGGCATCTTTGCAACCACCCTCCAGTAGTGATATTGAATTCTTGTAATTGATTAGTATGCATGAGGTAGGGACCCATCACCCTGTTACCAAGCCCGGGACGTTATATATTTTAATGCTACGCTATAGTAGACGGGGTTTGGTATGAGTACACGAGAGTGGTGTGAAGAAGGAGGACTCTACGTCAATGATGACAACTCCATGATGACATCTGCAAGGACTGCATCTTCAAGGCCTCAAGACTTCAAGACTCGAGACAAGAATTCAATACACACTACTGGGTGAAGAATGGTTGACAGGCACCCTGGAGAAACCAGTGGTTGGCCGGGATGCATGGAGAAGTGCCATGACATCTTGCGGAAAGCTTCACCCAGACTCAAAGAGACGGAAGAATACTTCATGCCCGGAAGCTTACCGTGCAACCGCAAGTCACTATGGGCTCGGCTTGGTTGACCTTAGTTGTGACTCGCTGCGACGGTGCTAGCAGATGTAGAACTACGGTAGGATTGGATGAGCACCGGACAGTGGTCGGGAACTCTTCGAAGACCATGTTTGGTCATCTTGTTCTCAAACACCTCAAGTGCGAGAACATAAAAGAGGGATCGAATCTTGCGGGTAAAGTGTACAAACCTCCGCAGAGGGTTTAAACCTAATCGATTAGCCGTGTCCCCGATTACGGACAATTTGAGCCTCGGACTTGGATCTATCTCGAACTCTCAACACCGGATTGATAACTTAATTTGTGGGCAACTTATGATGATTTTGGGCTATGAGACATCGGTTGGCGGAACCATGTCATGATAGAAAACTCCATAGTACAGAATTCATTTATTCCTTGGATGTAAGGAAAATAAATCAGCTTTTACGCAAACAAAACTCAGACACAGAGCCACAAAGCCATATTGCATATAGTATAGTTTTATTGTCTGTTTTCTCATGTTGTGATCTTGCCGGTACATTCAATGTACTGACCTACACGGTTGCAACGTATCATGTTGCAGATAATTCCTCGACGAGTAAGAGTTACGATACAGGGTTACGGTCTACACTCAACCTGCCGATGGCGTTGATGGGACTCCACACCCGACTATTTGTTTCCGCTATGACTTATGAGGTATATATCAGTTTTACGTTAATTATACATGTGATTGCACTTTGATATATACATTGAAGTACTGTGTGTGCCAAAGATACTGATCCGTGGATGGCACGTAAACACGTAGGCTTGACCGCCCGAGGTCGAGTCGCTATAGATATGGTATCAGAGCACATGTTGTCTGTAGAACGTGACCCTAGAAATCGGAAAGCCCCTAGGACAGGATGTCTCAAAAAACTTTATTTTCAAAAGGATCCTTTACTTCTCATTTTATCAAGTAGTTCCTCTGACCTCAGATAGTTAGAATATACACCTTTCCCTTTTGACCACACGGAAGATCAACTGAAGTCACTCCAAGAATTAAAGATATCGGACAACTGATGGCCATTTCAGAGTAAAGAGGATTTCACCATGCGTTGGAAGAATTGCAGCAGCAACAATTGAAGACTCTGAAGACTTGAAGAATTTGAAGTTCCTGAAGAATTATTTGACCTTTAGAGACCAAACCCCTGTTATACACCTACGTTAGATGCGATGATTTGTGAGTTGTCATTTGTTTGATGTTTTCCGACAGCCCCAAAGTAGAACCCGTTTCTTCAAAAACTATTGTTTGTATTGTGTGTATCCCTCCCCACCTCTCTCATATCTCATACCAAAACTTTTGGACCCCATAGATGATGAATGAAGTTGGTCTGCTATTCTCTGGACCGATGACTCAGTTGGAGGCAGAGCTATGGATTCAAAACATGGAGGATCAATTTAGAAAAAAATTGGTTCCAAGGAAGTATGAGGTTCAATACGCTCTTCAGTGCTTTACAGAAAGTGCTGCAACCTGGTGGAAAATGCATCAAGCATACAAGGATTTAATGGAGCAAGAACTTGGGAGGAATTCAAGACCCTGTTGAGATCACGTCTCATCCGGAAGCACTATGATAACCCGAAGAAGAAACCTTGTGCCTGCAAGATTTGCGGAGAAATAGGACACACCTGGAGGAACACAAGGATGGATGCCCTCATTGTGAGGAGAAACTCCCGGTGAGGAATGCCCAACTAGTCGTGTGACTTGTTTCTTGTGTGAAGGGACCACCCACTACCCGACTCAAGTGTCACATTTACCCCATGGTGCAACAAACTATTCAGAGCAGGAAGAAGGAATGAAAGAAGCGCCCGAGAAGTTATAAAAGAACCTGTGATGAAGGAATGTGTTGAAGACCCTGATGGAGAAGGCCTCAACAGATTTTACTCCAATGCCTACTATTCATGTGGAGAAGAAGGACATTTTTCACAGTATTGCACCAAGGAAAGAAAAGAGTATCTGGGATACTTCCCGACGGAAGCAATAGAGTTTGATCCACAGGGAATAAAAGGTTTGATCAGAACGAAGAAACCCCGGAAGAGAAAACAAAGACACCCTCAGAACAACCCAATTTCTGCAAAGAGGGACAAGAGTCATATTACCTGTTTTGAATGTAAGGACGTCGGGCATTATGCCAATCATTTATTGAAAGGAAGCAAGGAACTCAAGGAGCAGGCACCATCTCCAAGAAGCCCAAAGACTTATCGAAAGTTATGTGTTTTCATTGCAAGGAAGCAGGACATTATGCTACTAAATGTTCCTACAAGAAGGAAGCTGGAGTTGAGTAGTTGGAATTTTGATATGGATAATAAGAGTGGTAGAAACCAAATTTTTTTTTTCTTTCATGAGTACAATAAGTTGAGTTATGTAATGGGTGCTCAGAGTTTGTAATGGATTCATGAAATCAATAAAGTTAAGGTGACATGTTTTCATATGTTTAATTGTATGAGTTGTTACTCTGTGAACAAAGATTTTGACCATTTTCGAGGATATGAGAAATATGGTCTATGGATGGATTTGTGAATTTCATTTTAAGGGTGGTAGTACCCTGTGAAGAAGACTAGACTAATGGATAAGAAAATATATATTCCACGGACTGTAGTTCGAAGGAAAAAAAGGTTGGAGTTTTGCTTTTGATATGATGGTATGAAGAAACAGAGTACTACTGGATTTAAGGGAGGTGTAATATGGAACAAGAGAGTTACTCCAAGGATGAGTTAAAGCTGCACTAGTGTTGAAGTGGGCCATAACCCACAGGCCCAGGATTTTGAAAAGGAACAGATGTAACCTTGATGAAGGAAGAAATTTGGAAGAATCGGTGATTCAATCAGCATACGTTTCGTAGGAGGTTACGCAAAAACCCGAGAGTTGTGAAGAAACGATAGATGTTTTGTTTGGCTTGCAGAACCAAAGGATTTACCCGATCCCTGTTCAATACAGGAGAAATTCTGCAATGCTTGTGAGAATGCCCGAGTGTTAGAAATACGAGATTCGCTAAACCTTATATTGTGGTAATGATCTGGGTGCGGAATGGATTGATCACCATACCGACTTACTCGTATCATTCGCTCTTGCTATTTGGAATGGTAAATCTGAGAGACTTACCCATAGTAGAGAGACGACGATGTCAAAGCCTTGTTTAAACCCTAGAATGGTAGTGCGGTTGATCCATGTACAGGCAACCATTGCCAATCGTAGGATATACGGTGAGATTCAACCCGCCATTTTTCCTGCAGGAGAAGCCATAAATTGTTGACCGCCAGAGGTTCCGATAGTCTCTTAGTATTGACGATGACATGTCGATATGAAGATCCACTCTTCGAAGAACCTCATCAGGATTGAGAGGACACGAGATTTTGAGAAAAGTCATGCCCCAACCTAAGAGCACCAAAGGAAAGATTTATCCCAAGAATATGAGAAGACCGACACCATCAACCCAAAGGATGGAGTACATGAATTTTGTCGTAACCATAACCCTGTTTTTAAGTGTGGTAGCACACTAGACTATTCCGATTGATGGATTTGCTAGAAGACCCCAAACCCTAACCTTTCTTTTCTAGTTTCTTCAATCTCGAGGACTAGATTCACTTTAAGTGTGTAGGTTTGTAACATCCCAAAATTCTAAATTTTGGAATGTTATATTAAATAATATTTTGATTTTTTGTTTGATTGTTGTGTGAATGATTGAGTGAAATTTGAAACTTTTTGAAAGTTGAATGAGAATGAAATGACTTTCCCAAACTTTCATCTTTGCACTTTGATCTCCATGAATTCAAATTCAATTCAAACACAAAACCTTAGAGAGAAGATGATATGACTTCTTCCATTTAAATAAATGAAAAGGGTTTTGAAAATATTTGAATTCCGTTTGGAAATATTTCAAATTCATAAACTTTATGCAACTCAATGATTTTCATGAGGGAAGATAAAATGACTTCTTCAATTATATGAAATAAGAGTTGGAAGTTAAAAGAATCAAACTGAAAATCATTTGAAAGTATTTTGAAACCCCTTTCAAAGTTGGAATTATTTGATTTTATTCAAATTATTTTCTCCTAAAAATAAATAAATGGGAATAAGGGTAAAATGATTCCTTCAATGGAAAATTAGGAGAAAATAATTTTGAAGTCATTTTGGTGTTTTAAAATGATTTTTGTTGGGTTTTATTTCAACAAAGAACACTATTTGAGTTTTGCAAATTTTGAGGATTTTATTTGAACTTGAAAAATAGTTCATGTTGTAGGAAATCTTTTTCTGAAAATTTTGATATATTATATGTCTATATAATATTATTTATTTATTTATTTGTGTTTGTTTTGTTGTCTATGTTTTATAAAAACCCAAAAAACGGCCAAGCCACCGAGGCCCAACTCTCTCTCCCCTCGCCCACTCCACGCCAGTTGGCCCAAGAGCTCACCCGCCAAACCCCTTCAGACCGCCTCGCCCGCCGCTTCTCCCCACTCCTCTCTCACTCGATCACGGGTCCCACCGCCCGATTCGCCCCGCCACGCCTTCTTCTTCCTCCCCACGCTGAACCACCGCCGCCGCCGAATCCCGTGATCCTCGGATCCTCTCCCGATCCGCCCCTCCTCCAAGTCCCCCTATATAAACCCCGCCTCCTCGACCCGCCCCCTCCTTTCCCTCAAAACCTCCGCTCCGCCGCCATTGCTCGCTGGAGCCGAGTGCCCCGCCGCGCCATTGCCGCCCCACCGAAGCTACTCCGACCCCTCGCGCCTCGAGACCACCTCCGACTCTCCTCGCTCGTCAAGATCTCCCGTGCCTCGCCGAGTTCAAACCCACCGGAGCACCGTCATCCGCCGACGCCTCAACGCCACCGCCGCCTCAACCTCGCCGCCGTCCTCCTCCGACCTCCCGAGCTCACCGCCGACCACCATCGCCATCGCGTTGTCTTCCGTGATCGCTCGGGCGTCTTCACTGTCGTCTAGGACCACCGGAGGCCTCGCCTGCGCTGCCCCGAGCCGCCACCGCGCCGACGACCTCGCTGAGCTCGCCCACCACGGTGAACCATTCTCCACCGTCCGATCTAGAGCCTACGGCCTAGATTAGATCACACGAAGGGTTAGGCTTTATTTAGATTAGATCGGTTTTAGTTGGTTTTAGTCCGGTTTATTTCCTGGTTTGTTAGACCGGCCCGATCGGTTTATTTTCTGTTAACCTCGGGCACGCATTAGTTATATGTCGCCTGAGCGTTAGATAGGCCCGTTAGCGCGTTAGTTTTTTTTTCTTAGTTTTTTTTTCTCGTTTCTGTTTTAAAAACAGAAATAGTTTCAATTTTAGATCACTTATAACTTTTATGTTTTAGATCCAAATTGATTGATTCTTTTTGCATTAGATTCTAAATTTGTTGAAGTTTCTGTTAGTGGCATTGGATTTCAAATTTTAGTTGTTTAAATTTGAATTTGATGAATTATGTTCAAGTTGGTATTTTGGCCATAACTTGAGTTTAAAAATAGATTTTTACATGATTCTTTTTGCTACTGGTCACTTGTGGTATTGTTTAGCTGTAGGATTTAGTTTGGTAATTTTTGAATATTTTAAATTAGGGTTTTATTAAAATAGTACTGTTTTTCTTATGTAGTTGTTTTAGTCATATAATTAGTGTTTTTAATTATTTTTAGTTAATTCTTTTTGTAAATTTTTACATGTTGTTATATGTTTCTGTTATACTACAGTAGATAAATTTTGGTAGTTATTTATTAGTGTTTAGCTACTGGTTTTGTGTTTGCTTGTTTAGTTCATAGTGATAGTTGATAAAAATAGTTTTATTAGTTTTAAAAGTAATTCTTTTCACACTTCAATCTATGTTGTGATTGATTCTGTTATTTAGAAGTAAATTAGTTTTCATAATTATTTTAGTATTGTGCATTATTGTCTTAGTGTTTTGTTAGTTGTTATAGTTTCCTAGTGTTAACTAGATAGTTATAGTAGTTTTATATTAGTTCTTTTGCTAGTTATTAAGTTAGTAAATTATTTTCTGTTGTTGCATTAGAATTATGTTCTCTTTGCTGTAGAAAATTATTAGAGTAATTTAGTGTTGCTACGAGAGTATTGACTATTATTGTGTGAGTTGGCTTCTTTTCCTTGAAGTTTTCTTTGGAATTTTATTTGGTTTTATTTGATTTCATTATGGATTTATTTATTGCTTTTTGATGGTTATTTTGATTGCTGGTATTGTTTGCTAGAATGATTGCTTATATGGTTACCATGTTTGACTATATAGATTTACATCGGAGTGACGAATAGTTTTATCAAGTTTCCGAGAACGTTTATATCTTCATCAACATACCAGGCAAGTTCACTTTGACCATGCTTTCATACCTATGTTTTATTGCATTTAGTGGCATCTTTGCAACCACCTCCAAAGAGTGATATTGAATTCTTGTAGTTGATTAGTATGCATGAGGTAGGAACCCATCACCCTGTTACCAAGCCCGGGACGTTATTTATTTTAATGCTACACTATAGTAGACGGGGTTTGGTATGAGTACACGAGAGTGGTGTGAAGAAGGAGGACTCTACGTCAATGATGGCAACTCCATGATGACATCTGCAAGGACTGCATCTTCAAGGCCTCAAGACTTCAAGACTCGAGACAAGAATTCAATACACACTACTGGGTGAAGAACGGTTGACGGGCACCCTGGAGAAACCAGTGGTTGGCCGGGATGCATGGAGAAGTGCCATGACATCTTGCGGCAAGCTTCACCTGCACTCAAAGAGACGGAAGAATACTTCATGCCCGAAGCTTACCGTGCAACCGCAAGTCACTATGGGCTCGCTTGGTTGACCTTAGTTGTGACTCTGGCTGGGACGGTGCTAGCAGATGTAGAACTACGGTAGGATTGGATGAGCACCGGACGGTGGTCGGGAACTCTTCGAAGACCATGTTTGGTCATCTTGTTCTCAAACACCTCAAGTGCGAGAACGTAAAAGAGGGATCGAATCTTGCGGGTAAAGTGTACAAACCTCTGCAGAGGGTTTAAACCTAATCGATTAGCCGTGTCCCCGGTTATGGACAATTTGAGCCTCTGGACTTGGATCTATCTCGGAACTCTCAACACCGGATTGATAACTTAATTTGTGGGCAACTTATGATGATTTTGGGCTATGAGACATCGGTTGGCGGAACCATGTCATGATAGAAAACTCCATAGTACAAAATTCATTTATTCCTTTGATGTAGGGAAAATAAATCAGCTTTTACGCAAACAAAACTCAGACATAGAGCCACGAAGCCATATTGCATATAGTATAGTTTTATCGTCTGTTTTCTCATGTTGTGATCTTGCCGGTACATTCAATGTACTGACCTACACGGCTGCAACGTATCATGTTGCAGATAATTCCTCGACGAGTAAGAGTTACGATACTGAGGTTACGGTCTACACTCAACTCGCCGATGGCGCTGATGGGACTCCACACCGACTATTTGTTTCGCTGTGACTTATGAGGTATATATCAGTTTTACGTTAATTATACATGTGATTGCACTTTGATATATACATTGAAGTACTGTGTGTGCCAAAGATACCGATCCGTGGATGGCACGAAACACGAGGCTTGACCGTCCGAGGTCGGTCGCTACAAAATTCATCTGGGGTATCCCAAGAATGAACATATGAGTATCTCTCGAGTTGAACAAATTACACATATCGAGAGCAAAGTAAGACGGTGCAATAAGAAGTTTCAAGCGGATAGGCAATCGCCCATTGCTCAAGCAGAAAAGTAAAGGGGTTCGAGCAACGGAATAAGTATTGTGTCCGATATCGAATAGATCAACAGGCAAGTGGCCCGTGAATTACATACAAAGTCAAGCACGAGGAATAACTTTGACAACAGGTTGTACAGGAGAGTCAGGTTTCATTCCTGGGACCTGTGGATTATGGGCCCACCATGTGGGTTAAAAGTAGAAAGGGGGCTGTCATCTTGTACGATCACGATAGCAAGGCATGTCAGAGAGTTGCATGTCAGTTATGTCGGCAACAATGTCGGTACCAAGGGCGAGGGACGAAGAGAACCATTTTCCCACTCGTTGAACGAGGCGGGCCAATAGGCAAGGTTCTCGTCCATCGGTGGCTACCGGAATGTCATCAACAATAGTAACAGGGTCTTACTAACAGAGCGGTACCGTGAGGTGTTTACATAAGCAGGAGAATATTACTGCTTAGGTCATATAGATCACAAGAAAGGTTAAACCAAACAATGGAAAGGAAATATGATTATCAGATTAAACAGAACAATGGAAAGGAAAATGTGTTGAAACACATATTTCAGGAGTATTTCCTTCCCAAGGACAAACAGAGCATGCTATCCATGACATGATAGAAAGTAGAAAACCATTTAGGTAAGGGGGGAGGAATCTCAAGATATTACCCATACAGCGGTGTTAGGATAAATGATAAAGAAAATTTAGCATTGTGCTTCAAATGCTCTTATTGAAAATCGGATTACCACAGACATGCTTCGAGATAGCATCGACATGGTCTTCAAGCAAAGGTCCGACTTTGGATACACAAAGGATCCATCAGGATGAACTTATTAAACAAGTCCTACAATTTCCTCCAGGAGGAATGGTTATCCTTCTAAAAGGAATTATAATGATAGGTCCTCCAGCCGGGGGGGGTGCTAGGCATGACATCATATTACCGGGTCATCAAAGGACCAACAACATAACTCCTGGAAAGTTGTCCCAACCATCATATCTAACCGAGATTCAGATCCAATTGGTGTCATGATACCTCAGACTCAGGATGTCCGAGAAGAAAAGGGGCAACTCAAATCGTTGAAATGGCATTGCAAGATTCTCGGGAAATGAACTATGGGATCGGGTTCCTGAAACAATAGTTCATCATTAAACCAAGGAGAGGTGAGGAGGTGGTTGATTGACTCAGCGACAATTCATTAAGATTTTCAAAAGATGGATTTCCACAATAATGTGAACAAGAAGATGACACTTGTCAATTCAAATGGTATAATGATGTATGCTCTAGGGAAACATACACCATCAATCATTAGTTGAAAGGTGTGCCCGAAATATGACCTTAGGCAGCAAGATCAATATTAGAGGGACGATTCAATAATCAAAGGTCTAAGAACGAACTGTCGATCGTTAACTTCAAAGCAATAGGGTTTCTAGAAGTACAGAACTCAAACAACATCTATTGGTATGTTGGTTAAAACAACACGGGGACCAAGGAAGAATGATGATGGTGAGAAGTATCACCATACCAAGAATTTCTTAAGAGGTGGAGCAATCCTCACAACATTCTTGACATCAAGGATGGTAATACTCCACGGTAGATCATAACATAAGTTGGATAGCAAGGAACTCAAGGTACAACACAAAACTTAGGACAAGTTTGTGTTGGAGGGAAGGCAATAAAGTGGTCGATGACAACAAAAATCATCAAGGCAAGGATGGTATTTCTCATCATGAATTCAATTGATATCTTGGAAAAGCTCAGAATACTGATGATGATCATGACACATTTGTCGAGAGATTCCACGAAGATGTAATCGATCGACGATGACATCAAGTCAACGGAAATGATGAAGCCAAAAGTCATTGGAACCATGGGTACGACACAAACTCGAAATCAAGCTTGCTGTCCAAGGACAAATGGTATGACGAGGAAGATCGATTGTAAGATTAGCTATCGTCGCAATTTGGTGCTCCGAGAATAAGGACCAGGTAGGACAGTTAGAATCATCACGACAATGATATAGCCAAACGGGCTAGGAATGGCGTGATCGGGTACAAGCTCGTACTTATAGAAGCTTACTGATGAGTTTTTTTTGAACCGTAGTGCGGACTTGGTTCAGTTATCGGTGTCTTTGAGTGTTTAATAACTCAGAGCCCGTGAAAAATTGGAATCAGTGGGAAGGTAGCACTTGATGAAGAACTCATAAGAAGTTATGCAGTTCCATGATGATCTCGAGATACCAGGGGGTATTACTCGACGACAGATCAAAGTAGAGGTTGTACCGGGGTATTGATCCACAGAAGACAAGTTCTTACACTTGCATCGAAAATGGTATTTAAAGGAGAACATGGTCGGAACCACGATTGTAAAAGGCCAGACCCCAGATATAAGATGAACTTATATCAAGGGAATAATTAATTTTTAAAAGAAGCTTCGATGAGAAGATGTACATCGTGTCCATGGGCATGAACATAAAGTTCAAGGTCGACTCCCACTTCTCCAATGCATAACCTTTCATCCACTTCTCGCGTTCGATGAAGTTGTATTGTTGAAATTTTATCTAGCAAAATACCAGAAGAGTATGACTCAAGAAAACTTTCGGGTTCACACGGTTTAGAGAAGGCATATGTTCAACCCATAGGGGCTTCTTAGAAACACATACCACAAGTTTCAAGAGTAAATAACACAAGCCCGAAAGCAGAGCATGGTTGGCCAAGCAGAGGATACAACTTAACAAAGGCATTATGTATCAGGGGAGGAACTCACAAAATGATCAAATGTGAAGGACGCTGTCGGATAACAATCCCACGAAGGACTTGATGGTCCACAAAGGATCTGATGTGAGTATCGATACTCATCCAGAAGAGGAAGGAATGCAAATGCAACAGGTTATGGAAGCATCTCAATAATTCACAGCTTAAATGCAAAGGGATTATGATTTCCAAAACAAAGGATCAGAAGCAGACGTTCTGATCAAGGATGGATCAATTGAATATACCAGAGGCACAATCGACGACAGATACTTTGGTCGAGAACTAGCTCATGTTCAAAATGACGTCTGAGCCGGAAGGATGAATTCTAGGATCTATTTGAGGATTGCGAGAATTCGCAACATATTGAATCAACATACTCAAAATGATAATGACAAGGTATGCCATTAAGATTACGAGACTTATGGGATTAATCATAATGCAAGCAAGCAATAATTTCAAGAGCAATAGGCTGCTCAGGATTTTCGGAAGATCGGGTAGTATTTGAATGTATTTTGTGAAACACATGAACAACTTTGGACGAAACAGATACTCGGCAAGCGCGAGTAATTATCCGTAGGGGTATTCATGCAGCAAGGAACTGCAGGGCAGTATGCGTAAAGAATTCTCGGAATATCGAAGAGTATTTCAGGACATCTTGTAATAACAAGAGCAACTGGGGATGACAATATGAACAATACGTGTAAGTAGTTATCCGGAGGGATTTATCGATGGAATTGAATGGCAAAAGCGATGGCACATAGTCTCGAGAGCACATCGAGAGTATCTTCGAATCTTCGTGCAAAGAAGCGGTCATCGGTAACAAGTGGCTCTCCGGAGAAAGTACTTATAGAACCTATAGTTAGTTTTGTTTTAGCAAAATCATTTAACCCTAATAGAAGAGAGCTCGAGTCCCGAGTAAAGATTGAGGAGTAAAGATCCTAATACCACCCAATGGCGACGTGGGCCCATGGGCCGCACAGCCATGTTAGTAAAAGTTTTGTAAAGTCTAGACTCGACTTCGCCAAGGAGTTGGAAGGGGATTCAACAGCAATGGCTCGATACCAACTTGTTACGCCTCGATTCAATCATACACTAATCATGCACGCAAATGTGTACGATCAAGATCGAGGACTCACGGAAGATATCACAACACAACTCTAAAACATAAATAAGTCATACAAGCATCATAATACAAGCCAGGGCCTCGAGGGCTCGAATATAAGTGCTCGATCATAGACGAGTCAGCAGAAGCAACAATATCTCGAGTACGGACATAAGTTAAACAAGTTTGCCTTAAGAAGGCTAGCACAAACCGGGATACAGATCGAAGAGGCGCAGGCCTCCCGCCGGGATCCTCCTAACTACTCCTGGTCGTCGTCGCGGGCTGCACGTAGTAGTAGGCACCTCCGGGTAGTAGTCGCCATCGACGGTGGCGTCTCGCCCGGCTCCATCGCCCGTCGCAGCAACCGAGTAGAGATAGGGGAAAAGGGGGAACAAGGCAACCGTGAGTACTCATCGAAAGTACTCGCAAGCAAGGAGCTATACTACATATGCATGGATATATGTGTAAAGGGCCATAACAGTGGACTGAACTGCACAATGCCAGAATAAGAGGGGGATAACTAATCTCGTCAAGACTACGCTTCGCAGCCTCCGCCTTGCAACATGTAGAAGAGAGTAGATCAAGTCCTCCAAGTAGCATCACATAGCAATAATCCTACCCGCGATCCCTCCTCGTAACCCCGAGAGAGAGCGACCACCGGGTTATATCCGCACTTGGAAGGGTGTGTTTTATTAAGTATCCAGTTCTAGTTGTCATAAGGTAAAGGTACAACTCCAAGTCGCCCTGTTATCAAGATCACGGCTATTCAATAGATTAAACTTCCTGCAGGGTGCACCACATAACCCAACACGCTTGATCCCATTTGGCCGGACACACTTTCTGGGTCATGCCCGCCGCTGAAGATCAACACGCCGCAGCCCGACCTAGGCCAACAGAGCGGTCAAGACGCCGGTCTAAACCTAAGCGCCAGGGCGGGCCCATCGCCTTAGCACACCGCACGTTGTAACGCGCCGAAGCGACCTAGCAACCTCCATTACAAAGGAAGTCACGTTACGCGGTCCAATCCGGCGCGACGCCGCCAATCGCCGACGCCACGAAGGCTTCGGCCGATACCACGACGCGGGATACCCATAACTACTCCCGCGAGATGGTTAGTGCGATAGACCAAATGGCCGACTCGGATCAAATACCCGGATCTCGTTAAACGTGTTAAGTATCGCGAACGCCGACCAGGCCAGGCCCACCTCTCTCCTAGGTGGTCTCAACCTGCCTGCCGCTCCGCCACTATAATAAATCGGGGCCGTCGGGAACCCAGCCCACCTCTACCGGGATGGAGCCACCGTCCTTTCAGCCCCCATCTCCTAACAGTATCACAGGTAATGTAACAAAGTGTAAAGTATATAGTATATGCCCGTGATCACCTCCCGAAGTGATCATAGCCCAATAGTATAGCATGGCCGACGGACAAGAGTGTAGGGTCAATGATGGAACACAAGCATCCTATACTAAGCAAGAGGATAACAGTAAAGGTAACAACAAGAGTAGCAAGGACAAAGCTATGCAGCAAGATAGGATTAATCGAAAGCAAGAATATGCTACACTACTCTAATGCAAGCAGATAGAGTAGAATAGGCGATATCCGTGATCAAGGGGGGGGCTTGCCTGGTTGCTCGGCAAGAGAGAGGGTCGCCAACTCCGTAGTCGAACCGGGCAGCAGCAGCGCCGGTCTCGTAGTCTACCGGAGAGAAAAGGGGGAAGAATCAATAAATATAATGCAAACATAAACACGACGATGCGTGACGTGACAATGAGCGGTGCTAGGTGTGCCCTAACGTGGTATGAGGTGGTACCGGTTAACGGGGGAAACATCCGGGAAAATATCCCCGGTGTTTCGTGTTTTTGGACAGATGAATCGGAGGTGAAATGTTGCAGGTTCACTATGCTAGGGACGCGTGGCGATTTAACGGCCATGCGTACTCGATTCGCCTCGTTGCTCGAGCAACTTTCATGTAGAAAGTATTTTCATCCGAGCTACGGATTATTTTATATTACTTTTTAAAGTTTTAAATCATTTTCTAATTTATTAATTATTAATTAAATTAACATTATCCAGAATAGTGTTTGCTGACGTCAGCATGACGTCAGCAGTCAACGTTGACCGTTGACCTGGTCAACCTGACCGGTGGGTCCCACTGTCATTGACTAAGATTAACTAAAATAGATTAATTAGTTTAATTAGTGATTAGGTTAATCTAATCAGGATTAATTAACTTAATTAATTAATTAATTAATATTTTAATTATTTTAATTATTATTTATTTATTTATTTAATATTTTTTTAAATTCCCTCTCTTTTTTATTACAGGGTGGGCCCTGTGGCAAGGGCACAAGGGCCTTAGTGGGGGGGGGCGAAATGGGCACCAGGCGTGGGCACCGTGTGTGCCCGAAAGCCACTGTGGGCGGCGATGCCGCCACGACAAGAAGGTCACACGGCTGCTGCCAGCAAGCAAGAGCCGGGCGGCAATGGCGCATGGGCGCAAAGCGGGCTAGCACCAGAGCGGATGGGGAGCACACAATGCCCAAAGGTGGTGCGAGGCCAAGGCAAGGCGAGCACGGCAGGCGTGATGACCATGGCGACGACGAGGAGAGGGGAGCTCACGGGGAGTAGGGCATGCAGCGGGCTCGGGAAGGTCGAGGTCGACGGCGACGTTGGGGAGGAGGTCCGCGAGGCGGCGTTGTCGACGCGGCGGAGCGGTCTCTCGGGTGGCGGCGTGGGCGACGGCGCTGCATCGGGCTCGGGCGCCATGGGTTGAGCCCTGCTCCAGATCAGGGGTGGAGGGGCCGGGGCGGCACACTAACGGGAGGAGAAGGAGGGACGGGCGCCGACGAGGTGGCGACGGGACGGCCGGGCGGAGAAGGTTGATCCCCGATCCAATCGGGGGCAGAGGAGGAGCGGGTCGTGGGGGAGGGAAGTGGGAGCGAGTGGGCAGGGGGACGATGACGGGCGGCGGCGAGGTGGCCTCACCGGTGAAGCCACCGGCGGCGATCGGCGATGGTGCTCTGGGCTGGGGCGCCAGATCGGGAGAGGGGAGGGACTGATCGGGATTGTGAGGAGGGATTAGGGTTTGAGGGTGTGGGTGGCCTATAGGCTGTGGGCGGTTGGTGGGCCATGGCCCGCTTGGGCCAAGGGTCCAGTGGGGGGTTCTCTTTTGCTTTAGTTTAGTTTTCTGTTAGTTTGTTTTTCTATTTTATTTCTTTTCTTCTTTTCTGTTTTATTAAATTTCAGTGTTCATGAAAAACCCAAGTTGCACCTAAAACATTTTTAATACTTATGCCACTACCGCAATTAACTTGGCACCTAATGTAAAATCATTTGTAATTGTTTATTATTTTATAATCATTTAACAAATTGTTTTTGCTACTATTTTATTCATTTTGAGCACTTACATATTTTATACAAGTGTGGTTTCTCCACCATAATTACCTACGCATTATTTGGCACAACCAGAACATTTTAGTTTTATTATTGAAAACTTTTGTTGTTTGCCTATATTTTGAATTTGAATTTGAATCGTTTTGCACTAACACGAGTTTACCAACAGTAACCTAGGTGACGTGGCATCATTAGCGCAGGGTTACTGTAGCTTGATTACCCGGGCGTCACAGGGGGGAATCCTACTCCCGGCGGGAGTAGGACTCCTCCAGGGCGCGCCATAGAGGGCCGGCCCTCCTCCCTCCTCCACCCCTTTATATACGGGGGAGGGGGGCACCCCATAGACAGACAAGTTGATCATTGATCTCTTAGCCATGTGCGGTGCCCCCCTCCACCATAATCCACCTCGGTCATATCGTTGCATTGCTTAGGCGAAGCCCTGCGCCGGTAGCTTCATCATCACCGTCATCACGCCATCGTGCTGACGAAGCTCTCCCTCGACACTCAGCTGGATCGAGAGTTCGTGGGACGTCACTGAGCCGAACGTGTGCAGATCGCGGAGGTGTCGTACTTTCGGTACTAGGATCGGTCGGATCGTGAAGACGTACGACTAGATCAACCGCGTTGTCATAATGCTTCCGCTTAAGTTCTACGAGGGTACGTGGACTACACTCTTCCCTCTCCTTGCTATGCATCACCATGATCTTGCGTGTGCGTAGGATTTTTTTTGAAATTACTGTGTTCCCCAACAAGGTCTGCCGGATTTCACACCAACATGAGGAAAGCGGAGTAGGCGGAAGCTCCTCCTCTGGTGATTATCAGCGCCGCCGCCCACGCTTTCTGGCCCATCAGTGTCCATGGCGTCCGGCTCCTCCGTTAAGGAGGAGATCATCATCTCCTCTGGTGACAAGGAGGACCAAGCGTTGCCACCGCAGCCGCATCAACTGCCCCGACTACTCAAGAAGGCCACTCTGACGGAAGAAGATTTCGTCGGTTAGGTCGAGATAATGATGGAGCTGTCGGTCTATTACATGGGATTATTTTTTTTTAAATGCAGTCCCTTAGGGCCCGATTCATTAAAAAAGGTTGAAGAGAGGTGCCCAGTTAATTAACGGAAAACCGGACGAAAACCGTCACAACATGCCCGCAAAAACAAGGCACATAGGGCGACCTGGCAACCCACACAAGAACGCACACACGCCGTCGAAGAGAAAACAATGAACAAGCGTCGAGGCCTGCGTCGGTCGATGCCAAACAGTCCACCGCATACGCCGACGACCAGCCAGCTCTGACTCTCTCGACGAGCATTGCAGGGGGAAAAGCGCTGGGCCTGTGTCGAGCCGGCACCGGAACCGACCACCCGTCTCATGTCATCGTCACCGAGAAAGCATCTCCTCTGCAACTCCGACTTCAGGAAGACAAATAAGGCCCGGCTTCCCCTCGAACACGTCGGATGAGACCGACTACCAAAGCTCAACAACCGCCCAACTCCGCCCAAAGCTGCCATCATTGCCACACTAGAAGTCATGCAACATCCACATTGCCGGACAGACAACCGCCGACCGCAATGTCGCGAACGTCCAGCCCAAGGAAAGTGCAAACGGGATCCAATGCTCTTCAAGGCGACGGCCCAAAGGATGAAGCGACGATGCCGACGCCGTCGCCCGACCCGACTGGGTCGTAGGCTTTCACCCGAAGAGCTGGAACCGAGGATGTGCAGGGGGTGGACTCCACGGCGGCGCCTCCAAGGAGGTGACACGACGTCCACGGACGCCGACGCCGTCGGACAGTAGAAACCCGGCAAGCTATCGCCCGGAGCACCGCCCAACACCACACCCTCACGCACTGCACCTCCGCTGACCCGCACACCTCCCACGAAGCCATCGCGCCATGACCAAGCAGAAGCCACCACCACACCGTGCATCCACCACTGGTCTCACCGACCGGAGACACGAGCTGGGCAGACAGCACACCTCGACGACGTCTTCAAGAAGAGCGCGGCAGGCGAGGGCGTCACCGTCGCCGGCCCCGGCCAGAAGCCCGAGGCAGAGCTTTCGCCCGGTGCTGCCACACTGTCTGCCGAGCCAAGCCCGGCCGGATCACCAAACAACATCTTGCCGCAAGGAAGCAACCAGATCCGGAGAACCAGGGCCGGCCAGAGCCAGCCACGTACGCCTGGGGCTGCCTCCCCCCGCCATGCGCCGGATCCACAGTGCCAGGAGCTGCCGGAGCACCACCAAGACGCTGCCGGGCCGAGCACAACCATCCCGCGCGGACCGCGGCACCGCTCGTCGCGCCAGATCCGCGCTTGGCCGCGCCCGCCCATCGCCGGAGCTGCGCCAGCCTGCGCCGGAGCGAGTCCACCGCAGCGCCGCATCACCCCACAGACCACCGGAGCCACACCAGCCGGAGCCACCAGGAAGGAGGAAGGGGGGAGGAAAGAGAGGGAGAGGGAGAGGGAAAGGGGGGCCGCCCCCCCCCCCTCCTTGTCCTATTCGGACTCCCCATGGGGGGGCGCACGCCACCTCCTGGTGCGGCCCTCTCTCTCCCCTCTTGGCCCAATAAGGCCCATTACTTCCCGGGGTTCCGTAACCCTCCCGGCACTCCGTTTTCTCCGAAACTTCCGAACCTTTACGTGTCCGAATATAGCCGCCCAATATATCAATCTTTATGTCTCGACCATTTAGAGACTCCTCGTCATGTCCGTGATCACATCCGTGACTCGAACTCCTTCGTACATCAAAATACACAAACTCATAATATAACCGCCATCGAAACCTTAAGCGTGCGGACCCTACGGTTCGAGAACAATGTAGACATGACCGAGACACGCCTCCGTCAATAACCAATAGCGGGACCTGGATGCCCATATTGGCTCCTACATATTCTACGAAGATCTTTATCGGTCGACCGCATAACAACATACGTTGTTCCCTTTGTCATCGGTATGTTACTTGCCCGAGATTCGATCGTCGGTATCCAATACCTAGTTCAATCTCGCATGGCAAGTCTCTTTACTCGCTCCGTAATACATCATCTCACAGCTAACTCATTAGTTGTAATGCTTGCAAGGCTTAGTGATGTGCATTACCTAGAGGGCCCAGAGATACCTCTCCGACAATCGGAGTGACAAATCCTAATCTCGAATACGCCAACCCAACATCTGCCTTTGGAGACACCTGTAGTACTCCTTTATAATCACCCGATTACGCGTTGTGACGTTTGGTAGTACCAAAGTGTTCCTCCGTAAACGGAGTTGCATAATCTCATAGTTATAGGAACATGTATAAGTCATGGATAAAAGCAATAGCAACATACTAAACGATCGGGTGCTAAGCTAATGGAATGGGTCATGTCAATCAGATCATTCAACCAATGATGTGACCTTGTTAATCAAATGACAACTCCTTTGTCTATGGTTAGAAACTTAACCATCTTTGATTAACAAGCTAGTCTAGTAGAGGCATACTAGTGACACTCTGCTTGTCTATGTATTCACACATGTATTATGTTTCCGTTAATACAATTCTAGCATGAACAATAAACATTTATCATGAAATAAGGAAATAAATAATAGCTTTATTATTGCCTCTAGGGCATATTTCCTTCAGTCTCCCACTTGCACTAGAGTCAATAATCTAGATTACATAGTAATGATTCTAACACCCATGGAGTCTTGGTGCTGATCATGTTTTGCTCGTGGAAGAGGCTTAGTCAACGGGTCTGCTACATTCAGATCCGTATGTATCTTGCAAATCTCTATGTCTCCCACCTGGACTAAGTCCCGGATGGAATTGAAGCGTCTCTTGATGTGTTTGGTTCTCTTGTGAAATCTGGATTCCTTTGCTAAAGCAATTGCTCTAGTATTGTCACAAAAGATTTTCATTGGACCCGATGCACTAGGTATGACACCTAGATCGGATATGAACTCCTTCATCCAGACTCCTTCATTAGCTGCTTCCGAAGCTGCTATGTATTCCGCTTCACATGTAGATCCCGCTACGACACTTTGTTTAGAACTGCACCAACCGACAGCTCCTCCGCTTAGTGTAAATACGATCCGGTTTGCGATTTAGAATTGTCCGGATCAGTGTCAAAGCTTGCATCAACGTAACTGTTTACAATGAGCTCTTTGTCACCTCCATATACGAGAAACATATCCTTAGTCCTTTTCGGTATTTCAGATGTTCTTGACCGCTGTCCGATGATCCACTCTGGATTACTTTGGTACCTCCCTGCTAAGCTTATAGCAAGGCACACATCAGGTCTGGTACACAGCATTGCATACATGATAGAGCCTATGGCTGAGGCATAGGAACATCTTTCATTTTCTCTATCTTCTGCGGTGGTCGGGCATTGAGTCTTACTCAACTTCACACCTTGTAACACAGGCAAGAACCCTTTCTTTGCTTGATCCATTTTGAACTTCTTCAAAATTTTGTCAAGGTATGTGCTTTGTGAAAGTCCAATTAAGCGTTTTGATCTATCTCTATAGATTTTGATGCCCAATATGTAAGCAGCTTCACCGAGGTCCTTCATCGAAAAACTCTTATTCAAGTATCCCTTTATGCTATCCAGAATTCTATATCATTTCCGATTAGTAATATGTCATCTACATATAATATCGAAATGCTACAGAGCTCCCACTCACTTTCTTGTAAATACAGCTTCTCCAAAAGTCTCAGATAAACCCAAATGCTTTGATCACACTATCAAAGCGCTTATTCCAACTCCGAGATGCTTGCACCAGTCCATAAATGGATCGCTGGAGCTTGCATACTTTGTTAGCTCCCTTTGGATCGATAAAACCTTCTGGTTGCATCATATACAACTCTTCTTCCGTAAATCCATTCAGAATGCAGTCTTTACATCCATTTGCCAAATTTCATAATCATAAAATGCGGCAATTGCTAACATGATTCAGACAGACTTAAGCATCGCCACGGTGAGAAGGTCTCATCGTAGTCAATCCCTTGAACTTGTCGAAAACCCTTTGCGACAAGTCGAGCTTTGTAGACAGTAATATTACCGTCGCCGGTCTTCTTCTTGAAGATCCACTTGTTTTCTATTGCTTGCCGACCCTCGGGCAAGTCAACCAAAGTCCACACTTTGTTTTCATACATGGATCCCATCTCAGATTTCATGGCCTCAAGCCATTTTGGAATCTGGGCTCACCATCGCTTCTTCATAGTTCGTAGGTTCATCATGATCTAGTAGCATGACTTCCGAACAGGATTACCGTATCACTCAGTGCGGATCTTACTCGTTGATCTACGAGGTTCAGTAGTAACTTGATCTGAAGTTTCGATCAACATCATCAACTTCCTCACTATTTGGTGTAGATGTCGCAGAAACCGGTTTCTGTGATAAACTACTTTCAAATAAAGGGAGAAGGTACAGTTACCTCATCAAGTTCTACTTTCCTCCCACTCACTTCTTTCGAGAGAAACTCCTTCTCTAGAAAGGATCCATTCTTAGCAACAAATGTCTTGCCTTCGGATCTGTGATAGAAGGTGTACCCAACTGTCTCCTTTGGGTATCCTATGAAGACACATTCGATTTAGGTTCGAGCTTATCAGGTTGAAGCTTTTTCACATAAGCATCGCATCCCCAAACTTTAAGAAACGACAACTTTGGTTTCTTGCTAAACCATAGTTCATAAGGTGTCGCCTCAACGGATTTTGACGGTGTTCTATTCAGCGTGAATGCGGCCGCCTCAAGAGCATAACCCCAAAACGATAGCGGTAAATCTGTAAGAGACATCATAGATCGCACCATATCTAGTAAAGTGCGACACGACGCTCGGACACACCATTGCGCTGTGGTGTTCCGGTGGCGTGAGTTGCTAAACTATTCCGCATTGTTTCAAATGTAGACCAAACTCAGAACTCAAATATTCGCCTCCACGATCAGATCGTAGAAACTTTATTTTCTTATTACGATGATTTTCAACTTCACTCTGAAATTCTTTGAACTTTTCAAATGTTTCAGACTTATGTTTCATTAAGTAGATATACCCATATCTGCTTAAATCATCTGTGAAGGTGAGAAAATAACGATATCCGCCACGAGCCTCAACATTCATCGGACCACATACATCTGTATGTATGATTTCCAACAAATCTGTTGCTCTCTCCATAGTACCGAGAACGGGTTTTAGTCATCTTGCCCATGAGGCACGGTTCGCAAGTGCCAAGTGATTCATAATCAAGTGACTCCAAAAGTCCATCAAGATGGAGTTTCTTCATGCGCTTTATACCGATATGACCTAAACGGCAAGTGCCACAAATAAGTTGCACTATCATTATCAACTCTGCATTTTTGGTTTCAACATTATGAATATGTGTATCACTACTATCGAGATTCATTAAAATAGACCACTCTTCAAGGGTGCATGACCATAAAAGATATTATTCATATAAATAGAACAACCATTATTCTCTCGATTTAAATGAATAACCGCCTCGCATCAAACAAGATCCAGATATAATGTTCATGCTCAACGCCGCACCAAATAACAATTATTTAGGTCTAAAACTAATCCTCAAGGTAGATGTAGAGGTAGCGTGTCGACCGCGATTACATCGACTTTGGAACCATTTCCCACGCGCATCGTCACTTCGTCCTTTGCTAGTGTTCGCTTAATCCGTAGTCCCTGTTTCGAGTTGCAAATATTAGCAACCGAACCAGTATCAAATACCCAGGTGCTACTGCGAGCTCTAGTAAGGTACACATCAATAACATGTATATCACATATACCTTTGTTCACCTTGCCATCCTTCTTATCCGCCAAATACTTGGGGCAGTTCCGCTCCAAAGGACTAGTCGCTTTATGAGAAGCACTCGGTTTCAGGTTTAGGTCCAGACTTGGGTTTCTTCTCCTGAGCAGCAACTTGTTTGCTGTTCTTCTTGAAGTTCCCCTTCTTCTTCCCTTTGCCTTTCTTCTTGAAACTAGTGGTCTTATTGACCATCAACACTTGATGCTCCTTCTTGATTTCTACCTCCGCAGCCTTTAGCATTGCGAAGAGCTCAGGCATAGTCTTTACTAACCCTTGCATATTATAGTTCATCACGAAGCCTTTGTAGCTTGGTGGCAGTGATTGAAGAATTCATCAATGACACAATCATCCGGAAGATTAACTCCCAGTTGAGTCAAGTGATTGTAATGCCCGGACATTCGAGTATGTGCTCACCGATGCACCCATTCTCTTCCATCTTGCAGCTATAGAACTTATTGGAGACTTCATATCTCTCAATCCGGGCATTCTGTTGAAATATCAACTTCAACTCCTGGAACATCTCATATGCTTCATGACGCTCAAAACGCCGTTGAAGACCCAGTTCTAAGCCGTAAAGCATGGCACATCGAACTATAGAGTAGTCATCGCTTTGCTCGCCAGACGTTCTTAACGCCGCGGCCAGCATCAAGAAGAAGTTCGGCACCTAGCGGTGCATCCAGACGTAACTCTTCGTGCAGCAATGAGGATAATCCTCAAGTTACGGACCCAGTCCGTAATTGCTACCATCATCTTTCAACTTTGCTTTCTCAAGGAACGCATTAAAATTCAACGGAACAACAAAGACGAGCCATCTATCTATAAACAAACATAGACAAGCAAGATACTATCGGTACTAAGTTCATGATAAATTTAAGTTCAATTAATCATATTACTTAAGAACTCCCACTTAGACAGACATCTCTAGTCATCTAAGTGATCACGTGATCCAAATCAACTAAACCATAACCGATCATCACGTGAGATGGAGTAATTTTCAATGGTGAACATCTTATGTTGATCATATCTACTATATGATTCACGCCGACCTTTCGGTCTCCGTGTTCCGAGGCCATATCTGCATATGCTAGGCTCGTCAAGTATAACCTGAGTATTCTGCGTGTGCAAAACTGGCTTGCACCGTTGTAGATGGACGAGAGCTTATCACACCCGATCATCACGTGGTGTCTCAAGCACGATTTAACTTTGGCAACGGTGCATACTCAGGAGAACACTACTTGATAATTTTAGTGAGAGATCATCTTAAAATGCTACCGTCAATCAAAGCAAAATAAGATGCATAAAGGATAAACATCACATGCAATCAATATAAGTGATATGATATGGCCATCATCATCTTGTGCTTGTGATCTCCATCTCGAAGCACCGTCGTGATCACCATCGTCACCGCACGACACCTTGATCTCCATCGTAGCATCGTTGTCGTTTACGCCATCTATTGCTTCTACGACTATCGCTACCGCTTAGTGATAAAGTAAAGCAATTACAGTATGCTTGCATTTCATACAATAAAGCGACAACCATATGGCTCCAGCCGTTGCCGATAACTTCGTTACAAAACATGATCATCTCATACAATAAAATATAGCATCACGTCTTGACCATATCACATCACAACATGCCCTGCAAAAACAAGTTAGACGTCCTCTACTTTGTTGTTGCAAATTTTACGTGGCTGCTACGGGCTTAAGCAAGAACCAATCTCACCTACGCATCAAGACCACAACGATACTTCGTCAAATAGACTCCGTTTTAACCATCTCAAGGACCGGGCGTAGCCACACTCGGTTCAACTAAAGTGAGAGAGACAGACACCCGCCAGTCACCTTTAAGCACGAGTGCTCGTAACGGTGAAACCAGTCTCGCGTAAGCGTACGCGTAATGTCGGTCCGGGCCGCTTCATCTCACAATACCGCTGAACCAAAGTATGACATGCTGGTAGGCAGTATGACTTGTATCGCCCACAACTCACTTGTGTTCTACTCGTGCAAAACATCAAACCATAAAAACCAGGCTCGGATGCCACTGTTGGGGAACGTAGTAATTTCAAAAAAATTCCTACGCACACGCAAGATCATGGTGATGCATAGCAACGAGAGGGGAGAGTGTTGTATACGTACCCTCGTAGACCAAAGCGGAAGCGATCACAACGTAGAGGAAGTAGTCGTACGTTCTCCTCGCGATCCAACCGACCCCAGCGCCGTTACTCCGGCGCCCGAAGTTCTTGACACACGTACAGCTCGGTGACGCTCCTCAGCTCGATCCAGCAAAGCTCCGGGAGAGAGAGTTCCACAAGACGACGGGCGTGGACGATCTTGATGTTCTATCGACGCAGGCTTCGCCTAAGCACCGCTACGATATGACCGAGGTGGAATATGGTGGAGGGGGCACCGCACACGGCTAAGGAACGATCTCAAGGATCAACTTGTGTGTTCTAGGGTGCCCCTGCCCCAGATATAAAGGAGCAAGGGGAGGGCCGGCCGGCCCTAGGAGGCGCGCCAAGGGGGGAGTCCTCCTCCTAGTGGGAGTAGGACTCCCTTTCCTAGTCCAACTAGGAAGGAGGAAGGGGAAGGAAGAGAGAGAGAGGGAGGGAAGGGGGCGCCCCCCTCCTTGTCCTATTCGGACTCCCCATGGGGGCGCGCCACCTCCTGGTGCAGCCCTCTCTCTCCCTCTTGGCCCAATAAGGCCCATTACTTCCCGGGGTTCCGTAACCCATCCGGCACTCCGGTTTTCTCCGAAACTTCCGAACCTTTCCGTGTCCGAATATAGCCGTCAATATATCAATCTTTATGTCTCGACCATTTCGAGACTCCTCGTCATGTCCGTGATCACATCCGGGACTCGAACTCCTTGGTACATCAAAATACACAAACTCATAATATAACCGTCATCGAAACCTTAAGCGCGTGCGGACCCTACAGTTCGAGAACAATGTAGACATGACCGAGACACGCCTCCGGTCAATAACCAATAGCGGACCTGGATGCCCATATTGGCTCCTACATATTCTACGAAGATCTTTATCGGTCGACCGCATAACAACATCGTTGTTCCTTTGTCATCGGTATGTTACTTGCCCGAGATTCGATCGTCGGTATCCAATACCTAGTTCAATCTCACATCTTGGCAAGTCTCTTTACTCGTTCCGTAATACATCATCTCACAGCTAACTCATTAGTTGTAATGCTTGCAAGGCTTAGTGATGTGCATTACCGAGAGGGCCCAGAGATACCTCTCCGACAATCGGAGTGACAAATCCTAATCTCGAAATACGCCAACCCAACATCTGCCTTTGGAGACACCTGTAGTACTCCTTTATAATCACCCAGTTACGTTGTGACGTTTGGTAGTACCAAAGTGTTCCTCCGTAAACGGAGTTGCATAATCTCATAGTTATAGGAACATGTATAAGTCATGGATAAAAGCAATAGCAACATACTAAACGATCGGGTGCTAAGCTAATGGAATGGGTCATGTCAATCAGATCATTCAACCAATGATGTGACCTTGTTAATCAAATGACAACTCCTTTGTCTATGGTTAGGAAACTTAACCATCTTTGATTAACAAGCTAGTCTAGTAGAGGCATACTAGTGACACTCTGTTTGTCTATGTATTCACACATGTATTATGTTTCCGGTTAATACAATTCTAGCATGAACAATAAACATTTATCATGAAATAAGGAAATAAATAATAACTTTATTATTGCCTCTAGGGCATATTTCCTTCAGGAACCATCCTCGCCCCCGCGCCACCGCGGCGTCCATGTCGGACGCCATGTCAAGGACGAGCCGGCGTCCCCGCCACGCAGCTGGTACGGGCGCATGGAGGCGCCATCATCGTCGCCGCGCCGCCACCGCCTTGTCGTCAAGGAGGAGTTGCCACCCGCAATCAAGAAGGCGAGGGGCGCCTCGTCCACTACCTCAGAGGAGGCGGTCCCTCGGGCTCGAGGGTCATTGTCTCTGAGGTGGAGCGCGCGGCTCGGCAGCAGGCAAGGTACAACCCGGTGCAGTGCCGATCACCGCTCCGCGTTGGCCAAGAGCGATCTGACAATGTACTGATTCCGCAACGACCCTGACCTCGTGCCGCGTGGACGTCGACTACTCCGTGACCACCGCGGAGAAGGCCGCGAGACGCCTCCGCTGCCTTGAGGGCGAGCTCGTCAAGATCGGCGGGGAGTGGTCACTTAGCGGCTGCTCCGCCAATGCCAGTCGCAGCAAGTCCGCCGCCAGGGCTCCAAAGGCCACATCGGCAGTGGCCGCGACGTCACACCGCAAGGCGCAGCGGGAGGCGGTGAGGCTCCTCCGTGAGCGCCAGCCAGCCGCCGGACAAGGCTACCGCAGTCCTCCAACGTTGTTCTGTCGTTGGAGGGACCACCACCACGATGACGGCGGCACCGACGGAGATGACAGTGTGGGGGATGGAGACCACGCATACGAGGTGGTCGTCTGGTATATGGTTTAGGGTTTTTTTAGTTTTTCGTTTGTTAAACGGTCGAAATATCAACCTTTTATGTAAATTATGTCCGAATTTCAATGAAATTCGCCCGGATTGATCGAGTTCGTCCAATTAGTTTGAATTGTTGGCCGGATGTATGCGGGCAGCGTTGGATGACGGCCTACCGCATCTATGTCCGCAGACCGGTCTCCATCTCTCCGTGGACGGATGCGGAAGAAAATTCGCGGTTGACGTAGGAGATACCTTTAGTTTTCGTATAGATAGAAAAAGCTATCTTGTGCACAGTAGATAAATCACTCTAGGTATTTCCAGCCTAAAAAAACTGAAAATGGAGCTTCTAACGTAAATCTTGAAAGCATTAATTTCTATATTTATTTGGTGGAAGCAAATCACGACTTGCCAAAAATAAAGAAAATCAGCATTAATTTCCTGGCTCAGTCGGATCCTTCCAAAGATTTCAATCGTACGCGGGGGGTCAGCTTGGGGTCTTGGATTTTACCGTAACCGTTTCCAACACATCGAGAGCGTTTATAATGGAGGACTCACGTTTCCCTCGCGCAAGCGCAGCGGCACAACATCCGGGACCGACCGGACGCCTTCCGATCCAGCAAAACCCCCAGAACCCCAGATCACGAGGCCTCGCCATGGAGTTCCACTACCGCGCCGGCGACGAGCGCTGTCCGTCGGCGTGGGCCGCTGCTACGTCGGCCAACTCCGAGACGGCAGGTGAGCTCTCCTCCCTGTTTACGGCCGGCTCTTGGTTCTTCATGCCTCTCCCTCGCTGATATTCTTAGTTCCCTTTGGTGAAGCCACGCGCGTGCCTAATGTTCTTGTCGCCGGCGACGGAGCGGGGTACCACGGGGAGAACTCACTGCCGCCGGCGTCTGATCCGGACGAGCTGCGGCGCCGGGCGGCGAAGGAGAGGATAAGGGCGCGGATCCTGCGGGAGGAGGCGGAGGCCATGGCGCTCGAGGCCGAGGTCCGCCGTGAGCTCATGGAGGAGCGCGCCAGGTTGCTCGTGGGGCTCGCCAACGGGTCGGAACATAGGGCGGCGCCCGCGGTGCCATCGCTGAAGACGGCGGCGCCGTACTTTCATGAGGTTTGCTGATCCGAGGATTCAACCTTTTGCTGCTCTGAGGATTCAACCTTTTGAATCTAGGTCTCCGGCTCTTTTTTATGCCCTAACTATTCCAATATCTGTGTTCTTCTCCTGTCTGTGCAGGCCGGGTTGAAAGTAGACGTGTCTGCTGCTGTGCCAGGCAAGCGGAAAAACCCTGATGTACATGATACATCCGCTGTTTTGGCGGCCACGGGAAGCAAGAAGCTGAAGCCAGATCTGACTTGCACGGTGTGCAACATCACGGCAACCAGTGAGGTTGCCTTGCAAGAGCACCTCGCAGGGCAGAGCCACGGGAAGAAGGCCGCTAAACATGCGCTGCCATTGCCTGGAACAGGTCAACCAGAGGAGGCTGCGGTAATAAAATGCAGCATGTATACACATTTCAGTTTTATATCTCCATACTTAAATACGGAATGCAAAGTATTGTTTCATTTCTGATGTCCAATATCTAATTGGTTGAACTAACTTTGAATCTTGTTCTTCAGGTGAAACAAATTTATAGATATAATAACACTCTAGCGTTCTATATATGTGATGTTAAAAGCATCATAATATCCTGCTACTGCATAAGTTATTTGGATCTTCGAATCAAACTGTCCTGAATCGTGTTTTGATTTGTACTGTACTAGCCTTACATTTTCATATTCAAGTATATATGAATTTGTGTTTGTTTTGAAATTTGAATACATGAACACGTATGCTGTCTGGGCTTGAGTCCATAGCCCAGGCCACTGCGATTCTTTTTCTTGACACCTTGATGCCCTACTGATAATGTCGTCGTATTCAGTATTCACTAGTATTCTTGGATTACCTATATTTTATAGCCCAGCTAGCTAGAGTGGCTTGGTGAGGTGTAACTTGTAACACCAGTAAATCACACATTTTGAGGAACATAAATAAGTTTCGACTGCTTCTGATTTCACTATGAATACATAAAACAATTCTATTCAACAAGTTTTTTTGTCCTTTCGATAGTAAAAATAGATCCATTGATGGTGTGCGTATATATATAGTGTTGATAGTTTTTGTCATTTGCGAGACATAAGATTATTGACCGGTGTTTGTGTTTGATGCAGTTCAGCTTGAAGGTAAACGGGTCGCCAGCCTTGCCAGCCAAGGGGAAAAACCCTGGTGTTGCTGTCGCTTCAATGGCTCTCGCTGAAAAAAGGTGTGACAACTTGGGCTTGAACTGCACGGTCTGTGGCATCACAGCAAGCAGTCAGAAGAACATGCAAGATCACCTCAAAGGGAAAATTCATATGAGGAAGACTGCCATGCTCGCGCAGTCATATCCTAAGGAGAATGGGGTAAGGAATATGGTTTGGACTTTGCCAACACTACCCAAATTCAACAAAACAATATATGTGTTTTTACTGTAGCGTGGTTAACTATAATATTCATAATTTCATATGAGGCTACTTGAATCGATTGTCTTTCCAACTCATTTATTGACCACAATACTGCCTCCTTACAAATATGTAACACCCCCTCAAATTTTGAGCCTAACTTTGACTACAAATTTGACTAATAAAATCTGAGTTGTATGCCACAAAAAATATTACAATAATTTTGTGTCTGAAAGAAGTTTCAAATGCTATAGTTTTTGTGGCATATAGCTGACATTTTATTAGTCAAATTTATTGTTGAAGTTAGGCTCAAAGTTGGAGAGGGTCTTATATGCTTGAAAGTTGGTATTATTCTGATCCTATTAGTGTAAAGTGCACGTTCTTTTGTACTCCCTTTGTCCGAAAAAGCTTGTCCCTCAAATGGATGTATCTAGCACTAACTTTGTGTTAGATACATCCATCTGAGAGACAAACTTTTTCAGATGGAGGGAGTATACAAAAGGGCCCAGACTGCAAATCCAAAAATAATACAAGGCCAAAGTGTATCATGATTTCTGAAACATATATAAAGAGGTCTCGAGGGCTATTTTAAGCATGATTGCTGAGAAACCAATTTTATATGTCCTTACAAATGTCTTTGGTGCTAATTTCTAGTCTAGTAAAATATTTGCATTCTTCCATTATCTTTGAACATTAAGAGGCGTGAGAAGCACGGGACCTTGCGAGAAGGGATTTTCTAAACCTAGGGACATATCAACCCTATAGCCTTATACGGCTAAAAATATTGTAGAAGTTTGATAAAATACCAAATAAATCATGCTCATAGAGGATGGGTACAAGTATATGCATCTAAAATTTAAAACTTAAATATGACTTGTAACTTACACCGTTCCTTGTTCATCTAGGTCTCATACAGTCATATTTAAGTTTTAAAGTTTGCACGCGCATACTTGTATTCATCCCTAATTGCATCTGATTTATGTCATATTTCTCTGAAACTTATGCGCATATTTGAGGGTGTATAAGGTTCAGATGTACTCCGTTTTAGTTCAAAAACATAGATTCATCGTCAATGCCACTTCAAAAACTTGGTACTTCAGGAAATTCCACTATCAATGTTGCAGCGAGGGATGTGCCACTAGTATCTTTCCAAGTTTTGTGCTAGTGCCATCTCAGTCCCTTTCCTGTCAATCTCTCCATCCCTGGCCATGTGATGTTTTGGTTTTGCACTGTCCCTTCAAACGGTTCGATCGATCAACCTTGCTTGGTTTTATCCGACGTTATATTTTGACATCTTGTCATTTCTCAAGATGTGATCGGGAAAACCAGCCAAGGTTGATCGATTTGAACGGTTTGAAAGGACAGCAAAACATGAAACATCACATGGTCAGAGAAAGAGAGAGTGACAGTAAAGGGACTGAGATGGCACTAGCAGAAAGCTATGAAAACATTAGTGGGATATGTCTGAATACACCATTTTTGTTACGATGAGATTTTGCCTCTGTTCTTCCTCAGGTCTCCTTAACCTAAACGAGTGTCTGCTTAGTGGAGTTTGTGTTTGTTCATGCAGGTCTGCTCAAAACCAAATGCATCAGCAGCCGTGCTACCGGCCAAGCGGAAGAACTCCGACGTTGTCCCAGCCGCATCCACCCTTTCAGCCGGGCCAAGCAGCAAGAATCAGAAGCGAGACTTGACCTGCACGGCAACCAGCGAGAAGGGCATGCAGGATCACCTCAAAGGGAAGGCTCACTTGAAGATGCCGGCCTCGCTTGCGCCTGGAGAAGCGGAGGAAGAGGCAGAGGTGGAAGGCGGCTACACGCCGAGGAAGTTCCATATGCTGACCGACTCCGGGACATTGTGCGAGGTGGTGCAGCTGAACGGCTCCATCCTCTGCGAGGTGTGCGACGTGCAGACCGCCGACATCGTTACCATGATGTGCCACCTACAGGGGACCAAGCACGTCTCCAAGCAGGCCAAGCAGAAGCAGTGCGAAGCCGTGGAACCACCGGCAGCCGTCGCTGCTGGTGGCGACGGGCTAGGATCAGAAATGGTGCCCTCGGGGGCCAATGACGTGGGCCGGGTGGACGGCGGCTCCCTGCTGTGCGAGCTCTGCAACGTGAAGGTGCCATCGGAGTGCGCCATGCAGTCTCACCTGTCCGGCAGGAAGCACACCAACAAGGCCAAGGTGGCTGCAGTTGGTGTCGGTGCATGTGGCAACGTGTCAGGCTTAGAAACTGTGCCCATGGAGGCCAATGGCGTGCGCCGACTGGACGGCGGTGTCCTGCTGTGCGAGCTCTGCGACGTCAAGGCCCCGTCGGAGTGCGTCATGCAGACTCACCTGTCCGGCAGGAAGCACACAAACAAACAGAAGGCCACCGTTGACGCTGGTGCAGGACAGGGGGTGAAGAAGGCTGCCGCTGCAGCCGCCACGATCGGCAGCCCATCCAAGGAAGCCGCCTCCATCATCGTCAATGGCAGTGATGACTCGGTGAAGAAACCAGCAGCGGGAGAGATGGACGTAGCTGTGTCATCGGCAGGACAGGGGGTGAAGAAGGCTGCGGCCGCCGCCACGATCGGCAGCCCATCCAAGGAAGCCACCTCCATCGTCGTCAATGGCAGTGATGACTCGGTGAAGAAATCAGCAGCGGGAGAGATGGAGGTAGCTGTGTCATTGGCAGGACAGGGGGTGAAGAAGGCTGCCGCCGCCACCACGATCGGCAGCCCATCCAAGGAAGCTGCCTCCATCGTCGTCAATGGCAGCGATGACTCAGTGAAGAAACCAGCAGCAGGAGAGATGGAGGTAGCTGTGTCATCGGCAGGACAGGGGGTGAAGAAGGCTGCCGCCGACATGATCGGCAGCTCATCCAAGGAAGCCGCCAACATCGTTGTCAAAGGAAGTGATGACTCCGTGAAGAAACCAGCAGCGGGAGAGATGGAGGTGGTAGTGTCATCAGCAACGCCTCAAGCGGATGTCGCCGCCCCGGTCCGCGCTCGTGTCTCCTCCGTGGCCCCCATGGAAGTAGATGAAGCTGCAGGGGCCGGAGATGGTGCTGCCAAAGCTGAAGAACAAGAGAAAGCTGATGCCGAGGAAGAGGGAGCCGTGGAGATCGACGGAGGGCCCGGCGTGACCGGTGAGAACTATAACATCAAGGTGGAGGGCAAGCTGTTCGTCACGCTGCGCCAGGCGGACCACAGCCTCTCGTGCGGCCTGTGTGGCGTGCACGGCTGCGACAAGCGTGGCATGATCAATCACCTCTACACCAGGGACCACTGGCGCAGAGCCCGTCTTGTCGAGGAGAAGAAGCGGGCATCGGAGGCAGCGCAAGAGGCGGTGAACAAAGACGGCGACGGCGTCCCGGTGACTGACGGAGATGCTCATGTCGACAACTGATGGCAGCCGTGCGTGACTATGCATGGAACGGCGGTGTGTGCTGAACTTTGTAGTGATGTACTGTATGCGTGTATGGGCTGTTGAGACTTCAGTACAATTGTTGAGCCCTTGTGTGGGTGTGTCCGTGTGTGAGACAACTTGAAATCTTTCAGTACAACTTATTTTAGACTTGAGTACAATTTCCTTCCAGCTATTTTCTGCCAGTATCATTTGTAGTCCTTTTCTAACTTGTTATCAAATCAGCCATGCTAGCAAATGATGCCTGGTGAAGATCGCTCCCAGCCTTACCATTTATCTGCAAAACATGATAACGGCAGTTTGAACTCAAGAATCATAGCTTCTGATTGCTGAAAGATCGCAAGGAGATCGGCGATTCTCAGGAGAAGGGGGAATTAGTTCAAAGCAGCAGGGTTACAGAGGCAGGCATGCAAAAGGATGTACTACATAAATAAACAGAACTGCAGAGCCATGCATGAAATACTGCCAGCGAGAAGGGCATACATACAAATCAAACACGCAGTGGGTATTCGAGGCCTATTCAGCATATCTTCATAAGGACTACATGACTTCAGATGAAAGCAAGAAAAACTTTCTGCCCAAAATAACCACATCTTTTATTACATGGTTTAATTTTCTGCCCTACTGGATTTATTGACGGTAAACAGAGCACATTATAGGAAGTGCAGTACACCCCTGTTCAACAGGCTAACAGAGCCCCATCACATGAGTTCGTCACAAGGTTTTGGTAGGTTTGGACTAGTTGGCTGAATTGCCGAGGGAGAAATTGTTTATGGGTCTGTCTATATAACATCTAGATGTGAGATAATATCTCACATCTAAGTTGTTTGTTTGTTTGTATTTTTATGCAAAGCTTTTTTTGTTTTTTTTTCAACTGGACTGCAAAAGAAAAAACAGATGCGCTAAGTAGGATTTGATCTCAGGACCTCGTGCAAGACAATGATAGCTCGTTCCATCTCAGCCAATGAATAATACCAACATAAGGCAAACGGAAAATCTATAAGAACATAACACAGCATCAAGATTAGTGTACATATTTGAATTTTTTAAACCTTTTTTACAGATTGTGATTTTTTTTAAATGTTGACTATTTCTCCAAAACACCAACAATTTTAAAATTTAGAAAGTATTTTTCAAACTTGGATACACTTTATAATTCTGATTTTATTTTTGAAAAGTAAGAACAAAATTTGGTATTCTGAACAATTTCTTCGCAGACAAATTTTGAAAACATGGATAATTTTGAAAATCCTCGAGCAGTTTTTAGAGTATGGACACTTTTGAAGATTCCAAACATTTTTAAAAAAACAAGACTAAATTTACTCTATCTTTATTTTGATAATGAAATTTCAATATTTTTGCACTGTTTAATAAATGTTTACATTTTAAAATGTTCATCATTTTAAAATAATGTTTTGTGATGATCAAGAAATATATTATATACAATGGAAAAGAAACTTAACATTTAAAGAATATTTGTGACAATTTTAAAAGTAGTTTCATGCATTTTAAAACACACAGGACGTTTTCTAGATTTTTATGCAATGTAAATAAAATGTTCGCATAATTTTTGAAAAAGTTTCATACCATTTACAAAATGAACAGTAGGAATCTGGAATATGTTTACCTTTTATTCTAAAAATGCTCGGGCATGTATCTGAAAAAATAGTCATCACGTATTTTAAAAATGTTCAATGTATGTTAAAAATTGTTTCCCATGTATACACAAAACATGTAGAGTGTATTACCAAAATTGACATGTATTTGCAAAAAATGGTAATCCGACTATGTAGGGGTACCGGGTTGGGGACGAGTTGTGTGACGAGCGTGGACATGCAATTATGTCGGGCTTGAGTTGCATGTGTGGCTTGGCATGAAACCGGGTCAGGTGGATTTACAAGTTGGGGTTGGGCATGGAACTAGGGATCAGGGCAAGTTGCGTGTTGAAAACCCGAGGGAACTACGAGTTGAGTTGCGAGTTGATGATAGACTTACAACTGGGACAACTACAAACTTTGAGACTAGTTACGAGTCAACGATCGACTAGCAACTGGGATAAAACAAATTACGTTCCGATTATGAGTCGGGATGGACTTGCAACTAGGATGAAAGACAAAACACGCCCGATTCTTGAGTCAAGGTGGGCTTGCAAGCTCGAATAAAAAACATGATCCTAGTTGCGAGTTGAGGGTGGACTTGTAAGTGAGTCAAGTATATAAAAACTATAAATACGAAGTTGCGAGTTGAGGGTGGACTTGCAAATGAGATAAAAATAAAACACATCCCGCTTGCAAGTCGAGGATTGATTTGCAATCGGGACACCTAATCGTGGGCCCGCTTGCAAGTCGAGGTGGACTTGCAACCGAGACAACAACAAACTATAGGCCCGGTTGTGAGTCGAGGTGGACCGCAAGCTGGGACAACAACAAATTATGACCCCAATTGCGAGTCAATGATGTACTTGCAATTAAGACAAGAACAAACTATAGGTCCGGTTATGAGTCAAGGGTGGACTTGCAAGCTGGGATGAAACAAACTATGGTCCTAGTTGCGAATCATGGGTGGACTTGCAAGCTGGGATGAAAAATAAAACACATGCCTAGTTACGAAGTTGGTGGGCTTGCAACCGCGTAACTATCACCCAATTGCGAAGTGAACCTACAACTAGGACAACTACAAAATTATGAGCCCAGTTGCGAGTCAAGTGTCGACTTGCAACTGAGATGAGACAAACTACAGTTCCATTTGCGAGTCAATGGTGAACTTGCAACCAGCACAAAAAAATTCGGCTCCCAGTTGCAAGTGGAGGGTGGACTCGCAAATGGGGGAAAATGGGCCGCACCATAGTTGCAACTTGCATGTCGAGGGTAGGATTGCAGCTGAAGAAAAAAATCGGGCTCTTGCTACAAGTCGAGTATGGACTTGCAACTAATAAAAAGGTCGAGCCCCATATGCGAGTCGGGGGTGGACTTGCAACAGAGAAAAAAAAGTCAAACCCCATTTGCAAGGCAAGTGTGGACTTGCAACTCGGACAAAAAAGGGTCTAAGTTATGAGTCGGAAGTGGACATGCAACTAGGACAAAAAATGTTGGCCCACAGTTGCAAGTCGAGGCTGGACTTGCAATCAAGACCAAAATATGTCGGGCCGAGTTGCATGTCAGTTGTTTACTTACAATTGTGACAATAAAAATAAAAGAGATGGGCTCCAGTTTGCATGTCGATGGTCGACTTGCAACTAAGACAAAAAATAAAAACGGGTGACCTCGGTTAGGAGTACACTTGCAGGAAAAATCAAATAGGTCTGGACCAAGATGTATGTTGGTGATCGACTTACAACTAGAACAAGAAAAAAAAGACAAATTTCTTACATATTAGGGTTAGACTTTTAAACAAAAATAAAAACAAGAAATGGGCCGTTGCCCGTGATTGTATTGTTTAGAAATTTGGTCGGGTTGCCTCTACTCCAAAGACAAAGAGCAACGTGAGAGAGAGAGAGGAAGAAGAAGAACAAAACTGACCTGCCAACAGTCAGCTTGTCTCTTCGACTCATACATACAACTCTTCTCTCAACTACGACATTTAAAAAAATAGACCATGAAAAATGCCCAAAAAGAAAGACACAAGGTGCGATGGGCCACAAAATGAACAACGACGAGCGACACCGGACGCGCGGGACAAAACAACCCCGATCAAAGGATCACATTAAATTTATAGCAACGGATCAAATGGACTGAAACTTAGATGAGACATCAGACTCGTCTATAAAAGTCTTAGCAATTCCAATACATAATTTACTATTCCATGGACACGTCGCATAGATGAATACAAATCAAAACAACGACAAAAAAAGTACATGAATGATTATACGGTATATACATGCACAAAAAAGATGCACGCACACACATGACATATACACCTATCATAGTATCGCAAAAGGGGAGAAAAAAGAAATGAAAAAACACAAAAAAAGCTCACAAACTGCACCGGCTGCAGCGAATTGAGACGGTACAACAAATAGACAAAAAAATTCTTAAAAACCAAATAGACAACAAAAACAGGCAAAGGCAGCCCACGCGAGCACACACAGGGCCAGCCCATGCTGGCACGCTGCATGCACGTCCCGTGCGGGGCTGCGCGAGCACACGCTCCGGCTCGGACGGAGACAAATCCCGAGATTAATTGCCAGATCAAGTGCACACGCATTTTAAAGACAGAACAAATCCAACAGTGAAGGACTTAGATGTGAGATAGTTATTTCATATCTAGATGTGAAATAGCAAATCCGATTGTTTATAGAATACTTCCGTCTTGCCAGGCGGCCTGTTCCCAGGGAATGAAGTGCGGGATACAATTCTCCTTCATCGACAGCTCTAAAAGTACTTTCTTGTTAGGTTGAGTAAATAGCATAAAACTACTACTTTACAGGTTAGGGTTCCAAAAAACTACCGGTTTTTAATTTTTCTCAGATAACTACCAAATGGGCGGTCGGCTGTTTTAAAAAACACAAATCATCGAGTCTTTATCAGTTGATCACGATTATGACAGGTTGGGCCCACCGCTACACAAACTGTTAATTTGACCTCAGTTTGACCGTTAACTTACATGTGGGGCCCACATGTAAGTTTCTTCTTCCTCTTCTCTTTCTTCTTTCTCTCCCGTGCCAGACCTCTCCTCTCCCGAGCCGGCAACCCCCTCCCCCCGCCCAAGCCGGCGACTCCCTCCCCCTCCCAAGCCGGCGACTCCCTCCCCCTCCCAAGCCGGCGAACCTCCCTCCAAGCCGGAGCTCGACAACGGTTGCAACGAGGCCGACCTCGTCCGCGACACTCTAGCAGTGGCGCAGGGGATGGCGGCGGCCGCGGGCCAGAGGAGCTCAGGCCAGGGGATGGCGGCGGCCGCGGGCGAGGCACGGCGTGGGGCGGCGTGGAGACTGAAAGGAGCCCCATGGGCGGCGCCTAGGGCGCCCCGATGGCGCTGATGGCGCTGGCGACCAGCCGAGCCCCATGGTGGCGGCGCCCAGCGGATCCCGATGGGCGGCGGCGCTGGCGACTGAAAGCAGAGCCCCACGGCGGCACGCCTGGCGACCACCCCGGCACCAGTGTCTGGGGCGGCGACCACGGGCAGAGCCCGTTGGAGGCGCGGCGGCGGTAGCCCAAGGACCCGATTGCTTTTTTAAAATGATTCCAGGGACCCGATTGCTTTTTAAAAATATTTGTAGGGGCTAATCTGTAAAAAATCTGTTGATGAGGCGCTGACATGTGGCCCCCACAAGTCAGTTAACGGTCAAACAAACGGTCAACCTAACGGTGTGTTTAGTGGCGGGCCCGACCTGTCATAAACATGTTTAATTTTTTAACAAAGAGGATTTGGGGTTTTTTGAGATAGCCAACCCCTGACTTGGTAGTTATCTGAGAAAAATTAAAAACCGGTAGTTTTTTGAAACCCTAGCCTGTAAACCAGTAGTTTTATGCTATTTACTCTGTTAGGTTGGACATTCTCCTTCATCAGTCCATGCATGAAGTTGCCATAGTTCATCTGGGCAGTCAGTTCAGACAATATATCAAACACATGCGCATGTGCGTACTGTAGCAGCAAAACTAGAAACCCGATAACTTATACTCCCTCCGTCACAGTTAGCTTGCAAAAATGTCTTATATCGTGGGACTAGCTTGCAAAAATGTCTTATATCGCGGGACGGAGGGAGTACTTTATTATCATGTTCTGCTTGGTTTCTTCAGGAAAATAATTAACATCAGAATGCAACAAACTCATTTCATTGTCAAGCCTCGTATCTAAATAGATACTACATACCCCATGGAGTCGTGTAGCAGCGTTGATGCGCTCGATCCAGAGAGATCACGTGTCCCTTCTCTTGTTGCGCTGATCCCTGTACGAATATTGCAATGCTTTTTCTACACGCTCCCTGGCGATTCTTTTGCAGTTTTAGCCCTTCCTCTGAATCGCTTATAGCTAGCTTAAAAATCTTCCCCTTGTTCATCTTTGAGCTTTGACTCATACGATATTTCCTCCCTATATTCAAAGAAAATGGAGAAAATTATGAATTACTGCAATGAGATAGAAGTTACACAAATTGCAGCGGTGATGTGGGCATCCATGTCATCGCTGAGAGTTCCAAAACAACTACATGCTCATCTGATCATGCAAACAAGAAGCAGATTATTTGTGTTGGAAAAATCCCTATTGAGCTTGTTGCACCAGATGAAGTTAAGCCAACATTTAGAACTCCATGTGCTGTACACACGTTATGGTAGAAAATATACGAGTCATGTTTGATTCGGTTTGGTATAGGTGCAGTATACGTGAGTCAAGTCTTTGGTCTAGTACTAGTTACGTGGTTATCTTAGTCTAGGTGATTAAGATGGCCGGATAATTAATTAGTTAAATTTCTTGGTTAGTTTGAATAGGAGATAGAGTCCGTGTCTATCTTGGGTGCTTTAGTCGGTTTGGTCAGATTGGTGTCGCCTATATAACAGGCAGGCTTCGGCCGTGTATCGGGGTTTTTTTAGTTTTTGTTCTTCTGAGATTGAAATAAACCAGAAAGTTCCCAGTCGGGGAACACCATGTACTGCGTTTCTGCGATCTTTTGAGGGATCGGCTGCTGCTGCGTTGAGGCTGGTGATCTTGCCGCAGATTGGTTATTGTTCTTGTTAGATAATAGCAAGGGCTGAAATCTCTTTCTACCTGATCATTTACTTTGAATACGGTATTTTTCTAGTTATCACAGATCGTTCTGCTACGCCGTGACGACTACAGTACTGTGAAAGATCGGGCCATCTACACGCACGAATTAGCATCTCGCTAGTCCGCGCTTCTATCAAGTGGTATTCAGAGCTAAGGTTGTTTACGGTACTGTGTTGATTAAGATGGCAACTTCGGTCAACAAGGTTGATGAGGTTACTGTTGATTCTGAGGAAGTTGTGCGTCCAGTGTACGCAGATGATATTCCTCAAAATATTCGGGATGGTTTTGACCACACATGCAACTACATCAAGCAATGTCATGATACGCTCGGCAAAAGGATAGATGTCCTGATCACTCGATTCGATGGTTTGGCAGACATCATCAATATGCCGACAACGAATTCTGCACCACCACAGACTGCTCCGGCTGCTCCACTGCGTTATGCACCACGGGCTCGCGACGGACATGCCGGCGTGCATGATCGCCGTTTGGCAGCACCTCATGTTGGAGATGATGGTCTTGATGACGGCGTTGACCAGGCAGCGGGGTATGCTCCACGACCCCGACACTATGAGCCTCGTCCTGAAACATCCATTCGTGGTGGAGTGCATGACCGAGTTGGTCAAGCTGTGCGTGTGCCTTTGGACGATGGAATTGGGCGCATAAAAATTTCAATCCCTTCGTTCTCCGGCAAGTGCAAACCAGAAGGCTATTTGGAGTGGGAGATGCGTGTTGATCAAATTTTTGATGCCCATCATTATAGCGAGGAGAAGAAAGTTCAACTTGCTGGAATTGAGTTCACCGGTTACGCGCTAATTTGGTGGAATCAAATTTCTCGTTCAAGACATCGGCCGACGACTTGGCAAGGTATGAAAGAATTCATGAGGCGACGTTTTGTTCTTGAGCACTATAAAAGAGATATGTACAACAAGTTGCAGCGGCTCTCTTAAGATAATATGAGTGTTGATGAATATTACAAGGAGATGGAATTGCTTATGATACGTACAGGGACAACGGAGGATCCAGAGGCGACCATGGCACGTTTCTTTAACGGGCTAAATATCGAGGTGCAGGATCGTGTTGAGATGGTGGTTTACTACAACATACAAGATCTTGTGCACCAAGCTGTGCGCGCGGAACAACAGCTTAAGCGGCGCCAAGTCAACACAGTTCCCAGTAACACTTTGAACACATGGCGACGCTCGCATCATAAGAATGAGGATGTCAGTCCTAGCTCCAGGGTGACATCGTCAAATCGCTCTCATGGTTCCGTGCGAAGGATGCTTCAAAATCAGGACTGTCGATGGTTGATTCTAGTGCACAGTCGACCGGACGCACTAGTGACATAGAGTGTTTCAAGTGTGGAGGAAGGGGACATATGAAGCGTGAATGTCCTAATGAGAAAAGAGTGTTGCTCACGAGAGATGGCTATGCATCCGCTAGTGATGAAGAGGCAGTTTCTGACACTTCTAGTGAAAAATCTAAGGATGCTGAAAATGTGGTTGCGAGTTTTGAAGCTGCCGAGTCATATCCTTCACTAATGGTGCAACGAGTGCAAGAGGATCGTATTGAGAATAAGGGACAACGTTGGAATATTTTTCAGACTCAGTGCAAAGTCAATAACACCAATTGTAAGTTGATTATAGATGGAGGAAGCTACACCAACGCGGTCAGCAAGGGATTGGTGGAAGCTTTGGGCTTACCTACATGGAAGCACCCACAACCACACTGCATCGAGTGGTTATATTAGTCCGGCAGACTAAAAATTACTCATAAGGTGCGTCTCAATTTTTCGGTTGGCGACTATACCGACACGGTGATTTGTGATGTTTTACCGATGGATGCATGTCACTTGTTGCTGGGGAGACCTTGGCAATATGATCATTATGCCACACATGATGGAAGGTCCAACACTTATTGTTTTCGGAATGCTGGAAGACGATATGTGCTACAACCGATGTTTGCTAGTGCTATTAAGGAGGATGATATTCTTTCAGTAAAGAAGAAGGTCTCTAAAACCACCACACAGCCGAGGATGGCTTCGTTCCAAGGAGGAGGGGATGATGTGGGCATCCATGTCATCGCTGAGAGTTCCAAAACAACTACATGCTCATCTGATCATGCAAACAAGAAGCAGATTATTTGTGTTGGAAAAATCCCTATTGAGCTTGTTGCACCAGATGAAGTTAAGCCAACATTTAGAACTCCATGTGCTGTACACACGTTATGGTAGAAAATATACGAGTCAAGTTTGATTCGGTTTGGTATAGGTGCAGTATACGTGAGTCAAGTCTTTGGTCTAGTACTAGTTACGTGGTTATCTTAGTCTAGGTGATTAAGATGGCCGGATAATTAGTTAGTTAAATTTCTTGGTTAGTTTGAATAGGAGATAGAGTCCGTGTCTATCTTGGGTGCTTTAGTCGGTTTGGTCAGATTGGTGTCGCCTATATAACAGGCAGGCTTCGGCCGTGTACCGGGGTTTTTTTAGTTTTGTTCTTCCGAGATTGAAATAAACCGAAAGTTCCCGGTCGGGGAACACCATGTACCGCGTTTCTGCGATCTTTTGAGGATCGGCTGCTGCTGCGTTGAGGCTGGTGATCTTGCCGCAGATTGGTTATTGTTCTTGTTAGATAATAGCAAGGGCTGAAATCTCTTTCTACCTGATCATTTACTTTGAATACGGTATTTTTTTAGTTATCACAGATCGTTCTGCTACACCATGACGACTACAGTACTGTGAAAGATCGGGCCGTCTACACGCGCGAATTAGCATCTCGCTAGTCCGCGCTTCTATCAAGCGGGCAGCCTTGTCAATAGTGTGCCTCTGCTTATCACGGGTCCTCGTGGTTGAAAAGTGCTTCAATACAGTTTCGATACATGAAAATACCCAGTGTATACTATTTCCGTGGGTGACACGCGCCGAGCATGGCACGGCCGTCAGTGGGCGCGAGAAATATATTATGAGAAGAAAAGCAAGTGTGAGCGTGTGACATGTCGGGAGATGCGCTCTCTATTATATTGCAGTTTTTTGTATAAGAAATCTATTTAGGTATACACAGTCTTTTTTGGGCTGCACGGGCCAATTTTTTAAAAAGCTACGGCCCAGCTGTCTTCTATGTGTTCTGGTTTTTTGTTCGTGTTTTTGTTTGGCGGTCTCCTTTTTGGCACGAGCGACCTGGCACATAACCCCGCACCCGCTATGCCCAGAATTTTTGAAATACCGAATATTTTTAATTCATGAACATTTTTTCAAATCGGTGAACATTTTTCGAATTTAAACTTTTGTTCATCAAATTCAAAAAATGTTCATCATATTTTTTAAATTGCGAAATTTTTCTAATTTTATGAAAAATATAAATTCTTGAATATTTTTTGAATTCAAAAACATTTTTCGAAATTGCGTACATGTTTCTTGGAACTCGTGAACAAGTTTTTTGCATAGGCGAACATTTTTTGAAATTGGGAACAACTTTTGAAATTCAGAAAAAAAAATTGGTTTTCAACTACTCCCTCTGTCCCAGAATATAAGAACGTTTTTAACACTAGCAACTCCCTCTGTCCCAGAATATAAGAACGTTTTTGACACTATGCTAGTGTTAGAAACGTTCTTATATTTTGGGACAGAGGGAGTAACATTTATTGAATTCATGAATATATATTTTGAATCAGCGGAAATTATTTGAAATTTGGAATTTTTTTTGAAATTCCCAAACATTGTTTTTAATATTTTTGAAGATTTTTTAAGAATACATGAACATTTTTTGAAGATACGAACTTTTATTTTTTAAATCATGAACATTTTCTCAATTGATGAAAGTTTTTTTTAATTCATGAACATTTTTTGAATTCACGATTTTTTTCTAAAAGACAAGGAAGTGCATATAATAGGTAATGCATCCCCACAGCAAAACAAGATCACGCAGTTAGTCTGCTGGCTACGTCGCCAACGGTGTGGGCAGAGGTTGCGGGGTCGAAGCCTCCCACCTCCCCCCCATAATTTTCTATGAGGAACACATCGTCCCCTCTTTGAAACAAGGGGCGGCGCTTCTAGTTCTCTGTGCGCTTCAAACAATTTTATACTCTCCATATTGAGAACGTATCATGTGCACCCGACAAACTGGTGCACCAGGTGCTCTAGTGGATCATGAGCCTTTAGATTCAAAAGATAGGGACAAGATGCGGTGCAAAAGGGAGCCATTGATGCTTTTGCAAATTTACCCTTGAAGTGTAACTGAATTCTATATCCATCCTCTCTCCAATCATCTCTCTTCCTCTGTTCTTCTTTCCTATGCCGCCGTACGACATGGAAGTAGGGTTAGAAAAAATATTGCTCGATGTCATCTCACTCCCTCTCCTTTCTCTCCACCCTCTCCTTTACCTAGGGTAGGATCTCCTGCATGAAGCTTAACTGCACTCCGCGCTCGTCTGAATCGACTATGTGGATTGACAGATTGATTTAGGTAGGAATGGTCCATGACGTCGATTCTATAGTGCTACGGGAGTTGAGGTTGCTTCCGCGATTCATGTATCAAGGGTATGTTCTCTTTCACCCGCAAAAAAGGGTATGTTCTCTTCTTCCCTTATCCATGAGTTCTGACTGTATTTTGTTCTTCCAATCTGATCATAATTTTCCCCCAATTCATTTGAAACAAGTAGCATTGGGAATAATAATGTTATATGCACTGATTAGATGTACGATCTAAAACTATAAGGGTAAAAAGTTAATCTCAATTGCAGTAGTAAGATTGGAAATAGAAAAATGAGGTGCTTTCTTGCCCTTCATATTTATAAACGTTTCCACATAATTGTTAGTAGTACTTTTATATGAAGAAATCTGTACCTAGGAGATTGAATACAGGTCGGCGATATATTATTCGTTACATGACTCTTGTGATTCACTGGAATGTGCATGTTTTCAGAACAATTACTAGTTGTTAATGTACATGAATGGCTTATTTACCCCGAGATAATGACACAAGATTTCCTTTCAAATTCATGTTTTGGAGAAAAAAAATAATGTGCGCTTGCCTTCTAATCAATTGTTTGCAGGCAGTGCATGGAATGGGTTTTGACATCACGCGGCCAGGCTCATTAGTTGCAACCTCCCTGATTAATGATGAAGCAAAATCAAAGCATGTTCTTTTGTTAGAACTTAGAAGTCAAGGTCAAATTTGATCTTCTTTTGATGTTAAACATGATGTATTTGTAGTGTTCAGAGTTTTCTCATTTTTTTTATATACTCCTTAAACAGGTAAACCATGATACGCCAAAACAAACTTCCTTTGACGTCTATTAGACCTTTTGACTATGCTGATTTATGCCACTCCTTACTTAATGCTTAGTTCAAGTGTATGTCAGTTTCTCACAATGTGAAATGTGCAAGTTGTGTTGAAAGATGTGAAAGATGTCGACCCTCATGATCTGGCCTCTATTTTCATTTCAATAAAATTGTGAGTTTCAGGTTTCTGTTTAGTATTTCAGATGTTGTTCCTTTTTCTGTGAGCATGTGGTCGTGGTGGGTATGGTTCAATAATGTCTTGTTTGCCGGTTTATTCAGCTGGTAAATTTCTTTGTTAAAATAAAAAAGGTTATTCTTGATTTCAGATAAGGAATCTTACTGGAAAAATAGTCAACCAACATCCAGTAGATTAGAGCCCAAACTTTGATTAATTCAAATCAAGGTAAAATATTAGTACAAGTGCTCTGATAAAAAATAAGTTTCTTTTCTTTGAAAGTTCTCATACTGTTTTGCTTGTAGATCTCTCTTGGTGTACAAAAATGAAGCAACAACTATTTAGTCAGAAGTATGTTGGCGAGGTACCTTGGGAACTTATTTCATTGCCTCGTGTTGTAAGGTCATGAACCCCCAAGACATTTTCATTTTCTCAAAAGCAACGAAGAAGCGCGAGATTACATGAGGTATTTTGCTAAGTTCAAGAAAATTGTGCACATAATATATCATTAGTGAGAAAATAGACTAGGCTATGAGAAATTTTATGCTAGTGTGTGATTGTCCAAGTGCTTGTTGAAACAGGCTGCCAAGTCCTCTCTTTGTGGAGTGAAGAGGGAAGGCAACAATCAATTGGCTGTCAGTTGACCCGCAAGATGAAGCTTACTCCTTCATACTTTCAGGGGTTCAAGTCTCAGTTTGCATTAAAAATAGAAATGCTGCTGCAGACATCTGTGCAAGAGAGGTTGTACTGAACTTTGATGTAAACCTGTACTGAACTTTAATGAAATCCATGTATTTCTGGATGATTCGATAGGATTACAAAATATGCTGCATATATTTAACATGCCAAATTCACTTCTGATACATCTCCATCATATCTATATTTTTTGATTGTTTCATGCCAATATTATACAACTTTCATATATTTTTGGCAACATTTTATATGATTTATTGGACTAACCTATCTATCCAGTGCCCAGTGCCAGTTCCTGTTTGGTGCATGCTTTTTGTTTCGCGAAATATCCATATCAAACGAAGTCCAAATGTGATAAAAATTTATGAAGAATTATTTTGGAATATTTATGATTTTAGAAGGTGGAATCAACGCAAACGGAGGCCCGAGGCCTCCACAACCCACCAGGGCGCGCCGGGTACCCCCTGGCGCGCCCAAGTGTCTTGTGCGCTCCCCGTAAGTCAGTTGGGGACCTTCTTCGGGAGCAAGAAAGATAATTTATGGAAAAAACGTGTAAAAATTTCAGCGTAATCGGAGTTACAGATCTCTAGGAATTTAAGAAATGGTGGAGGGCAAGAAAACAGGAACGCGAAACAAAAGAGAAGAGAGAGGGAGATCCAATCTCGGAGGGGCTCCTGCCCCTCCGACATGGAGGCCATGGACCAAAGGGGGGACTCTCCTCCCATCTAGGGGGGAGGCCAAGGAAGAAGAAGAAGGAGGGGGCTCTCTCCCCCTCTCTCTCCCCGTGGCGCTGGAGTGCCGCCGGGGCAAGGATCATGACAGCGATCTACATCAACCATCTTGCTACCGTCAACACCAACTTTCTCCCCCTCTATGCAGCAGTGTAACACCCCTTCTCCCCGCTGTAATCTCTACTTAAACATGGTGCTCAACTCCATATATTATTTCCCAATGATCTATGATTATCCTATCATGTTTGAGTAGATCCGTTTTGTCCTATGGGTTAATCGTGATCTTGGTTGATATGATTGCATGTGTTTATTTATGGTGCTGTCCTACGGTGCCCTCTGTGTCGCGCAAACGGAGGGATCCCCATTGTAGGATGTTGCAATATGTTCATGATTCGCTTATGGTGGGTGGCGTGAGTGACAGAAGCACATACTCGAGTAAGTGGGTTGTTGCGTATGGGACTAATGAGGACTTGATACTTAATGCTATGGTTGGGGTTCATGACCTAAATGATATTTAGTAGTTGAGGATGCTTGCTAGAGTTCCAATCGTAAGTGCATATGATCCAAGTAGAGAAAGTATCTTAGCTCATGCCTCTCCCTCATATAAAATAGCAAGAATGATTACCAGTCTAGTTATCGATTGCCTAGGGACAAATGACTTTCTTGTTGACAAAAGCTATTCACTTTTATTACCTTGCAATTTATTCGTAATTTTATTCTCGCAAAGTACTCATAGTTTTATTCTCGCAACATACTTGTTCTAGGTAAAGCAAACGTCAAGTTTGTGTAGACTTGTATCGGTGGTCTATAAATCTTGAGGGAATGTTTGTTCTACCTTTAGCTCCTCGTTGGGTTCGACACTTTTATTTATCGAAGAAGGCTACAAACGATCCCCTATACTTGTGGGTTATCAACTTCTTACATACAATCCATTTTGCGCTGGAACAATAAAAATGCATAAATGACAGAGAAGAACAAATGGACTTGAATTGATTGATTTACAATCTATGAGGTTTACTCAAAATGACTTCAAATATTTATTCCAGCAACGCATCAGTGAAACTGCCACATCTACTTATCTGGGACTTTTGCGATGTTCTTTGCCCTGTAAAGAATAACGAAACCACATTAGTACAACTTTAGAAAGTGCATAAACAACATTTTGCACTGATGCTCTTTGGACCTTGTGTCTCCACTCTTTACCCTACAATTCTATCGTTGATCTACTCAATCTAGCTTCTTCAGGTTTCTTTGTTCTTCGAGTTTCACACACGGTCAGCATTACTAGTTATTAATACATCTTCTAATTTTTTTTCTATGGACTGTAGTGAACTTTATTTCAGATAAAAGATTTGGTCCATACTATTCAACCCAAATTCTATTTGTTTAAAACAAATTGGAGAAACTGGGATTGGAAAACTAGACTGTACGTGCATAATAGAAGGACCAAATTTGGAGCTCATACCGCATATCCTTTAGTAGTAAAAATAAGCAAGCCGCTGGTGGACCACATAATTTGGATCCTGGCCACTCGTGATGTTTCAACGCCGAAAGCCGAGGAGAGGGAGGAAAGGGAGAGAGAAAGGCAGCCCAAATATCTCTTAACCGTAGCTCGAGTCTGCTGCACGGGTACAACAGATGGAAGGGTAGATTAACGAACTTGGAACGGGGAGGTCAAGTCGCTGGATTTAGCTAGACTTGAACGTCAATTTTGTAAAATGGACCAGCAGCTGCCTTTGCACCACATCCAGTCCCTATCTTTTTAATCCAAAGGCTCACGATCCACCGGGACACCTAGTGCACCAATTCGTCTGGTGCACAGGATATGTTCTCTCTGCATATTACCATATCTCTAGAGCCAATAATTTTCTATGAGGACCTACGAAACTCAATCACTTGCTGCCGTTACTCAACAGTTTTCTGTTGAGGTCTATCGTGCAAAGGTAGTACCAGGTCCATATACATCATATATCTTCATGTACCGGGACCGTATTGAAGCACTTCTCAACCACGAGGACCATGTTGGACCTGTGACTACGAGGATGATATGTGCAATTATCTCGTTGTTGACTTGGTGGGAGATTTTTGAGGTGCACGCTCTCCTCTTCATCTCTTCAAGAGCTTTGCAGCAGCAATTAGTTGATCACCTGCATGTTGTTGATCATCGTCGTCGTCAACCCCTTCTTGATATGGCCGCCTGTCTTCCCGTAGAAGGCGCTGCAGTCAATTCGGTGGGCATTGTGATGTTCCTTGACCTCCTTGCTCTTGCTGGTGCCATTGGGTGTTCGTGCCCGGAGACAGACCCATAGGCCAAATGCACCATATGTCGGCCACGCCTGCCTTGATCTCCCTGTGCTCCTCCTTGAATTCCCTGTGATTGGCTTTCATGATGGTGTCAGCACGATGCTTCTTATCCTTCTCCTTGTGCTTGTTGTCCTCCCCGGTATGGTGCTTCTTCTTTTTCATCTTATCCGTGCTCTTGTGCTCACCCTTCATCTCCTTCCTGGCCTCCTTGTGATGTTGTGGCTTGTGTTCTTTGCATGCAGCGGCCTTGCCGTGGCCGTGGCCATGGCATGTGGCTTGATCGCGTCAAGAGGCTAGTCGAAACAATTCTCTCTGATGGTGGGGGCGGAGCAGACGTGATCCAACTCTCGTCGGACAACTCTGACTCCAACCCTGACGGCTCCAGCCCGAGCAACATGGATAGGGCGAAGACCAGGGCCGAAATATAGATAGAGGAAATGAATAAAGTGTATTTGTTTTGTTTATTTCGTTCGAATCGACTAGTATAAATCCGTGTTATGTAATGTAGTTTGAGATAATTGTGCTATCTATGGTTATATCTTTGTTTAAGCAATGCACTTTGAATCAAATTGGGCTAGCGAGGTTCAAACTCGTGTGAATTTTTTAGGGAGTTAAGTTTAGCTGTTCATCTAGAAATGTTTTTTAGCGGACCAAATATTCTTTTGATGGAAAGATGTTCATGGCTAGCTTTATTAAAATCAAATCACACTTTCATCATCTGCTAAAAGACTATAAATAAATCTTTGGGGGTGTCCAACCACAACGCCGTGGGATCAACACGCCCCTGCTGAGCTAGCAACTGAGCAACCATATTACACTCTATTACAGTGTGTTCAGAAAGAACCTTCCCAAACTCTTCACTCAAACTTCGATATTCTTCAGCGATAGGAGCAGACACCATAGAATTTCCAATATTTAGGTTTGACGCTTCTATGACAACCAAATTATCCATCTACACAAGGAGTTAATTAATTTCTATACTCAAGGCCAGCTTCAAACCTACCACTAAAGTTGTTGCTTCCACCGAAAAGATATCCCCAACATGCTCAAGTTTTGCAGTAGAAGCACCGATGAACAAACCCATATGATCCCAGGCAACATCTCCACATGAACCATCACGATCATCGTAAAAAATAATCTACATTTAGTACGAGCTATCCAAATAGAGGCTTCTTCCATCGGTTTAAGCGTGGGAAAGGTACCTGATACGTCTCCAATGTATCTATAATTTTGATTCTTCCATGCTATTATATTATCTATTTTGGATGTTTTATATGCATTAATATGATGTTTTATATTATTTTTGGGACTAACGTATTAACCTCGAGTCCAGTACTAGTTTCCATTTTTTCCTTGATTTTGAGTTTTACAGAAAAGGAATATCAAAAGGAGTCCAAACGGAATAAAAATTTCGTGATGATTTCTCTTGGACTAGAAGACACCCAGAAGACTTGGGGAGGGGGTCAGAAGACTCACCAGGAGCCCACAAGCCCTCAGGGTGCGCCCCTTGGCTTGTGGACCCCTCGGGAGTCCCCCAATCCTAATCTTTGCACTATAAATTCCCAAATATTCTCCCAACATCACAAGCATCCATGAAAATACTTTTCCACCATCGCAAGCCTCTGTTCCCATGAGATCCCACTTGGGGCCTTTTCCAGCACCCAGTCGGAGGGGGATTCAATCACGGAGGGCCTCTACATCAACCTTGCCGCCCTTCCGATGAAGCGTGAGTAGTTTATAACAGACCTACGGGTCCATAGCTAGTAGCTAGATGACTTCTTCTCTCTCTCTGATCTTCAATACGATGTTCTGCTCGATGTTCTTGGAGATCTATTCGATGTAATATTCTTTTGCGGTGTGTTTGTCGAGATCCGATGAATTGTGGATTTATGATCAGTTTATCTATGAATATTGAACTCTTCTATGCATGATTAAGATATCTTTGTATTTCTCTTCGAACTATCGGTTTGGTTTGGCTAACTAGATTGGTTTTTCTTGCAATGGGAGAGGTGCTTAGTTTTGGGTTCAATCTTGCGGTGTCCTCACCCAGTGACAGAAGGGGTAGCGAGGCACGTATTGTATTGTTTCCATCAAGGATAAAAAGATGGGGTTTATATCATATTGCTTCAGTTTGTACCTCTACATCATGTCATCTTACTTAAAGTGTTACTCCATTCTTATGAACTTAATACTCTAGATGCATGCATGCTGCATAGCGGTCGATGTGGAGTAATAGTAGTAGATGCAGAATCTTTTTGATCTACTTGTCACGGACGTGATGCCTATATTCATGATCATTGCCTTAGATATCGTCATAACTATGCGCTTTTCTATCAATTTCTCCATAGTAATTTTTTTACCCACCATATGTTCTCTTTCAAGGGAGAAGCCTCTAGTGAAACCTATGGCCCCCGGGTCTATTTTCCATCGTATATTTTCAGATCTATAAACCAAAAACCCCCAAAAATACCTTGCTGCTATTTATTAATATTTACTTTAGGTTTCTCTTTTATTTATCTTTTATTCCTATCTCTATTAGATCTCACTCTTGTTCGTGACCGTGAAGGGATTGACATTCCCTTTTTTCGCGTTGTGTGCAAGTGTTTGTTAGTTTGTGTAGGCGCATATATTGGGGACTTGCTTGTGCCTCCTACTAGATTGATACCTTGGTTCTTAACTAAGGAAAATACTTATCTCTACTTTGCTGCATCACCCTTTTCTCTTCAAGGGAAAATGTAACATCCCAAATTTCAATTTGGAATGTTATACATTAAGTCATCACGCATATCATATTTTCTTGCATTTTTCCGATCCTAGAAAATTTCACGCAACTCAAGGACCCTCGGAGAGAGTTGGAGATTTCATTATTTTCATATTTGGGTTTTCTCAAATTTTGAAAATAGGATAATTTGGATTTATTTATTTATCTTCAAATATTTTTTCCAATAAAAAAATAAGAGAGGGAATAATATGACTCTCCCAACATTTAGGAAAAATGAAGATTTAATAAATAAATCAAATTTTGGGTTTTTCGAGGTTTATTTGCTTTAAGGAAAAAAACGAGTATTTTAAAAATATGCATTTTGGCCCCGTATTAAAGTTCATTTTGTTCGACTCATTTTTTTTGGAGTCGGGGAAAATTTATTTTTTTAAGTTTGGAGTTCGTTTAGATTTATTTTAATTCGTTTTGTTTAAAAAAATCTGCGCCGCTTTGGGCTAAGGGCCCACTGCCCAAGCCAGCAGCCCCAGCCTCCCCTCATGAGCCCCACACACAAGCCGCGCCGCCGCCGGCCGAGTCCGAGGAGGACTCTCCTCCTCCCTAGCTTGCCCCTCCCCAAGCTACTCCCCCCTCTTTATATACCCCTCACCCCCTCTCCTCCCAACCCCAACGCCGCCGCTCTAACCCGCCTTGCCGCCCGCCGCTTTGCCGCCGCCGCCGACCCGCCGCCGCCCGCCGACCCCGCCGCCGCCCACGAGCCCGAGCTCTTGGCGACTTCGCCGAGGTAGCCACCGCGTCACCCCGGTCCGGTTTTGTTTTTAAAAAAAACACCGTCCGGTTTTCTTTCGTTGTTCGGTTTTTTTTAAACCCTAGATTGGTTTATTTCTTTTTCTCGGTTTAGTTAATTAGTGAACGTTCACCGATCCGTTCGTTCTAACGAACGCGTTCGCCGGTTAGTTTCTGTTAACGAACGTCCGTTCGTTTAACCGTTCGTCGTTTTTCTTTTAAATCGGATTTAATCCGTTATTTTCCGATTTCGATTTCCGATCCAATCTTGGAATCAGTTTATTTTCTCGCTCGTTTATCGGAATCAGGTGATTCAAGCGCCTGGAGTTTCATTTCGAAACCGTCGTTCCGACTAATCCACTTAAACAAAGTTTTGTTACTGAAAAATTTGACCTAGTTTCAAATTGCTAGAACCGAGTCGTTTTCTTTTGACGTTTGACTTTCGTTGCTATATTTGATTTGATTCTTTTTGCACCAGGGTTCTTAAGTTGAATTTTTTTTGGTTAGATCTTCTATCCGAGATTTCCCTGTGCATTAGATGAGTACTTATTGTAGGCTTGTTGTTTGTCTGCGTTAGATCACCCGGAGTGCGCCGCTTGTTACTTCGAGTCTCTAGGTTTCGCGGATCGTCAGCAAGGCAAGTAACACTTGATCATACCTTTTCTACTACACAGTTTTATGCATTAGCTCTATTCCTCAAACACTTGCATGTTTAGGATCTAATTAAATTGTGGGATGGGAAGTAGATTGAGGTAGTACCTATTACCAGTTTTACTTATGAAACCTTGGGAGTTACTTCTACGTTTGCTTATTATGCCATGCTATGCCGAAGAGACGTGGATTGGGTGAGTGAATATCCATGACAGATGTGAGATTGTAAATTAATGGTTTATCTAAGGTGGCAACTTAAACACACATCCGGGTGGATTGAGGCACCTGGTTTCTATCAGACTTGCTCTGTATTTCTTGGACCGCCACCTGTGCTCAAAGGGATCATAAGATTATTCAAACTAGAAACTTCCGTGTGCAGCCACAAGCCATCATGGGCTCGCATAGCTGAGTAAGTTGTGCGAACTCTTACGGTAGGCTAGCTGATGTAGGGGATGTAGGTTGGTACGGTCTACCCACATGTAAGGTGCTAGTGCTTCGAAGATCGTGTCTCGATCATCCGTCTCTCAAACACCATGTAGTGCGAGAACCAAACGGAGGCGATCGAGTCTTGTGGGGAAAAGTGCATAAACCTCTGCAGAGTGTATAAACTAATCATGATTAGCCGTGTCCCGGTTATGGACATCTTGAGTATCTAGTACTTGAATATCATGTGAATCTCATCATGTTACTTCTAATTAATGTTATTGGGTTTTAATGAGTACTTTTAATTGGGATTGAGGATCTGTCAACCATTCTCAATGTTTAACAACCACCATGATAGTTAAACAAAATTATTCCTTTGCAGTAGGGAAAAAATAGCTTTATGCAAAAATGTAAATCAGAGAGCTTTTCCACCAGCCATATATGCATGTAGTATAGGCTTATTTCCTTCATTTCTCTTTATGTGTTACATTGCCAAGATATTCCATGTCTTGACCCGTTTTGGGCTGCAACTTTCATGTTGCAGACTTTTTAGACGACGAGTAAGGTGTTTTAGGTCGTGGTTCTATACTCAGTGATGCCGATGGAGTTGATGGACTCACTTATCTTCCAAGCCTTCCGCTGTTATCGTTATTAGATGGCCTTATGCCATATTTATTGTAATAAGTCCCTTTTGGACAACGCTGTAATGAGTGTGTGATTGCTACTCGCTATAAATCCTTCGGCACTTGTGTGGTGTCAGATTCTCGATCCAGGATGACACCGAGCACGAGACTTGATCCATTCGGGCCTGGTCGCTCACAGAGATGGTATCGAGCACACGCCGATCGAGGACACGACCACTAAGTTAAAGCCATAGATCACTACTCTCTTCCCATTTTCTAACTCCTCATCTTTTCTACTCTTTTAGGATGAAGGACACGAAGATCAAGTACGCCCAACCAGATGAAGGCACACCTTTGGATTTCACTTGAAGGAAGTCACCAAGTACTTGGACATTGACTACCAAGTTTCACCGGACTTTCAACGCCACTCTGCTCAAGAGGAGCGCCGAAGATTCAAGCTCACGTTCCGGAAGGACATTCGCCCCAATCACCAAGCCTATAGATAGTGTTTTCGAAGGCACCAACTTGAGTCCGGGAAAGAGCATGGCAGCTCATATCACAATGGGACGATTGGAGAAGTTTATCAAGAAGACCTCAAGGACACCATCTATCAGATTTGTGGACGCCGAGATGAACAATGGGAGATAGTCAAGACCAAGAAGGATAGATCCATTGCAGCTTTCATCCAGAGTTAAACCAGACATTCGACGCCAGAGAACCAGATGTGCAATGATATGTTAGAGTTGAAGAATGCAAAGGGAAGGATCATCGAACTTGAAGAAGAACTAAAGTCTACACGCAAGGACTACATGGACGAGATCGTAGCTCTAGCAAGACACAATAACGATCTTAAGTACGAGATCGAAGAACTTAAGAAGAAATTGGCGCTCAAGAATGAAGACACGTACGTCGGCGGTCCGAGCAACTACATCATCATCGACGACACCGATTCGGATCCAAGTGAACCCGACTTTGAAGACGAAGCTGGAGCAGACATCATGGAGTCTTCCACCGGTTCAAATTAGTAGAAGTCCCCCCCACATATTAGTAGTATTACCTCCATGTAAACTTTAAGTACACGCACTTTTGCGATAGTTAGATTGTTGTAAGCCCTTTGTTTGAATTGAATGAAGTGATTTTGTGTGCATTTGCTCATATACATTGGGTAGTGTTTCTCCTTAGACCCCACTCTGTTCTTAATTTCGCCTTTTCTAAACCCATCGATGCCTCCGAGACGCGACCCGGGTTTGTTTTTCCGCCAGAGTTCACCCAGTTGATTCAGCAGCGTAACACTTTGATTCAAACATTGGTGCAGTAACCAAGGCAACAACAACAACAACAATCCACCACCTCCACCACTGCGGATCACTTGACTCGCTTCTTAGACTGAATCCGCGGTGTATTCCAAAGAGCACCGAGCCGCTTGTAGCAGTATGATTGGCTCCGCAAGATAGGAAGGAGTTGACCACCGCAGGGTGCATGATGGAGAAAAGTGAAGTTTGCTGCACACCAGCTTGAAGGACCCGCAGCATCATGGTGGGAAAATTTTACAGCCACTTACCTGTGAGACACCGCCACATGGGATCGGGCCACAAGCTTTCCGACCGCCCATGTTTCAGCAGGAGCTATGGCTATGAAGAAGCGTGAGTTTCGCAACTTACGCCAAGGAGGAAGGACTGTTGGCCAAGATGTGGATGATTTTAGTAAGTTAGCACGTTATGCCCCGGATGACGTTACTACGGATCATGCTAAGCGGAGAAGTTTCGGAAGGACTGAATGATGAGTTCAGATGCGCTTGATGGTAGCAAGTTTCAATAACTACCAGGAGTTGGTAGACCGAGCCCTCATGATTGAAGGAAAGCAGCAGCAAATTGAGAACCGCAAGAGGAAGTATGGGCAGGGAAGTATAACTCGAGCTCAAGAAGCCTCGTTATACCCCTAAACAAGGGATTCAGTTTCAGATACCCATGGAGGAGGTAATTCGCACAACCATAATGGCACCAAGAATGGGAACGGGAATGGAGGAAGCAATGGATGAACCGCACCAACCCGTCAACACCATCCAAGGTAGACTGAGTCACATCACTTGCTTTAAGTGCCGCAAGACTGGGCATTATGCAAATGACTGTCCGAAGGCCGAATGGAAATGGCAATGGAAGCTCGAAAGAAGCCAAACCCTTTCAACAGGGGATGTGAACCACATTGATGTGGAGGAGGTTGAAGATCAGCCCGATGCAAGAATCGGTAAGTTTTTGGTTAAGTCATTTACTGCAGTTGTTCTTTTCGATACTGGTGCATCGCATTCATACATATCAAGGGGATTTGTGGATAAGTACAAATTACCGACCCAAGCCCTTAGGTCACCCATGCTAGTAACCTCACCCGGAGCAGAATACATGGCTAATAAATGGTGTGATCGACTGCCATTAAGGATTGGACACTATGTTTTCCCCTCAGACCTAATAGTTCTGGAATTCCAAGGATTGGATGTGATATTAGGAATGGATTGGTTATCGAAGTATGGAGGGAACATAGATTGCACCACTAAGTCAATTTTGCTCACCACACCAGAAGGAAGAAGGATCAAGTACGTATCACGACACGAGCCAAGGAGAGCGCAAGCAAATTTCCTATCAGGAGTTGTGCTGGAAGAAGTACCAGTGGTGAAGGATTTCTCTGATGTATTTCCGGAAGAGTTGCCAGGAATGCCACCGGATAGAGACATTGAGTTTTTGATTGAACTTTTGCCAGGAACAGGTCCAATATCAAAGCGACCATACAGGATGCCCGCACAGGATTTGGCGGAAATCAAGAAGCAGATTATGGAACTAATGGATAAAGGTTTTATACGCCCAAGTTCTTCACCTTGGGGATCACCCGTACTGTTAGTGGAGAAGAAGGATGGATCGTTAAGGATGGTTGTTGATTATCGTGGATTGAATGAAGTAACAATCAAGAACAAGTACCCACTACCAATGATAAATGATCTGTTTGATCGCTTGCAAGGAGCTAAAGTGTTTTCCAAGATCGATTTGCGGTCAGGGTACCATCAGTTGAAGATTCGGGAACAGGACATACCTAAGACAGCGTTTACCACGAGATATGGACTGTATGAGTATACCTTTATGTCATTTGGCCTGACTAACGCACCAGCCTATTTCATGAACCTGATGAACAAAGTGTTTATGGAGTTTTTGGATAAGTTCGTCGTGGTGTTCATTGATGATATTTTGATTTTCTCGAAGAATGAAGAGGAACATAAGGAACATTTGCGATTGGTTTTGGAGAAACTGAGGGAACACCAGTTATATGCCAAGTTCAGCAAATGTGAGTTTTGGCTAAAGGAAGTTGGATTTCTTGGACACGTTATATCCGGAGAAGGAATAGCAGTTGACCCCACGAAAGTTGAGACCGTAACCAAATGGGAAGCACCAACGACAGTTGGAGAGATCCGGAGTTTCCTTGGACTCGCAGGATACTACCGAAGATTTATTGAGAATTTCTCAAGGATTGCAAAGCCTATGAGGGAATCGTTGAAGAAGGATACCAAGTTCATATGGACTGAGGACTGCGAGGCAAGTTTTCAGGAGTTGAAGAAAAGATTGGTTACCTCACGGTGTTAATATTGCGGATCGGACCAAGGATTATGAGGTGTATTTGCACGCTCACGCCGAGGACTTGGAGCAGTGCTTATGCAGGAAGGAAGAGTTGTTTCGTATGCTTCACGACAGCTTAAGCCTCATGAGTTAAATTATGCCACACATGATTTGGAGTTAGCAGCCGTTGTGCATGCGTTGAAGACATGGAGACATTTCCTCATTGGAAATCATTGTGAAGTGTATACGGATCACAAGAGTTTGAAGTACATCTTCACACAGAAGGAATTAAATCTCAGACAGAGGAGATGGTTAGAGCTTATCAAGGATTATGATATGAGATTGCATTATCACCCCGGAAAGGCTAACGTTGTAGCAGACGCATTGAGCCGTAAGAGCCACGTCAATACCCTAATGATGGGAGGAATACCCAATGAGTTAGCCGAGGACCTTCGAGAGCTATGTTTGGAAATAGTTCCGAGAGGCTATGTAGCAGCATTGGAGATTCAGTCTACACTAATGGACAAAATCAGAGAAGCCCAAAAGGCAGATAAGGAAGTTGCCTCTATAAAGGAGAAAATGGGCAAAGGAAAAGCTAAAGGATTTCGTGAGGATGAGCACGATACCCTATGGTTTGAGGACCGTGTTTATGTGCCAAATAACCCGGAGATCAGGAAGTTGATTTTGCAAGAAGCCCATGATTCACCCTATTCGATTCACCCAGGAAATACCAAGATGTATTTGGATTTGAAAAATCCTTTCTGGTGGACCGGAATGAAGAAGGATATTGCGGAGTATGTAGCAGTTTGCGATGTATGTCAGAGAGTAAAGGCAGAACATCAGAAGCCAGCAGGATTGTTACAACCATTTCCGATACCCGAATGGAAGTGGGATAAACTAGGCATGGATTTCATCACAGGTTTGCCAAAGACTCGTACAGGCTATGATTCGAATTGGGTTATAGTCGACCGCTTGACGAAGGTAGCGCATTTCATTCCAGTCAAGACTACCTATAGCAGTGCTAAGTTGGCAAAGATATACATGACCAGAATTGTGTGTTTACACGGAGTTCCGAGGAGTATCGTATCAGATAGAGGAACCCAATTTACCTCAAAGTTTTGGAACCAGTTGCACGAAACATTGGGAACCAGGCTGGAATTCAAGACAGCTTTCCACCCATGCATCGATGGATGATCGAGAGAGTCAATCAGATTTTGGAGGATATGTCGAGAGCTTGTGCACTAGATTATGGATCTAGTTGGGATGATAATTTGCAGATGCAGAATTTTCTTATAACAACAGTTACCAAACCAGCTTGAAGATGGCACCTTCGAGGCTCAGATGGAAGGAGATGCAGACACCATTATCCTGGGACTAAACCGAGATCGCCGATTGTTTGGACCAGATTTGATTAAGGAGTCGAGCGAAGGTTGTTGATTCGAGATAGGCTCAAGGTAGCCCAGTCCGCATGTAAGAGCTATGCGGATTCAAAGCGCAAGGCGATTGAATATGAAGTTGGAGACAGAGTATATCTTAGAGTATCCCCGCTTCGAGGAGTTAAGCGTTTTGGAGTTAAAGGAAAATTAGCACCACGTTTCGTTGGACCGTATAAGATTTCGCAACGCATGGGAGAAGTTGCTTATAAGCTGGAATTGCCAGAGGGACTATCAGGAGTTCATGATGTATTCCATGTTTCTCGGTGAAGAAATGTCACTCCGAGATAGCGAGAGATACCGCTAAGAGATACAAGTACACCGAAGCAATTCAGTTGAAGGATGACTTAACATATGAGGAAAACCAGTCAAGATCCTCGATTATGCCAGCAGAGTTACTCGCAGCAAGGTTATCAAGTTTTGCAAGGTTCGGTGGAGCCACCACATCAAGATGAAGCCACCGGGAAAGAGAGGAAGATTTGCTCAAGGACCACCTCACCTATTTTCTAGTTAACCCGAATCTCGAGGGCTAGATTCATCCTAAGGGGTAGGTTTGTAACATCCCAAATTTCAATTTGGAATGTTATACATTAAGTCATCATGCATATCATATTTTCTTGCATTTTTCCGATCCTAGAAAATTTCACGCAACTCAAGGACCCTCGGAGAGAGTTGGAGATTTCATTATTTTCATATTTGGGTTTTCTCAAATTTTGAAAATAGGATCATTTGGATTTATTTATTTATCTTCAAATATTTTTTCCAATAAAAAAATAAGAGAGGGAATAATATGACTTTCCCAACATTTAGGAAAAATGAAGATTTAATAAATAAATCAAATTTTGGGGTTTTTGAGGTTTATTTGCTTTAAGGGAAAAAAACGAGTATTTTAAAAATATGCATTTTGGCCCCGTATTAAAGTTCATTTTGTTCGACTCATTTTTTTTGGAGTCGGGAAAATTTATTTTTTAAGTTTGGAGTTCGTTTAGATTTATTTTAATTGCTGCTTAAAAAACCCTCACGCCCGCCTGGGCCAAGGGCCCACTGCCCCGCTCCTCCCGCCATGGCGCACATGCAGCTGCCATTGTCGGCCGAGTCCGAGGAGGACTCCTCCTCCCTGCTTGCCCCCCTCCCAAGCTACCCCTCTCTATATACCCCTCACCCCCCTCTCCTCCCCAACCCAGCCGCCGCCCCAACCCGCCGCCGCCGCCGCCCTTGTTTGTGCATCATCGCTGTCGCCGCCTTTGCGCATTGCTGCCGACCCGCCGCCGCCCGCCGACCCGCCGCGCCGCCGAGCCTCGAGCCTCTGGCCGACCCCGCGGAGGTAGCCACCGCGTCACCCCGGTCCGGTTTTGTTTTAAAAAACACCGTCCGGTTTTCTTTTCGTTGTTCGTTTTTTTAAACCCTAGATTGGTTTATTTTTTTCTCGGTTTAGTTAATTAGTGAACGCTCACCGTCCGTTCGTTCTAACGAACGCGTTCACGGTTAGTTTTCGTTAACGAACGTCCGCTCGCTTAACCGCTCGTCGTTTTTCTTTTAAATTGGATTTAATCCGTTATTTTCCGATTTCGATTTCCGATCCAATCTTGGAATCAGTTTATTTTCTCGCTCGTTTATCGGAATCAGGTGATTCAAGTGCCTGGAGTTTCGTTTCGAAACCGTCGTTCCGACTAATCCACTTAAACAAAGTTTTGTTACTGAAAAATTTGACCTAGTTTCAAATTTCTAGAACCGAGTCGTTTTCTTTTGACGTTTGACTTTCGTTGCTATATTTGATTCGATTCTTTTTGCACCAGGGTTCTTAAGTTGAATTTTTTTTGGTTAGATCTTCTATCCGAGATTTCCCTGTGCATTAGATGAGTACTTATTGTATGCTTGTTGTTTGTCTACGTTAGATCACCCGGAGTGCGCCGCTTGTTACTTCGAGTCTCTAGGTTTCGCGGATCGTCAGCAATGCAAGTAACACTTGATCATACCTTTTCTACTACCCAGTTTTATGCATTAGCTCTATTCCTCAAACACTTGCATGTTTAGGATCTAATTAAATTGTGGGATGGGAAGTAGATTGAGGTAGTACCTATTACCTGTTTTACTTATGAAACCTTGGGAGTTACTTCTACGCTTGCTTATTATGCCATGTTATGCCAAGAGACGTGGATTGGGTGAGTGAATATCCATGATGATGTGAGATTGTAAATTAATGGTTTATCTAAGGTGGCAACTTAAACACACATCCTGGGTGGATTGAGGCACCTGGTTTCTATCAGACTTGCTTGTATTTCTTGGACCGCCACCTGTGCTCAAAGGGATCATAAGATTATTCAAACTAGAAACTTCCGTGGGCAGCCACAAGCCATTATGGGCTCGCATAGCTGAGTAAGTTGTGCGAACTCTTACGGGTAGGCTAGCTGATGTAGGGGATGTAGGTTGGTACGGTCTACCCACATGTAAGGTGCTAGTGCTTCGAAGATCGTGTCTCGATCATCCATCTCTCAAACACCATGTAGTGCGAGAACCAAACGGAGGCGATCGAGTCTTGTGGGGAAAAGTGCGCAAACCTCTGCAGAGTGTATAAACTAATCATGATTAGCCGTGTCCCCGGTTATGGACATCTTGAGTATCTAGTACTTGAATATCATGTGAATCTCATCATGTTACTTCTAATTAATGTTATTGGGTTTTTAATGAGTACTTTTAATTGGGATTGAGGATGCTGTCAACCATTCTCAATGTTTAACAACCACCATGATAGTTAAACAAAATTATTCCTTTGCAGTAGGGAAAAAATTAGCTTTATGCAAAAATGCAACCGTAGAGCTTTTCCACCAGCCATATATGCATGTAGTATAGGCTTATTTTCTTCATTTCTCTCTATGTGTTACATTGCCAAGATATTCCATGTGTTGACCCGTTTTGGCTGCAACTTTCATGTTGCGACTTTTCGAACGACAGTAAGGTGTTTTAGGTCGTGGTTCTATACTCGGTGATGCCGATGGAGTTGATGGACTCACTTATCTTCCAAGCCTTCCGCTGTTATCGTTATTAGATGGCCTTATGCCATATTTATTGTAATAAGTCCCTTTTGGACAACGCTGTAATGAGTGTGTGATTGCTACTCGCTATAAATCCTTCAATCTTGTGTGGTGTCAAGATTACGATCCAGGATGACATCGAGCACGAGACTTGATCCATTTGGGTCTGGTCGCTACAGAAAAATCAACCCAAGCTCAAGAAGTAGCAATACCGGCTTCCCATTTGCATGTACATAGTTCAGCATAAACGCTTGAACAACTAGGTATGGATCATTAGCGCCTCCCGTTGCAGATGAGTAGCGCCCATCTCCATCATTTTTTTTCTCTTTATGATCATGGAGACCTGCCCAGTATAAATGAAAGACCATGCATAACATATAAATTCTGTCTGATATCTAACCATTTTCTGATCAAAACAAACTCTATTATGCAATTTCTAGACGGCCCAGCAGATCGCTGCGACGCTGCTATCTCCACATTCCTACTCCTTGGGATAAAATGAGGTATCCACTAGAAGTATTGTGAGAAGCAGGTTGGCCAAGCTACGCCCCCCAGGAATTTATAAACAACACTCCATACATACTTGGTTGTAGAGCAACCAAAGAAAAGATGATTTATATCTTTATTATCATGGAAGAAACTACACAGAGGGTCGCCCAACCATTTCGTTTCTAGCATGTTATCTTTCATGGCTATTGCATTATGCCAGATCAGCCATAGCCTAATTTGGATTTTTGGAGGAATTTTGGTTTTCCACAAATGTTTAAACAATCTATCAAGATATCTCTCAGAGAGATGAACATAAGTCGATTTAGAAGTGAACTTTACTTTACTACTAGATGAATACCCCGCACGTTGTTGTGGAAATTATAGTAAGGAAAAAATGGATATCAACAATCACGCTAATAATGATGACTGGGATGAACAGGAGGAAAATGAACGCCGGGCCTTCCCACAACAAAATCCACCAGCTCCTGTGCAGCAACAAATTGAGATCCAAGTGGTGCCTGAAGATGGTGCACCTAACAGTAGCATCACTACTATTGTTTCTCTTTCAGAGGGTTTCTATTCTATCACTCATTCTGCTAGTGAAGAAGTTAATCAGGGTGCCCCAGCATTACCCATGGGGCTGGGACTACACAACATTGCTCTGGCTTATCAGGCAGACCCAGAGGAAGCAGAGCCAGCCATTGCAGCCAACTTGGAACTGGTCATTGCCCAGCAGGGGCCAGATATGCCTCCTGAGGTTTTGGAGCAGCCACTGCATGTTCAGGCCCCACCACTTTTAATCCAACCACCTGTGGAATTACCACACATTTCTCCAACCTTTGTTGCTGCCGAACATAGCAGAGAGGAAAACTCCAGTACTAATCTTGTAAACGAGGAGGGCACTGCATCTCCTACTCTAGTAGGTGCCACTACTGCCAGTGAATAGGCTAATGTCCCAGAGATGATGACTGGCATGAGCTTAGTATCTAAGATGACTGCTGCTGGAGAGGAGGTGAACAGAGCTGCTTTAAAAGGAAAAGAGAATATGCCCATAGAGTCTGTTATAATGGTTGGAAACTCTTCACTTGGTAACAACAAAGGTACTTATGGTCCTCACTCTTCACCTTCTTCACCTAATTACTTTGATTTCAAAAGAATTGTTGAAGCTCATGCTCTGGATATTATTGATGGTGCTCATTTAATCTTTGAAGAAGGTCCGGGCCTCTGGATTCAGAACTTTGCCCCAGCTACACAGGGTGCAGCTAATACTTTCAAGATTGAGATCACAGTAAGTCGGTTTAATTTCACAATCCACCTTCTGTTAACACCTGACAAGTTTGGTTGGGTTATGCATCTATTGAAATCTGAACTACAGACATTGTTGACTGCAAACTATAACTCTGAAGAAACTATCACTTTCCACATACGTGACAATTGCATAACATCTCAGGCACCTTGTTGCAAAGAAATAATTCAGGGAATGGGGAAGGAGAATGAGGGAATTAGCCATGCTGCACACTCCTCAAGTGGAGCTGGAAGTCCTCTAGAGCAGCTGTCCCCAAACAAGGTGGCCTTGCCATTGTGTGAAGCAGTGTCCAGGAAAAGGAGAGAAAAAGAACCTCTGGTTGAAACTGAGGTAAGAAGAAGTGACCGAATCAAAAAAGATAATTATGGTTTTAGGAGGAAATCCTGTGATTTTAAAGCTTGTTTGCCATGCAATGCTATCCCACCAGTACTTCCTAATAAAGTGGTAAAAAACCTGACTAAGTCTTTCTGCAAGGTGTCTGAGGAGGAAGCCCATGAGAAGTTGACAAAGAAACACAAGGAGAAGGGACAGGAGGAGGTGGCCAAGGTGTCCAAGGCCACTGGTCAAATAGAGCAGCCCAATGATGTGTAATCATGCAAGCACAACACATCCTGAGCACCAGAAAAGGACTACCTCAATTCCCTAGTTTGGTTAATGAGATATGTATGTTGGTTATGATCATCTATGTCAGTTGGTGTAATAAGAATGGATGTGATATTAATTGGTATCTGTTGCTACATATTATGTGGTCAGAACTATGTTATGTGTGTCTTAATGACTACTCTATGTTGGTTTAGTATGGCAAACATGTTTTGCAAGATATGAAAAGTTATCCTACCAAAAATTTGTTGTACCTTGTTGCTCCATGAGAAGAATAGGAGGATGGCATCTTATGATAATGCACAACATTTCACTACAGGGCAGACTACCAAGGGATGGTACTTGGTACTTCTCAGCAACCAAACCTTGTTTGATAATGAATAACAACAGATCCTGGAACATATTAAACTGTAATGTTTGGGGTATTAATTCTTCAGATAAATGGCTAGCTATCAGGAGTAAAACTGAGGAAAGTGCAGCTGGTAATGTTTGCTTGCAGGAAACTAAAAGAGAGAACTTTGATCTTGCTTATATAAATAAATTTTTCCCTCAAAGATTTAACAAATTTTAATTTCTTCCATCAACTGGGGCCTCTGGAGGTATTGTAACTGCTTGGAATGGAGCTCTTTTTACTGGGGAAATGATATTCCCAAATAAATTTTCTCTCTCAGTCCAATTTTCCTGCAATACTACCAACCATACCTAGATTCTCACTAATATATATGGACCTTGCAATCCTGAGGATAAAATAGAATTCATTGACTGGTTCAGCTCAATCCAAATGCCTAATGAGACAGACTGGATAATCATGGGGGATTTTAATTTTATCAAATCACTAGAGGAAAGAAATAAACCAGGGGGAGATATCAATCAAATGCTTCTTTTTAACAAGGCAATCATCAATTTGGGTCTGGTGGAGCTACCCCTAAAAGGCAGACAATTCAGCTGGAGCAACATGCAAGAAAATCCACTCTTGGAAAAATTAGACTGGTTCTCTACTTCTGCAGCTTGGATGACATCTTTCCCTGACACAACTGCCCTTCCTTTGGAAAAACCAATCTCTGATCATCTTCCATGTATGATCAAAATTGGCACACAAATTCCAAGGTCACAGGTTTTCAGATTTGAGAACTACTAGTTGAAACATAGCTCTTTTAAAGACATTGTTTTGGCAGCCTGGAATGTTCCTGTAGGTTTCAGAGACCCTACAAAGAAAGTTAATGCTAAATTTAAGAATTTAAGGAGAGCTCTCAAATTGTGGGCCAAGAGTCTCTCATGCCTTAAGAAGAAAATTGAAGAGTTAAATGCATGTATATTCCTTTGGGATATGATTGAGGAGTTCAGAAATCTCACACTCTTTGAAGCAAACTGCAGGTCTCTATTGAAGGAATATCTGTTGGTGGTACTAAACAATCAGAAAATCTACTGGAAGCAAAGAGGGAAAATAAAAGGTGTGAAATTTGGTGATGAGAATACAAAGTTCTTTCACACTAAAGCTTCCATCAACCATAGGCACAACAAAATTGCAATGCTGCTCAATACAGATCAGATTGAAATTACTGACCATGAGGGAAAGGATGCTATTCTGTGGGAGGCTTTTAAACAAAGGATAGGACACTCTAATGGTCACACAATGCATTTTGACTTGCAGGATCTATATGAACACATAGTTGACCCTCATATATTCCATGACCTGGAGAAACCTTTCACATAAGAGGAAATTGATGAAGTAGTAAAAAATCTTCCAAATGACAAATCTCCAGGTCCTAATGGCTTTAATAATGAATTTCTCAAAGCTTGTTGGGGGATTATAAAGGGAGATATTACTGAACTCATCCTGGCTTTCCATGCTGGCAATGTTAACCTTGAGAGTATTAATACCTCATACATAACACTGGTGCCAAAGAAGGATGTGCCCCTAACTCCAAATTATTTCAGACCAATCTCTTTACTTAATGGAGTTCTTAAAATCATCACCAAGTTGTTAGCTAACAGGCTCCAAAAAGTGATCCTTCAAATGGTCCATATTAGTCAATATGGTTTTCTCAAAGATAGAATGATCCAGGACTGTCTTGGTTGGGCCTATGAATATATCCATCAGTGTCACAGATCAAGGGAGGAGATGTTGGTGATTAAGCTTGATTTTGAAAAGGCTTTTGACACAATTGAGCATCAGGCCATAATTGATATTCTAAGAGCTAAAGATTTTGGAGAAAAGTGGATCTACTAGACTAATCAAATCTTCACATCTGCCTCTTCTGCACTTATGCTCAATGGTGTCCCTGGCAAGAAATTTTACTGCAAAAGAGGAGTTAGGAAGGGTGGCCCTTACTCACCTCTGATTTTTGTACTGGCTGTAGATCTTCTTCAATCCATTCTTAATAAAGCCATGAGATTGGGGATTGTGACCATTCCTTTACAAGTCAACTCATGCCCTGATTTCCCAATAATTCAATATGCTAATGACACCTTGGTCCTCATGAAAGCAAATGCAAGGCAACTCATCTGTCTCAAGTCTCTATTAAATACTTTTGCAGAAGCCACATGTTTAAAGGTGAACTATGGGACGTCAAGCATGGTGCGTATTAACATTGTAGAGGACAGAGTTAGTATTTTGACAAACACCTTGCAGTGCAGCAGAGGAGAATTCCCTTTTACTTACCTGGGATTACCCCTGGGAATTCACAAACCAACTATGGAACAATGTTTGCCACTAGTCCAAAGAATTGAAAAAGATTAGCTGGGTTTTCCACATTCATGACCCAAGCAGGAAGATTACTCTTGGTAAAATCAGTACTGACATCTCTCACAATTTTCTTCATGTGCTGCCTGGATGTACCTGTCACCATCAAGCAACAAATTATCAAATATCTAAGACACTTCTTGTGGAGGAGCCCTGATATGGAAGATCGTAGACCTGCCCTAGTAGCATGGAAAATTGTTTGCCGACCAAAATGCCAAGGAGGGCTTGGTGTTATGGACATCTTCACACAAAACAAGACTCTGCTTATGAAAAATCTGCATAAGTTTTTCAACAGACATGACATACCCTGGGTGCATCTCATTTGGGAATCCTACTACAATAGTGGACAATTGCCAGGGGATAACCGGGTGGGGTCTTTCTGGTGGAAGTCTAATTTGGCACTCATTGATCAGTACAAAGCTATTGCACGATGTAATATAGGAGATGGCAAAACTGCTCTTTTCTGGGATGACTGTTGGCATGATTTTGTCTTGAAGCACAGGTTTGATCACCTATTTTCTTTTGCTAGAGATATAACCATAAATGTCAACCAAGTGATCCACACTGAATACCTGCAAGATCTTTTTCACCTACCATTAACAACTCAAGCCTATGAGGAATTTCTGGAAATGGAGAATATTTGCATCATACTGAGAACTTCAGAGCACCTGGAGCTGAGAGATACATGGAGTTACATATGGCGCAATGAATTTTACTCATCAATTAAAGCATACAATGTATTAATTGGATACAAACAAACTCCCCCACACTTTACTTGGATATGGAAGAGTTCATGCCAGCCAAAGCACAAGGTATTCTTCTGGATGCTACTGCATGATAGAGTTAACACAAGAAATCTACTGAGAAGAAAGAATTTTGAGCTGGAAGAATATAATTGTGCTGTTAGGAACTGTCAACAGGAGCAGACACTACATCACCTTTTTTGGAGTTGCCCCTTTGCAGCACAGTGTTGGGATTTTATATGCCCAAACAGAAAAGACAACTTGTCAGTCTTAGAAGCATTTCAAGATCTCAAAGACAAACTGAACAAACCCTTGTTCATGGAGATCATCATTCTTGGGTCCTGGGCTATATGGATTTCCAGAAATAATAAGACATTTGAGCATATTAATCCTTCCTTTCAGGGTTGGAAGTTCATTTACTTGGAAGAGCTGAAACTTCTAAGATACAGGATGAAGAAAAAGTATGCACAACATTTCTCATCTTGGCTGGAGTCCATCTTATAATCTTTTTTTGTTGTAGAATAGGATAGTTTAGATCTTGTCTTTTCTCTTCTTCTTTTGTTTTAGTTCTTGTAGTTTTTTTCTTTCTTTTCCTTGGGCTTACCTCAAGCCCTTTGTATCAGACCTCTGTTTTTTCCATTAATAAAAGTTGCAGTGGGGTTTTTACCCTACTATTTATAGTCAAAAAATAGATATATAGTAGACAAATGAAATATAAACAATTTGAATATACTTTTTAACCACATCATCTCTTAGCTAAATAAATCCATTTCATTAGATTGAAAACGGACCACTGTCTAGAAAAATACAAAAATATTTCCTTTATTAAAATATGAACATTAGCTAGTGCTTCAGTTTCCATTTACTCAATACGGTGACCCCGCCATTCATATGTACATCCAAAACATCTCACTTACAAATATCAAATGAATATACCAAAATTCAAATAGGCATTGGAGATTTTCTTAGGAGATGGTAATGATTCTTCTCAGTCGCCCACATCATATCTCACTTTTTATCTTCATCTGATGAGGATAGCAAATAGCCACCCGCATTAACAGGGGACGCAGTGCTGGCCGTGGAAAAGTGAAAAAGATAGTGTGTAAGAAGAGTTGCATGATGGTAAGAACAGAACCATACCATCTCAGGTAGTACCATAAGTTATGCAAAAAAGAATGAACCCCTGCTACATTTTGTGGAAGCAATATTATAGAAATTAGCTAGAAAAATAAGTTTCGGGGTGGAATGAAGTAGTGATACAATTTGACTTAGTAAGGCAAAACCAGTAAAGGGAGAAGACATTTAAAATTACCATGGTGGTGAAACTTCTGTTCAATAATTAAACATGGCATTCCATAAGAATTTTATGAATTTTGTCTATACTATTCCAGGTTTGTTAGGTCGGGTTAGCCTGTTTGAAAATAATGGTATGTACGTCAAGTCGAAAAACTATGAAAACAAAGAGGGATTAGTAAAATAAATCTTACAAATTGCACAAAGCCAAACTGAAGGTGTAGAACTGAAGCAATTCAATAGTAATCAAAGAATAACAACCTGTAATGGTAGTTATAGGAGGACATGTTCTTACCTCTATAGATAGGAAAATTAGCATATGAGAGCAAGACAATCAAAGTTGTCATCGTAGATAACAAATAGAAAATCATATGGAAAAATTCCTTAAAATATTTTTTTAATTATCTTCCGTGAACTGCTCCGACCTATACTTGTAAGCATTCTCTGTTCTGCATATATGCTAAATTAACACATGGAATTATCATATGAGAATGACTGGAAGACAACTGCAAACTTTAGGAAAAAGTAACTGATACGTCTCCAATGTATCTATAATTTTTTATTGTTCCATGCTATTATATTATTTGTTTTGTATGTTTTATATGCATTAATATGCTATTTTATATGATTTTTGGGACTAACCTATTAACCTAGAGACAAGTGCCAGTTCCTGTTTTTTCCTTCTTTTAGAGTTTCGTAGAAAAGGAATACCAAACGGAGTCCAAACGAAATAAAACTTCCGCGGTGATTTTTCTTGGACCAGAAGACACCCAAGAGACTTTGAGTGCAAGTCAGAAGAGCCACGAGGCGGCCACAAGGGTGGAGGGCGCGCCCAGGGGGTAGGGCGCACCTCCCAACCTTGTGGGGCCCTCGGTGACCCCCTGACCTAGATCTTCCTCCTATATATTCTCATATACCCCAAAAACTTCCAGGGGAGCCACAAAACCACTTTTCCACCGCTTCAACCTTCTGTACCTGTGAGATCCCATCTAGGGGCCTTTTCCGGTGTCCCGCCGGAGGGGGATTCGATCATGGAGGGCTTCTACATCAACACCATTGCCTCTCCGATGAAGCGTGAGTAGTTTACCACAGACCTACAGGTCCATAGCTAGTAGTTAGATGGCTTCTTCTCTCTCTTTGATTCTCAATACAAAGTTCTCCTCGATGTTCTTGGAGATCTATTCGATGTAATACTCTTTTGCGGTGTGTTTGCCGAGATCCGATGAAGTGTGGATTTATGATCAGCTTATCTATGAATATTATTTGAATCTTCTCTGAATTCTTATATGCATGATTTGATATCTTTGCAAGTCTCTTCGAACTATCGATTTGGTTTGGCCAACTAGATTGGTTTTTCTTGTAATGGGAGAAGTGCTTCGCTTTGGGTTCAATCTTGCAGTGCTCGATCCTTGTGACAGAAGGGGAACCGACATGTATTGTATTGTTGCCATCGAGGATAAAAACATGAGGTTTTCATCATAATGCTTGAGTTAATTCCTCTACATCATGTCATCTTGCTTAAATCATTACTTCGTTCTTTATGAACTTAATACTCTAGATGCATGTTGGATAGCGGCCGATGTGTGGAGTAATAGTAGTAGATGCAGAATCGTTTCGATCTAATTGACACGGACATGATGCCTATATTCATGATCATTGCCTTAGATATCGTCCTAACTTAACGCTTTTCTATCAATTGCTCGGCAGAAATTTGATCACCCACCATAGTAATATCTATCTTGAGAGAAGCCTCTAGTGAAATCTATCACCCCCAGGTCTATTTTACATCATATTAGTTTCCCGTCAACTTGCCAATTTCTATCGCCGTTCCTTTATTTTGCAATCTTTCACTTTCCGTTCCATAAACCAAAAATAACAAACTATTACTTTACCGTTTATCCATCTCTATTAGATCTCACTTTGCAAATAACCGTGAAGGGATTGACAACCCCTTTGTCGCGTTGGGTGCAAGTTGGTGTTTGTTTGTGCAGGTATTCGGTGACTTGAGCGTTGTCTCCTACTGGATTGATACCTTGGTTCTCAAAAACTGAGGGAAATACTTACTCTACTTTGCTGCATCACCATTTCCTCTTCAAGGGAAAAACCAACGCAAGCTCAAGAGGTAGCAGGAAGAATTTCTGGCGCCGCTGTCGGGGAGATCTAAACCAAGTCAAGACATACCAAGTACACAACATAAACTCTCATCTCTCACATTACATTATTTGCCATTCGCCTCTCGTTTTCCTCTCCCCCACTTCTAAAATGATTTTTGTAAAGATTCGCCTTTTCTTCGCCCCTCTCCCGTTCGTCTTCTTTGCTTGCTTTTTGTGTGCTCGTGTGTTGGATTGCTTTCTTTGTCGCGATGGCTCAAGATAATACCAAATTTTGTGACTTTTCCAACACCAACAACAATGATTTTATTAGTACTCCAATTGCACCCGATGCTAATGTGGAATCTTGTGAAATTAATACCGCTGTGCCGAATCTTGTTATGAAAGATCTTCCGGCCTTCCCAATGAAGATGTCGCATCCCATCTTAATAATTTCGTTGATTTGTGTGATATGCAAAAGAAAAAAAATATGTGGATAATGATATTGTTAAATTGAAGCTGTTTCTGTTCTCGCTACGAGATTGTGCTAAAAATTGGTTTTCATCTTTGCCTAAAAATAGTATTGATTCATGGAATAAGTGTAAAGATGCTTTTATTTCCAAACATTTTCCTCCCGCTAAGATCATCTCCCTGAGGAACGATATTATGAATTTTAAGCAACTTGATCATGAACATGTTGCACAATCTTAGGAGAGGATGAAATTGATGATACGAAATTGCCCCACTCATGGTTTGGATTTGTGGATGATTATACAATTTTTTTATGCCGAATTGAATTTTGCTTGTAGAAATCTTTTAGATTTAGCCGCGGGAGGCACTTTTATGGAAATTACTTTACGAAAAGCTACTAATCTCCTAGATAATATTATGGTTAATTATTATCAATGGCATACGGAAAGATCTTCCACTAGTAAAAAAGTGCATGCAATTGAAGGGATTAATGTTTTGAGTGGAAAGATGGATGAGCCTATGAAATTGTTTTCTAATAAGAGTGCTCCTATTGATCCTAATGATATTCCTTTGTCTACTTTGATTGAAAACAATAATGAATCTATGGATGTGAATTTTGGTGGTAGGAACAATTTTGGTAATAACGCGTATAGAGGTAATTTTAATCCTAGGCCATTTCCTAGTAATTCCTCTAATAATTATATTAGAAATTACTACAACAATTCTTATGGAAATTATAATAAGATTCCCACTGATTTTGAGAATAGTGTTAAAGAATTTATAAGTTCGCAAAAGAATTTCAATGCTTTGATTGAAGAAAAATTGCTTAAGATTGATGATTTGGCTAGGAACATGGATATAATTTCTCTTGATGTTGATTCTTTGAAACTTAGATCTATTCCACCCAAGCATGATATCAATGAGTCTCTCAAAGCCATGAGAATTTCCATTGATGAGTGCAAAGAAAGAACCACTAAGATGCACGCTAAAAGGATTGGTTTATAAAAACGCGTTCTTCTAGTTTCCTTGAAAATAATGATGAGATCTCAAAGTAATTGATGTGACTCCTATTGAATCTTTGTTTTCCAATGTAATTTTTGATAAATATGGGAATGCAAATGAGTAAACTTTAGTTAGAAGGCGTCCCAATGATTTGTAGTTTTTAGATCTTGATGCAAAAATTGATAAAAGTGGGATTGGAGAGGTCAAAACTTTAGATAGCAATGAACCCACTATTTTGGATTTCAAGGGCTTTAATTATGATAATTGCTCTTTGATAGATTGTATTTCCTCGTTGCAAACCATGTTGAATTCTCCTCATGCTTATAATCAAAACAAAGCTTTTACTAAACATATCGTTGATGCTATGATGCAATCTTATGAAGAAAAGCTTAATTTGGAAGTTTCTATTCCTAGGAAACTTTATGATGAGTGGGAACCTACTATTAAGATCAGGATTAAAGATTATGAGTGTTATGCTTTGTGTGATTTAGGTTCTAGTGTTTCCACGATTCCAAAAACTTTAGTGATGTGTTAGGTTTCCGTATATTTGATGATTATTCCTTAAATTTGCATCTTGCGGATTCCACTATTAAGAAACCTATGGGAAGTATTAATGATGTTCTTATTGTTGCTAATAGTAATTATGTGCCCGTAGATTTCATTGTTCTTGATATAGATTACAATCCTACATGTCCTATTATTCTTGGTAAACCTTTCCTTAGAATGATTGGTGCAATTATTGATATGAAAGAAGGAAACATTAGATTTCAATTTCCGTTAAGGAAAGGCATGGAACACTTTACAAGGAAGAAAAATAAATTGCCTTATGAATCTATAATGAGAGCCACTTATTGATTGAATGCCAAGGATGATAATACTTAAATCTATCCGTGTTTTATGCCTAGCTAAGGGTGTTAAACGATAGCGCTTGTTGGGAGGCAACCCAATTTTATTTTATGTTTTTGGTTTTAGGTTCTGTTTTGCTTTGAATAAATCAACTAGCCTCTGGTTAGATGTGGTTTTGTGTTTTAATTAGTGTTTGTCCCAAGTAAGACCTTTGGGATAACTTATGATGATAGTTGATTTGATCTTGCTGAAAAACAGAAACTTTTGCGCTCAGTCCCAGAATTGTTAAAAATCACAGGAGCGTGATAAAATATTGATTCTTTTTGAAGAAGATTAACAAAAAAATTTCTCAGGTCATACTAATTCTTCAGAATTGTTTGAGTTATATAAGTATTCGAAACATCCAGATTACTACAGACTGTTCTGTTTTTGACATATTCTGTTTTTCGCGTGTTGTTTGCTTATTTTAATGAATCTATGGCTAGTATCGGGGGGTATGAACCATGGAAAAGTTAGAATACAGTAGATATTACACCAATATAAATAAATAATGATTTCACAAGAGTACCAAAAGTGGTGATTTATTTTCTTATACTAATGGAGCTTATGAGATTTTCTGTTGAGTTTTGTGTTGTGAAGTTTTCAAGTGTTGGGTAAGGATTTTTTTTCTCGAATACGCACGTGTGTGTATCTTTCATTAAAGAGAGGGGGGAGAGACTCCCAAATCATCCACCTGGGTTACAATATTTACACCATTACACTCCCAACTCCACCGTTACACTAAAGCGTATTACTCACGGTCCGTCCGTCCACTACCTAGCCCCTCGAACCCTCTCATGTCATCCTTGGACAAGCCAGCTTTGGCCCAAAGCTTCCCTTCTTCTTGAAGTCGCTCCTTGACTCGTGGCAGAGATACTGGTGCCCCGTTGAAAACAATGTCGTTTCGATGTTTCCAAATTGTCCACAAGGCAAGAAGGCATTTTGCCCATGTTGATCTGCTGTGTGTCAGATCGTGGTCCTGCCTCAAACACCAAGCACTCAAAGTTTCATTCTGAAGTGGCTCCGGCTCTTGTAGTCCTGTCCTCCTCCCCATCTCATGCCAGACTTGCCTCGCATACACACAGCCAAGCAGTAAGTGTTGTATTGATTCCTCATGTTGGTCACAGAAGGGGCATGCGTCCTGTTGTGGTAGCCCTCGTCTGGCTAAACGGTCCGAAGTCCAGCATCTGTTTTGGATCCTGAGCCAAAGGAAGAAGCGACAGTGAAGCGGCGCACCTGACTTCCAGGTAAACGCAACCGTTGGTGACACTTCAAGGCCCATGAACTTGGCCGCGTAATAAGGAGTGGAAAGAGCCTAAGCTTGGGGATGCCCAAGGCATCCCAAGGTAATATTCATTGAGGCGCCTAAGCTTGGGATGCCCCGAGAAGGCATCCCCTCTTTCGTCTTCGTCTATCGGCAACTTTACTTGAGGCTATATTTTTATTTACGACATGATATGTGTTTTGCTTGGAGCGTCTTGTATGATTTGAGTCTTTGCTTTTTAGTTTGCCATCCTTGCTGTACACACCTTTTGAGAGAGACACACATGAATCGTGATTTATTAGAATAATCTATGTGCTTCACTTATATCTTTTGAGCTAGGAAAATTTGCTCTAGTGCTTCACTTATATCTTTTTAGAGCATGGCTGTGGTTTTATTTTATAGAAATTGATGAACTCTCGCACTTCACTTATCTTATTTTTAGAGTCTCTAAACAACATGGTAATTTGCTTTGGTTATAAAATTAGTCCTAATATGATAGGCATCCAAGAGGGATATAATAAAAACTTTCATATAAAGTGCATTGAATACTATGAGAAGTTTGATTCCTTATGATTGTTTTCAGATATGAAGATGGTGATATTAGAGTCATGCTAGTGAGTAGTTGTGAATTTGAGAAATACTTGTGTTAAAGTTTGTGAGTCCCGTAGCATGCACATATGGTGAACCGTTATGTGATGAAGTCGGAGCATGATTTATTTTTTTGATTGTCTTTGTTATGAGTGGCGGTCAGGGATGAGCGATGGTATTTTCCTACCAATCTATCCCCCTAGGAGCATGGGCGTAGTACTTTGTTTTGATGACTAATAGATTTTTGCAATAAGTATGTGAGTTCTTTATGACTAATGTTGAGTCCATGGATTATACACCCTCTCACCTCTCCGCCATTGCTAGCCTCTCTTGTACCGCACAACTTTCACCGGTACCATAACCCATCATATATCCTTCCTCCAAACAACCACCATACCTACCTATTATGGCATTTCCATAGCAATTCCGATATATATTGCCATGCAAATTTCCACCGTTCCATTTATTATGACACACATCATCATTGTCATATTGCTTTGCATGATCATGTAGTTGACATTGTATTTGTGGCAAAGCCACCGTTCATCATTTTTTATACATGTCACTCTTGATTCATTGCACATCCCGGTACACTGCCGGAGGCATTCACATAGAGTCATATCTTGTTCTAGCATCGAGTTGTAATTTTGAGTTGTAAGCAAATAAAAGTGTGATGGTCTTCATTATTAGAGCATTGTCCCATGTGAGGAAAGAATGATGGAGACTATGATTCCCCCACAAGTCGGGATGAGACTCCGGACGAAAAAAAGAGGCAAAAAAAAAGAAAGAAGGCCCAATAAAAAAATTGAGAGAAAAGAGAGAAGGGGAAATGCTACTATCATTTTTACCACACTTGTGAGTCAAAGTAGCACCATGATCTTCATTATAGAGAGTCTCCTATGATATCACTTTCATATACTAGTGGAAATTTTCATTATAGAACTTGGCTTGTATATTCCTATGATGAGCTTCCTCAAATTGCCCTAGGTCTTCGTGAGCAAGCAAGTTGGATGCACACCCACTTAGTTTTTCTTTTTGAGCTTTCATAAACTTATAGCTCTAGTGCATCCATTGCATGGCAATCCCTACTCACTCACATAGATATCTACTCCCTCTGTCCCATAATGTAAGACGTTTTTTGACACTAGTGTAGAGTCAAAAAACGTCTTACATTATGGGACGGAGGGAGTATTAATGGGCATCTCCATAGCCCGTTGATACGCCTAGTTGATGTGAGACTATCTCCTTTTTTTTGTCTTCTCCACAACCTCCTTCTATTCCATCTATAGTGCTATGTCCATGGCTCACGCTCATGTATTGCGAGAAAGTTGAAAACAGTTTGAAAACATCAAAAGTACGAAACAATTGCTTGGCTTTGTCATCGGGGTTGTGCATGCTTTAATACTTTGTGTGATGAAGATGGAGCATAGCCAGACTATATGATTTTGTAGAGATAACTTTCTTTGGCAATGTTATTTTGGGAAGACATAATTATTTTCTTAGTATGCTTGAAGTATTATTGTTTTTATGTCAATATTAAACTTTTGTTTTGAATCTTATGGATCTGAACATTCATGCCAAAATAAAGAGAATTACATGTCTAAATATGTTAGGTAGCATTCCACATCGAAAATTCTTTTTTGAACATTTACCTACTCGAGGGCGAGTAGGAATTAAGCTTGGGGATGCTTGATACGTCTCCAACGTATCTATAATTTTTTATTGTACCTTGCTATTATATTACTGTTTTGGATGTTTTAGATGCATTAGTATGCTATTTTATATGATTTTTGGGACTAACCTATTAACCTAGAGCCCAGTGCCAGTTCCTGTTTTTTCCTTGTTTTAGAGTTTCGCAGAAAAAGAATACCAAACGGAGTCCAAACGGAATAAAACTTTCCCTGTGTTTTTTCTTGGACCAGAAGACACCCAGGAGACCTAGAGTGCAAATCAGAAGAGCCAGGAGGAGGCAACAAGGGCGGAGGGCGCGCCCAGGGGGGTAGGGCGCGCCCCCCAACCTTGTGGGCCCCTCGGTGACCCCCTGACCTAGATCCTCCTCCTATATATTCTCATGTACCCCAAAAACTTCCCGGGGAGCCACGAAACCACTGCCGCAACCTTCTGTACCCGTGAGATACCATCTAGGGGCCTTTTCCGGCGTCCTTCCGGAGGGGGATTCGATCACAGAGGGCTTCTACATCAACACCATTGCCTCTCTGATGAAGCGTGAGTAGTTTACCACAGACCTATGGGTCCATAGCTAGTAGCTAGATGGCTTGTTCTCTCTCTTTGATTCTCAATACAAAGTTCTCCTCAATGTTCTTGGAGATATATTCGATGTAATACTCTTTTGCAGTGTGTTTGCCGAGATCCGATGAATTGTGGATTTATGATCAACTTATCTATGAATATTATTTGAATCTTCTCTGAATTCTTATATGCATGATTTGATATCTTTGCAAGTCTCTTCGAACTATCGATTTGGTTTGGCCAACTAGATTTGTTTTTCTTGAAATGGGAGAAGTGCTTAGCTTTGGTTTCAATCTTGCGGTGCTCGATCCTAGTGACAGAATTGGAACCGACACGTATTGTATTGTTGCCATCGAGGATAAAAAGATGGGGTTTTCATCATAATGCTTGAGTTAATTCCTCTACATCTTGTCATCTTGCTTAAAGCGTTACTCCATTCTTTATGAACTTAATACTCTAGATGCACGCTGGATAGCGGTCGACGTGTGGAGTAATTGTAGTAGATGCAGAATCATTTCGGTCTACTTGACACGGACGTGATGCCTATATTCATGATCATTGCCTTATATATCGCCATAACTTTGCGCTTTTCTATCAATTGCTCGGAAGTAATTTGTTCACCCACCGTAGTAATTTCTATCTTGAGAGAAGCCTCTAGTGAAACCAATGGGCCCGGATCTATTTTACATAATATTAGTTTCCCGTCAACTTGCCAATTTATGTCGCCGTTCCTTTATTTTGCCATCTTTTACTTTCTGTTCCATAAACCAAAAATACCAAAAATATTGCTTTACCGTTTTTTCATCTCTATCCGATCTCACTTTGCAAATAAGCGTGAAGGGATTGACAACCCCTTTATCGCGTTGGGTGCAAGTTGGTGTTTGTTTGTGCAGGTATTCGGTGACTTGAGCGTTGTTTCCTACTGGATTGATACCTTGGTTCTCAAAAACTGAGGGAAATACTTACTCTACTTTGCTGCATCACCCTTTCTCTTCAAGGGAAAAACCAACGCAAGCTCAAGAGGTAGTAGTAACATGCAAACATATGATATTTTGATTATTCAGAAATACATTCACAACATACCAGTATTTACAAATAGTAGATGTCTTGAACAACAAAGAAAAGTATGGGAATTATTACCATAAAAAAAGCTTTGTGCATTTTTTAAGGTAATTGCTTTAGACGTCCTTTTTCGCGATGCAGGATGGTACAATCTGTGGAAGGATGATACAACCCTACTAGAAAATCAAATCAGTAGATGTCAAAATTATCAGATCAGTAGCAAATCTACAATGAATTTGCAATCTAAAACAAAGCAAAGTTGATAATTGAACTTCGAATGGAACACTAATTAATCAATTTGGGGAATTAACCTGAACCGAAGGATATTAACAAACGCAATGGTTTGATAATACAATACCCAAACATCAGTACATGAACTGACATCATGTACTCTTATTCATGGCTTCAGGGGCTAGCCACTTAGGTAGTCAATTGCTCGTGGGGAGTTGCAGCATGAGTTTCTTCCACTACTCATGGCACTAAGGGATGTGATCAATCTACCCACACATGTATCAGGTCCAGCCAGCGGCAGATAGCAAGGTAGGGCACATGAGGCGTACCTTCTGGTGAAGTGAAGATCTTGATAGACTGGCCATGCGAACAGGAATGGTGACGACGAGCGGGTAGTTGTCGAACAGAGCCAGGTAGGAGAAGGAGGGCAACACTGCGGGGCGGTGGTTGCATGACGGAGGTGGGCGCCTCCCATTAATGACCGACTGGTTCTAGAAGCCTCCACACTATGCCTCCTCCTCGAGATTTACCAGCAGGCGGTGGCGTGGATTGTCGGGACTCAAATTTGTCGTCTTTAGCGTGGTAAGGGAGAAACCTGATTACCTAAGATTGATGTGGCGTGGACAGAAGTTTAAAGGGGAGAACGCTCCATCTGTTACTTCTACAATTATGCGGAGAAGTTGAATAGGATCTAGTTAGAGCATGGTTAATAGTATAGCTAACAACTGGTTATATGAATTTTCCATGTCACTTATAGCCAGCCTTATAGCCTACTCATACAATAGTCAGCCATACTAGTATGCTACATCATTAATATATGGCCCACATGTTTATCTCACAAAGGGTGTTGGAGTTCGTGCTATAGCTGACTATAAGTTTGTAGCCCGCTTCTCTTCTCTCTCCTCTTATCTCTCATCCAACTCAACAAAAATATATTATTAATTCAAGTCTTGTAGCCTGCCTACGTCACCCTATTGTACTTGCTCTTATGGAAATCAATGGGAGTTAACTGGGAGATGGGTGAGTGGGTGGGTGGGGGAGGGGGAGTAATTGTGAAGATGATTCACAAATGAGGTGGGTAGACTCTTCTGTACTCTCTTTTTTAACTGTCTCGACTTTGTGCTGCTGGCGAGGGTTCATTCAGTTCTCCTGTAAACTGATACTATAACTGGTCGATGAGGTGGTTATTATCTGTGTTGCTAAACTTTGGTTAGTCCCACATGTAAGCCGGTTGTAAAATGATGATGTGGCTAACATGCTGATGTGGATAGGCTGCATGCCAAGAGAAATAAGATAGTGGCGATGAACTATTTAGGTATTATATATAGATTCCATTCCCATATTGGAACATCCTCTTCTACATCATCAGCATACACCTGTAGCAGGATTCTTCTCAATCAATTCAACTGGATCATCTTGTCTTCGGAAAGCCATGTTCTAAAATTAAAATTACAGCCTTGTCAGTCATATCTATCACAAAGACATTTTGTTCCATACACACATGATACGTCTCCGTCGTATATACTTTTCCAAACACTTTTGCTCTTGTTTTGGACTCTAATTTTCATGATTTGAATGAAAATAACCTGGGCTGACGCCATTTTCAGCAGAACTACCATGGTGTTGTTTTTTGTGCAGAAATAAAATTTCTTAGAATTGGACAATTTTTTTTTGGAGATTTTTTACGGAATAAAAAAAATACTAGAGCGAAGATCCACCAGAGGATGGCCACCAGTTGCCCACAAGGCAACATGGCGTGTCATGTTACCTTGTGGGGCCCATGTGGCTCCGCTAGCCATAATCTCAAGCCTATAAATACCGTCTTCCCAAGAAAAAATTAAGAGAGGAAGTTTCATCGCGTTTTACGATACGGAGCCACCGCCATCTCCTGTTCTTCATCGAGAGGGCTAATCTGTAGTCCGTTCGGGTCTCCGGAGAGGGGGTTTCATAGCCATCATCATCACCAACCCTTCTTCAATGCCAATTTCATGATACTGACCGCCGGGATTCACTAATTCCTTCATAGGCTTACTGGACGGTGATGGAGTTGGATGATATTTGTAATGCAATCGAGTCAATTTGTTAGGGCTTGATCCCTAGTATCCACTATGTTCTGAGATTGATGTTGCTATGACTTTGCTATGCTTAAGGCTTGTCACTAGGGCCCGAGTGCCATGATTTCAAATCTGAACCCTCTATGTTTTCATGAATATGTTTGAGTTCTTGATCCTATATTGCAAGTTGTATGCACCTATTACGTGCTATGATCCGCTTACCCCAAGGTGACAATAATTGGGATTATTTACGGTTATTACTGTAGTATGAGGAGTTCATGTATTTACCATGTGTTAATGATTTGTTCCCATTCTCTACTAAAAGGTGGCCTTAATATCCCTTAGATTTTCTTATGGACCCCGCTGCCACGGGAGGGTAGGACAATATATGGCATGCAAGTTCTTATTATAAGCACGTCTGACTATATATGGAATACATGGCTACATTACATTCATGAATTGGAGCTATTGTGTATCACTCTAGGTTGTGACTGTTATATGATGAATGTCATCCAACACAAATATCCATCACTGATCCAATGTCTACACTTTTTGCATATTGATATTTGCTAAGTTACTTTCGTTGCTGCTGCTACATCACTACAAAACTACTATTGTTCCTGTTACCATTACCGCTATTACTGTTACTGCTGCTATCAAACTATCATTCTAATATGCTACTAAACACTTTGTTGCAGATATTTAGTTCTCCAGGTGTGGTTGAATTGACAACTCAGCTGCTAATACTTGCAAATATTCTTTGGCTCCCCTTGTGTTGAATCAATAAATTTGGGTGAAATACTACCCTCAAAGACTGTCGCGATCCCCTATACTTGTGGGTTATCAACTCAACATAAAGATTAGCAAATTGGCATCTTAGGACACCACTCCTAATCCTTCTATCATTCCAAAAGTCAGTCTATTTTCCACTGACCACCTTCATCCTTCTCCCTCTCAAATATATATATATATATATATATATATATATATATATATATATATATATATATATATATATATATATATATATATATATATATATATAAACACTATTCGATCACGGATCGAATAATATTCTGATCACAACATGAACTTCCCTGAATAACGCGCCTGGCCTTCCCCGAGTACTAGGTTGAACTTCAGCTAAAAGGTGTCCAAATTGGGCTAGCGATATACCGTTGGAAAGCTATGGACACCAGTATCATGATCCAAGTTAAATTTTTGGCAAAATTTAAGCGGTTTAGGACCAGTTTTGAAAACCGTTTTTGAAAGTGCAACTATCCCTAGGTGGTTTTGGTAATTCATAACAACATATAGCTCATTGAGCTAATGCTATTCCAAGACTATTATTTTAGGAAAGCTCAATGCATGGCATGGCATGGATGATGAAAGTGGATCCCTCAAAATACTAAGGACAAAGGATTGGCTCAAGCTCAAAAGCTCAAGACTCTTCATTTTACATTTTACTGATCCAATATCACATTGAGTCTATAGGAAAAGCCAATACTATCAAGGAGGGATGAGGTGTTGCTTAATGAGCCTCTTGCTTCATGTGCTTAGTGATATGCTCCAAAACCCTCAACTACTTTCCCACATCCACAAATGACCTAAACCTAAAGCCAAAATCGTTCACACCGATTCTTTCTATCCGGCGCCACCGATTCCAAAAGTCATAGCCACTGCCACAAACCCTAAGCAAATCGGTCTTACCGATAGGGATCTCGGTCTCACCGAGATGGGGTTGCAATCTCTCTGTTTCCCTTCGTAACGTTTCGGTCTAACCGAAGTGAGCGACCGGTCCCATCGAGATTGCAATGTAAACTCTCTGTTTCCTTTTTGTAACATTTCGGTCTCACCGAAAAGAGCAAATCAGTCCCACCGGGTTTACCTGACCAACTCTCTGGAAAGCTTATTACCAAATCGGTCTCACCGAGTTTGTGTAATCGGTCTTACCAAGATTACGTTATGCCCTAACCCTAACCGAGTCGGTCTCACCGAGATGCATGTCAGTCCCACCGAAAATCACTAACGGTTACTAGGTTTACTAAATCGGTCCGACCGAGTTTAACGATTCGGTACTACCGAGCTTGGTAAATTGTGTGTAACGGTTAGATTTTGTGTGGAGGCTATATATACCCCTCCACCTCCTCTTCATTCGTGGAGAGAGCCATCAGAACAAACCTACACTTCCAACTTACCAGTTCTGAGAGAGAACCACCTACTCATGTGTTGAGGCCAAGATATTCCATTCCTACCATATGAATCTTGATCTCTAGCCTTCCCAGGTTGCTTTCCACTCAAACCCTCTTTCCACCAGATCCAAATCCTATGAGAGAGAGTTGAGTGTTGGGGAGACTATCATTTGAAGCACAAGAGCAAGGAGTTCATCATCAACACACCATTTTTTACTTCTTGGAGAGTGGTGTCTCCTAGATTGGCTAGGTGTCACTTGGGAGCCTCTGACAAGATTGTGGAGTTGAACCAACGAGTTTGTAAGGGCAAGGAAATCGCCTACTTCGTGAAGATCTACCGCTAGTGAGGCAAGTCCTTCGTGGGCGACGGCCATGGTGGGATAGACAAGGTTGCTTCTTCGTGGACCCTTCGTGGGTGGAGCCCTTCGTGGACTCGCGCAGCCGTTACCCTTCGTGGGTTGAAGTCTCCATCAACGTGGATGTACGATAGCACCACCTATCGGAACCACGACAAAAACATCCGTGTCTCCAATTGCGTTTGAATCCTCCAAACCCTTCCCCTTACTTTCTTGCAAGTTGCATGCTTTAATTTCCGCTGCCTATATACACTTTGCATGCTTGCTTGAATTGTGTGATGATTGCTTGACTTGTCCTAAAATAGCTAAAATCTACCAAACTATAAAATTGGGAAAAGGTTAAGTTTTTATTGGTCAAGTAGTCTAATCACTCCCCCTCTAGACATACTTCAAGGTCCTACAAGTGGTATCAGAGCCTTGGTCTCCATTTTCTTTGATTTCCATAGCTTTTGGTGGTCATAGCCTTGGTTTCACAACCTAGGAGAGTATGGCGTCTAGCGAGGGAAATTATCACCGTAGAGGTCCTTACTTTGATGGTAATAATTTTGCTAGTTGGAAGCATAAGATGAAAATGCATATTCTTGGACATAACCCCGCCGTTTGGGCAATTATTTGTATTGGCTTGCAAGGTGAATTCTTCGATGGGAGAGAACCGAACCATGAAGCTAATGCGGAAGAATTGAAGATGTTGCAATACAACGCTCAAGCATGTGACATCATCTTCAATGGATTGTGCCCCGAAGAATTCAACAAAATCAGTCGTCTTGAGAATGCAAAGGAAATTTTGGATACTTTGATTGATATGCATGAAGGTACCAAGTCCGTCAAGGAATCCAAGTTGGATGTGCTCCAAAGTCAGCTTGACAAGTTCAAAATGAAGGATGGTGAAGGTGTCGCTGAAATGTACTCTAGGCTTGCTCTTATCACAAATGAGATTGCCGGCTTAGGGAGTGAAGAGATGACCGACAAATTCATCATCAAGAAAATCCTAAGAGCATTGGATGGAAAGTATGATACCGTGTGCACATTGATCCAAATGATGCCAAACTACAAAGATCTCAAGCCAACGGAAGTCATTGGAAGGATTGTTGCTCATGAGATGTCACTCAAGGATAAGGAGGAGCTTCACAACAAGTCAAGTGGTGCTTACAAAGCCTCAAGTGAAGCCCCCACATCATCAAGTGAGAAACCAACCTTCAATGAAGAATTGAGCTTAATGGTGAAGAACTTCAACAAATTCTACAAAAGTAGAAGCAAATAAAGAAGCTCCAAGTCAAGGTCTTACAATGACAAGAGATCTTCTAGTCGAGAGCACAATTGCTACAATTGTGGGAGACCCGGACACTACTCCAATGAGTGTACGGCACCCTACAAAAGAAGAGAAGATTCTCTAAGAAGAAGGAGCAAAAGAGAAGAATCACCACCAAGAGAGAGGAGGAGTAGAGATGATCGTTATGAACGAAGACCCTCACGGAGAAGCAAGGATTCGGAAAGGAAGGACAAGTCATCAAAGAGCTACACAAAACAAAGACATCAAGCTCATGTTGGTGAATGGGTTTCCGGCTCCGACTCCAACCATCACTCCGAGAGAAGCTACCACTCCGACTCCGAATATACTCAAGATGAAGGTGTTGCCGGTCTAGCACTTGTGTCAACCAACTCCTACGACATATTTGAATCACCAAATGAAGGAATTGGAAGATGCTTCATGGCCAAAGGTCCAAAGGTAACACATCCCGAGTATGTTGATTTTAATAGTGATGAAGATGACTTGCTAGGTGATGATGATTTACTTGTTGACAACTCTAGTGATGAATACTATGATGAAACGTCAATTAATCATGCTAATCAAACTAATGACAATGATAAGGAGAAAATTGAGCTTCTAACTAAAGAACTAAACACTCTTAAGTTGGCTCATGAAGCTATCTTCGAAGATCATCGAGAACTTTTAAGGGCTCATGAGAAGTTACGCTTTGAAAAGCTCAATCTTGAGCAAGAGCATGAGTTCTTAAAGGCAATCAATGATGATCTCCGCAAGAAAAGTTCTTCTTACATTGCCAAGCGTTTACTCTTATCTACTTACATGCCTCAAGTCAAGTCTAGTAACAAGTATAAGAAAGATACTTCCTCTAGTAGTAACAATAATAATGTCAAATCCAATGTTGTTGCTTCTAGTAGTTCTCTTGATTCCACTAATGATTCTCTTAGCCAAGTTACACTTGAGCAAGAAAATAGTTTATTGAAGGGAATTATAGAGAAAGGTGTTTACAAGAGCCTTGCCGGGAGTAAGCAATTCGAGGAAATTGTACGCAAGCAAGGAAGGCACCGGAAGAATCAAGGTGTTGGTTGTGAACGAAAGTTGAACGCCAATGGAGTTGAGTGGGAAGAAGATCAATACCCCAATACAAAGTTTGTTCCTCAACAAGAGAAGTATGATCCTACTTCCTTCAAGGGGACACAAGCTCAAGATGATCTTCCACCACAAGACCACAAGAACAAAGGCAAGGACAAGCTTCAAGAAGAGATTGATGCATTTGAAGAAGCACCTAAAGCCTCGTTCGAGTGGGTCCCCAAGACTACGTCAAGTTCTACTTCATCAAGTACAACTACAACTCCAAGGATTCCCATCAAGATGATGTGGATCCCGAAGAAGAAGAACTAGAGAGTTCTTGAGGGCGACTCCGCCAACATTCTTCACTCATATCATTTTGGCAAGAACAAGCGCAATCAACTTTCACATCTTGCACTAGTTCAAGGAGTCACAAACCCTCATGTTGGTAAGGCAAGGGACAAGGTAACCTAATGAGTTCATGGACATCATCTTGTGTGTGCATCACTCTATCTCTATGGATATTCTTGTTTGTTCCTTGTGGGACTAACCCATGTAGGCAAGTTGAAAGTGCAACTCACTCCAAAGGATTGCTCCAAATGATCTACATCAACATTGAGCATCTACATCTTCAACACCTACATGAAGTCATCATCGACAAAACCCAAGGTTAGTTCATCCCTCTAAGGGGGAATCTCACATCTAGGGGGAGCTTAACTCTAAGAATTGAGTCAAAGCAACTATAATGGTGTGAACACATTAATGCATTATGTAAAAGTGGTAACCCCACTTGAGCTTAAACGATGAGTATGACCTATGATCAAATGTTCTCATTTGACTCCTAAGTCAATATACTCATATATAGATGACCTAGTCATCGCCAATTGCTTGATAGTTGCTAAGATTGGTTGTGCATGCTTTGCCACATATTTCATTGCCATCTTATTGTGTGAGCATGTTGGTGCATATTTTACTCATTCAAGGACATCCACTTGTTGTTTTGTTTGTTTGGATTCTATTCTTTGTGCCAAGTGGATGGACAAGAATGCCTAAGAACCTTCTTTAGCTATCTATGCTTCTCTCATCTCAAACTCTATTCATGCTACATCACAAAATTTGATCAAGTCAGATTCGAACCACTCTGTGTGAGGAGCACTAGGAGTCCCCGATTTGTCATAGACTTAAACTTCCAAAACCTCTTAGTGATTCTCGGTCTGACCGATCCTTCCATTTCGGTCCTACCGAGATCATCAAGTTGATCTGAGTTTTCAATCTCGGTGCAACCGATTTGAACTTTCGGTCTCACCGATTTGCTGTAACTGAACACAGTTATGCATATCGGTGCCACCGAGTTGTTCCACTCGGTCACACCGACAGGGTCGAGCTATATATAGCCGCAGGCAAAATTTTGGAAATTTCTCCAAAACCCTTCACCCGCGCAACAGCTCGCTCTGCCATCGTGGTCTCCGGATCGTCTCCTCGTCGCCAGCAGCCTCCTGTCGCTGGTCTTCGCCGCCGTCAACGGATTTCGTCCCCGCCGTTGCCGCCATAGCAAGTCCACCGCCAAGTTAGGGTATGGACGTAAACTTTGTGCTTTCCACGTCTGATTCCTGGCACATTGTTTTCATATTGAATCTTGCCACGATTGAAACTCATCTATCCAGCCAAAGTAGTTCATAGATTAGATGTGATTCAAATTTTTAGGTTTAGGTTTCCGCCGAAACCATCTCGGACCCACCGAGTTGAAAAACTCGGTCTCACCGATTTGTCTTATGCCATTGCACTACTGACTCTCGGTCTGACCGAGAATTACTAATCGGTGCAACCTATTTGAGGATTCTGTGAAACCCTAGCAGTCTCGGTACCACCAAACTGAAACTCGGTCCAACCGAGGTCATCAGTTTAGGTTCCAAAACTGCTTCGGTATCACCGAGTTTGAAAATTGGTGGATCCGAAATGCTTTCGTGGAAAACTAAGACTGAACTTTGAGTCATTCTTTTGCAAAACCTCTGCATTTTGTGATGCTCATCTTTTCTATCTCATCTATAACTCTTCACGTGGTCAGCGATCAGCTTTTGCGGTATGTCCGATCAAAGTGACAGCCAGAACAGGTCAGAAGAGCAGATAGACTTGAGTGAGGGCACTAGTCCCTCAACTTCAGATGAAGGGAGCAGAAGTACTCCTAGCAATTTGCCTAAGGCTGCAACTAGGCAAAGGAGGAAAAGAACTTCAGATTCAGAGGATGAAGATTATAGAGCTGAGGAAGATGAGGCTATCTCCAAGAAAGTGGTGCTCAAGAAGGAATATGGCTCAGCAAAGAATGCAAAGCCAGGCATGAAGATCAAAAGGCTTGCAGGAAGACAGCCAATGTCCAAGGCCAGAGAATCAACTAAACTGCTAGAGAAGCCTGATCCCAAAGAACCAGCTGCTGCAGAAGGAAAGAAAAGAAAGGAAAGGGTCAAGATGACCATGGCCAAAGTTATTGGGAAGCCTTCCATGATGGAAGAGGAAGAAGAGCTTGCTGCACCAGCTCCAAAGGCACCAAAGCTTATGGGAGATGCTATTAGATCAGGGGCTGCCACATCTAAGCCCAAGGAAGCACCCAAAGCTGCCCCAAGGCCAAGTCTCAGACCAAAGAGGAATACCAGGAGTATTCCATTCTTTGAGAAGAACAAGGCCCCAGTGCCTGAGGATGCTGATGAGGAAGATGAAGAAGGACAAGAAAGCTCAAGCCCAAGATACCAGACCACAATGATGCCCATCCTGTGGCTGAGGACATGAGAATCAGGAAGGATTCAGGGTTGAGATTATGGAGGATGGAAGATCCATATGCTTCAAGGAGAAGAACTGCTGTTGACTACAGGTTCCACACAAAGGAACAGTAGGACTTTTATGAGACCATTCTGTTGGACAAGAAGCCCATAGTCTGTGATATGAGGTGGGTCGATTGGACCTACATGAGGGAGAATGAAGAGCACAATCCTGGAGTGCAGGACAGTTTTGTTGCTTGTGGAGTTGCAGATTTTGTTGGGAAAAGCTCACAAATTGGAATGATGAACTTATCATGCAGTTCTACTCCACAACACATTTTTACCTAGATGGAAGAATTGTTTGGATGTCTGAAGGTACAAGGTACCAGTCAAATGTTGAAGAGTGGGCAAAGCTGATAAATGCCCCAGAGGAAAATGAGGATGACCTAGACATATATGCCAAGAAGAAGATGGGTCACAATTCAATGGCTCACATGTACAAGGAGATTCCAGACAAGGCATTAGGAACTCACAAGTTTGGATCAGTTCACTTTCTGCTGTCAGGGTTGCCAACAATAAATTGGATTCTGAGGCACACTTTGCTGCCCAAGTCTGGTGACCACAACATGATCAGAGGGCATGCCATCAACATGTTGCATGTGTTTGATGTGCCACAGAAGTTCAAAGTCATGAGCCTGATCATTGAAACAATCAAGAGGACTGCAGCAGATCAGAAGAGGAGTTGTGGATATGCACCTCAGATTCAAGAATTGATAAACTCAAAGATGGGCATAGGAAAATATCAGTTGGATAAGGAACACTTTCCACTTTATCCAGACTTTGAGGACAATGAGGTTGTCATGAATGAAGATGATCCACAATCAGTTCAAGCTCAGGAGAAGAAGGAGAAGGCAAAGAGGGAGAAACCTGCAAAGATGCCAACTCAAGAGGAGGCATCTGAATATTTCTTGAAGAACAAGCAGGAGCAGCTTGGTTACTTAATAGCATCAACCTTGAGGATTGAGAAGGGATTGGACACCCTCACTCAAAATCAGGAGAGCCTGGAGAGAATGATAGAACAAAAGTTCTATAACTTAGATGTGAAAGTAACTGAGATTCGGTCTGCAGTGGAGGAACTACAAGATGACATGCAGGAGAGGAAGGGCAAAACAACAACTGATGCATTTTCCAGAGTGCCTAGAGCCCAGAGGTCATCTGCTGTGCTAGTTTCTAACACAAGAGCAACTTCATCTGCACCAGCTACAGCCTCAGTGCCACCAGCTCCAGCATCTACACCAGCTCCAGCTCCATCTACTTCAACTGAAGCTTTCGTCCTCGGTGTTATCCGGACTCCACCACCAGAAGATCAAGCCTGAGAGTCGATCTAGCACTATGAATTTTCTATGAACTTTTAGGTAACTTGTTGCCAAAGGGGGAGAAAAATGTATAGATCATAGGCTTCGAGAGAGAGAGAGTGTTGCTTTTGTTCTCTCTTGCTTTATTTGGTGCTTTTTCAATCTTTGTTTGCTTTTGGTTGAGATACATACTACGCTTGAGAGACATTGATGATCATGTGTTTGATCATAAGCTACACTTATGCATGCTTGATATTATCCTATCTATCTTATGTGATCACTCACTATGCTTGGTGATGAGTGCATGTATTCATTGTTTATTATTTTGAGCGCTCCACCAAGATGTATGTGACATGGAAGAGTAACCCATGACCCTAATTCATTGTGCATTTGCAGTCCAAAGCAAATCTAAATCTATGCACAAATTTAGGGGGAGCTCTTGCTTATCACATACTTCTCAAAGCGACGATGTTATTTAAATTTTATTATGATTTTTCGAAGCTTTGATCTATATGTTGTCATCAATTACCAAAAAGGGGGAGATTGAAAGTGCAACTATCCCTAGGTGGTTTTGGTAATTCATAACAACATATAGCTCATTGAGATAATGCTATTCCAAGACTATTATTTCAGGAAAGCTCAATGAATGGCATGGCATGGATGATGAAAGTGGATCCCTCAAAATACTAAGGACAAAGGATTGGCTCAAGCTCAAAAGCTCAAGACTCTTCATTTTACATTTTAGTCATCCAAGATCACATTGAGTCTATAGGAAAAGCCAATACTATCAAGGAGGGATGAGGTGTTGCTTAATGAGCCTCTTGCTTCATGTGCTTAGTGATATGCTCCAAAACCCTCAACTACTTTCCCGCATCCACAAATGACCTAAACCTAAAGCCAAAATCGGTCACACCGATTCTTTCTATCCGGCGCCACCGATTCCAAAAGTCATAGCCACTGCCACAAACCCTAAGCAAATCGGTCTTACCGATAGGGATCTCGGTCTCACCGAGATGGGGTTGCAATCTCTCTGTTTCCCTTCGTAACGTTTCGGTCTAACCGAAATGAGCGACCGGTCCCATCGAGATTGCAATGTAAACTCTCTGTTTCCTTTTTGTAACATTTGGTCTCACCGAAAGAGAAAATCAGTCCCACCGAAGTTTACGACCAACTCTCTGGAAAGCTTATTACCAAATCGGTCTCACCGAGTTTGTGTAATCGGTCTTACCGAGATTACGTTATGCCCTAACCCTAACCGAGTCGGTCTCACCGAGATGCATGTCAGTCCCACCGAAAATCACTAAAGGTCACTAGGTTTACTAAATCGGTCCGACCGAGTTTAACGATTCGGTCCCACCGAGTTTGGTAAATTGTGTGTAACGGTTAGATTTTTTGTGGAGGCTATATATACCCCTTCACCTCCTCTTCATTCATGGAGAGAGCCATCAGAACAAACCTACACTTCCAACTTACCAGTTCTGAGAGTGAACCACCTACTCATGTGTTGAGGCCAAGATATTCCATTCCTACCATATGAATCTTGATCTCTAGCCTTCCCAAGTTGCTTTCCACTCAAACCCTCTTTCCACCAGATCCAAAACCTATGAGAGAGAGTTGAGTGTTGGGGAGACTATCATTTGAAGCACAAGAGCAAGGAGTTCATCATCAACACGCCATTTGTTACTTCTTGGAGAGTGGTGTCTCCTAGATTGGCTAGGTGTCACTTGGGAGCCTCCGACAAGATTGTGGAGTTGAACCAAGGAGTTTGTAAGGGCAAGGAGATCGCCTACTTCGTGAAGATCTACCGCTAGCGAGGCAAGTCCTTCGTGGGCGACGGCCATGGTGGGATAGACAAGGTTGCTTCTTCGTGGACCCTTCGTGGGTGGAGCCCTTCGTGGACTCGTGCAGCCGTTACCCTTCATGGGTTGAAGTCTCCATCAACGTGGATGTACGATAGCACCACCTATCGAACCACGACAAAAACATCCGTGTCTCCAATTGCGTTTGAATCCTCCAAACCCTTCCCCTTACTTTCTTGCAAGTTGCATGCTTTAATTTCCGCTGCCTATATACTCTTTGCATGCTTGCTTGAATTGTGTGATGATTGCTTGACTTGTTCTAAAATAGCTAAAATCTGCCAAACCATAAAATTGGGAAAAGGTTAAGTTTTTATTTGTCAAGTAGTCTAATCACCCCCCCTCTAGACATACTTCAAGGTCCTACAGTTTTTTCTTCGTATAAAAAACGTGAATCATATTTTTGATCACATTTCTAAACCGTTTATCGGAATGAGGTAAATAATATGGCGTTGGAAAGCTGCTGCAAAACCGCTCACTCGACATGTTGAAATTTTTCTCTAATTCCCTATGGATAAAGAGTAATTTGGAAAATCGTAAAATTTCACAAACCGAACAACCGAGTTCGTATTTTCAACGTAATTTCTAAACGGCTAATCCAATTGAGGCAAATGATATAGCGTTGGAAAGCTTGTGAAAATGTGCTACTTTTTCATGTTGAAAGTTTTTCCTAATTTTGAACGGTTTAAAAGTAATTTAGAAAACGGTACAATTTCCATCGAGTTTGTATTTTCAAGCTAATTTCTTAACCGTACGTCCAAACGCAACGAATGATATGTCATTGGAAAGCATGAGGAAATGCGAAACTTTTTTGTATATATTCTTTCTCTCAATTCCGTACTGTTTTAAGTCAATTTTGAAAATGGCTAAAAACGTATTTTTGCCGTAATTTCTACAAACTTTATTGGAATGTGGAAAACAATATACTGCTGAAAAGCTACGGAAAATGCGAAACTTTTTCATGTTGGTGGTTTTCTCTGATTTCTAGCCGTCTTTAAGTAATTTCAAAAACAGCGAGATCATGCGTTCTGACTTTATCGCGAAACGAATTCTTCGAAAATGCACGCGTGAAGAACTTGAACTTCTCGGCATGTCTACCTGAACTTCACTCTGTTTTTCACGTGTTTTTTTTGCTCGTAGATCTCCATCCACTACTAGTAGCTCTCCATCCATTCACCGGAATTGAGCAGGTGATATACCGATGGAAAGCTGTTGTAAACACGCAACTTTCCCGTGTTAATCATCTTTTTCATACTCGCGACGATTTTAAAAGTTTTTCATCTAAAATTCATTCAGCGTAGTAGTTGAACTTCCTGCTGTTTTTACGTTGAACTTCTGTGACGTATTTTTGTTTGTAATTTTTCTCATCCATTCGTCAGTGTTACACAAATAATATTCCTTTTGTACAAACGTCTCTCACAATAATTTTTTTAACTTTCTCCGACCGAGGACTTGAACTTACACAAATGATATTACTGTCGCTTTGAGGTAAATTAGAAAATGGCGAGAGCATGATTTCTGCGTTCATCGCGAACGGAAATGCACTGCGTGAAGTAGCTGAAATTCTAGGGCATGTCTGTTTGAACTTCACTCTGTTTTTGACGTGCTGTTTTTTGCACTGCGTGAAGTAGTTGAACTTCTGGGGCATTTCTGTTTGAACTTCACTATGTTTCACTTTATTGTATTTTTTATATGAAATACACACCATGTAGTACGTGAACTTCTGGTTGTTATCGCTTTGAACTTCTCTCTGGTTTGAGAGAATTATTTTGAAACACAAAAAACAACATATTTTTTATGTGTTTTGGATGTCTAAATACACGGTGATCATCTCTCACAAGAATTTTTTGAACTTTTCCTCACCGAGCACTTGAACTTGTAGCAACCATTTTTTTCGTTTATGAGTTGTTTTTAAAAGTGCAAAAAATGGCGTTGTATTTTTTATTTTTTTAACAAGTAAATCCTAGGTTTTAATAAACTCCAAACTTATCTGTTATTTCAATTTGAACTTCACCTTTTCATATTTTGAGTAAAGAATTGTATTCAATTTTTATACAAAAAATCAAACATTGAAATACGAGGTGAACCTCTCTCGCAAGAATTTTTGAACTTCCCCGGACAAACCACTTGAACTTCTTTCAATAAACCTTTAAGCTTTTATTATTCTATGCTTTTATTTCTCACCTCAAATGCATTCCTTGTAGTACTTGAAATTCTCATTGTTTTCAGTATGAACGTTTGTTGCATTTTTGTGTATACGTCAAATAACACGCAATTGAAGGTCGGACGTCATTTTTTGCCATTTTAAAACATGTAATTGGAAGTCGGATGCCTCGCAATATAAATTTTGAACCGTGCATCGAGTTGCACGTGAACTTCTTGCAACAAATCTGAGTTTTTTATATACTTCAAACTTCTCTGTTATTTTAATTTCAATTTCCTAGTCATATATTCTTAGAAAGGAATATGTTTTTAAATAAGCATCAAACAATTTTGTAAATTGAAGTTCATAGTTTTATTTTTCTTAGAAACGGTAATAATTTGGGTTTTCCGTATACATCAAACTACTCCTCTATTTTAAATTGAACTTCTTGGTTTTTTTAATTCAGAAATTTGGGTTCTTCATATACATGGAACTATTCTAGTTACTAAAACTGAATTTCTTGGTTTTTTCAATTTGGACTTCTTGGTGTTATTCATTTGTAACAGGGAAAAAATCATAGTTTGTAATAAACATGTACAACTTCTACGTTATTTCGAACTTAACTTCTTGGTTTATTCGTTAGTGATGGAAAAAATTGAGTTTTTGTAATAAATATTGAACTGCTCCATTTTTTAAATTGAACTTCTTGGTTTATTTTTAGTAACGAGGAAAATCAAAGTTATATATATATATATATATATATATATATATATATATATATATATATATATATATATATATATATATATATATATATATATCAAACTTTCTATTTTTGTAAATTGGACTTCTCGGTTTATTTCTTTTAGTAACGGAAATATCCTAGTTTTGTAGTAAATATTGGACCGTCAGTTATTTAAATTTGAACTCCTAGAGGTTTTTAAATTTTAGAAATGATGAAAGTCTTTTTATGATTTTGAACTTCTCTATTTTAAAATTCGAACTTCTTTCTTTTTATTTTATTTTTAGGAACAGTGAAATATCCACTTCAAAGTGCTCTGCTTTTTTTGTTTGAACTACTTATGATCTTCTCGTTAGTAGATTTGGATTTTCCAATTTTTATACATCGAATTATTATGTTATTTTATTCTGAACTTCTTGTTTCCATTCTATAATAATGTGGACAATTTGAGTTTTCTATAATCATGGAATTACTCCATCTTTGTAATTTGGACTTCTTCGTTTTATTTCTTAGAAAAAAAATCCTATTTTTTTTTATAATAAACATCGAAACACTCCTCCATTTTAATTTGAACCTCTAGGTTTTCTTATAAATTGGAAAAATTCATCGCAATCTGTGGGAATTGTTTGAACATTTTTGTTTTCTCATTTTCTTCGACCTCTCCATTTTATTAATTTTGAACTTTCAGAGTTGAAGAATTTTTCTAGATAAGGACTGACTTTCTTCTTCGTTTACTCACATAGTACTGCTCCTTTTCTTAAGTTGAACTTCTGGATTTTCCTCGATGAAATAGCTTCCTTCTTATTTTTTTAAACTCGATTATTTTTTAGTATTTGACTTTTGAACTTCCAAAATTCTTTTTAATGAATTCATCCTTTTTTCCGGTGAACCCGCACATCTTTTTTCCTTTCTTATATTATACTCCCTCCGTCTCAAAATAAGTGACTCAATTTTGTACTAACTTTGCACTAATGTTAGTACAAAGTTGAGTCAATTATTTTGGGATGGAGTGATACTTTTTTTTAACTTGAAACTTTTGAAACACGAAGTCAAAAGAAGTCATTTCTAATTTGAATTTCTATAATACATTTCACTTACTAGGTAGTTATAATACATGACCTTTACACTCAGTAATATATGAACTTCTTAGAACATAATTTTCGTTGAGCAATTTTAAACACATAACATATATATGAAGAAGGTCAAAGATGCATACGTGAGTGCATCTACATGTAAGAAAGTTTTTGAAGATCTTTTAACCGTGCAAGGTGAAAAGAAGTCTCACGTCTATCAAAATTTCATAACATGGAGCTTTGTACTTGCAAAAAAATTAACTATCAAACATCATCACAACAACCCGAAGAAAAAAAGTTGGTTCTCATTGACATATCAACAAGCATGTACAGAGCACATAATCAGAACTTGTTCTCTACATCAACTTTACACTATGGTGCCCATCAGTAGCTGAGAGAGGTAGGGAGAGGTTCCTGTTGGGGCAGGGCTCATTAGAAGATGACCGATTTTTCTGCCTTGGCCTCTTGGAGCACACTGGACGAAGGAGAGGCGGGACTGGTGCAAGCTCCTCCCACTGACAGCTTCGGGGTGGACTACCGCGACGCTCGGTGATCAGGCGAGCATCCACGCAGTTGGGTAACGCCCCTCAACCCATTATAGCAGGAGCATCTTGTGCTTTGAGAACAAGAAGCCACGAAGTGGAGAGAGGGCTTGAGGCCTGCGACTCCTACTCCATTTTTCTTTTGCATTCTTTCCTGAAGTATTTCTGAAATTGAAACCAACATATTCAAAACCCCAGTTTTTTGCTTGCACTGATACTATTGAACTTCAAAAAAATAGAATAGAACTAGAACTAGATAACACAATTTTAAACTGAATAATGGGGATAGATAACATTGTGAAGGACGTATGCACCGAACTATTGTTTACCTAGCTGGTGAACCTTGGTCAAAGCTAAAGTGGAATTGGCAGAACATACAAACATACATACACACATATATGGAGGGAGGAATTATATGTGCACACACTTAGTAATACACGAACCTTCTGGGTTAGTAATATATACATGAACTTCTTTGTATAGACTTTTTTCTCACGTTCACATGCACATTTTTTTTCAAAATAAAAGATAAGTATACAATTTGGAAAAAATGGAAACATGCATGCATATATAAGTGGTTGGGCAAAACAATAAACTGTGTGTATATGGCCATGGAAAGCCACAGCTAACTCTCAAGAAGCAGAGAGGTGCCTGAGGAGGTGGACGACGACTAGCACCCGAGTCTTTTTGTGTGCTCTGTTTTTTGTGGTGATAACAGGAAGAGAAGGTGTCGCAGCTGGGGATGGCAACTAGTAGAAATGCCCCAGATTAGCACCAGAGACAAGCTGTGGTGATCTTAATGGAAGCAATCAAAAGAGAAGCAGAAAATGAATCCCAGCAGTCCTATGTCTAAATAATATGTTTGCAATAGAATTTAGCATTGTAGTTCTGTAGACAAATGCATCAGATAGGGGCGTGTGCACACATAACAAATTGGCGATTGTGAAGCAGCTCATATATATTCGACAACAATGGGACAGGCATTGCACAAAGGGAAGTAGTCGGCAGGAATACAAATGTGTGCAGCCTGCGTCGTACCTTGCAGTAGAGCTCGTGGCCGGCCTTGATCCTGACGTCCTAGCCCTTTCTGAAGTCGAGTATTGTCCAGGCCAACTCGACGGCGCCGCTCTAGCACCGGAGACAGTGCAACCATTAGCCTACTAACCAACTACTTTTAATATACAGATTCACAAACATTCTACCTGCTACATTTTTTAGTGCACAGAATTGGTTAATGAACACACTGGCCTACTGAAAAAATCAAACATTGGACTGCAGTATATTACACTTACAGTGATACATAACCAGTTCAAATATAGAAAAACGTTAGGTTCTTTTACCTACACAATAACAGACACCTTTGAGAGCAGAATTTTACACTGGCAGGGTGGCCACGGCGCAGATGGATGACGGCGACCTCGATGAAAAAATATGGATGCCCTATCATAGGGCCCTGCAAAATATACATAGTTATAGTCCACTTCATGATCTTCAGAAAATCAACACACTGAACTTCTGGTTGACCAGATGCTGACCTTTTTTTTGTTCGCAGCGCTGGTGTTGACCGGTAATTGAAGAGAGACCAGATGCATCCAGGGGAGAAAGAATGGTATGAGCGTTGTAGGGAGCAGGACATTCGCCGTGTGGGGGAGGAGGGAGATCGGAGGCAGAGCGGGAGTAGCCGTTGTACTGTTTGGAGAAGTAATCCATCGGTGATTGGGCAGGTCAGCCATAGAAGCCCAGGCAGATGTGGATCGGGGTCGAGGATGACGGCCACCACCTGGATGGGTTGTAGCGGCCGGTGCAGGCCATCTATGGAGGAGGGGCGGGCTGTAGCAAGGAGGGACCGCGCCGGTCACGGAGGAGGATGAGCGCCGGCTGCAGGGAGGGACCGCGCCGGCCGCAGAGGAGGATGAGCGCCGGCTGCAGGGAGGGACCGCGCCGGCCGCGGGGAGGGAGCGCGCCAGCTGTCGGGTGGGAGCGCGCCGGACGTGGGGAGGGAGCGCATCGACGGCGGAGGAGGAGTGGCGCGGGCGACGCGGGTCGTGGGGGCGGCGGCGGCGAAATCTGGCGTTCGGCAAGACCACAAGCGCTCGGAAACTTGAATCGGCGACGAGAAGAACACGGGTCGGAGGCACCGCAGCAGGATGTCAGGCGAGGGGATGAGCCATGTGGAGAGACGGGCAGATGGAAGTCCATGATGGGGAGGCGGCATGGTTCGCCAATGGGATCCACGGTGGTGAGTGGCGATGTGCTGGATGAGGGAGGATGGCTTAACGGCGCGCTGGGTGGAGCGATTTGCTCGCCGGCGTCGTCGGGCGAGGCGCCTGAGCACGGCAGAAGGTCACGAGGTCGAGGCCGACGACGGTGCGTTAGCTTCGGGTCGGCGGCAGCACACGAGCTACGGCAGGCGGCGGCGCCCGAACTCCGACCGGCGGTGGCGTCCGAACCCGCGATCAGCGGCGGAAGCGAGGCGGTGTCGAGGGATGCAGGACATCGGTGGAAGGATGGACTTTTTTGTTGGGGAGGGGGCGGCTTTCTGAGTTCGGGAACATGTGGTCGCGCTATATAGCGCGTACCGTGATCCAAATAACTATTCTAATCCTGGGATTAGAATAGTGTTACTATATATACAGCCGGTCTATTCTGCTAATATTAGCAGAATAGTTATTCTGATAACACCTCCGCACTGCACGCTCAACGCGAGGGCACTGCATCCCTATCAAACGAGCACTGCAATGTCATCAGAAAAACTGCATGCATTTTTTCGGCATTATTTTTGCTCCAGTTTCTAAACCGTTTGTCGGAATGGGGCATATAATATATCTTTGAATAGTTATGGAAAATGCGCAGCCTCGTCATGTTGAACACTTTCCGAGATTCATCGCGGTTTAAGAGCAGTTTCAAAAACAGTGCGCGCATGACGGGATGCAGCGATCGTATTTTCGTGATTTGTTTCTAAACCGCACATCGGAATGAAGTAAACGATACGGCATTGGAAAGATATCGTCGAGCCGCATCTTTTTCATATCTATTATTTTCTCTAATTCGTTACGGTTTAAGATCAGTTTCAAATTTACTAAATCGCGGAATTCTGTTTTTCAAATTTTTTCAAATTTTCGGTACTGTTTTTGCTCCAGTTTTTTAACCGTTTGTCGAAACGTGACGTGTAATATACCATTGAAAAGCTATGGACGAGGCGCAACTTTCATCTGTTGAAATGTTCTTGAGTTTCCTTACGGTTTTAAGTTAATTTTGAAAATCGTGCGGCGGATGATGAGTGGCAGTGGCCGTTTTTTCATAAATTTTTACAAACCGCTTGTCGGAATGATTCAAATGATACGCCGTTGGAAAGATATCAACGAGGCGCAACTTTTTCATGTAGAACACTCTTTTTAGTTCTTTACGGTTTAAGAGCAGTTTTGGTTTTAGCGAAATGAGGACACTCTGTTTTTCGCGGCACCAAAATCGACGAGTCGACCGAATCGAACAGAAAACCGCATTGCTTCATACTGAAAACAGCACTGCATCGGACGTGCAAGTGACTTGCATAACTTATTTTGTCAGACGTAAATTTTCCAAGACGAGGAAGTTGCCCTTGCTTCACGTCGGGGCATAAGCTAGCCGCAACACTACCAAAAGTGAACCTCGGCACTACGAAAAGTAAACCGCATGAGATTTTATTGCTTTTTTCATACTTATTATTTTTCATGCGCATAGACTGGGCAAGTGGACCGCATGGACCGACCGAGGGAACTACATCTAATAAGAAACGAGCTTCTTTTCAGATGTTTACCAAGTGGAACTACTTAAATGTTTTGTTCGTTTCTTAAAAAATCATCAAGACTACATGGTCAATTTTAGTGAGTTGCATGAATGGGACAAGTGCACTGCATTTAAAATTACAATTTTGCATCAAACGAATGTTATCTCACACCAACATTCTTTGAATTTTTTTAACAAACAAATGAACAGCAGAAAACAAAAGCCACGACAGAGCTAACCAACACACATTTTGTTTTGCGCCTTTGTCTATGGATGCCGATGATGCTCATAGACACACATACATCCATTCATTGTTTTATAGCCACACACATATACTAGCAGAACTCCTTTTGATGGCCAGCAGAATACACATACACGGATGCTCACCGAACTGCATGCACGGACACTCGCCAGATTGCACGCACACGAGCTCTGAACCGCATATCTAGCGTCTCTGAGTTGCATGGCATGGTCGGCGGATTGCAGGGAAGAGATGGCACTTGCCGGACTGCACACACACGAGCTTCGAACCGCATGGCGAGCGTCTCCGAGCTGCACGGCCATGGTCGACTGACTAGATAGGAAGAGATGCGCTTGCCGGACTGCGCAAGCACGAGCCCTGAACCGCATGGCCAGCATCTCCGAGCTGCACAACCACAACACCTGCATGCACAGGATCTTGGTGCAACAACAGCCAGGAAGAGGTCAGGGGGGTGAGGGATTCATACAATACAACATAGCAGGAGGATCCTGCGGGAGGTGGCGTGGCTGGCGGTGAGGATCCCGTAGGGATCCGCTGGAAGTACATGTGCCAATCCTGCAATCACTGATTGCCGAAACTGCACATTGGCGGGCCACGAGCTACACCCGCTGGAGATGTGGGCTGCGGCATACTCCAGCTATGTGGACTGCACCGTGGATGACAGCGCAACAGGTTGAGGACTTGCAACGGTGGCGGAACCAATAGTGGGCTGCACGCCCGAGCTGCACGGACCACGAGCCACTTGCGGGCGAGCTGCAAATCCTCGGTAAGCATCTAAACTGCACTGCATCGTAAACAAATCGTCATTTTTTTTTCTGAAAATAGTAGAAAATGCTTCTGAGCAGCACCAAACTAAAAAGCACTAAACCTGGACGAGATTCGCATGCCGAACTGCGCCGCAACGCCGTCCTTACTACATGAAGTCGGCGGGCTGGTACCTCACTGGAATATGATGAAGGGGGGTCGCTGAAGAGCTGGAACCTCATGCGGCCTTGTTGCCACACTGCATCACACACGCATGAGGGAGGCTGTGGGCGACCTCGAGCTCACCATGCACCACCACCTGTTCATCATCCCCATCACTGCACCGTTGCTTGAGAGGATGCCAGCCCTCGCGCTGGGTAGACCACGAGCTCACCTCCAAGCCTTTCCTGGCGATGTACCTCCTCGAGTGGGAGAGAGAGCTGCAGGTGCCCCTGCGATGGACTGCGGTCACGGGTGAAATCTGGGTAGGGCAGAGGAGGAGCAGGGTTGCAGAGGGATCTCGGCAGGATGGGGATCGCTGGTTCCCGGTAGATCAACGGGGTTGGAGGGTTGGTGAGGGGCAGTGGAACTGCGACCTCTAGTGCAGACACCCACACAAACCTCCCATGGCCGCGGTTGCCGTTGTCTACTCCGGTGGCGGGCCGCCGCGGAGGGGCCTCGGTAGGTCGCGGGGGAGATGGATCCGGCTGCGGGGGAGGAGCAGGGGAGGCCCGCGGAGGTAGGACTGCTGGAAGTCAGGGCGCACGGCGAACCTTCTCCGCCCACTGGATCCCTCCATGGCCGCCCCGGGTGGATCTCGCGGCAGCCTCCCACTTGCCAGCGGCAGGGGATCCGGCATCTGGCTCGGGGTGCCCTGGCGTCGCGGGGATCCGACTGGTGGTTCGCGGAGCCTTGGCGCCGCGGGGATCCGACTGGTGGTTCGGGGAGCCCTTGCGGCATGTGGATCCGGCAGCCCCACTTGCCGGCGGCGGAAGGAGGTGGGAGGAGACAGTGTTGGGCACCTGTGGATAGGGAAGAAGGTGGATTGGGTCGGGGTGGTAGTTGACTGGGGGGATAAGGTGTACGTATGTTGTTTGGGGTGAGGTTCGATCGGAGCGTGGACGCAGTATGCGTTTGTTAGCAGAATATGGCAGTGTTATTAGAATAAGACTCTTAAAGGTGTTATCATAACAGATCAATCCAACATGGGGAATCTCTGTAGTGAATACTAAGAATACTAGGCCTGTAAGGGTTCCATTTTTCTGGTTTTTTTTGGGATTTTTTTTACCTACGCTGTTTGAGCGATACGTTATCTCTGTGTGTGCAGTACATCCTACAGTGACCTTCCTTTGTTTTCTCTTTAATATTTGTTTGACTGCGCATTGCATGCATGTCTTGATCCAGTTCACACGTGAGCTTTTGATGGTCTTCTAGATTTCCCGTGATTACTGCATGGGCCATGCATGTCGCCAGGCATGTCGCCACGTTTGCCTCACACGTGTTGGCTGCCAGTTTACTGATGGACACGTTGCCTTCTAGCCTTTTCTGGTGGGCTTCATCTTTATTTTTTCTTTGCTTTTGGCTGCCTATAAGTAATTGGCCTGGTGTTGGTTCACGGTCTCCGCAAGAAATCATCCGACCCTCTATCCCAATCCAGCACTACGCGGCCGCTGCCTCCTCTCCTCTGTCTCTGTATGGGCGCGCAGCCTCATCCTCCCCCTACCTGGTCGCCGGCAGCCCCTGCGCCAGGCCCTCCGTTTCCCCCCAGTGAGGCCGAGATGGTAGCGCGATGCGCAGCCCCATCCTCCCCACCTTGGTCGCTGGCCAGCCCCTAGCGCCAGGCCCTCCGTTTATCATTGGCGGTGTTGGCGTTGAAGGATGGGGTGACGATGTCGTCGGACTCTTGGAAAAGCAACGCGGGTAGAGGAAGAGCACGCGCCCCGGCATCGGAGGAGGCTTGGCAGGAGATGGTTGTTCTGCTGTAGGTACGTGAACGGGGTGGCTAGGTTGACACGCTGGCCTCCTCCGGCATCCTCTCTTCGCCCCGCTCCGGCTCCAGCCCCTTGCTTGCCGCCTCCTGCGACGCCGGTGTTGAGCTCGCTTGCGAGGTGTTCTATCAATAGACCAAACTAAGCCAAGTCTGAGTATGGACGATGGTCATGTACTTTCCTTCCTCAAGCACTCCTCCTCCTCGGCGTCCTCCTACCCTGGCGTCCACCGCCCCACCCAGGAGTACGTCGAGCGCGGGCAGTGGTGCGTCGGCGTGCCGCACGGCGCTGGGATGTACCTGTGGACGGACGGGTGGATGTATGAGGGGGAGTGGCGGCACGGCAAGGCCACGACCGGGGCAAGTTCTCCTGGCCGTCGGGCCGGGCGTCACCTTAGAGGGCGAGTTCAAGAACGGCTTCATGGATGGCGACGACACCTGCACCGAAGCCGTCGGGGGCAGGTTAAGGGCTCCTGGTCCATGAATCTTAAGCACGACGACGGCAGGAAGAGCTACGTCAATGGCGACCAGTAGACGGCGAGTGGTGAGTGGCGCTCCGGGATGCAAGACGGCGCCGGCCGCTACATCTGGCGCAACGGGACTGAGTATAGGGGGAGTGGCTACCGCGACGCGCTCACATGGGCCAACGGCAACCGCTACGACGGCGGCTGGGAGGATGACTGCCCGCGCGGCCAGGGCACCTTTCGATGGGCCGACGACAGCGTCTACATCGGCTTCTGGACTAGAGACGGCCCGAGCGACATTGTCCAGCAAAAGGGCGTCTACCACCCGTCTCCGGCGGCGCCGTCCCCAAAGGCGCACGACCTCGTGACGCGTTCGCGAGGGAATTTCTTGGGTTCATGGGCGTCGGCGCCACCGAGTCCACGCCGCTGCAAAGGCCGCTCGACAGTTCGGCTAACCGGACGGCCAATGGGCGGGCAAGCTCCATGTGTCGGATGAGCAATTGCTCCGAAGTACGGCAAGATTTGCATCTGGGAGTCAGGCGGCAACATCACCTGCGACATTGTGTTCGGAGCTTGGCTTGGACCGCCGCCTTCTTGGTGTTCTCCCATGATAGGATGCACGACATCTTGTGCTCAGCCTTGCAGCACAGAGAATTCTCTTGTGTATTCAGTTCGTTCAGGTTCAGTTAAGTTCAATTGAGTGGAGACATGCACCTGTTGTCGGCCTTGTTCTTCTGGTTCTCCTCCCACGCCTTCACCATCGACAGCTTCCGATTCATCACCACCTTCACAAGCACCGCGTCTGTACGCGAGTTCATTCATTTCGTGTGTTTTTGTATTCATACCAAACAAATTAAAACTGAAAACCTGCAAAGCAAATTCACCAAAACTTGAAGTAGAGGATGGACTACATGATGTACGTACCTCTGTCAGTTTCTGGGCCTGGAGGGGCTGCAGGTCCTTGCTGTGCTGTTGTTGGCGCTGGGGCTCCATCAGCAGCAGCAAGACGGATCGATCGATTAGAGTTAGCATAGCACCAAACTGATGCCAGAGTGATCCACGTCTGAACGTTTGTAAATACTGCCACTACCATTCCAGAGTCGCCCTGGTGGACGACGCACGTAGGAGCGTGAGGACGGCGGGGAGAGCGGGGCGCTTCTGCTGCCACCGTCCCCGGCGCTGCACATCACCAAGTGGGTGTCCCCGCGGCAGGCTAAGCAGCAGGAGGAGACCATCGTAATTGACGCAAGCACTACGAGCTCATGCTCAACTTGCAGCTCGGGATCAGGTGGGTTGCTTCGGTTATCTCCCTTTGTCAGTGCGTCTGAATTACGATGTGTTCAAGGAATATAGTCAAGACTAAAATATTTGCATTTGCTTTCAGTACCTTTGCTCCACGCAGAGTTATAGGAATATAGTAAAGACTAAATATGTGTTCATCTGGAACCTAAAGACGCTAAACAATATTTTAGTGATCTTGGATGTCATCACCTGCATAGACTTTTCTCCTGTAATAGTGTGCTTCCAGTTCGTTGGTTCATGGACGGTCAGATGGTTGCAGCGTACCGCCTGCTTCGGTGGATCGACTTGAATAGATTGGTTGTTGATGATATGTCTTTTAGGACCAGCAGCAGTGGTTTGATTCAGATGTAAATCTCACTATCACTACATCAGGGTCAATATCTTAGGTCTAAGAAAAGAAGCAATGTCACTATTCAGGGCTAAATTTGTCTTTTTCATAGCTCACATCTTGTAATGTGTTTCAACTTGAAATTTTGCGTGGCAATAAAACATCACCCTCTTAACATCCTGTATTTTTTTAGATTGTTTTGAAACTTTAAAATATGGTTTCCACAAAGTTTCCATGGAATATTGGTTTCCGTATGATATTCTCTCCTTTTTATTTTCGCATCCAATTTTTTAAATTTTATACCTTTTAAACAAAAAATTAAACTAAATTTTATTCCATATTCGGGGTTCTCATGACCAACGCTTTCAAATAAGATTCATTTTGATTATATTTTGACAACTTGTTAAGTTTCAATGTTTGAAACTTTGTACGAGCGACCGATAAAAATCAATTATTTTGTCTACGATCGAAAGAAAAAATTACTTAAAATTATATCTCTGAAACTTGTTGAAACTGGGCACTTTTCTATATGCAAAACCTGTAAGTTTTCTTGTGCTCGATCAGCTCGGCTGGGTTGAAGTATTAGACTTGATACGCCTGCTGCATTTTCCTCAATTTATTTTAGGCTTTTCGACAATGTTCGTTTAGTGAACGACGACATTTCCATGGAGTATGATACGTAGCTTATCAATTCTTTTGGCGCGGCGTGCCACCGTGCACTATTCGCTAGTTTAACCTATGAACCTATCTAATTCCTTGGGAGCTCTTATATTTTTTCCTCACAATCTCCTACCAAAGCCCCTCCTTGCTTTTCCAAGTTCCACCACCATTCGTATAGTAGGCTGATGTTGAAATTTTCTGGATTTTTAATCCACAAACCCCCTTTCCTTTTTAGTCTACAGACTAGACTCCACTTCACAACATGATATTTCTTCTTGACACTGCTTCCCTGCCAAAAGAACTTCCTGATTAGTTTTTCCATCCTCCCAAAATTTGTTATGGGGAATTTGTACATAGAGAAGCCAAATACATTCATGTTGGTCAAGCAAGCACCTGTCCTAATCACTCTACGGATACGTCTCCAACGTATCTATAATTTTTGATTGTTCCATGCTATTATATTATCTATTTTGGATGTTTTACATGCATTAATATGCTATTTTATATTATTTTAGGGACTAACCTATTAACCTAGAGCCCAGTGACAGTTTCTATTTTTTCCTTGCTTTTGAGTTTTACCGAAAAGGAATATCAAACAGAGTCCAAATGGAATAAAATTTTCGTGATGTTTTTTCTTGGACCACAAGACATCCAGAGGACTTGGAGAGGGGGCCAGAAGGTTCCCGAGGAGGCAAAAAGCCTTGAGGGCTTGTGGGCCCCTTACAGGTCTTATAACCCTAATCGTTGCACTATAAATTCCCAAATATTCCCAAACCATCAGAGGCATCCACCAAAATACTTTTCCGCCGCCGCAAGCTTCTGTTCCTGTGAGATCCCATCTTGGGGCCTTTTCTGACACCCTGCCGGAGGGGGATTCGACCACAGAGGGCCTCTACATCAACCTTGCTTCCCTTCCGATGAAGCGTGAGTAGTTTACCACAAACCTAAGGGTCCATAGCTAGTAGCTAGATGGCTTCTTCTCTCTCTCTTTGATCTTTAATACAATGTTCTCCTTGATGTTCTTGAAAATCTATCCGATGTAATATTCTTTTGTGGTGTGTTTGTCGAGATCCGATGAATTGTGGATTTATGATCAAATTATCTATGAATATTATTTGAGTCTTCTCTAAACTCTTTTATGGATGATTAAGATACCATTGTATTTCTCTTTGAACTATCGATTTGGTTTGGACAACTAGATTGGTTTTTCTTGCAATGGGAGAGGTGCTTAGTTTTGGGTTCAATCTTGCGGTGTCCTCACCCAGTGATATATTAGGGGTAGCGAGGCACGTATTGTATTGTTGCCATCAAGGATAAAAAGATGGGTTTATATCATATTGCTTGAGTTAATGCCTCTACATCATGTCATATTACCTAAAGCGTTACTCTGTTCTTATGAACCTAATACTCTAGATGCATGTTGGGTGGGCGTCGATGTGTGGAGTAATAGTAGTAGATGCAGGCAGGAGTCGGTCTACTTGACATGGACGTGATGGCTATATTCATGATCATTGCCTTAGATATCATCATAACTTTGCGCTTTTCTATCAATTGCTCGATAATAATTTGTTTACCCACTGTATGCTCTCTTCAAGAGAGAAGCTGCTACTTCTTGAGCTTGCGTTGGTTTTTCCCTTGAAGAGGAAAGGGTGATGCAGCAAAGTAGAGATAAGTATTTCCCTCAGTTTGAGAAACAAGGTATCAATCCAGTAGGAGATAACGCACAAATCACCGAATACCTGCACAAACAATCAAACAACTTGCACCCAACGTGATAAAGGGGTTGTCAATCCCTTCACGGTTACTTGCAAAAGTGAGATCTGATAGAGATAGATAAACGATAAAGTAAATAGTTTTAGTATTTTTTGTTTATAGATCAGAAAGTAAAATATTGCAAAATACTAGATTGGAAACTTATATGATAGAAAATAGACCCAGGGGCCATAGGTTTCACTAGAGGCTTCTCTCAAGATAGAAAATAATACAGTGGGTGAACAAATTACTGCCGAGCAATTGATAGAAAAGTGCAAAGTTATGATGATATATAAGGCAATGATCATGAATATAGGCCTCACGTCCATGTCAAGTAGACCAAAATGATTCTCCATCTACTACTATTACTCCACACATTGACTGTTATCCAGCATGCATCTAGAGTATTAAGTTCATAAAGAACGGAGTAACGCATTAAGTAAGATGACATGATGTAGAGGAATTAACTCAAGCAATATGATGAAAACCCCATCTTTTTATCCTCGATGGCAACAATACAATACGTGCCTTGCTGCCCCTGCTATCACTGGGAAAGGACACTGCAAGATTGAACCCAAAGTTAAGCACTTCTCCCATTGCAAGAAAAACCAATCTAGTTGGCCAAACCAAACCTATAGTTCCAAGAGAATTACTAAGATATCAAATCATGCATAAAAGAATTCAGAGAAGATTCGAATAATATTCATAGATAAGCTGATTCGGATCTCGGCAAACACACCGCAAAAAAGTATTACATCGAATATATCTCCAAGAACATCAAGGAGAACATGGTATTGAGAATCAAAGGGAGAGAAGAAGCCATCTAGCTACTAGCTATTGTCCTGTAGGTCTGTGGAAAAATACTCACGCTTCATCGGAAGGGCAATAGGGTTGATGTAGAATCCCTCCATGATCGAATCCCCCTCCGACAGGGTGCCGGAAAAGGTCCCTAGATGGGATCTCACGGGTATAGAAGGTTGCGGCGGTGAAAAAGTGTTTCGGTGGATGCCTCTGGTGGTTTGGGGATATTTGGCAATATATAGGCGAAAGAATTAGGCCAGGAGGCTCACGGGGGGCACAAGGGTGGGGTGCGCGCCCTACCACCCTGGGCGCGCCCTCAATCCTTGTGGCCGCCACGTGGCTCCTCCGACTTCAACTCCAAGTCTCCTGGTTGTCTTCTGGTCCATGAAAAGTCATCTTTAAGGTTTCATTCCGTTTGGACTCCATTTGGTAATTCTGCGAAACTCAAAAACAGGGAAAAAATAGGAACTGGCACTCGGCGCCAGGTTAATGGGTTAGTCCCAAAATAATATAAAGTAGCATATTAATGCATATAAAACATCCAAAATAGATAATATAATAGCATGGAACAATAAAAAATTATAGATATGTTGGAGACATATCAGAAGCCTCTAGTGAAGCCTATGGCCCCCGGGTATATGTTCCATCGTATATTTTCAGATCTATAAACCAAAACACCCAAAAATACCTTGCTGCACTTTATTTATATTTACTTTGGTTTGCCTTTTTATTTATCTTTTATACCTATATCTATTAGATCTCACTCTTGTTCAAGACCGTGAAGGGATTGACAACCCCTTTTTCACGTTGAGTGCAAGTGTTTGTTACTTTGTGCAGGTGCATAGATTGGAGACTTGATAGTGCCTCCTACTGGATTGATACCTTGGTTCTTAACTAAGGGAAATACTTATCTCTACTTTGCTGCATCACCCTTTCTTCTTCAAGGGAAAAATCAACGCAAGCTCAAGAAGTAGTAGGAAGAATTTTTGACGCTGTTGCCGGGGAGGTTGTACATCAAGCCTAGCAAGTACCCATCATAAACTCTCATCTCTTGCATTACATTATTTGCCATTTGCCTCTCATTTTCCTCTCCCCCACTTCTAAAACGTTTTCAGAAAAGCAAAAAAATATTTGCCTTTTTATTCGCCCTTCTTTCATTCGTCTTTTTGTTTGCTTTTCGTTTGCTCGTGTGATTGATTGCTTGCTTCGTCACGATGTCTAAAGAAAATACCAAATTGTGTGAATTTTCCAATACTAATAATAATTATTTTATTAGTACTCCGATTTCTACCGCCACTAGTGTGGAATCTTATGAAATTAATGCCGCTTTGTTGAATCTTGTTATGAAAGGACAATTTTCCGGCCTTCCTAGTGAAGATGTCGCATCCCATCTAAATACTTTCATTGAGCTGTGTGAAGATGGATGAACTTATGAAATTATTTGCTAGTAAGAGTGCTCCTACTAATCCTAATGATATGCCTTTGTGCACTTTGATTGAGAATAATAATGAATCTATGGATGTTATTTTTGCTGGTAGGAACAATTTTGGTAATAATGCGTATAGAGGTAATTTCAACCCTAGGCCGTTTCCTAGTAATTCCTCTAATAATTATGGCAATTCCTACAACAATTCTTATGGAAATTATAATAAAATACGCTCTTTTCTTGAGAATAATATTAAAGATTTCATTCATTCTCAAAAGAATTTTAATGCTATGGTAGATGATTTGGCTAGGAACGTTGATAGAATTTCTCTTAAGATTGATTCTTTTAAGATTAGATCTATGCCGCCCAAGCATGCTATTAATGAATATCTAAAAGCTATTAAAATTTCTATGGATGAATGCAAAGAAAGAACCGCTAGGATGCGTGCTAAGCGAGATTGGTTTGTAAAAGCGTGTTCTTCTAGTTTTTTGCAGAAATAATGATGAAGATCTTAAAGTGATTGATGTCACTCCTATTGAATCTTTGTTTTCTAATATAAATCTTGATAAAGATGGGACTGGAGATGAGTCAACTTTAGCTAGAAGGCGTCCCAGTAATTTGGAGTTTAGAGATCTTAATGATTTTTTTTATAAAAGTGGGATTGGAGAGGTCAAAACTTTAAGTAGCGATGAACCCACTCTTATGGATTTCAAGGACTTTAATTACAATAATTGTTATTTGATATATTGTATTTCCTTGTTGCAATCCATGTTAAATTCACCTCATGCTTATAATCAAAATAAAGCTTTTACTAAACGTATCGTTGATGCTATGATGAAATCTTTTGAAGAAAAACTCGACTTGGAAGTTTCTATTCCTAGAAAGCTTTATGATGAGTGGGAACCTACTATTGAGATTAAGATTAAAGATTATGAGTGCAATGCTTTGTGTGATTTGGGTGCTAGCGTTTCCACTATTCTGAAAACTTTATCTGATGTGCTAGGTTTCCGTGAATTTGATGATTGTTCTTTGAATTTGCATCTAGCGGATTCCACTATTAAGAAACCTATGGGAAGAATGAATGATGTTCTTATAGTTGCAAATAGGAATTATGTGCCCGTAGATATTATTGTGCTTGATATAGATTGCAATCCTACATGTCCTATTATTCTTGGTAGGCCTTTCCTTAGAACAATTGGTGCAATTATTGACATAAAAGAAGGAAACATCAGATTTCAATTTCGTTAAGGAAGGGCATGGAACACTTTCCAATAAATAAAATTAAGTTGCCATAGGAATCAATTATGAGGGCTACTTATGGTTTGCATACCAAAGATGACAATACCTAGATCTATGTTTTATGCCTAGCTAGGGGCGTTAGACAATAGTGTTTATTTGGAGGGAACCCAATTTTACTTTGTGCTTTTTGTTTTAGCTATTGCTTTCCAATAAATACACATTATTACTTCTATAGTAATTATGTTTTGGTGTTTCAGTTAGTGTTAGATCCAAGTAAGACCTTTGGGATGGTCTGGGGTGATAATTGATTTGATCTTGCTGAAAACAGAAACTTTTGCGTCCAATAGCAGAATTATTTTAAATCACAGAAGCGTGATAAAATTCTGAGTTTTTACACAAGATTGATATACAAATTGCCTAGGTTGCCCTAATATTTCAGAATTTTTGGAGTTACAGAAGTATACAAAATTTCTGGATTACTGAGGGAGTCCTGGATTAGGGGGTCCTCGGATAGCCGGAGTATATACTTTAGCCGGAGTGTCGGACTATGAAGATACAATATTGAAGACTTCGTCCCGTGTCCGGACGGGACTCTCCTTGGCGTGGAAGGCAAGCTTGGCAATATGGATATGTAGATCTCCTCCTTATGGCCGACTCTGTGTAACCCTAGCCCCTCTGGTGTCTATATAAACCGGAGGGTTTAGTCCGTAGGACAACAACAATCATACCATAGGCTAGCTTCTAGGGTTTAGCCTCTACGATCTCGTGGTAGATCAACTCTTGTAATACTCATATCATCAAGATCAATCAAGCAGGAAGTAGGGTATTACCTCCATCGAGAGGGCCCGAACACAGGTAAACATCGTGTCCCCGCCTCCTGTTACCATCCGCCTTAGACGCACAGTTCGGGACCCCCTATCCGAGATCCGCCGGTTTTGACACCGACATTGGTGCTTTCATTGAGAGTTCCACTGTGCCGTGCTAGGTGGCTCCTTCGATCATCGGCAACGATGCGATCCAGGGTGAGGTTTTCCTCCCCGGACAGATCTTCGTATTCGGCAGTTTCGTACTGCGGGCCAACTCGCTTGGCCGTCTGGAGCAGATCGAGAGCTACGCCCATGGCCATCAGGTCAGGTTTGGAAACTTGAACTATACTGCCGACATCCGCGGAGACTTGATCTTCGACGGATTCGAGCACATGTCAGGTGCGTCGCACAATCAGGACGAGCTTGACTTAGCTCTGCCGTCGGACAGTGTTCGGGAGATCACACCTGCAACTACTCCGGCCCTCAATCCGGAACAAATTGCGCCATCCGAAGACGGGTGGATGGACCCCTCCACGGAGGCCGCACACTCAGTGGCGATAGAGCCGAATACTGACTTCACCTCTCATGAGACCCGTGTGGCCGGATTTGGATTCGTCCCCGGCCACGGGCTCCGAACCACCTACGTCCGTGCCCATCGAATCTGATTGGGCACCGATCATGGAGTTTTCCTCCGCGGGTATCTTTCAGCACTCACCACTAGGCGATGTGCTAAATTCATTAAGGTCCCTCTCTTTGTAGGAGGCCCTTGGCCGAACTATGCCCGGCCCGAACGGGAAGCGGATGACGAAGAAATTCGTTTCCCACCCACCACCCACTTAATAGCCACTGTCGACGATTTAACCGACATGCTCGACTTTGACTCCGAAGACATCGACGGTATGGACGACGATGCACGAGAGGAACAGGAACCACCGCCCATAGGGCGCTGGACAACCACTTCATCACATGATATATATATGGTGGATACACCTAAAGAGAACAATGAAGAGGAACAGAAGGATGTAGCGAAGGATAGCTCCCTCGTGAAGCAACCAAAGCGACGACGTAGGCGCCGCTCCAAATCCCACCTCAGCAAAACAACGATAACAACGCAAGAAAAAATAATACCCCAGTCGACTCCAGGGGAAACAACGACCACATGGACCCAGCGACAGAGCAGGAAGAAGCAGCGGACGGCGAACATAGTACGGATCCACTGTCCGATCAAGGCGGCGCCGAGGATAAAGCTCATCAACCTTTCTCCGGAGAGGAAAACAGTCCAGACGATGACGACGCACACATCATCCCAGAAAGGCACTTGGAACAAGAGAACCTCCGCAGAAGGCTTATTGCCACCGCGAGGAGTCTGAAGAAGCAGAAGCAAAGGCTTAAGGCCGCACAGAATACGCTCAACAGTAGATGGAACAAAGTGCTCGACACTAAAGAAAAGTATGGTGGTAGTCGCCCCACAAAGAGCTATCCAAAGCGCAAGCTGTTTCCTGAATTCGATGATGAGGCCTTAGAGCCTACACAGCCGACAAACAAAACGGCCGACTGGTTGGATCGACCACCTCGTGGCCGTGATAGGGCGGCTAACGAGGCCGCACATAAGTCAGCACATGACCCACGCGAGGGCTTGCACCAAAAGTTCGGCGTGACCAGATCCATCTACGGATCTAGGAAGCCTGCACCAGCGCATAATCAAAACCGAACACTACAACCGTCAGAATGCCATGACACATCCAAATACAGGGGTGCCGCGCACCCCCTATGTTTCACCGATGAGGTGCTGGATCACGAATTTCCAGAGGGATTCAAACCCGTGAACATAGAGGCGTATGACATGACGACAGACCCTGGGGTATGGATTGAGGATTTCATCCTCCATATCCATATGGCTCGCGGAGATGATCTCCACGCAATCAAGTACTTGCCCCTCAAGCTGAAAGGACCAGCTCGGCAATGGCTGAAGAGCCTCCTCGAAAATTCCATTGGAAGTTGGGAGGAGCTTGAGGATGCTTTTAGGGCCAACTTTCAAGGGACCTATGTCCGACCTCCGGATGCAGACGATTTAAGTCATATAATTCAACAGCCCGGAGAGTCAGCCCGAAAGCTTTGGAACAGATTTCTCACTAAGAAGAACCAAATCGTCGACTATCCGGACGCGAAGCCTTAGCAGCTTTCAAACACAGCGTCCGAGACAAATGGCTCGCCAGACACCTCGGCCAAGAAAAACCAAGGACAATGGCAGCCCTAACAAGCCTTATGGCCCGCTTTTGCGCGGGCGAAGACAGCTGGCTGGCCCGTAGTAGCACCAGCGACCCAGGCACATGTGAAGTCAGGGATGGTAATGGAAAACCACGACGCAGTAAAAGCAAGCATCGGAATAATGAAGACAGCCCAGACAACACGGCGGTAAACGCTGGATTTAGGGGCACTCGACCCGGTCAACGGAAAAAGCCCTTTAAAGGCAATAGGGATGGAGCGTCCAGCCTCAACAAGATTCTAGACAAATTATGTCAGATTCACGACGCCTCCGATAAACCTGCAAATCACACCCACAGATAATGCTGGGTCTTCAAGCAGGCCGGTAAGCTAAACGCCGAACACAAGGGGAGGGAGACACCAAGTGAAGACGAGGATGAGCCTCGTCAGCAAAACACTTGGGGGGCAGAAAAAGTTCCCACCAGAGGTCAAAACAGTGAACATGATTCACGTAACACAAAGAAGAAGCAAACATGCACTCCGAGACATGCACGCGTAGAGCCCGTCACCCTAAGTTCAACCCTTGGTCGGCCTGCCCTATCACTTTTGATCGCAGGGATCACCTGACAAGTATTCGGCACGGAGGATTGGCGTCCTTGGTGCTAGACCCAATTATCGACGGATACCATCTCACCCAAGTCCTCATGGACAGCGGCAGTAGTCTTAATCTGATATATCAGGACACAGTCCGCAAAATGGGGATAGACCCGACAAGAGTCAGCCAAAGCAATACTACCTTTAAAGGACTAATACCAGGCCCAGAGGCCCGTTGTACGGGCTCTCTAGTGCTAGAGGTTGTATTCGGTTCTCCCGGCAACTTCCAAAGCGAAAAGTTAACCTTCGACATCGCTCCATTCCGAAGCGGCTATCAAGCACTACTCGGAAGAACAACTTTTGCTCGTTTTAATGCAGTACCGCACTACGCTTCTCTTAAGCTTAAGATGCCCGGTCCACGTGGCATCATCACAGTTAGCGGAAATGTCGAGTGTTCCTTACACGCGGAAGAACGTGTGGCGGCTTTAGCAGCCGAACACTAAATGGCCTCGCCAACCAGAATAAATGAACTGTCGTCAAGACCGCGGACACGGCTAGACGAGTCCGGCGCATCACTAGCTGTAACAACTTAGATAAACCTGAGATTGATGGATATACCGCCATAGGTGGTACCAGGGGCTTCCCGCATGTAACAAGGACTACAGCTCGGCTCAACCTTACTTATCTTGAATTTTAATGGTTTATCGAGAATAACCAATTTTTTGCACGACAACTTTGACCTAAGTTTTTCTATTTTACAGATGATAATCATGCTACATCCGTCAAGGATACGGCACAACGGAGACACAGGCACAGACGTGCAGCAGGGCCCCGCTCAAAGGTTTCTTTTTAGATTAAGACCCTGTGTACACCTTTTTTACTGTCTCTTGTTGCTTCACATCCTCCGGATACTCAGTATAACCGCGAGGGATGCTGACGTTATTGGCATTTCGCCACGTCAGAATAAATGCATGTACCTGGACACTCAGGGTTCATTATCAAGGGCGTTACTCAGCCCAGTATATGTTGTAAAGACCGAATACCTTAGGGAGTGTTCGGCGTCGCGACTTTGGCCTTATATGCATCAGCTCCGAATCATGTCTTTGGTCAAATGTTGGGTTTGCCCGGCTCCCGTGTTTTGCTACCTTACGTTCCGCTCTATCGACTAAGGTGGCACCGGGAGAACTACTGTGATTGTGCCCTGGTTCATCCGAACGAGCACCTCAGTAGAGAAAGCCGAAAACTGACAGTCATGATAAAGCATGGGACTGGTCAACCACTTAATGACTCATCGGAATCTTCGGGATTCCTCCGCATTAACGAAGGGCCGGTTTTCCCGGCCATGTACGTACGCGCACCGTATTTGGATAGCCGCGGAAATACCAGGGGCTATATAGTAGCCCCACTTTCAAACTCCTATGGTTAAGTGAAAGTGTTAAAGCAATATAGTCCGATTGCTTCGTTCGCCGTGCTACCACCTCCTTAATGGACCAAGACGTTGGATCAAGTGTGAAGACGCACTTTTGCGAACACCCCCGATTTCCTAGCGCGCCGCCGTCCTCCCCTGCCCCAGCGCGCCGTCGACCGGCCCTGCCCCAGCGCGCCGCCGTCCGGTCCCTGCCCCAAGACGCCATCGACAGCATTGCCCCAGCGCCGCCGTCCGCCCTTGGCCCAGTAGCGCGGCGACCGTCCCTTCCCAACACGCCACCGACCGGTCCCTGCCCGGTAGCGCCGCCCGCCCCGCTTGTGGCGCCCCAACCTCGGTGGCTTTGCACACCCTCTACTCCTCCCTTCTTCTTCATCAACGCGGACGGGCCCGATAAGTTCTCGCACCAGCCACTGTGGCACAACCTCAGGTACCTCCATCGCACCCCCACCCTCATCGTGATGAGCACACATGGACCCGAAGCTGCAGGTGCAACCCACGAGGCTTGGGGGACGAGCGCGACAACAACACTTGTGTAAGTTCAGGTTGGTATAAATGTATTTGGGGAGGAGTTATTGAGTTTATGTTCTTCTAGCGCAAAATGTGTCTGTCAGTTCAAAATGTTCAACCCTGTAAGCTCAGAGAAAAAAAAGAAACAAATAAACAGAATTCATGATAGAAGAAATCCGTGAAGTTCGCAAGGAAAACAAGATAAGTTCAAAAATAATAAATATATAAGTAGAACATTGGAGGGAATTTTATTGTAGATTTAACAATCTGGTGTTGCTGGTGCTTGTGTTGACCGTGATGGAGTACTATTTGCTATTCCGGTATAATTACATTCTGCTATGAGAATTTGTTGCCGGGGGCATGAAGTAGCAGCCTGCCAAGTTGCTGCCGCGAATGAACTTGGTTGATTGTAGGTGATTGTACTGAACTTGTGCTATGTTATTTATGGTTAGAACTATCAATGGATAATGAAGGTAAAAATGATTATATTGGACTGCAACAACATAAAAGTTAGCTGGAAGTAGGAAGTTTGATTCATCTGCTACTGCTCTTTTTGGGCTTCTGCTTTACTCCAAAAATAGTGTGTTTTGCATTGGATGCTAGACAACATGATTTCATTTTAGTACTAAGATTATTGCGTACACTAAAGTGGCAATCCCACTGTTGTTTAACACCTAATTTTGTTGCTCTGAATCCGTGAGATCTTGGATGTTGGAGTTACCCTTGAAGAAAGAACTTGGGCATTTGAGTTGCTTCCATGTGGCGAGTCTTGATCTTGGTGGCGCAAAACTACATTTCGGTATCCAAGTATTGCATCAGGAAGTTGCATGAGATGATTTTCCTTTCAAATGCATGCTACGTTTGTAGCTCTCAAATTTTCTCCTTTGTGGATGCGTTTGTAAGCAGTCCTTTCTCACCTTTGCTGTCACTTTTTTTTGTTGAACTTAAGGAGGATCCTTGGGATAAAAATGCCTTATTTATTTTGCAATGCTTGAACTAATTCGTTTTAGTAGTACAAGTTTTATTTTTGTATGTTGTATGGCTTGCCGACCCGCTCTCTCTCTGATTTGTGAACTGATACTTTATATTTGGTGAACTCTATCCTATATGCGCGCTGCACCAATCACACGCTGGCTGCCTCCTCCTCTTGCTTACTCCCGATGAGGCACGCTTCACGCTGAGCACGCACCCGCCGCCCTTGCCTCCGGTAGATCGACACTGCTGAGTTCAGTTTGTTTTTCCAGTTCAATTCTAAAAAAGTTTTCTCCATCTCTCGTAGCTTGCTTGAACTGATAGCTGATACTCGATGAACTCTGTCCAATTTGAATTTTGAACTGATAGCTGATGGTTTTATGAACTAGTAAAAAAGTTTCTGTTTCATCTTTGACTCTTGTTCTCTGTTCTTTCACTCCCAAAATTACGTGCATGTGCAGATGCTACTTGTTGATTGCTACTTGACGCAACCATTACGTGCATGTGCAGATATCTGAGTGGAACTTCAATTTTTTTTCCAGTTCAACTTTTGAATGTGTTTCAGTTCGTCTACTTCCCGGTCGTCCTGAGCTGGAGAATTGCTGCTACTGTTTATGTGTTTGCAAATTTTTGAAAACAAGCTTCAGTATAAGAAAAATGGGTTAGTCAGTTCATCCATATGCAAACCCCCATAACAAAACATATCGCTAATCCAATTACCTGAGGATGGGCAACATATGTTTAAGCAAGCATTTATACCATGTTACAAAAAAAACTCCCCTCTGTTCCATAGAAGATTTTGTGTTTTTTATATATTTTAGGGAAAGAAGTGTACACATAGTAGCTTGGCATTTGATAATTATTTGCAACTCGTACATTAATTTGATGATTATGTAATTGCATTAGGGCGTTACCGTAGGTCTAATAGTCTAGTATGTATTTGATAATTGTTTGGGGGTGCCTAGTCTGGCAAGAGTTTTCAAGTAGTGAAGATTTCAGCAGTAAACTATGAAAACAATTTAAAAGTACTCAAGTCCAACTTGCAAACCAGTAGCAGTCCTATAGTGCAGCATGCATCAAATTCAAAAATAGCAAAACTGACTTGAAACAAACTCCCATCTGGTTGTTTATTTCGTAGCTCATAGTTTCTAATACAAGCCAATTCTTCTATTCTAATCTAGTTGTTTATTTTGTAGCTCGCTTTTTCTAATGTAATGTTAGAAGTCCACTAGACGAAAAATTCTCCGTGTTAGCTAGATCAAGTACTAGTGCTCAGCGATGGGACAAGTAGCGATCTTGATCAAGTCGACTTACACAAAATACTAGTACTGATCAGTAATATTCTTAATATTAAAAGTAACATCCATATAAAAAAATGCTTCTCTTCTAACACTTTTTTTTGGAAAAAAGAGCACTAGTACTGATAAGTCGTACTGACAAGGATGTCATTCTACAATTCTGATGAGTCGTACTGACAAGGACATAATTATTGTGCAAATGGAAAAAACAAAATGTTTTATAAAGAAATTTGCTTGAAGTTCAATTACTATGGCCTAAAAAATTCAATTACATCGCTAGTGCAATCAGAATTGCTAATTTTTTGAAAAATGAAGTTCCTGTTTCAGGATTATGTAAGTTCAAAAATATTGTATGATGTGTGTGCCATAGTTATCTGAACTTTGATTCTGACTAATATTCCATTATAGCACTACTGCATATTCACTTTTGATTTCTTCTTGCTGCCACTATTTTTATCATGATTTTGTGTGTCCACGCAGGAGTGTTTTTATTCATAAGAAATCGAACCAAAAATAGTGGTTGCTACTAGTGTTTGGAAATTATAATTACTAGAACTATTATTTCTCACCCTTTTAATTGCTGGCTAGTTCTTGTAAAAAGTAGTGGTTAATCTTGCTAATTACTTTGATGTGATGCCTAGGTGGTCAGTCCAGCTCCTGCAACCAACACAGGTCGTTGCCCCTTTTGCCACAACGGTAGCAGCACAAACATTAGTGTGGTCGTCCTCAACCAGTTCCTGACGCGGCCTCCCCGCAAGCCCTGCTCATGTATGCTTACACCAAAAGTACAACTCTTGCTACTCTCCTTGTACAAATAAATAACAGTGGTATATCTGGGATGGTTAGTACAGATGTGTATGTTGCTTCTGTTGAAGAGTTCGCCTATTTATTGATGCTTTTTGCTGGTAATGGTGCAGGATCAGGATAACCTCGATAGGTTCCACATGTTGCTCACGAGGCTGATAGGTTCCACATGTTGCCCAGGAGTATACCCGTATGGAGCGGAGATGACAGTCGATCTTGTTGACAATTCTCAATAAAATTGATGGTGAAGTTGGCAAACGTCTGAATCAGATAGTGCATACCCATGTAAGTTCACTTGTCATTGAGCGGTTAGTTGAAGATTAATCATTTTTAGAAATACAACAGGTTTATGGTGCTAATACCCATTTCTTTCGAAAAATTAAGAGTTACAAGTATCTGCATTTTTGAAAGTTCTTTGGTATAGCCCCATCCCTATCAAAGTAGAAGAGTGCGTGTTGATTTTTCTCCTTGTTTCGATTGATATCATACATCAGTTGCTACAGAGGAATGAATATGGTGCAGTTGTTCCATTCATTATTTGGGCAGTGACCTGCTGTTTAAATCCTTATGTTTTTTTGCGGGGCATTTAAATCCTCCTTTGGCCTGGCTGGAACACGAGTTTCAATAACTCTTGCACAAACATTATGGGAAATTCCATGTTCTGAATATGACTTTTGAACTAAACAGGGAAGTCATCACGTACTGATTCTATTCATCAATCAGTACCTCTCATACATAATTTCAAGTGGGAAATGAGACATGCTAGTTCCTTATGATGACAATTTAGTACTGCACCATATTATCGATAAAGATATGGAACAGATGTTTTCACCATGTTTCAGCCCCATATACTTGTAAAGTTGTAATCAACAGCTTACAACATATGGTGTATTTCTTACCAATTTCTTTTTATCTACACAATTTTCAGGATGGCCTAAAACAAGTACTTACACAAACACATATATGAGATTGCCACGACATGCTGGTGCACAAGCCACCGCGTCCACGCTCCGCACGCGTCGCCGCGACCAACGCCCCATATGAGCCGCCATGGCCACCAACCACAATGGCAACCAGGGATCGGGGCTTGGCCTGCTGCATCCAGCGGGTGCTCACAAGCTGCATTGTTGCTTCTCCAGCAAGATTTTATGCTGCACGGTGCTGCCACACCACCGCATCTCTATTTTCTTTCGTAAGTTTTTATTAAAAAGACCTTGGAATAGCAAGTAGAAGTTCAACAGAAGGACATGCATCAGTTCGGACCTTAGAATAGCATGTAGAAGTTCAATAAAAGGACCTACATCAGTTCCTCAGTACATATATCAATTAGCAAAAAATTATAAGAGGGAACTGCTATGACATTAGGGGATCCAATGTTGAAAAGTTCAATTCAGCTACGTGTGCAAGTTCAAAGAATTATTGTAGGAAGGTTTAGAGGTTTGGTTTTGTGAGAAAAAAGTATGATTTTCTATCAGTATTTTGTATGATTCATTTGCCTCAGGTGCAACCCAAAACTAGACAAAAATTAATTCTGTTTGCTGCCTGTAATGCTCTCTCGACCCTACTGTCTATTTTGGTTGATGAACAAGTATAGAGAAAAAAATCTTGTACAGGGAAAGTTCTTGCAATATTGCCGGGCAAGTTCGAAAAATAAACCACGCAAGTTTGAAAGGATTCACATCAGTACAAACTCGAGTGGGCATGTATTACCGTCCAAAGCAAGTTCAAAAGGATTCACATCAGTATACTCTCGAGAGGGCATGTTACCGTCCAGAGTACATTCTTCAATTTACCAAGAAGTTCATTTATCACTATCCAAAAAGTATATATAACTATTGCTACTCTCCCCAAAATTCAATGTACATATAGAAAAATTTAAAATGTATGTTTACAAAACAATTTGGTTCTAAGTTATACAGTGATCCAATACACAAAAATTTGTAGCGGTTCAGCAAAACGATTCATATCAGTACAAACTCCAGAGGTCATAAGTTCAGAGGACAAAAAATTAGCGAAAAAAAAGAAGAACATGGGTGATTTACCAATAAAATTTTGTGGAAGTTCACAGAACAAAACAACATAAATTCGGAGATCCTCACACTGTGACGAGAATGCTCAGTACAAAAGATGAACAAAGCTCCGTTCGTACTATCATTTGTGAACAAATGATGAAACAAATGCTCAGTACAAATCCGCATATATCTTACTTCGTACTATCGTTTGCGAACAAATGATGAAACAATTTTCAGTAAAAAAATAGAGTAAAGTCTAGTCTATGAAAACACGCTCAGTACAACCCCATACGGATATCACTTCAAGTACTCTTCTTCCAGAACAATTCAAAATCACTCAACGAAAAATAAATCAGTACGGACACACACATAAATCAGTACTAGTACTCTGCTTTTCAGTAAAAATGAGAGAAGTAAAGAAACATTGCTGCAAAAAATTGTTGAGTTAAAAAAAAGAAACACACAAAACATTCCTCTTTTTGAAAAAAATGTCATTCAGTTCAATGATATAAACATGCAAGTTCGAGGACGATGATACCGTAAACCATTGAAAAGTTACGAGGAAAGGCCGTACCGAAAAAAGTAAAGTCTAGTCTGCGAAAACACACTCAGTACAAACCCATACAGACATCATTCAAGTACTTTTTTCGGAACTATTCAAAATTACTCTGTGAAAAATACCTCCTCAGTACAAACACACACCGAGATTAGTACGAGTACTCTGTTTGCTCTGTAGGTGTTTTTCCCTATTCCAATGAGCACTATTCCTTTTTTCTAAATGCTTATTTTCGGCTCCTGCATATGTGTTTGGGCAGCACAAATACATCGCCATAGTGAGTACATATGTAGCACCTTGGGGAGTACCAAAAAGACCAACTTCTTAGGATTAATATTGAGTACATCACCGTGTGGGTGGGCTGGGGCAAAAACTTGTACATGTTAGAATGGTTCACAGGGCACAAATTATTCATTCTGAGGAGACATTTTAGGCCTGAAACAAACGACTTACACAGGTAAAATGGATATATGTAGACTGTAGAACAGGTAACATGCTGAAAGCGGAAGCGCTTCGCTCGTATCAAAAGTCAAAACATCGGCCATCTTCTTCACTTGTCGACATTCATCTACACGACGCACATGAGTTGTTGCGTTAATAAGAAGACGGTGTAGCTAAAAGGAACTCCCAGCTCTCTTAGTCAACGACATGGCAGCGTCCATCGCGACTACTCAGGCCTGGCGTGCTCTCCAGCCAAGAAGAGAACCATGGCGCAGCTGCTAGTTCCCAAATCCAGCAGCCGCCGATCTCTGGCGCTCACTCCTCCGCGCCTGCCTGCCTACCAGTCCGCCGGGCAAATCACCCATGGATGGAACCCAGGCGACAGCCAGCGAATCCACTGGCGGGGCGAATCGATCGCGCCGTACCATTCCACGACCGCCCGCCCGCCCGCCACACGATAAAGAAGCTGCGGCGGCAGAGCATAGCGCCCGAGGGAGGCGGTAGGAGGAGACGGCGCTGGGTCTAACCAGGCAGGGGTTGTCGGCGCCCGAGCGCGAGGCTCGTTGCTGCTCCTCGAGCCGGGGTCACACGCCCGACCATAACGGGATCCGCTGCCACGGGCTCGGAATCGGGAACGGGGCCGACCGCCCACTCTGTTCGGGAGAGGTGGGGAGGAGGAGGATGAGTGAGAGGGTGGCGTCTGAGCATGAAATCATTGGAGCAGCCGGGATCTTAAGGCGTCCATGAGCAGCTCGATCGACGGCTGGAGTGGCCGACGGGAGGGGCTCTTTACTCTTTTAATAAAAAAGATCAGTACAATAAAATGACAGCATCGGTACAACCATTTAAATTCATCAGTTCAAGTAGGGTAACAGAATAATATTCTGTTACGCGTAACAGAATAGCCCAGATGTATATATATATATACATAAACGACCGCACATGAGGCATAATAATACTTTCAGGCAAAAATATAAACACAGCCTTTATAATTCAAATAACATTGTTCTTACAAATGGGATACATGTCACTAGAACATGATACTATTCGAGCACTGAGCCTCTATTAAACGAGCGCCTTCTAAGACTTCTTCAAAATAGTGCTCGGCCGATACCCGGCCTACGGCCGAACTCTGGGTTGCAATAGCGGTGGCCTCCATCTCTGCCCAGTATGTCTTGACACGGGTAAGAGCCATCCGCGCACCCTCTATGCACGTCGACCTCTTCACAGCGTCGATATGCGGCACAACACCAAGGAATCGTTGCACTAAGCCAAAATAACTATTCGGCCTTGGTCCTTCCGGCCAAAGATGATCCACAACAGACCTCATGGCAAGCCCGGACAACCTATGGAGCTCGGCCCACTCGGCCATTTGCTCATTTAACAGCAGCGGATGCGCCGGAGCATTGAACTGCGACCAGAACAACCTTTCCACTTCGTGATCTTTTTTATCTTCGAAAAATTTGGTCGCATCAGCAGCACTTGCTGCCAAATCCAGGTACGCGTCCGCAGAACTCCATAATTGATCCAGAAGGGCATACTTAGGATCTCCGAACTTCGTCCGCAACAAAAAGGGCTTCCCATCCACGATATCTTCAGCTTGACGTAGCTCCTCCTTCACCGCTCTGATTTTAGAGCGGGCTTCCTTGGCTGCTACCATGGCTTTCTCCAGGTTTGCCGTCTTCGTTCGGCTTTCCTTCTCAAGAAGCTCATACCGGTCGGCAGCATCTTTCAACTCAGCAGCCATCTTGGCTATTTTTTCTTTGCTCTATAAATGCGCAGCCTGTTCGGCTCTTAGCTCTTCGACCGCCTTTAGGGCGGCCGCATCACTCCTCCTGGCTTGTTCCTTGGCTCGGGCAAGTTCCGCTTGAAGGGTCTCCACGGCGGTAGCTCCATCTGCAGTTACAGCATATTATAGATACTAGCATCATGCTCCTCTTAATATATGTTGAACACTAGAGAATACATACACTGTGCCTCGTCAAGCCGCTTGTTTACAAGCACGATGTCGGCATCTGCCGCATCAAGTTGCCGCTTCAGTTCGGCAAACTCACCAGTCCGGCTAGCCACCGTACCCTCATCCACCTGCACATGAAAGTGGCATGATCATTACCTGGGACTATGATCCTCTATTTGCCGCCTTTTTCGACAGCAACCAGAGTTTCAGGGGCTGCTATCCGCATAGGGCACACCTAGCGTGTGCGGTACCGTCAAAAATATATATTACTCTGCGTACCTCAAAGCCTCTTGGCAGGCTCATAAAAGCTTCATGTAACCCGCTTTCGGCGGATGAAATCCTCTCAACCACCGTACCCATTAGCATGCGATGCGCTTCTGAGATAGCCGCTTGCTCTAGAAGATTCATCAGTGCGTCTGGTCGCGCACCGGACAGTCCCAGACTCTTTCTGTTTCTCTCCTTAGGAGCCGAATACCCCAGGCTTCGGGTGGCCGAAGGGTTACCCTCTGGCCTTGGCGGATCAGGAGAAATCCTCTGTGACGACACCTCAGGGTCGTCCGCTTCACGAGGCGGGGAGGAATGGGGAGGCATTTCGCTCTCCATCATCTCCGGAAGAAGATCCCCCGAAGATGAACTCTGTCGAGAGGGGCTATGATCCGAACTACAAGACATACGTCTCGGTTATTGTTCTCAGAAATGAAGCAGGGTATATTTACTATAAAGTACTTTTTTTACTTACAGCTCGGTGGAGGGCTGGTCCCCTTGCGGGTACTGTGCGGTAAGGATACCCTCCGGGGTAGGACCCCCTGACGAAGATTTCTTCCCTCGCTTGGAAACCATTGTTCCCAAGTCTTCAGAGGCGGTCCTTTTCCTTCCCTGAGGAGAGGGAATTTTAGATTCTCCCCCTCGGTTATCCTCCTTCGTGGAGGCACTAGTTCCCCCAGTCTAGATGAATAATGAGTGGGGCCCGCTTTCGGCTTCTTTATTCCTCCCTTTATCTTCCCCAGAGGGCGCTTGATAAGGCGCAAGCTCAAGCTTTCTGGCCAGTACCGGATCTGTCGAGCCTTCGGGAAGGGGGGCCGAACACCTGATCATCTTCACCTTTTTTACCCAGTCCTGATCAAAGAGCGATTTTTCAGAATGATGTTGCGATAAATTAGAAGACAATGTGTTC